>CM044877.1:41647500-42847500 GCA_024500155.1 Chenopodium formosanum | reverse complement strand
ACTTGTATTTATTGTTATGTTTGACGCCCATTGGGGTGGCCAAGCCCCTTAGGGGGCGCGATATATGTTTAAGCCCCTTCAGGCTAATGAGCCCCTTAGACGGGCGATGATGTGCCTGACACCCCTTAGGACTAATGAGCCCCTTGGATGGGCGACGATATGCCTAACGCCCCTTAGCTCTAATTAGCCCCTTGTATGGGCGATGATGTGTCTGACGCCCTTTAGGGCTAAGTAGCTCCTTGGATGGGCGATGAAGTGTCTGACCACCCTTAGGGCTAATAAGCCTCTTTTATGGGCGATGATGTATCTGACACCTCGTAGTGTTAATGAGCCCCTCTAAGATAGACGATCATGGAAAACTTAGATGCATTCGGCCCACAAAAAATGCGAAAAACGCCTGTAGTATGGTGAAAATGTCATTTTTATGGAGAAAACTTCATTTTTATGGAGCCTTTAGTATGGAGAAAACTTCAGTTCTTATGATTACGGTTTCATTTGAAGGCATGTCTTTTAACGGTATGTGCTCAGAACAACTCATAATGAGCCCCTTGGTTGGGCAATGATATAATTGACGCTTTCGAAAGCCTCTTGGGTGACAAGTGTCTGTGAAGAAACATGTTGAATTATGTATTTGAAGCAAAATCGCTAGAGAAACTAATTGTTATGGCTAATTTATGTATACTTGTATTTATTGTTATGTTTGACGCCCTATGGGGCGGCCGAGCCCCTTTGAAGGGCGATATATGTTAAGTGCCATTTCGGGCTAATGACCACCTTGGATGGACGATGAAGTTCCTGACACCCCTAAGGCTTAATGAGCCCCTCTGACAGGCGATGATGTGTCTCACGCCACTTAGGGCTAATGAGCCCCTTGGATGGGCGATGACGTGTCTAACGGCCCTTTGGGCTAATAATCCCCTTGGATGGGCGATGATGTGCATGACACCTCTTAGGCTTAATGAGCCCCTTAGATTGGTGATGATGTGTCTCACGCCTCTTAAGGCTAATGTGCCCTTTAGACGGGGGATGATGTATCTCGCGCCCCCTAGGGCTATTGAGCCTCTTGGATGGACGATGATTTGTCTAACCCCTCTTTGGGCTAATGAGCCCCTTGGATGGGCGACGATGTGTCTTACACCCCTTAAGGCTAACATGCCATATATAGATAGGCAATCATGGAAAACATTGATGCATTCAGCCCACAAAAATTGCGAAAAAAGGCCTCTAGAATGGAATAAATACTATTTTTCTGATTACATTCTCATTGTAGGCATGTCTTGAAAATAAATGTGCTAAGATCGCCCCATAACGAGCCCCTAAGATGGGCGATGATGTAATTCATGCTTTCTTAGAGCCTCCTTTGTGACAATTGTTTGTGAAGAAACATAGAGACTTATGTATTTGAAGCAACATCAATGAAGAAACAAATTGTTATGGCTAACTTATGTATACTTGTATTTATTGTTATGTTTGACGCCCATTGGGGTGGCCAAGCGCCTTAGAGGGCGCGATATATGTTTAAGCCCCTTCAGGCTAATTAGCCCCTTAGACGGGCGATGATGTGCCTGACACCCCTTAGGACTAATGAGCCCCTTGGATGGGCGACGATATGCCTAACGCCCCTTAGCTCTAATTAGCCCCTTGTATGTACGATGATGTGTCTGACGCCCTTTAGGACTAAGTAGCTACTTGGATGGGCGATGATGTGTCTGACAACCCTTAGGGCTAATGAGCCCCTTTTATGGGCGATGATGTATCTGACACCTCGTAGTGTTAATGAGCCCCTTTAAGATAGACGATCATGGAAAACTTAGATGCATTCGGCTTACAAAAAATGCGAAAAACGCCTCTAGTATGGTGAAAATGTGATTTTTATGGAGAAAACTTCATTTTCTGGAGCCTCAAGTATGGAGAAAAGTTCAGTTCTTATGATTACGGTTTCATTTGAAGGCATGTCTTATAACGGTATGTGCTCAAAACAACTCATAATGAGCCCCTTGGTTGGGCAATGATATAATTGACGCTTTTGAAGAGCCTCTTGGGTGACATGTGTCTGTGAAGAAACATGTTGAATTATGTATTTGAAGCAAAATCACGAAAGAAACTAATTGTTATGGCTAATTTATGTATACTTGTATTTATTGTTATGTTTGACGCCCTGTGGGGCGGCCGAGCCCCTTTGAAGGGCGATATATGTTAAGTGCCATTTCGGGCTAATGACCACATTGGATGGACGATGAAGTGCCTGACACCCCTAAGGGCTAATGAGTCCCTCTAATAGGCGATGATGTGTCTCACGCCACTTAGGGCTAATAAGCCCCTTGGATGGGCGATGATGTGTCTAACAGCCCTTTGGGTTAAAGATCCCCTTGGATGGGCGATGATGTGCATGACACCTCTTAGGCTTAATGAGCCCCTTGGATTGGTGATGATGTGTCTCACGCCTCTTAAGGCTAATGTGCCCTTTTGATGGGGGATGATGTATCTCGCGCCCCTTAGGGCTATTGAGCCTGTTGGATGGACGATGATTTGTCTAACCCCTCTTTGGGCTAATGAGCCCCTTGGATGGGCGATGATGTGTCTTACACCCCTTAAGGCTAACGAGCCATATATAGATATGCAATCATGGAAAACATTGATGCATTCAGCCCACAAAAATTGCGAAAAAAGGCCTCTAGCATGGAATAAATACTATTTTTCTGATTACATTCTCATTGTTAGCCATGTCTTGAAAAGGTATGTGCTTTGATCGCCCCATAACGAGCCCCTAAGATGGGCGATGATATAATTCATGCTTTCATAGAGCCTCCTTTGTGACAATTGTTTGTGAAGAAACATGGAGACTTATGTATTTGAAGCAACATCAATGAAGAAACAAATTGTTATGGCTAACTTATGTATACTTGTATTTATTGTTATATTTGACGCCCATTGGGGTGGCCAAGCCCCTTAGGGGGCGCGATATATGTTTAAGCCCCTTCAGGCTAATGAGCCCCTTAGAAGGGCGATGATGTGCCTGACACCCCTTAGGACTACTGAGCCCCTTGGATGGGCGACGATATGCCTAACGCCCCTTAGCTCTAATTAGCCCCTTGTATGGGTGATGATGTGTCTGACGCCCTTTAGGGCTAAGTAGCTCCTTGGATGGGCGATGATGTGTCTGACACCCCATAGGGCTAATAAGCCCCTTTTATGGGCGATGATGTATCTGACACCTCGTAGTGTTAATGAGCCCCTCTAAGAAAGACGATCATGGAAAACTTAGATGCATTCGGCCAACAAAAAATGCGAAAAACGCCTCTAGTATAGTGAAAATGTCATTTTTATGGAGAAAACTTCATTTTTATGGAGCCTCTAGTATGCAGAAAACTTCAGTTCTTATGATTACGGTTTCATTTGAAGGCATGTCTTATAACGGTATGTGCTCAGAACAACTCATAATGAGCCCCTTGGTTGGGCAATGATATAATTGACGCTTTCGAAGAGCCTCTTGGGTGACAAGTGTCTGTGAAGAAACATGTTGAATTATGTATTTGAAGCAAAATCACTAGAGAAACTAATTGTTATGGCTAATTTATGTATACTTGTATTTATTGTTATGTTTGACGCTCTATGGGGCGGTCGAGCCCCTATGAAGGGCGATATATGTTAAGTGCCATTTCGGACTAATGACCACCTTGGATGGACGATGAAGTGCCTGACACCCCTAAGGGCTAATGAGTCCCTCTAATAGGCGATGATGTGTCTCACGCCACTTAGGGCTAATGAGCCCCTTGGGTGGGCGATGATGTGTCTAACGGCCCTTTGGGCTAATGATCCCCTTGGATGGGCGATGATGTGCATGACACCTCTTAGGCTTAATGAGCCCCTTGGATTGGTGATTATGTGTCTCACGCCTCTTAAGGCAAATGTGCCCTTTAGATGGGGGATGATGTATCTCGCGCCCCTTAGGGCTATTGAGCCTCTTGGATGGACGATGATTTGTCTATTCCCTCTTTGGGCTAATGAGCCCCTTGGATGGGCGATGATGTGTCATACACCCCTTAAGGCTAACGAGCCATATATAGATAGGCAATCATGGAAAACATTGATGCATTCAGCCCACAAAAATTGCGAAAAATGGCCTCTAGAATGGAATAAATACTATTTTTCTGATTACATTCTCGTTGTAAGCCATGTCTTGAAAAGAAATGTGCTCAGATCGCCCCATAACGAGCCCCTAAGATGGGCGATGATATAATTCATGCTTTCTTAGAGCCTCCTTTGTGACAATTGTTTGTGAAGAAACATGGAGACTTATGTATTTGAAGCAACATCAATGAAGAAACAAAACTTATGTATACTTGTATTTATTGTTATGTTTGACGCCCATTGGGGTGGCCAAGCCCCTTAGGGGGCGCGATATATGTTTAAGCCCCTTCAGGCTAATGAGCCCCTTAGACGGGCGATGATGTGCCTGATACCCCTTAGGACTAATGAGCCCCTTGGATGGGCGACGATATGCCTAACGCCCCTTAGCTCTAATTAGCCCCTTGTATGGGCGATGATGTGTCTGACGCCCTTTAGGGCTAAGTAGATCCTTGGATGGGCGATGATGTGTCTGACACCCCTTAGGGCTAATGAGCCCCTTTTATGGGCGATGATGTATCTGACACCTCGTAGTGTTAATGAGCCCCTTTAAGATAGACGATCATGGAAAACTTAGATGCATTCGGCCCACAAAAAATGCGAAAAAACGCCTCAAGTATGGTGAAAATGTCATTTTTATGGAGAAAACTTCAGTTTTATTGAGCCTCTAGTATGGAGAAAACTTCAGTTCTTATGATTACGGTTTCATTTAAAGGCATGTCTTATAACGGTATGTGCTCAGAACAACTCATAATGAGCCCCTTGGTTGGGCAATGATATAATTGACGCTTTCGAAGAGCCTCTTGGGTGACAAGTGTCTGTGAAGAAACATGTTGAATTATGTATTTGAAGCAAAATCACTAAAGAAACTAATTGTTATGGCTAATTTATGTATACTTGTATTTATTGTTATGTTTAACACCCTATGTGGCTGCCGAGCCCCTTTGAAGGGCGATATATGTTAAGTGCCATTTCGGACTAATGACCACCTTGGATGGACGATGAACTTCCTGACACCCCTAAGGGCTAATGAGCCCCTCTGACAGGCGATGATGTGTCTCACGCCACTTAGGGCTAATGAGCCCCTTGGATGGGTGATGACGTGTCTAACGGCCCTTTGGGCTAATAATCCCCTTGGATGGGCGATGATGTAAATGACGCCTCTTAGGCTTAATGAGCCCCTTGGATTGGTGATGATGTTTCTCACGCCTCTTAGGACTAATATGCCTTGTTGATGGGGGACGATGTATCTCGCGCCCCTTAGGACTAATATGCCTCTAGGTTGGACGATGATTTGTCTAACGCCTCTTAGGACTAATATACCCCTTGGATGGGCGATGATGTGTCTTTCACCCCTTAGGGCTAACGAGCCATATATAGGTAGGCAATCATGGAAAACATTGATGCATTTAGCCCACAAAAATTGCGAAAAAAGGCCTCTAGCATGGTATAAATACTATTTTTCTGATTACTTTCTCATTGTTAGGCATGTCTTGAAAAGGTATGTGCTCAGATCGCCCCATAACAAGCCCCTAAGATGGGCGATGATATAATTCATGCTTTCTTAGAGCCTCCTTTGTGACAATTGTTTGTGAAGAAACATGGAGACTTATGTATTTGATGCAACATCAATGAAGAAACAAATTGTTATGGCTAACTTATGTATACTTGTATTTATTGTTATATTTGACGCCCATTGGGGTGGCCAAGCCCCTTAGGGGGCCATTATATGTTTAAGCCCCTTCAGGCTAATGAGCCCTTTAGACGAGCGATGATGTGCCTGAAACCCCTTAGGACTAATGAGCCCCTTGGATGGGCGACGATATGCCTAACGCCCCTTAGCTCTAATTAGCCCCTTGTATGGGCGATGATATGTCTGACGCCCTTTAGGGCTAAGTTGCTCCTTGGATGGGCGATGATGTGTCTGACACCCCTTAAGGCTAATGAGCCCCTTTTATGGGCGATGATGTATCTGACACCCCGTAGTGTTAATGAGCCCCTCTAAGATAGACGATCATGGAAAACTTAGATGCATTCGGCCCACAAAAAAAGCGAAAAACGCCTCTAGTGTGGTGAAAATATCATTTTTATGGAAAAAACTTCATTTTTATAAAGCGTCTAGTATGGAGAAAACTTTATTTTTAAAATTATGGTTTCATTTTAAGGCATGTCTTATAACGGTACGTGCTCGATCAACTCATCATGAGCCCCTTGGATGGGCAATGATATAATTGACGCTTTTGAAGAGCCTCTTGGGTGACAAGTGTCTGTGAAGAAACATGTTGATTAATGAATTTGAAGCAAAATCACTAAAGAAACTAATTGTTATGGCTAATTTATGTATACTTGCATTTATTGATATGTTTGTCGCCTTATGGGGCGGCCGAGCCCCTTTGAAGGGCGATATATGTTAAGTGCCATTTCGGGCTAATGACCACCTTGGATAAACGATGAAGTGCCTGACACCCCTAAGGTCTAATAAGCCCCTCTGATAGGCGATGATGTGTCTCACGCCATTTAGGGCTAATGAGCACCTTGGATGGGCGATGATGTGTCTAACGGCCCTTTGGGCAAATGAACCCCTTTGATGGGCGATGATGTGCATGACGCCTCTTAGGCTTAATGAGCCCCTTGGATGGGTGATAATGTGTCTCACGCCTCTTAGGGCTAATGTGCCCTTTGGATGGGGGATGATGTATCTCGCGCCCCTTAGGGCTATTGAGCCTCTTGTCTTGGATGGGCGATTATTTGTCTAACGCCTCTTTGGGCTAATGAGCCCCTTGGATGGGCGATTATGTGTCTTACACCCCTAAGGGCTAACGACCCATATATAGATAGGCAATCATGGAAAACATTGATGCATTCAGCCCACAAAAATTGCGAAAAAAGGCCTCTAGCATGGTATAAATACTATTTTTATGATTACTTTCTCATTGTTAGGCATGTCTTGAAAAGGTACGTGCTCATATCACCCCATAACGAGCCCCTAAGATGGGCGATGATATAATTCATGCTTTCTTAGAGCCTCCTTTGTGACAAGTGTTTGTGAAGAAACATGGAGACTTATGTATTTGAAGCAACATCAATAAAGAAACAAATTGTTGTGGCTAACTTATGTATACTTGTATTTATTGTTATGTTTGACGCCCTTTGGGGTGGCCTAGCCCCTTAGGGGGCGCGATATATGTTTAAGCCCCTTCGGGCTAATGAGCCCCTTAGACGGGCGATGATGTGCCTGACACCCCTTAGGACTAATGAGCCCCTTGGAAGGGCGACGATATGCCTAACGCGCCCTAGCTCTAATGAGCCCCTTGGATGGGCGATGATGTGTCTGACGCCTTTTAGGGCTAAGTAGCTCCTTGGATGGGCGATGATGTGTCTGACACCCCTTAGCGCTAATGAGCCCCTTTTATGGCCGATGATGTATCTGACACCCCGTAGTGTTATTGAGCCCCTCTAAGATAGACGATCATGGAAAACTTAGATGCATTCGGCCCACAAAAAATGCGAAAAACGCCTCTAGTGTGGTGAAAATGTCATTTTTATGGCGAAAACTTCATTTTTATGAAGCCTCTAGTATGGAGAAAACTTCATTTTAAAAATTACGGTTTCATTTTAAGGCATGTCTTATAACGGTACGTGCTCATATCAACTCTTAATGAGCCCCTTGGATGGGCAGTGATATAATTGACACTTTCGAAGAGCCTCTTGGGTGGCAAGTGTCTGTGAAGAAACATGTTGAATTATGTATTTGAAGCAACATCACTAAAGAAACTAATTGTTATGGCTAATTTATGTATACTTTTATTTATTGTTATGTTTAACGCCCTTTAGGGCGGCCGAGCCCCTTTGAAGGGCGATATATGTTTAGTGCCATTTCGGGCTAATGACCCCCTTGGATGGACGATGAAGTACCTGAAACCCCTAAGGGATAATGGGCCCCTCTGATAGGCGATGATGTGTCTCACGCCACTTAGGGATAATGACCCCCTTGGATGGGCGATGATGTGTCTAACGGCCCTTTGGGCTAATGATCCCCTTGGATGGGCGATGATGTGCATGACGCCTCTTAGGCTTAATGAGCCCCTTGGATGGGTGATAATGTCTCTCACGCCTCTTAGGGATAATGTGCCCTTTGGATGGGGGATGATGTATCTCG
Organism: Chenopodium formosanum; assembly: GCA_024500155.1. Classification (NCBI taxonomy): domain Eukaryota; kingdom Viridiplantae; phylum Streptophyta; class Magnoliopsida; order Caryophyllales; family Amaranthaceae; genus Chenopodium; species Chenopodium formosanum. The sequence goes on along the minus strand of CM044877.1, from coordinate 42,839,213 downwards.
CGCCCCTTAGGGCTATTGAGCCTCTTGGATGGGCGATGATTTGTCTAACGCCTCTTAGGGCTAATATACCCCTTGGATGGGCGATGATGTGTCTTACACCCCTTTGGGCTAACGAGCCATATATAGATAGGCAATCATGGAAAACATTGATGCATTCAGCCCACGAAAATTGCAAAAAAAAAGTCCTCTAGCATGGTATAATTACTATTTTTTTTATTATTGTCTAATTGTTAGACATGTCTTGAAAATTTATGAGCTCAGATTTTCCCATAACGAGCCCCTAAGATGGGCTATGATATAATTAATGTTTTCTTAGAGCCTCCTTGGTGACAAGTGTCTGTGAAGAAACATGAAGACTTATGTATTTGAAGCAACATTAATGTTGTAACAAAGTTTTATGGCTAACTTATGTATACTCGTATTTATTGTTATGTTAGACGCCCTTTGGGGGGGCGATATATGTTTGGTGCCCTTTCGGTCTAATAAGCCCCTTTGAAGGGCAATGATGTGCATGAAGCCCCTTATGGCTAACAAGCCCTGTAAATGGGTGATTGTGTGACAGACGCCCCTTAGAGCTAATGACACCCGTTCATGGGCGATGATGTGTCTCACGCCCCTTAAGTATAACGAGCCCCTTCTATAGGCGATGATGTGTCTTATTCCCCTTAAGGTTAATGCGCCCCTTCAAGTTAGGCGATCATGGAAAACTTTGATGTATTAGGCCCACTGAAATTGCTAAAAAAAGCCTCTAGCACGGCGAAAATGCCATTTTTCTTATTATGGTCTCATTTTAAAGCATGTCTTAGAACGGTCTGTGCTAGGCTCACCCCATAATGAGCCCTAGAATGGGCGATAATATAATTAACGATTTCTAAGAGCCACTTGGGTGACAAGTGTCTGTGAAAAGACATGTTGCCTTATGTATTTGAAGCAACATCAGTGAAGAAACAAATTGTTATGGCTAACTTATGTGTACTTGTAATTATTTTTATGTTTGACGCCCTTTGGGGCAGTTAAGCCCCTTGTGGGGGGAGGGCAATATATGTTTGGTGCCCCTTTGGGCTAATGAGCCCTTTGGATGGGCGATTAAGTGTCTGACACCTCTAAGGGCAAATGAGCCCCTTGGATGGGCGATTATGTGTTTCATGGCACTTAGGTCTAATGTGCCCTTCGGGTGGGCGATGATGTGTCTGACGCCCTTTACGGCTAAGTAGCTCCTTTGATGGGCGATGATGTGTCTGACACCCCTTAGGGCTAATGAGCCCCTTGGATGGGCGATGATGTATCTGACACCCCTTAGGGTTAATGAACCCCTCCAATATAGACAATCCTGGAAAACTTAGATGCATTCGGACAACAAAAAATGCGAAAAAGGCCTCTAGCATGGTGAAAATGTCATTTTTATGGAGAAAACTTCATTTTTATGGAGCCTCTAGTATGGAGAAAACTTCATTTTTATTATTACGATTTCATTTTAAGGCATGTCTTATAACGGTACGTGCTCAAATCAACTCATAATGAGCCCGTTGGATGGGCAATGATATAATTGAAGCTTTCGAAGAGCCTCTTGGGTGACAAGTGTTTGTGAATCAACATGTTGAATTATTTATTTGAAGCAACATCACTAAAGAAACTAATTTTATGGCTAATTTATGTATACTTGTATTTATTGTTATGTTTGACACCCTTTGAGGCGGCCGAGCACCTTAGAAGGGCGATATATGTTAAGAGCCATTTCGGGCTAATGACCCCCTGGGATGGACGATGAAGTGCCTGACACCCCTCAGGGCTAATGAGCCACTCTGATAGGCGATGATGTGTCTCACACCACTTAGGGCTAATGAGCCCCTTAGATAGGCGATGATGTGTCTAACGCCTCTTTTAGCTAATGATCCCCTTGGATAGGTGATCATGTGCATGACGCCTCTTAGGCTTAATGAGCCCCTAGGATGGGCGATGATGTGTCTCACGCCTCTTAGTGCTAATGTGCCCTTTTGATGAGGGATGATGTATCTCGCGCCCCTTTGGGCTATTGAACCCCTTTGATGGGCGATGATTTGTCTAACGCCTCTTAGGGCTAATGAGCCCCTTGGATGGGCTATGATGTGTCTGACACCCCTTAGGGTTAACGAGTCACGTATAGATAGGCAATCATGGAAAACATTGATGCATTCAACCCACCAAAATTGCGAAAAAGGCCTCTAGCATGGTATAAATACTATTTTTTTTATTATTGTCTCATTGTTAATCATGTCTTGAAAAGGTATGGGCTTAGACCGCCCCATAACAAGCCCCTAAGATGGGCGATGATATAATTAATGCTTTCTTAGAGCCTCCTTGGTGACAAGTGTCTTTGAAGTAACATAGAGACTTATGTATTTGAAGCAACATAATGTTAAAATAAATTGTTATGGCTAACTTATGTATACTTGTATTTATTGTTATGTTAGACGCCATTTGGGGGGGCGATATATGTTTGGTGCCCTTTCGGGCTAATAAGCCCCTTTGAAGGGCGACGATGTGCCTGAAGCCCTTTATTGCTAACAAGCTCCGTAAATGGGCGATGGGGTGTCAGACGCCCCTTAGGGCTAATGAGACCCTTTGATGGGCGATGATGTGTCTCACGCCCCTTAAGGCTAACGAGCCCCTTCTATAGGCCATTATGAGTCTTATTCCCCTTAGGGTTAATGCACCCCTTCAAGTTAGGCGATCATGAAAAACTTTGATGTATGAGGCCCGCTGAAATTGCTAAAAAAGGCCTTTAGCACGGTTAAAATGCTATTTTTCTTATTATGGTCTCATTTTTAAGCATGTCTTTAAACAGTCTGTGCTAGGCTCACCCTATAACGAGCCCTAGAATGGGCGATAATATAATTGACGGTTTCTAAGAGCCACTTGGGTGCCAAAAGTTTGTGAAGAGACATGTAGCCTTTTGTATTTGAAGCAACATTAATGAAGAAACAAATTGTTATGCCTAAATTATGTGCACTTGTAACTATTTTTATGTTTGACGCCCTTTGGGGTAGTTAAGCCCCTTGTGGGGGGGAAGGCGATATATAGTTGGTGCCCCTTCGGGCTAATGAGCCCTTTGGATGGGTGATGAAGTGCCTTACACCTCTTAGGGCAAATGAGCCCCTTGGATAGGCGATTATGTGTCTAATGGCACTTAGGTCTAATGTGCCCTTTGGATGGGCGATGATGTGTTTGACGCCCTTTCTGGCTAAGTAGCCCCTTGGATGGGCGACGATGTGTCTGACACCTCTTAAGGCTAATGAGCCCCTTGGATTGGCGATGATGTATCTGACACCCCGTAGGGTTTATGAACCCCTCTAAGATAGACGATCATGGAAAACTCAGAAGCATTCGGCCCACAAAAAATGCGAAAAAGGCCTCTAGCATGGTGAAAATGTCATTTTTATGGAGAAAACTTCATTTTTATGGAGCCTCTAGTATGGAGAAAACTTCATTTTTATTATTACGATTTAATTTTAAGGCATGTCTTATAACGGTACGTGCTCAGATCAACTCTTAATGAGCCCCTTGGTTGGGCAGTGATATAATTGACACTTTCGAAGAGCCTCTTGGGTGACAAGTGTCTGTGAAGAAACATCACTAAAGAAACTAATTGTTATGGCTAATTTATGTATACTTGTATTTATTGTTATGTTTAACGCCCTTTAGGGCGGCCGAGCCCCTTTGAAGGGCGATATATGTTTAGTGCCATTTCGGGCTAATGACCCTCTTAGATGGACGATGAAGTGCCTGACATCCCTAAGGGATAATGAGCCCCTCTGATAGGCGATGATGTGTCTCACGCCACTTAGGGCTAATGAGCCCCTTGGATGGGCGATGATGTGTCTAACGGCCCTTTGGGCTAATGATCCCCTTGGATGGGCGATGATGTGCATGACGCCTCTTAGGCTTAATGAGCCCCTTGGATGGGTGATAATGTGTCACACGCCTCTTAGGGCTAATGTGCCCTTTGGATGGGGGATGATGTATCTCGCGCCCCTTAGGGCTATTGAGCCTCTTGGATGGGCGATGATTTGTCTAACGCCTCTTAGGGCTAATATACCCCTTGGATGGGCGATGATGTGTCTTACACCCCTTAGGGCTAACGAGCCATATATAGATAGGCAATCATGGAAAACATTGATGCATTCAGCCCACGAAAATTGCAAAAAAAAGTCCTATAGCATGGTATAATTACTATTTTTTTATTACTGTCTAATTGTTAGACATGTCTTGAAAATTTATGTGCTAAGATCGTCCCATAACGAGCCCCTAACATGGGCTATGATATAATTAATGTTTTCTTAGAACCTCCTTAGCGACAAGTGTATGTGAAGAAACATGGAGACTTATGTATTTGAAGCTACATTAATGTTGAAACAAAGTTTTATGGCTAACTTATGTATACTCGTATTTATTGTTATGTTAGACGCCCTTTGGGGGGGCGATATATGTTTGGTGCCCTTTCGGTCTAATAAGCCCCTTTGAAGGGCAATGATGTGCCTGAAACCCCTTATGGCTAACAAGCCCTGTAAATGGGTGATTGTGTGACAGACGCCCCTTAGAGCTAATGACACCCGTTCATGGGCGATGATGTGTCTCACGCCCCTTCATAATAACGAGCCCCTTCTATAGGCGATGATGTGTCTTATTCCCCTTAGGGTTAATGCGCCCCTTCAAGTTAGGCGATCATGGAAAACTTTGATGTATTAGGCCCACTGAAATTGCTAAAAAAGGCCTCTAGCACGGCGAAAATGCCATTTTTCTTATTATGGTCTCATTTTAAAGCATGTCTTAGAACGGTCTGTGCTAGGCTCACCCCATAATGAGCCCTAGAATGGGCGATAATATAATTGACGATTTCTAAGAGCCACTTGGGTGACAAGTGTTTGTGAAAGACATGTAGCCTTATGTATTTGAAGCAACATCAGTGAAGAAACAAATTGTTATGGCTAACTAATGTGTACTTGTAATTATTTTTATGTTTGACGCCCTTTGGGGCAGTTAAGCCCCTTGTGGGGGGAGGGCAATATATGTTTGGTGCCCCTTCGGGCTAATGAGCCCTTTGGATGGGCGATAAAGTGCCTGACACCTCTAAGGGCAAATGAGCCCCTTGGATGGGCGATTATGTGTCTCATGGCACTTAGGTCTAATGTGCCCTTTGGTTGGGCGATGATGTGTCTAACGCCCTTTACGGCTAAGTAGCTCCTTGGATGGGCGATGATGTGTCTGACACCCCTTAGGGCTAATGAGCCCCTTGGATGGGCGATGATGTATCTGACACCCCGTAGGGTCAATGAACCCCTATAAGATAGACGATCATGGAAAACTTAGATGCATTCGGCCCACAAAAAATGCGAAAAAGGCCTCTAGCATGGTGAAAATGTCATTTTTATGGAGAAAACTTCATTTTTATTATTACGATTTCATTTTAAGGCATGTCTTATAACGGTACGTGCTCAAATCAACTCATAATGAGCCCCTTGGATGGGCGGCAATGATATAATTGAAGCTTTCGAAGAGCCTCTTGAGTGACAAGTGTTTGTGAAGAAACATGTTGATTTATTTATTTGAAGCAACATCACTAAAGAAACTAATTTTATGGCTAATTTATGTATACTTGTATTTATTGTTATGTTTGACGCCCTTTGGGGCGGCCGAGCCCCTTTGAAGGGCGATATATGTTAAGTGCCATTTCGGGCTAATGACCCCCTGGGATGGACGATGAAGTGCCTGACACCCCTAAGAGCTAATGAGCCCCTCTGATAGGCGATGATGTGTCTCACACCACTTAGGGCTAATGAGCCCCTTAGATAGGCGATGATGTGTCTAACGCCTCTTTTAGCTAATGATCCCCTTGGATAGGCGATCATGTGCATGACGCCTCTTAGGCTTAATGAGCCCCTTGGATGGGCGATGATGTGTCTCACGCCTCTTAGTGCTAATGTGCCCTTTTGAAGAGGGATGATGTATCTCGCGCCCCTTTGGGCTATTGAACCCCTTTGATGGGCGATGATTTGTCTAACGCCTCTTAGGGCTAATGAGCCCCTTGGATGGGCTATGATGTGTCTGACACCCCTTAGGGTTAACGAGTCACGTATAGATAGGCAATCATGGAAAACATTGATGCATTCAACCCACCAAAATTGCGAAAAAGGCCTCTAGCATGGTATAAATACTATTTTTTTTTATTATTGTCTCATTGTTAATCATGTCTTGAAAAGGTATGGGCTTAGACCGCCCCATAACAAGCCCCTAAGATGGGCGATGATATAATTAATGCTTTCTTAGAGCCTCCTTGGTGACAAGTGTCTTTGAAGTAACATAGAGACTTATGTATTTGAAGCAACATAATGTTAAAATAAATTGTTATGGCTAACTTATGTATACTTGTATTTATTGTTATGTTAGACGCCATTTGGGGGGGCGATATATGTTTGGTGCCCTTTCGGGCTAATAAGCCCCTTTGAAGGGCGACGATGTGCCTGAAGCCCTTTATTGCTAACAAGCTCCGTAAATGGGCGATGGGGTGTCAGACGCCCCTTAGGGCTAATGAGACCCTTTGATGGGCGATGATGTGTCTCACGCCCCTTAAGGCTAACGAGCCCCTTCTATAGGCCATTATGAGTCTTATTCCCCTTAGGGTTAATGCACCCCTTCAAGTTAGGCGATCATGAAAAACTTTGATGTATGAGGCCCGCTGAAATTGCTAAAAAAGGCCTTTAGCACGGTTAAAATGCTATTTTTCTTATTATGGTCTCATTTTTAAGCATGTCTTTAAACAGTCTGTGCTAGGCTCACCCTATAATGAGCCCTAGAATGGGCGATAATATAATTGACGGTTTCTAAGAGCCACTTGGGTGCCAAAAGTTTGTGAAGAGACATGTAGCCTTATGTATTTGAAGCAACATCAATGAAGAAACAAATTGTTATGCCTAAATTATGTGCACTTGTAACTATTTTTATGTTTGACGCCCTTTGGGGTAGTTAAGCCCCTTGTGGGGGGAAGGCGATATATAGTTGGTGCCCCTTCGGGCTAATGAGCCCTTTGGATGGGTGATGAAGTGCCTTACACCTCTTAGGGCAAATGAGCCCCTTGGATAGGCGATTATGTGTCTAATGGCACTTAGGTCTAATGTGCCCTTTGGATGGGCGATGATGTGTTTGACGCCCTTTCTGGCTAAGTAGCCCCTTGGATGGGCGACGATGTGTCTGACACCTCTTAGGGCTAATGAGCCCCTTGGATTGGCGATGATGTATCTGACACCCCGTAGGGTTTATGAACCCCTCTAAGATAGACGATCATGGAAAACTCAGATGCATTCGGCCCACAAAAAATGCGAAAAAGGCCTCTAGCATGGTGAAAATGTCATTTTTTTGGAGAAAACTTCATTTTTATGGAGCCTCTAGTATGGAGAAAACTTCATTTTTATTATTACGATTTAATTTTAAGGCATGTCTTATAACGGTACGTGCTCAGATCAACTCTTAATGAGCCCCTTGGTTGGGCAGTGATATAATTGACACTTTCGAAGAGCCTCTTGGGTGACAAGTGTCTGTGAAGAAACATCACTAAAGAAACTAATTGTTATGGCTAATTTATGTATACTTGTATTTATTGTTATGTTTAACGCCCTTTAGGGCGGCCGAGCCCCTTTGAAGGGCGATATATGTTTAGTGCCATTTCGGGCTAATGACCCTCTTGGATGGACGATGAAGTGCCTGACACCCCTAAGGGATAATGAGCCCCTCTGATAGGCGATGATGTGTCTCACGCCACTTAGGGCTAATGAGCCCCTTGGATGGGCGATGATGTGTCTAACGGCCCTTTGGGCTAATGATCCCCTTGGATGGGCGATGATGTGTATGACGCCTCTTAGGCTTAATGAGCCCCTTGGATGGGTGATAATGTGTCACACGCCTCTTAGGGCTAATGTGCCCTTTGGATGGGGGATGATGTATCTCGCGCCCCTTAGGGCTATTGAGCCTCTTGGATGGGCGATGATTTGTCTAATGCCTCTTAGGGCTAATATACCCCTTGGATGGGCGATGATGTGTCTTACACCCCTTAGGGCTAACGAGCCATATATAGATAGGCAATCATGGAAAACATTGATGCATTCAGCCCACGAAAATTGCAAAAAAAAGTCCTATAGCATGGTATAATTACTATTTTTTTATTACTGTCTAATTGTTAGACATGTCTTGAAAATTTATGTGCTAAGATCGTCCCATAACGAGCCCCTAACATGGGCTATGATATAATTAATGTTTTCTTAGAACCTCCTTAGCGACAAGTGTATGTGAAGAAACATGGAGACTTATGTATTTGAAGCTACATTAATGTTGAAACAAAGTTTTATGGCTAACTTATGTATACTCGTATTTATTGTTATGTTAGATGCCCTTTGGGGGGGCGATATATGTTTGGTGCCCTTTCGGTCTAATAAGCCCCTTTGAAGGGCAATGATGTGCCTGAAGCCCCTTATGGCTAACAAGCCCTGTAAATGGGTGATTGTGTGACAGACGCCCCTTAGAGCTAATGACACCCGTTCATGGGCGATGATGTGTCTCACGCCCCTTCATAATAACGAGCCCCTTCTATAGGCGATGATGTGTCTTATTCCCCTTAGGGTTAATGCGCCCCTTCAAGTTAGGCGATCATGGAAAACTTTGATGTATTAGGCCCACTGAAATTGCTAAAAAAGGCCTCTAGCACGGCGAAAATGCCATTTTTCTTATTATGGTCTCATTTTAAAGCATGTCTTAGAACGGTCTGTGCTAGGCTCACCCCATAATGAGCCCTAGAATGGGCGATAATATAATTGACGATTTCTAAGAGCCACTTGGGTGACAAGTGTTTGTGAAAGACATGTAGCCTTATGTATTTGAAGCAACATCAGTGAAGAAACAAATTGTTATGGCTAACTAATGTGTACTTGTAATTATTTTTATGTTTGACGCCCTTTGGGGCAGTTAAGCCCCTTGTGGGGGGAGGGCAATATATGTTTGGTGCCCCTTCGGGCTAATGAGCCCTTTGGATGGGCGATAAAGTGCCTGACACCTCTAAGGGCAAATGAGCCCCTTGGATGGGCGATTATGTGTCTCATGGCACTTAGGTCTAATGTGCCCTTTGGTTGGGCGATGATGTGGCTAACGCCCTTTACGGCTAAGTAGCTCCTTGGATGGGCGATGATGTGTCTGACACCCCTTAGGGCTAATGAGCCCCTTGGATGGGCGATGATGTATCTGACACCCCGTAGGGTCAATGAACCCCTATAAGATAGACGATCATGGAAAACTTAGATGCATTCGGCCCACAAAAAATGCGAAAAAGGCCTCTAGCATGGTGAAAATGTCATTTTTATGGAGAAAACTTCATTTTTATTATTACGATTTCATTTTAAGGCATGTCTTATAACGGTACGTGCTCAAATCAACTCATAATGAGCCCCTTGGATGGGCGGCAATGATATAATTGAAGCTTTCGAAGAGCCTCCTGAGTGACAAGTGTTTGTGAAGAAACATGTTGATTTATTTATTTGAAGCAACATCACTAAAGAAACTAATTTTATGGCTAATTTATGTATACTTGTATTTATTGTTATGTTTGACGCCCTTTGGGGCGGCCGAGCCCCTTTAAAGGGCGATATATGTTAAGTGCCATTTTGGGCTAATGACCCCCTGGGATGGACGATGAAGTGCCTGACACCCCTAAGAGCTAATGAGCCCCTTAGATAGGCGATGATGTGTCTAACGCCTCTTTTAGCTAATGATCCCCTTGGATGGGCAATCATGTGCATGACGCCTCTTAGGCTTATTGAGCCCCTTGGATGGGCGATGATGTGTCTCACGCCTCTTAGAGCTAATGTGCCCTTTTGATGAGGGATGATGTATCTCGCGCCCCTTTGGGCTATTGATCCCCTTTGATGGGCGATGATTTGTCTAACGCCTCTTAGGGCTAATGAGCCCCTTGGATGGGCTATGATGTGTCTGACACCCCTTAGGGTTAACGAGCCAGGTATAGGTAGGCAATCATGGAAAACATTGATGCATTCAACCCACCAAAATTGCGTAAAAAGGCCTCTAGCATGGTGTAAGTACTATTTTTTATTATTGTCTCATTGTTAAGCATGTCTTGAAAAGGTATGGGCTTAGACCGCCCCATAACAAGCCCCTAAGATGGGCGATGATATAATTAATGCTTTCTTAGAGCCTCCTTTGTGACTAGTGTCTCTGAAGTAACATGGAGACTTATGTATTTGAAGCAACATTAATGTCAAAATAAAGTGTTATGGCTTACTTATGTATACTTGTATTTATTGTTATGTTAGACGCCCTTTGGGGGGGCGATATATGTTTGGTGCCCTTTCGAGTTAATAAGCCCCTTTGAAGGGCGACGATGTGCCTGAAGCCCTTTATTGCTAATAAGCCCTTTAAATGGGCGATGGTGTGTCAGACGCCCCTTAGGGCTAATGAGACCCTTTGATGGGCGATGATGTGTCTCACGCCCCTTAAGGCTAACGAGCCCCTTCTATAGGTCATTATGAGTCTTATTCCCCTTAGGGTTAATGCACCCCTTCAAGTTAGGCGATCATGGAAAACTTTGATGTATGAGGCCCGCTGAAATTGCTAAAAAAGGCCTTTAGCACGGTTAAAATGCTATTTTTCTTATTATGGTCTCATTTTTAAGCATGTCTTTGAACAGTCTGAGCTAGGCTCACCCTATAATGAGCCCTAGAATGGGCGATAATATAATTGACGGTTTCTAAGAGCCACTTGGGTGCCAAAAGTTTGTGAAGAGACATGTAGCGTTATGTATTTGAAGCAACATCAATGAAGAAACAAATTGTTATGCCTAACTTATGTGCACTTGTAACTATTTTTATGTTTGACGCCCTTTGGGGTAGATAAGCCCCTTGTGGGGGGAAGACGATATATGGTTGGTGCCCCTTCGGGCTAATGAGCCCTTTGGATGGGTGATGAAGTGCCTCACACCTCTGATGCAAGTCTAAGCATGCAGAACTTCGAAGATTTGCTTATCATGCATCAAGATAGCTTGTCCCTAAACATTGATTCAAGCCAAGCATTGCATGGACACTTTCTTGGATATCAAAGCAAAGCCACGGTTTGCTTAGTGACTTTTCTTGGAGTCTAGTTCACTTTCTTGAACTTTCTTGAATTTTCTTTACTTAGATTTTGCTTACAAGTTTTTACCTTTCACTTGAAAGGGTTTTTCTTGGTTCAAGCATTAGGATCTTTAATCTTTATTTAGTTCTTTAATTTTTATTTATTTATTTAGTTGCTTTAAAAATCAGTTAGTTAGCAAAATAAATCAGTTTAGGCGTGTGCTTGTTCTCCAAGGAGTTTGGTGTATGCTTATGCGCCAAGGTGCTTGCTCTTCAAGCAAGTTAGAATTCTAGTTTAATTAGGATTGAATTAGGGACTTGTCCTAATCTTCCTAGGTAAACTAAGTCTTATAAATAGGGCTGTAAACACATGAATAGATATACATAGAGATTAATATTCAGATTTATTTCTTAAGTTGCATACTTGAGTTTTGGTTGATTGCGATCAATTGCTGTTTTGCTTGTTTTAGTTAAAACATTCGTTTGGATTGATTAATTAGGTGGATTCTTAATTGATTAATCTTAGTTTTTGTTTAATTCTTGGTGGATTTCCTGTATAGAATTAGACTTACACATATCCCTTGTGTTTTGTTGATTTTCGGATCAATAATTCACATCATCTTTGGTATCAGAGCCAGGTTACGCAACTTCGGAAAAATTAAACTGGGAGTAATTGGCTGGGAATTTTTGCGTGATTTTTTTTGCATTGAACTCTAAAAACTTCCAGCTATCACCATATAAAATTTCATAATTTTTAGTTGAGTAACGCGTTCTACACAGCCTCAAACATTTGGTGTTTGTGCACTGATTTGCGGTTGGGAGTCCGGTTTTTGTGTTGCCTAGTTTTCCTTCAAGATTCGATCTTTTAATCAAGATTTTTGCATTAACTTACTTGGTTTGTGTAGGAATCATGAGTGACGAGGAGGTTCCACAAGTTCCAAGGGGATTAACCTTAGAACAGGCTCAAAATCTTAGAAGAGATAGGCGAATTGACGAGTTGGCAGCAAGGATGGATGAGATATTAAAAAGGCTTGATACTCTTGTTGGAGATTCTTCAAGGAAAGGGAATTCTAACCCTAATTCTGGTTCAAGTGAGGAAGAACAACCAAGGAGGAACCCAAGGAGGCCACGAAATAATTATTCCTCAAGTGATGAATCACCAAGGCCTAGGAGGAGAGATCGACCAAAGGATGATGATAGGAACCTTAGATTAGATCTTCCCGAATTCAATGGGAGTATGAATGAACCTGAAAAATACTTTGAGTGGATTAGAAGGGCCGAGACACTTTTTGATTACAAGGAGTATGATGAAAGGAAAAGATGCTATGTGGCTTAGAAGAGATTGTTGAGCATAAGATTGCCAGATTTATTTCGGGGTTGAATGATAGTATTGCTGAAAAAGTTGAATTGCAACAATATTGGTCCTTTGAGGATGTTTGCAAGGTAGCTTTGAAAGTTGAAAAACAGATAAAGGGGAAGAAAGGGACGTACACTAAGCCCTTTGTAAAAGGTTTCACTAAATCTTTTGAGAAGAACAGCTTGGAGAAAAGTGGTTCTAGTTCGAACTATAAGGAGACTAAATCAAAATTTGAAGCTCCTAAAAAGCTTGTTGAAGATAGGAAGTGCTTCAAGTGTGGTAGTGTTGGTCACATTGCAAATAATTGTCCATCGAAAAGAGTAATGACTGCTCAAGAGTGGGAACAAGAACAAGCTAAGTGTGAGCAAGGTAGTGACTATGAAGAAAAGAACGAAGAGGAAAACTTTGAAGAAGAGGAGGGGCATATTGACGAAATTGATCCCGAGACTCATGGTCAAAGTTTGGTTCTAAGAAGGGCACTACACTCTAAAACCGTACCTATGGAAAACAATCAAAGGGAGAAAATCTTTCTTACAAGGTGCAAGGTAGAAGATAGGTTGTGTGATATGATCATAGACACGGGGAGTTGCACTAATGTGGTATCTGCTACTTTGGTAGACAAATTGAAGTGGCCAACTACTGAACATCCAAGCCCTTATAAGCTTCATTGGCTTAATAATTCGAGTGATGTTAAGGTAACTAAACAAGCCTTATTCTCCTTTTCAATTGGTAAATTTCATGATAAAGTTTTGTGTGATGTTTGTCCTATGGATGCTTGTCATATACTATTAGGCCGTCCTTGGCAATATGATAGATTTGTGAAGTTTGATGGAAGGACTAATGTGTATGTTGTGAGAAAAGGAGAAAAAGAGAGACCGGTTGCTTTAAAACCTTTGATAAGCAACAAGCCTTCTAATGTTACCTCTAATTCGAAGAGTTCTTATTTGATTAGTGAGAGGGAATTAGAAAAAGAGATTTGCAGCAACAATGTGGTATATATACTTGTTTCTAATGAGATTCGAATTGATCAAGATAAACAAGCAAAGAGGCCGTATGAATTGGAATCTGTTTTAGAAAAATTCAAGAATGTCTTTCCTAAGGAATTACCTCCGGGACTACCTCCTATTCGTGGGATAGAGCATCAAATTGACTTGATTCCGGGAGCAACATTACCTAATAAAGCACCCTATAGAAGTAATCCGGAAGAAACAAAGGAGATGCAAAGGCAAATTGAAGAGCTTATGACTAGAGGATACGTGAGGGAAAGTATGAGCCCTTGTGCTGTGCCTACTTTACTTGTCCCAAAGAAAGATGGGAGTTGGCGCATGTGTATTGATAGTAGGAGTGTGAATAACATCACTATCAAATACCGATTTCCTATTCCAAGGTTAGATGATCTACTTGATGAACTACATGGTTCAAAGTTGTTTTCTAAGATTGATCTTATGAGTGGTTATCATCAAATTCGAATGAGAGAAGGAGATGAGTGGAAAACAACATTCAAGACTAAGTTAGGGTTGTATGAATGGTTGGTGATGCTGTTTGGACTCACTAATGCACCTAGCACTTTCATGAGGTTGATGCATGAGGTACTTAAACCTTTCCTTGGCAAGTTTGTTGTTGTTTATTTAGATGATATTCTGATATACTCTAAAAATTTGCATGATCATTTAAATCATCTAACAAGTGTGTTTGAAGTGTTAAGAGAGAAGAAACTCTATGCTAAGCTTGAAAAATGCTACTTCTTAGTGCCTAGTGTTACTTTTCTTGGTTATGTTGTATCAAAAGATGGAGTTTCAGTTGATCATTCGAAAGTAGAGGCTATTAAAACTTGGCCTATTCCTACTAATATGAGTGAAGTAAGGTCTTTTCATGGTCTAGCTTCGTTCTATAGAAGATTTGTCAAGAATAAGTTGATGCCTAGAAGTGAAGGTCCTTTCAAGATTGTTGAGAAGATCAATGACAATGCTTATAAGTTAGAACTTCCGGGAGAATATGGAGTTAGTGCTACATTCAATGTTGGCGATTTGGCTAAGTATATTCCTGATGAGGAACTTCGAGATTTGAAGACAAATTCTTTCGAAGAAGAGGAGGATGATGCAAGTCTAAGCATGCAGAACTTCGAAGATTTGCTTATCATGCATCAAGATAGCTTGTCCCTAAACATTGATTTAAGCCAAGCATTGCATGGACACTTTCTTGGATATCAAAGCAAAGCCACGGTTTGCTTAGTGACTTTTCTTGGAGTCTAGTTCACTTTCTTGAACTTTCTTGAATTTTCTTTACTTAGATTTTGCTTACAAGTTTTTACCTTTCACTTGAAAGGGTTTTTCTTGGTTCAAGCATTAGGATCTTTAATTTTTATTTAGTTCTTTAATTTTTATTTATTTATTTAGTTGCTTTAAAAATCAGTTAGTTAGCAAAATAAATCAGTTTAGACGTGTGCTTGTTCTCCAAGGAGTTTGGTGTATGCTTGTGCGCCAAGGTGCTTGCTCTTCAAGCAAGTTAGAATTCTAGTTTAATTAGGATTGAATTAGGGACTTGTCCTAATCTTCCTAGGTAAACTAAGTCTTATAAATAGGGCTGTAAACACATGAATAGATATACATAGAGATTAATATTCAGATTTATTTCTTAAGTTGCATACTTGAGTTTTGGTTGATTGCGATCAATTGCTGTTTTGCTTGTTTTAGTTAAAACATTCGTTTGGATTGATTAATTAGGTGGATTCTTAATTGATTAATCTTAGTTTTTGTTTAATTCTTGGTGGATTTCCTGTATAGAATTAGACTTAAACATATCCCTTGTGTTTTGTTGATTTTCGGATCAATAATTCACATCAACCTCTTAGGGCAAATGAGCCCCTTGGATGGGCGATTATGTGTCTAATGGCACTTAGGTCTAATGTGCCCTTTGGATGGGCGATGATGTGTTTGACGCCCTTTGGATGGGCGATGATGTGTTTGACGCCCTAGGATGGGAGATGATATAATTGAGGTTTTCTAAGAGCCTCCTTGGTGACAAGTGTCTGTGTAGAAACATGTAGAATTATGTATTTGAAGCAACATCAATAGAAGAAACAAATTGTTATTGCTTACTTATGTATACTTGTATTTATTGTTATGTTTGATACGCTTTGGGGCGGCCGAGCTCCTTGGGGGGGGGATATATGATTGGTGTCCCTTCGAGCTAATGAACCCCTTGGATAGGCGATGATGTGCCTAACGCCCCTTAGGGCTAATGAGCCCCTTGGATGGGTGATGATGTGTCTCATGCTCCTTAGGCTAATGAGCCCCTTGGATGGGCGATGATGTATCTTACACCCCATAGGGCTAATGAACCCCTTAGATGGGTGATGATATGTCTGACACCAAATAGGGTTAATAAGACCCTTTTAGACAGGCGATCATGGAAAACATTGATGCATTTGGCCTACCGAAAATGCGAAAAAAGGCTTCTAGCATGGTAAAAATGTCATTTTTATTACTACGGTCTCATTATATGCATTTCTTGGAACGGTACGTGCTCGTATTAGCCCATAATGAGCCCCAAGGATGGGCGATGATATAGTTAATGCTTTCTAAGAGCCTCCTAGGTGAAAAGTGTTTGTGAAGAAACATGTAGACTTATAATTTTAAAGCAACGTTAATGACGAAATAAATTGTTATGGCTAACTTATGTATACTTGTTTTTATTTTTGTGTTAAACGATCTTTGGGGCGACCGAGCTCCTTGGGGGGGGGGGGGCAATATATGTTTGGTGCCCCTTCAAGTTAATGAGCAACCTGGATGGGCGATGATGTGTCTAACGCCCCTCAGGGCTAATGAGCTCCTTGGATGGGCGATGATGTGTCTCATGCTTCTTAGGCTAATGAGACCCTTTAATGGTTTATGATGTGTCCTACGCCCCTAAGGTCTAGTGAGCCCTTTTAATTGGAGATGATGTGTCTCACACCCCTAAGGTCAAATGAGCCCCTTGGATGGACGATGATGTGTCTCACACCAAATAGGGCTAATACGCCCCTTGGATGGGCGACAATGTGTCTGATACCCTGTTGGGTTAATGACCCTCTTCTATATTCGCGATCATGGAAAACTTTTATGCATTAGGCCCACCGAATATTCGAAAAAAGGCCTCTAGCATGGGGAAAATGTCATTTTATAATTACGGTCTCTTTTTTAGGCATGACTTGGAACGGTATGTGCTCGGATAACCCCATAATGAGCCCCTATGATGGGCGATGAAATATTTTACGATTTATAGGAGCCTCCTTGGTGACAAGTGTCTGTGAAGAAACATGCAAACTTATGTATTTGAAGCAACATCAATAAAGAAACAAATTGTTATGGCTAACTTATTTATACTTGTATTTATTGTTATGTTTGACAACCTTTGGGGGGGGGGGGCAATATATGTTTGGTGCCCCTTCGGGCTATTAGACCCCTTGGATGAGCGATATATGTTTGGTGCCCCGTTGGGCTAATGAGCCCCGTGGATGGGCGATGATGTGCCTGACACCCCTTACGGCTAATGAGCCCCTTGGATGGGCGATGATGTGTCTTACTCCGCTTAGGATTATTGAGCCCCTTTAATGGGCGATTATGTGTTGGACACCCCTTAGGGCTAATGAGCCCATTGGATGGGCGATGATGTGTAACACGCCCCTTAGGTCTAATGAGCCCCCTTGATGGGCGATGATGTGTCTCACACCCCTTAGGGCTAATGATCTCCTTGGATGGGCGATGATGTATTTGACACGCCGTAAGGCTAATGAGCCCCTTCTTGATAGGTGATCATGGAAAACTTTGATGAATTTAGCCCACTGAAAATGCGAAAAAAGGTCAATAGCATGGTTAAAATGTAATTTCTATGATTACGGTCTCATTTTTAGGCATGTCTCGGAACAATATGTGTTCGGATCACCCCATAATGAGCCCCTAGGATGTGCGATGATATAATTGACGGTTTATAAGAGCCTCATGGGTGTCAAGTGTTTGTGAAGAAACATGTAGACTTATGTAATTGAAGTAACATCAATGAAGAAACAAATTGTTATGGCTAACTTATGTATATTTGTATTTATTTTTATGTTTGACGCCGTTTGGGGCGGCTCAGGCCCTTGGGGGGGCAATATATGTTTGGTTCCCCTTTGAGCTATTGAGCCCCTTGGATGGGCGATAATGTGCCTAACGACCTTCTGGGCTAATGAGCCCCTTGGATGGGCGATGATGTGTCTCACGCTCATTAGGCTAATTAGCCCCTTTAATGGGCGATCATATGTCTCACGGCCCTAAGGTCTAATGAGCCCCTTTGATGGGCGCTGATGTGTCTCACACCCCTCAAGGCTAATACGCCTTTTGATGGGCGCTGACATGTCTGACTGTAGACACCTAAAAATGTCTCCTCAAAACCAAACCCGATGATAAATAACCTTTCACCGCCACTGTTGGTCGGGTTTAGTATTTAATCCCGAGAGTGCCTAAATAATCGTATTTTATTAAATTCTTATTTTTGAAAGGTCCATGGATTAGTCTTGGTATTTGGTAAAAGCATAGTTTTAATTTTACCCCAAGCTTGTTAATTAATTTTAAGCCTAAACCTTTTTATTTTATTATTTTATTATTTATTTTTGGCCAAAATATTTTATTTATTTTTATTTCATTATTTTCTTATTTTAGCCCGAATAATAAAAGTCAGGAAAAAGGCCGAAATTATCAATCGGCTCTTAAAAAGCCTGACCGTGTCACAGGAACCCTTCCCGTCTAACGGTGGGACTTCCTGTGACACGAGAGGTCTGACGTGACACGGGAAGTTCCGTGTCCTTTCCGCGTAAGCTCTTAATGCGTTTTCCGTTCCGTTTTCTGGAAATTTCCCGCGTCACTCCAAAACAAACCATTTTCACTTCAAAATTCCTTCTTCAAGCACTCAAAGGAGTCCATATTTCACTCGAGGTTCCGTCCTTAAGCCAAGGCGTGAAAGGTAGAATCGTTTGAGGGGTTGACCCCAAAATCAACCTTATTTTATTTAATTTGATTTAGTTATTGTTTTATTATTTCCTTGAAGTTACTAACTCGTTTATTATTTTGTAGTTGCAAACAAACAAATTCAAAGTAAGTATCATTCTCTTTTTATTATTATTATTTTTCTAACGATTTTTATGTGGTTGGAATTGTGATTAAATTGGTTTTAAATATTAATGTTGATTTTACTTTATTGATCACCATATTGCATGTTTAAAGGGAATATGTAATTGAAAATCACGCCTAATAAGATAATTTGGACAACCGGTTTAGGATCCTTTTAATCTTATTATTAATTGAAGTGATCACCAAATTTTTAGAATTATGTGTGCATTAATATTAAACCAATTTAGTTAAATAATAGTTTAGAGAGAATTGAATTATTGTTTGTATGCCTTTGAGATCACAGGAATGCTTTTCAGTATAAGAATCGAATAGAGGCCAATACGGGCGAATGTGACTCCATGACTCACTTCGTACTATCATGCCCGATCCTCCTTTCATGGTTCCGAACCATATGGAGTTAATAATCTCATGGATTATGAATGGGGTGTAACCTTCACGGGTCAATCGTTGTTGCCTATTGTTGTCCCTTATCGTGGTTGTCTTTTTATGATCCGTGAAAGGTTTACAAGTTCTTAAAAAACAGGGCACCAGTCAGATTTTCTGACTGTCGTGTCACGGCAGAGTCTGCCGTGTCATGGTACAGTGTATCGTCTGACAATACACTGTATCGTGACACGGGAATTTCTGCCGAGTCATGGCAGTCCTAAAATCAGTCCGGTGGCTTATTTTCTTTTCTCACTGTCGACTTCCTTCGATTTTTCTGAAAAAACGTATGCGTTCTACATACGTCTTAGCCCAGGGGTATTAAGCTCTATCGACCCAAAAACGCTCATGGCAATAAGGGTTTATCCGATTTATTAAATCCACCCAAACCATGGAGTCGAGTTCGATTTCATCACGAACTCGCGGAGCCGCCCGTTGGCATACACCCTCAAGGGAGGCTGCCTTGCTAACGCGTCCAAACTCTTAACCATGGTACCCCTTTGACACCCAAGGCTTGACCAATAGTTGAACATAGATCTCGACCCTAGGTTGCAAACTTTTTTACATCATCGTGCCTAAATGCTATGTGGTTGTTTGGTGCTAACCCTCATGTGTTTGCTCTTTTTGTTTAACCCATGACCGAGGGTTTTTATTCTCACATAGTAATTAGTACGGACTTAAAATCGATTAAAATCTGAAAAAATCACAAAACTGACCTGGAACTGTGCACCGTATCACGGCATGTTCTGCCGTGTCACGGTGAACAGTGCCGTGACACGGGAAAGTTTACCGTCTGACGAGTGACTGCACCGTGTCACGACAGTCTGCACTGTGACACGGTGCCTAGGAAAGTGTCTTGTCAGTCTTTTTCTCGATTTTTGTGCGAATGCTGTGTCCAGTTTTGAGTCGTGTCTAGCTATACGGTCAAAACAAGTGTCTATAACTTCACTTAATCACTCACATGTTGTGTTCACACACTTTTTGCTTTAAGTCGTGCACCACTTTTTTGACCGTATTTTAGGGAAGTCTTGTTTTTGTGTCGTTTTTTTTTCGGAGTAAGTCGGATGGTATCCTCCCTTTAAAAATAAACAAGTAGAATTTCTAAATTATAGATTTTTTTCTTCAAAAAAAAAATATAAATAAATAAAAATAAAAATTCCCGTGACACGGGATTTTATCCCGTCTGACGGGAGAAGTTCCCGTGTCACGGCAAAAAAAAAAAAAAAAGTAAAAAAAATAAAAAATAAAAAATTCCCGTGACACGGGATTTTATCCTGTCTGACGGGAGAAGTTCCCATGTCACGGCAAAAAAAAAAAAAAAAAAAAAAAAAAAAAAAAAAAAAATTCTTGTGACACGGGATTTTATCCCGTCTGACAGGAGAACTTCCCGTGTCACGGCAAAAAAAAAAAAAAAAAAAAATCTCGTGCCACGTCAGCATCTACTTTGGCACGGGAATGGCTGCCGCGCCACGGGAAACCCTACCGTGTCACGACAAATTTCCACCGTGACACGGTGGAATTTTCAAAAAAAAAAAAAAAAAAAAAAAGCGTCAGTCAACTCTTCCGTGTTAATTTGGTCCTCGCGTCAGTCATTTTGGTTATTGTTCACATGTCTTGCCATACGATCATACCACGAGTCTTATAACATCACTTAGTCACTCACGAGTCAAGTATAGTCCACACACTTTCTTTATGTTCCGACTCGAGTCGTGCACCAGGTCGTTTATGATCGTATATTAGGTTCATGCACCCTTTTTTCGTCATAATAAAAAATGAGTGGAGTTTTCTCACCTGTTTTCAAATGACTATTTTTTTCCTTCCTTTCCTATCTTGAGCAATGAGTCAAACAATTAAGTGAATTATTTTATTTCACAGTACTTGTTCAAGGAATAGAGATAGATTAATACGGTTCGAGCCATTATCGCAACAATCTCTCAGATCTAATAGGCGTTCAAAGAGAACTTTGTCATCTCCGTTACTCATCACCTTTCAATTGCCACTAAAGAAGACATTGAGAACATCAACAAATCCATTGAGGCACTGTCTTCCATGATGCAAACCCTTACCACTAGGGTCACTACCATAGAACAAAACAAGGTCACTGTTTCCACCCTTAACACACTGAAGGAACAAATGAGTAAGATTTCAATGAGTAAGATTTCTGAGGATTTCATTTATGTAGAACGGCCTCCCACTCCTTTGAATGTGAAGGATAGACTCCCTGAAAAGTTCTCCACTGCTGATATTCCAAAGTTCAAGCCTACTGACAATCCAATATTCCATTTGAAGGCGTTCTCTGCAACCATGGCTCTTAAGGGATTGGACGTAACACTCTTCCCTACGGTGTTCCCTCTCTCCTTAGAACATGCTTGCCAACAATGGTTCTATTCCCTAGATACCAAGCGTACTGCGACTTGGCAAGATGTCACCGAAAGTTTCATGAATCGTTACAAGTGTAACATTCAAACTAAAACTTCTGAACGTGAACTCTCCATTCTCAAACAGAAAGAGAATGAAGGCTTCACCACTTACCTGAACAGGTGGAGGGAAACAGTTTCACTCTTAGTAGGTCCCCCCAAAGAAAGAGAGATGGTTCGCCTCTTTATTCAAAATCTGACTCATAAATATAGGGAACATCTCAAATTTCTTCCACTGAACACTTTCGAAGCTGTATACGACATCGGCATCAATATCGAGGATGAGCTAATAAAGACTACTGGTAGTAACAATAATAACACTTGGAAAAACAAGAAGAACGACCATCCTTCTTCTTCGTCTTCTAAGCACGAAAATACTACCAACAATATAAGCCAAGTTGATCTCAATGAAGTGTTAGCTCTTACTCCATTGCCCAAGAAGAAAAGAACTTACACTCCTTTAGGAATGACTTATGATGTGGCCTTTGATCGCCTTTACAGTTAAGGCCTGATCACACCTATTGGGCCATTTCCAGAGCCAAAACCTGAAGAAAGGAGCGCCAAATGCAATCCCAATGCCCATTGCAAGTACCATCAAGGAAGGGGCCACACTACGGAGCAATGTTGGAATTTGAAGGACGTCATTCAAGACTTGATCGATGCAAATAAACTTCCTGTCCCTCAAGGCGGCAAGAAGTAATGAATACAAGGCACACAAATCCTTCGTGCAAGATTTCATGCTTTTTTTTATTCTTTTGTTTCGACCCTCTCCCCCAATAAGTCTAGCATAGGTTCCCGTTATCCATGTGTCTATATGTCACATTTCTTACCTTCTTCATAAATGAGCATCTCTTTCTTACATTCGATCATGTGATTAGAAAAAAAAAAAAAAAAAAAAAAAATTGCCGAACTAAACACAAGGTACACCAATGATTTGAGGCACCTTTGCAACCCTGTCATTCACCATTAACCACTCAATCACTTATCCATTTCTTCATCAACCACTTTGAGCCTCGTCTAACGTTTGGCCTTCATTTCTTCAACCCACATTCACTCAACCCTGGGATTTGAAGATGTGTAATTGTATAACATTCAAAAAGAAAGTAAAAAAAAAAGTAGCAAAGCAAAAATAAAACAATGTCTGAAGGCAAGTGTTCCAATGTCTTTGATATAAACACGTCTCAAATTGCATCTCTCATCGAGTGCACGACACCGTAACTGAGACACATGAATGCTAAGTGAGTGATGGACCGCATGATCTGAGATTGCCTACATTGATTCAAAAGAATGGAAAAAAAAAAGGTTCAAAGCAAAAAAAAAAATGTGTTGAAAATAAACTTGCAAAATTCAAAATTGTCAAATTCACAATTACACATCTTAGGGGCTTCTCTCGGGTCTTGAGCCTTTTACCTCTTTCTTCCTTAAACCATCAACTTAACCACATTACAACCCTTGAAAGACCTCTTTGAGGTGTACATACACTTGTGCAAAGTTATGTTAGAGCTACGTTCGGCCTTATTCCTAACAGATACGTACGCAACCTCACATCGAGGTGCGGCCACATTCATATTCATATCCATACATGATCGAGTCAAAGAATATCCAATGCTTACCCTAACCATTTAGAGCTAGACTTGGGGGCTTGAACCCACGTCATTTAGCCTACCTAGCCTAAAGAGTCATCATCTTTGACTCTTCTCACATCTCTTTCCATCGCCATAACCCTTGCAGCCAGCCTTAGTATCACATTCACACACTTCACTCACACATCCATATCCATATCAATCATCCTTCCCTTAAAGAGCCCTTTATCATGAAATCTTGTTTCAACACTGTGCATGTTTCATCATATTTAAAGAAACATTGTATACTTGCTTAGCTTCCTGACCTAAGCAATGTTCATTGTTTCGCATAATGTGCTACGAAACATTTATATATCAATGATTTTTAGTCATACAAAGCATATCGTGCTTAGCTCCTTGACCTAAGCAACGTTCATTATGCAATAATCACTATACGTGCTTAGCTTCCAGACCTAAGTGACGTTCAAAATCGCTTCTTTACACCATATATGATGCTTAGCTCCATGACTTAAGTTCATTCATCTATCGTGTCACATGATGTAATTGTCCTTAGCCTCCTGGCCTAAGAACATGCATCATGCATACATTATTTTCAGGACAAACAATTCAATCTATACGAATCATTTCGTCTTGCTCAAGGTGGAAATTCAAAACTTCTCTCCCTTTTCATTATTTTATTTTGGGGAAGTTCAAAAAACTTTTTCCAAGTTTTCATCGAAGGAAGTTCGAAAAAAAAAGTTCAGTTTTCACATCTTTCTTTTTCAGGAGAAAGTCGGTACCCTCCACTCATGACAAAAAATGACGGAAATTTTTTGCTTTTGCATCTTCGTTTGCTTGTGTCTGCACACACACACTCACAAGTCATACACATGTCATGTCACATCAAGTCAAACTTGGTAAAGTTAGTGGTCAAGTCAATCACAGTATGTACGAGTCCATTGGCAAATTTATTTTTGCAGGTCTTATCTACAGCCCACATCCGGGGACAAGCGGACCATCTACATCCCACGTCCGGGGACAAGCGGACCACCATCATTTCATGACGCAAGGTTCTCGATACACAGAGACTTGCAATCTCATCATCTTTCGACTTTCCTTAAGCATGGAAAGTATTATCCGGTGGATTTTTCTTCAAGTATAGAAAACCGCCAAGTCGGCTTTCCTCAGGCTTGGAAAGCGTTATCGGTGGATTTTTCTTCAAGTATAGAAAACTGCCAAGTCGGCTTTCCTCAGGCTTGGAAAGTGTTATCGGTGGATTTTTCTTCAAGTATCGAAAACCGCAAAGTCGGCTTTCCTCAGGCATGGAAAGCATCATCAGTGGATTTTTCTTCAAGTATAGAAAACCACAAAATTCCTTTGTCGGCTTTCCTCAAGCATGGAAGGCATTATCGGTGGAATTCTTCAAGCATAGAATGACACCAAATTCGTTCGTCGACTTTCCTCAGGTATGGAAGGTATTATCCGGTAGCTTTCTTCAGGCTTAGAAAACTGCCAAACTCTTCAGTCGGCTTTCCTCAAGCATGGAAAGCATTTCAACAAACGTCATCCGGTGGATTCCTTCAAGCATAGGAAAATACCAAACGCATTTGAAACCGATACACTGGTGCCAGATACGTATTATATCCCTTTACTCTTTTATCTGTAGAACTAACATTTTTCTGCAGGTATCGGCGTATACAGAGTGATTTAGGATCGCAGAACGTCTTAAATCATTCTCCGTCCCTATCGACTACTTTGACTATCGTTTTTGAAACTGACGTTTCTACAAACTCAGTCAAAGTGGGGGCTTCTGTAGACACCTAAAAATGTCTCCCCAAAACCAAATCCGATGATAAATAACCTTTCACCGCCACTGTTGGTCGGGTTTAGTATTTAATCCCGAGAGTGCCTAAAAAATCGTATTTTATTAAATTCTTATTTTTGAAAGGTCCATGGATTAGTCTTGGTATTTGGTAAAAGCATAGTTTTAATTTTACCCCAAGCTTGTTAATTAATTTTAAGCCCAAACCTTTTTATTTTATTATTTTATTATTTATTTTTGGTCCAAATATTTTATTTATTTTTATTTCATTATTTTCTTATTTTAGCCCGAATAATAAAAGTCAGGAAAAAGCCCGAAATTATTAATCGGCACTTAAAAAGCCGAAAGAAATTAGGGTTAAAAATGAATTTAGAAGGAAAAATGGACTAGAACTTACCATGTCACGGTACAACCTGACCGTGTCACGGGAACCCTTCCCGTCTGACAGTGGGACTTCCCGTCATACGAGAGGTCTGCCTTGACACGGGAAGTTCCGTGTCCTTTTCGCGTAAACCCTTAACGCGTTTTCCGTTCCGTTTTCAGGAAATTTCCCGCGTCACTCCAAAACTGAACGTGTCACGGGAATGTGTACCGTCTGACGGTACAGTCTGACCTTGTCACGGGATACTTTTTTATGGTTTTTATCATTTTAGGGTTCCGTGTGCTCCCTCAGCACATTTCCCTATAAATACCCCCTCATTTCTAATAAACGGGGCAACCAGAATTCTATGATTCTTATTTTCTCTCTTCTATTCTATTAACCTAAACACTACCCTACCCTTTTCACTTCAAAATTCCTTCTTCAAGCACTCAAAGGAGTCCATATTTCACTCGAGGTTCTGTCCTTAAGCCAAGATGTGAAAGGTAGAATTGTTTGAGGGTTTGGCACCAAAATCAACCTTATTTTATTTATTTTAATTTAGTTATTGTTTTATTATTTCCTTGAAGTTACTAACTCGTTTATTATTTTGTAGTTGCAAACAAACAGATTCAAAGTAAGGATCACTCTCTTTTTTTTATTATTATTTTTCTAACGATTTTTATGTTGTTGGAATTGTGATTAAATTGGTTTTAAATATTAATGTTGATTTTACTTTATTGATCACCATATTGCATGTTTAAAGGGAATATGTAATTGAAAATCACGCCTAATAAGATAATTTGGACAACCGGTTTAGGATCCTTTTAATCTTATTTTTAATTGAAGTGATCACCAAATTTTTAGAATTATGTGTGCATTAATATTAAACCAATTTAGTTAAATAATAGTTTGGAGAGAATTGAATTATTGTTTGTATGCCTTTGAGATCACAGGAATGCTTTTTAATATAAGAATCGAGTAGAGTCTAATACGGGCAAATGTGACTCCATGACTCACTTCGTACTATCATCCCCGATCCTCCTTTCGTGGTTCCAAACCATATGGAGTTAATAATCTCATGGATTATGAATGGGGTGTAACCTTCACGGGTCAATCGTTGTTGCCTATCGTTGTCCCTTATTGTGGTTGCCTTTTTATGATCCGTGAACGATTTACAAGTTCCTAAAAAACTTGTTGGCGGCTCCCTACTTATTTGTCCCTAATCGTAATGTCAATTCCCACTTCCTATAAGTGCCAAGCATATTCACACATGCTTTTAACGTATGCGCACTTCGAGCGACGCCTACACTGACACCCCGTAGTATTAATGAGCCCCTTCTAGATAGGCGATCATGGAAAACTTTTATGCATTTCGCCCACCAAAAATGCCAAAAAAGGCCTCTAGCATGGTAAAAATGTCATTTTGATGATTACGGACTCATTTTTAGGCATGTCTTGGAACGGTACGTGCTAGGATCACCCCATAATGAACCCCTAGGATGGGCGATGATATAATTGACGCTTTCTAAGTGCCTCCTAGGTGACAAATGTCAGTGAAGAAACATGTATATTTATGTATTTTAAGCAACATTAATGAAGAAATGAATTGTAATGGCGATATATGTTTGGCGCTCCTTCGAGCTATTGAGCCCCTTTGATGGGCGATGATGTGCCTGACGCCTCTTATGGCTAATAAGCCCCTAAAATGGGAAATGATGTGTCTGACGCCCCTTGGGGCTAATAAGCCCCTTGGATAAGCAATTACGTGTCTCACGCCCCTCAGGGCTAACGAGCCCCTTGGATGGGCGAAGGTATGTCTGACACTCCTTAGGGATAATAAGCCCCTTTGAAGGGCGATGATGTGTCTAAAAACCCTTAAGGTCAATAAGCCCCTTCTTGATAAGCGATCATGGCAAACATTGATGCATTCGGCCCACCGAAATTGCAAAAAAGGCCTCTATCATGGTGAAAATGCGATTTTTATAATTACAGTTTCATTTTTAGGCATGTCTTAGAACAATATTTGCTCGTATCACCCCATAATGAGCCCCTAGGATGGGCAATGGTATAATTTGCGCTTTCTAAGAGCCTCCTAGGTTTCAAGTGTCTGTGAAGAAACATGTAGACTTATGTATTTGAAGTAACATCAATAAAGAAACAAATTGTTATGGCTAGTTTATTTATACTTGTATTTATTGTTATGTTTACCACCCTTTCGGGCGGCAGAGCTCTTTGTGGGAGGGGGGGGGATATATGTTTGGTGCCCCTTTGGGATAATGAGCCCCTGGGATGGGCGATGATGTGTCTCACTCCCCTTAGGGTTAATAAGCCCCTCTGATGGGCGATTGTAACACCCTAGAAATTTCTTTCCTTTAAATGCACACTTTACTCTTTTTAAAATACATTTTAGGAATATCCAAGACATTACCGCCACCGTGAAAACGGCTAAGGCAACTATCAAAGATTCACAGCGGAAGAATTGAAAACCAAAACTATTTAAATAACACAATTTAAAAACCAAACCAACGAAAATTAAAGTTGAAAATCAACAAAACCCAAGCCAATTAAAATCCACTACAACTTGGAACCATTTAAGGCCCTTATTAAAACCGAAACAACCAATCTTTTGTGTTAGTCCATAAAGTAATATAATAAAATATTCAATGCATAAAACACATCATATTCTAATAGAAGCTAGCATGATTCTCTCTTCACTCATGCCCCGTCATGAACATGCTTCAATACCTGAAAAGTGTATCTCTACTTGCCCCCACTACTCTCCATTAAAATGGATCATCCTAGGGCCAAGATAAAGACATGGCCAGACACAAACAACACACACAATCAGCAAAGCTGAGTACATAAGCGTAATTAAACACACTAACATGCATTCTCCTATCATCACACACACTTACCTCATTGCTCCTGTTTACAAGCACACACAACAATCAACAAGACACTTTAACTAGACAATAAATAATTCATTTAGCGTTGATTACGCATCGAACGGGTTTCCAACTAATCCTATCCCAATATATTGGGGTTAACTGACACGGGAGCTAACCGTGCCAGCAACAAACCTGTGCCACTCTTAAAATAATTTGAATAAGCTGAAATTATATTTAAAACACTCTAATTAAGTCCAACTTAATGGGTAATTTAAATTTCCTTCAAAAACATAATATTAAGTGCTCTACATAAAATTCCAGCACTTTATTCTAATAAAAACTTGCTGTAATTTAGTCTTAAAACACTTAAATTGAAGATCTAAACATTAATTCCTCATATGCTTTCATAATTTTCATAAATCAAGGACCTAGGGTTTCAAAAATTGGGGCTTTTTAATTAAAAACCAAATCTGAAAATTAATTCATACAATTACAATTATCAAACATCAAAATTAAACCCCCAAACTCATAATTTAGATTTAGATCCAAGAATAGATTCAATTAAAACAAGAAAGCTTCAAAATTTTTTTTTTTATATAAGGTTCGAAAAAAAAAAGGGGAAAGGGGAGAAAGGCGGAAGCCACCACCGGCTGCCGGCTGCTGCCTGCTGCCGGCGGCTTGTGCCTGCTGGCAGCGGCGGCCACCAGTCTGCCGGTGGCTGGCAGCGGTGGTGAGGGTGGGGTGGCAGCCGAAAGTTTAAGGAGAAGGGGGAAAAAGAAAAAGGAAAAAAAATAAGGAAGAGAGAGAAAGAGAGAAGTTTACCTTGGGTTTTCTCCACTCTGGGCAAAGTTTGATTTGCCTCATAAGTGGGATATTTATACCCCTTCTCTACTAACCCTTTTCTAGTTTTTCCTAATTCCTTCCCTAATAAAACATGTTAAAAATTAAACTTCCAAAAATAAAACCCCAACTTTTAAATAAAATAATTAAATAAACTTTCCTTAATAATAATATTAATTAAAATACTTTAATTATAATAATTACAACCATTTAAATACTTTATAAAATACATACTTTAAATAAAATGCGTATAAAAATATGGGGTATTACAGTGTGCTTTAAGGGGACTTTAAAATGCAGAAAATAATGCAAATAATCAACGATATAATCAACAAGTTATGCCATTAATTTCAAGGTTAGAAAAGACTTAAAACTTTTCGTCAAAAACGAAAAATCCCTCAAAAAAGGCATTTCTGGTCAGAATTTGGCTAAAATCACAGTCCCGAAAGGGATAAAAACCTTTCCAGAACACCTTTTTCACCCAAAATTCACTATTTTTGGGCGAAAATCTGGGTTATGGGCCAAATTCGACATTAAAAACGGGATTAAAATAAATAAAATAGAGCTACTAACCTAATTAGAAACTTAAGCAAGAAAAACAAGCCAAAATAAACCTTGAAAAACATGTTTATAAAAATAAACGAGCGGGGCTCCGATACCGCTGTTGAGGTTTGGTGAGTCCGACTCACCGCGGAAACAACCCCGACCCAAGGAACCACTCGTAATTAATAAAATCATAAAGCATAAATAAATAAACACAAGAAAAAGAAGAACGAATCATACCCTTGAAGCGACCTTTGCCCTCTCAAAACAGGCTCTTACTTGAAAGCCTTGAGCACCGCAAATGTCGTGCCTCCAACGGTATCCACTCACAAAGGACGAACACGAATTTTTAGGTCTGCTACCTTGAAGTTAGCAAGGTCCGACCAAACCTCAAGTGTTAATGGAGTTTAAGAGTTTTTCCAAAATATGGAATGCTCTTTCTAACTCCCACTCAAGCACTATACTCCAAATCCCAAGGTTGGTATTTATAGAGGAAAGTATGAATAGGAATTTCTATCCCATCAATGTGGGATTCATGAAATTCCACAAATTAATTTAAAGCTAAATTAAATTAAATATATAAGCAAGTAATAAATCAACAAGTGTCCTAGTCATATGTAAAGAGGAGTATGAACCACTTGGAGAGGAGGGGACCATACTTGCTCCCCACTCCTTCCTCTCCTCGTAACACTTGTCCACACCAAAAAGCAAGCATACTTACTAGCTTCCTCTTTCTACCCGACCTAGGCCCACGGCCTAGCTAGCCTCGCACCGTGCGGGCTTCTAGCTGCTGCCAGCTTGGCCTAGCACGCCCACGCACATCAATGCGGGTTGCTGATGCCGAGGGTGCTGCTAGCTAGCCACGCTAATGTGCGGGCTGCTAGCAGCATCGCACGCCAGCACGCCACGCACTGCTTGCGGGCTGCTGGTCGTGCGGTGCTAGCATGGCTCGCACATGGTGTGGGCTGCTAGCCACACCTTGCTAGCATGTCTCGCACAAGGTGCGGGCTGCTAGCTCGGCTAATCCCCTAGCACTAGGGATTCCGATGCTAGGGGTATTTTGGTCATTGTTTATTTATTACTAATTTGTCGTCTGGTCTTTTTATTATTTTTGACTCGACTTCTAACGCTCGGTTTCGACGCTCTAAGCTCGAATTTCCGACGCCTAAATATTTAACACTCGGGCGACGAATTAATTTCTTCCGAATTAATTCGTCGAGTCGGTTCGTATATTTTGCTTGGGTGTGACCTGAAGGGTTCAGTCAAGATTAAGCTGTAATATTATTTATATTAATATTACTGATCGGTAGCGTCCTCTACCCAGGCATTCCGATCACTTGACCTTATTGAATATTTTAGCTTTCTAATAATTTTTAACCCGCCATCAGAATAATACACTTGTTCGAAGGACACCATTCCTTTTGGGAAGATGATATAATTGACGCTTTCTAAGAGCATCCTAAGTGACAAGTGTAATTGAAGATACTTGTAGACTGATGTATTTGAAGCAACATCAATATAAAAACAAATTAATATGGCTAACATATGTATACTTGTATGGGTGATGATGTGTCTACCGCTCTTTAGGTCTTATGAGCCCCTTGGATGGGTGATGATGTGTCTACCGCTCTTTAGGGCTAATTAGCTACTTTGATGGGCGATGATGTGTCTGACACTCCATACAACTAATGAGCCCCTTGGATGGGCGATAATGTGCCTAACGCCCCTTACAGCTATTGAACCCTTTAGATGGGTGATGATGTGTTTGACACCCCTAAGCTCAAATGATCCCCTTGGATGGGCGATGTTGTGCCTAACACCTCTTAGGGCTAATGTGCCCCTTGGATGGGCGATGATATGTCTCACGCCCCTTAGGTCTAATGAGCTACTTGGATGGGCGATGATGTATCTCACTCCAATTAGGTCTAACGAGCCCCTTGGATGGGCGATGATGTGTCTAACGCCATTTAGGGCTAATTAGCCCCTTGGATGGGCGATGATATGTTCTACAATCCTTAGGGCTAATGAGCCCCTTAGATGGGCGATGATATGTCTAACACCTTGTAGGGTTAATGAGCCCCTTCTAGATAGGCTATTATAAAAAACTTTGATGCATTCGGCCCAACGAATATGCGAAATAAGGCTACTAGCATGGTGAAAATGTCATTTTTATGATTACGGTCTTACTTTTACGTATGTCTTGGAACGATACTTGCTCGGATCACTCCATAATGAGCCCCTTAGATGGATGACAAGGGAATAAACGCGTCGTCAATTGTCTATCCCTAGATCAAATACAATTTATACAACCTAAACAAACCTAATACGAGTATAAGGCAAGCATAGGGGTCGAACCACAGAAAACGGTAAACACCACCAAATGTTATCAACAATTAAGCTAGTCCGGAATAGGAAATAAATAAACTAAAGTCTAAAAATGCTAAAAACAAAAAATAAAACATTAAGGGAAATGGTTTAAGTATAGCATTCACTTGAACATAAACAAAGGCATAGAAATTGATTTAATTATGAACTAAACATGCTCGAATATCGAAATTAAGAATCCAATCTAGCCGCCTTCCGGGGTCAATTGGCTTCTTCTAACATAGCCTCTATGTTTCAACATTAGAACCATATACTAGGAGGTACTATTAAATAACAATCGATAGTAATGAACCTTAACTAAGTCAACTTCCGTTTCTTGTTAGCAAAGATTCACCTTTAATCAACCAACAATGTGCACTTGCAAGAAGATTAAAGAATATCAAGCATATAAAGACTTTAATCACAAATAAATCAATTCTAAACCCTAGAACATGCTCAAGGTCCAACTACACCACAACCATCCCCTTAATGGGGAAATTACTCACTAATCATGATAATAACAAGATTAATTAACAAATAATCAAGAATCAACATGATCAACAAGCAATACCAACAACTAAAATAATAATCAAAATAAACAAATAAAAAAAGAGGAGAGAGAGTAAGAAATTGCTCATCAATTGAAGATGAAGGTCTACAAAGGATTAAACAAGCTCCTTCTTCAAAATCCAAGTTCATTAATGAAGAAAACCTCACTTTCTCTCTCTACCAAAGAAGACTAATCCTAACCCAACCTAGAGAGAGAAGCTCTGCTAAAACTAATTAGAGAGTGGAATAGATAGTTATTGAATTCCCCTACAAAACGTTCTAAAAAAGGGACTTATATAGTCCGTACAGAGTCAGCTGAGAAAAGGAGAGGTCCGACCGAACAAATGGGAAGGTTCGGCCGGACTACAGGGTAGGTTCGGCCGGACCATGGGTAGGTTCGGTCGAACCATGGGTAGGTTCGGCCGAACCATGGGTAGGTTCGGTCGAACCTCCCTGATCCTGGTCTGGTCGAACTCCTGTGGTTCGGCCACTCCTGCAAAACTTCCAATTTTCATCTTGCCCCTGCCTCGAAGTTCGGCCGAACCACTGAGCAGGTTCGACCACACTTTGGTTCGGCCACACCATCAGGAGGTTTGGCCGAACCTCTTCTGAATCATGCTTCCTCTAGCTTCCTTTGAGCTTAGCTTCCTCCTCTTGAAAATCTTGATGGCTCCTACAAAGCATAAGCATGAAAAGCACAATAAGAACAAAGCGAGAAGACTAAGAAAAGGGAGGATAAAGGAGAAAGAAAAGAGAAAGCAAAGCTAAGTAAAAATGCTTAGAAAGAGGGCCAAACAAGTGCAAACGAGGGGAGAATCCTTAGAGAAAAAGGATAAAAGAGTGGCATAAATGCCACTCATCAAAATAAAGAACGAAATATAACAAATCAAAAGCAAATAAAATACGAAAATAGACTAATTCTAATAAAAACTACGAAAAGAACTAAAACACGACAAAATTACCAAAATAAACAAGAAGCTTTATTAAAGAGAAAACAAGAGAAAGAAATGAATATAAGATAAAATAAACACGAAAATGACTCTAAAACTACTCCCTAAGAGTGACATAAATGTCACTCATCAAATTCCCCCAAGCTAAACCTTTGCTCGTCCTCGAGCAAAGCTAAGGCAAAAGAGAACAAGATTAAATTATTTAAAGCAAAAGAAACAAAATAGAAACAAAGAGAAAGAATGTACACTAACTCACTGTCGTAGGAATCACGGATGCATTTAGCGTATGCATCAAGCCCTTTAAACCCCTATGTCGCCAAAGAGGACGAGTAAGCTCTCGTGAGGGTTTCCTAAGAGGTTTAACCCACAACTCTTTGCAACACATAACATTCAAGGCAAAGGTGAAATCAAGAAAACTCGAGTTTTGATATTTCAAACCAAACACAAACAATGGGCTAAATGCACAAGAATACAAACCTTTCTAGAAATTAAAGGTAGCCAAGCAAAATAATAGTTAAGGTTGGTACACACATAAAGCATGCAAAGGGTAGAGAACTTAGAGGGACTTACACTCCTCCTTATCTCCAACCGAACTCCCGCATCCTCACTAGTTTTGCATCCACTTTTAAGGTGATATCTTGAGATTCCTCGAAGGAATCGGAAGAAATAATCAATGAAAAACATCTAGGCTACCCGACATCTTGGCGTTGATAGCTCGCTCAATAGGATTGTCTTGATTACCCTCCATCGGTAGTAACTAAACCTCACTAAGGTCAAAAGGTCTTAAAAAGGGTTGAAACATTTAAGCTAGGGTAAAGGGTGTGGAAATAAATTTGGAAATTGGTGGTAAACTTAGAAGTGAAGCAAGGTTGATCATTCCTTAATTCAAACTCAATAAACTACCAACTTTCAAATCAAAAATTCTAGCAACTCTTCCCCCAAGCTTATTCTTTTTTCAACCAAACAACAAATATTTTTGTATTTTCTCAATATTTTCTCCTTTTTTTTTTCATTTCTTTTTATTCTTTGCTCTCGCCTCTTTTAACTTTGAGCGGCTTTTTCTTTCATTTCCTTTATTTTCTTTTCATTTACTCAAACCATTAAACATAACAAAAATAATCTCAAGTACCAAAATTTGAGTTTTTCACTTCTTTTTCATTCTTTTTCTCACTTTCATTAACCAAAAATACAAATCAAGTCCCAAGAATGCTTCACAAAAACTAAAAAAGGTGAAAATAAAGCAAAGGTCCATTGGTTTGTAATGTGGTTATGCCAAAGAAGGGAAAATGGCTCAAATTGGGTTACTAAATAAGCAAATGCAAAAGAAAAATAAAAGAAAAGAAAATAATAAAACAAAACAAAAATCCTAATTGCCTTTGTCTTCCCCTAGGTCGGTTCGGTCTCGATCTTGGGTAGATTAAGCCAAATTCTCGATATAAGCTAGCAATGCCAAGGATCCAAACGCCACACATGCAAGAAATGTAGAAGGCTAGAACAAAATAGACACATTCTCACAAAAATGACGGTAGTGGAGTAGCAAAAATCACCTTTAAAGCTTCAACTAGCTAGAGAGCGACAACCATCTTACCACAAACCAAGTGAGCTAAGGTCTCATAGCCCTTAAGTTCTACTACCTTGGCAATGTTATATGTGTGAACCAACCTCGACATTCAAGTGCACGGAAACCTCTAACAACTAGCAAAGAGGGTATTCTAGGTGCTAAAGCCCAATTATGTCCAAGTTTAAAACAAAACATTTTGAAACTTGCCTTGAATGCCATGGAAAGACACTATACATACAAATATTCACAAAACCAACAATACTCAAGAATGCATATACAATAGTGCAATATGAAAGCATGATCAATCAAAACTACATATACCAAAAGTCAACTCAATAAGGCGCTCATGGCCATCCAAACATAGAAAACCAATCTCAATAATAGACTTTGGCAAGTATGAGAGAAATAAATCAAGCAATCATGAGACTATGGATTAAGAAACCACCAAGAGATATAGATAACCCCCCAAAGCTAGCGAATAGCTACTCCCTCAAGCTAGAATGGAGCATTGTCCTCAATGCTCAAAATAAAGGCACAAAGGGTGGGTGTGAGGGGAAGGAAGAAAACTAATTCACACAACAATTCATTATCATACAATCCAAATGCAATTAAGAAAGCAAATCCAAGATGAGGGAAGAAGGAAAGAGTAAACCAAATGTGAGGTGGGTGTTGAAACCCGCAATTGAGCACATTGTCCACAATTTCATCTAATTCCTCGTCTTTGTTGCTTTTCCAAATGAAAGCAATCATTGGTGTGCTTCGTCTCAAGGAGCTCAATCCAAAATCTTTGCACATGAGTAAATGCATCGAGTACCTATACACATAGACAAGAGAGTAAACAAAAATGAGAAACACAAAAGAAAGAAAAAGAAAGCAATAAAACACGGGTTACTTCCCGCAAAGGCTTGCTTAACGTCCAAGCATGACCAATCTAGTAAATAACCCGACAAAGAACGCAATAACTTGTCATATGCACCGGCAAACATATCAAGAAATAGAGCATACGCGATGCTCATATGACAAGCAAACATAAAGTACAAGGAGACTTTATGCTTGAGAGAAGGGAGAAAAGAAAAAGTAAAAGAACCAAAAGAAAAATCAAGAAAATAAGAAGAAAAAGTAGAAGAAGAAAAAGGAAAATCCTCACAAAAATCTTTTTGGTTGGCATTATAACTCTTTTCCTCATCAACAATGAAAGGGTTAGGGGCTTTGGAAGCTTGGAAAGGAAGAGGATCCCTAAGAGGTTCTTTGAGAAAAGAAGGGAGGAACATAGGATAGTAGGAGATATGGTTAAACCTTTGGGAAAAAGGTGTATGAGAAAGGCAAAAAGGGGTAGCTAATCCCTCATCACAAGATCTCACATCACTAATGAGGGAATGAAAATCAATCATGGAATCCTCAAATGAAGAACCCTCATGTTCTACATCTCCCTCAAGCTCAAAAACTCCAAAGTAATCAACCTTATCCTCCTTTTCAACACAATAAACATCCTTTCCTTCTACTATCTCAAAATCAAGAGTGAATGGGGGCAAATTTCTCTCAAACTCATCTCTTTCTAATGAAGCCTTATCAATGAACTCGCTCATAAGGTTATGGGCTACCGTTTGAAACTCAAGAAATATTTGGGCCATAATCTCAAATGAGTCCAAATCATCATAGATAGACGAGTCAAAAGCTTGCTCATTGGAATCATCTAGGGGACTATGGGGCACACCTTTAGAATTCATGCAAAAATCGAATGCAAAATGAGAAAGAACATGCACTTCATCATCATTAGAATGTACCTCATTACATTGAGCTATAGAGGGAAGGGAGTTGAAATCATGCATTACATGGTCACTATGGGGAGAATCAAGCACATCATGGGAATTCATATTAGACAAATCATGACAATTAGCATCAACATTAAAAGCATGAGAATCCCGAACATAAGTCTCATGATTGGCCCTCTCCCAATCATAATTATCCCTAGCTAACCATGAATAGAAATCCCAAGCTTCATCCGAAGACATGTCTTGAAATTTACCATTTAACATATTATCAACTACTCCTCTAAAATTCTCATTTAATCCCAAATTGATGATTTCACAATAATCACCCTTGGTTAAACCTTTAACACCATCTAGGAAATCCTCAAGTCTATTGAAATACACCCAAAACGGTTCATTATCAAATTGAGGAATAGAAATATAAGCCATTTTTTCTCAAACAAAACAAAGAGAACAAAAATAAATCAAAAGAAAATATAAACAATGGACTAGTCTCAATAAGATAACATGACAGTAATGGAAGCCGTTCCCCGGCAACGGCGCCAATTTGACAAGGGAATAAACGCGTCGTCAATTGTCTATCCCTAGATCAAATACAATTTATACAACCTAAACAAACCTAATACGAGTACAAGGCAAGCATAGGGGTCGAACCACAGAGAACGGTCAACACCACCAAATGTTATCAACAATTAAGCTAGTCCGGAATAGGAAATAAATAAACTAAAGTCTAAAAATGCTAAAAACAAGAAATAAAACATTAAGGGAAATGGTTTAAGTATAGCATTCACTTGAACATAAACAAAGGCATAGAAATTGAATTAATTATGAAATAAACATGCTCGAATATCGAAATTAAGAATCCAATCTAGCCGCATTCCGGGGTCAATTGGCTTCTCCTAACATAGCCTCTATGTTTTAACATTAGAACCATATACTAGGAGGTACTATTAAATAACAATCGAAAGTAAGGAACCTTAACTAAGTCAACTTCCGTTTCTTGTTAGCAAAGATTCACCTTTAATCAACCAACAATGTGCACTTGCAAGAAGATTAAAGAATATCAAGCATATAAAGACTTTAATCACAAATAAATCAATTCTAAACCCTAGAACATGCTCAAGGTCCAACTACACCACAACCATCCCCTTAATGGGGAAATTACTCACTAATCATGATAATAACAAGATTAATCAACAAATAATCAAGAATCAACATGATCAACAAGCAATACCAACAACTAAAATAATAATCAAAATAAACAAATAAAAAAAGAGGAGAGAGAGTAAGAAATTGCTCATTAATTGAAGATGAAGGTCTACAAAGGATTAAACAAGCTCCTTCTTCAAAATCCAAGTTCATTAATGAAGAAAACCTCACTTTCTCTCTCTACCAAAGAAGACTAATCCTAACCTAACCTAGAGAGAGAAGCTCTCCTAAAACTAATTAGAGAGTGGAATAGATAGTTATTGAATTCCCCTACAAAACGTTCTAAAAAAGGGACTTATATAGTCCGTACAGAGTCAGCTGAGAAAAGGAGAGGTCCGACCGAACAAATGGGAAGGTTCGGCCGGACTACAGGGTAGGTTCGGCCAGACCATGGGTAGGTTCGGTCGAACCATGGGTAGGTTTGGCCGAACCATGGGTAGGTTCGGTCGAACCTCCCTGATCCTGGTCTGGTCGAACTCCTGTGGTTCGGCCACTCCTGCAAAACTGCCAATTTTCATCTTGCCCCTGCCTTGAAGTTCGGCCGAACCACTGAGCAGGTTCGACCACACATTGGTTCGGCCACACCATCAGGAGGTTTGGCCGAACCTCTTCTGAATCATGCTTCCTCTAGCTTCCTTTGAGCTTAGCTTCCTCCTCTTGAAAATCTCGATGGCTCCTACAAAGCATAAGCATGAAAAGCACAATAAGAACAAAGCGAGAAGACTAAGAAAAGGGAGGATAAAGGAGAAAGAAAAGAGAAAGCAAAGCTAAGTAAAAATGCTTAGAAAGAGGGCCAAACAAGTGCAAACGAGGGGAGAATCCTTAGAGAAAAAGGATAAAAGAGTGGCATAAATGCCACACATCAAAATAAAGAACGAAATATAACAAATCAAAAGCAAATAAAATACGAAAATAGACTAATTCTAATAAAAACTACGAAAAGAACTAAAATACGACAAAATTACCAAAATAAACAAGAAGCTTTATTTAAGAGAAAACAAGAGAAAGAAATGAAAATAAGATAAAATAAACACGAAAATGACTCTAAAACTACTCCCTAAGAGTGACATAAATGTCACTCATCAATGGATGATTATGTGTCCCACACCCCTTAGGTCTAATGAGCCCCTTGGATGGGCGGTGATGTGTCTGCCGCTCTTTAGGGCTAATTAGCTACTTGTATAAGCGATGATGTATCTGACACCCCTTACGGCTAAAGAGCCCCTTGGATGGGAGATGATGTGTCTTATGCCCCTTTAGGCTAGTGAGCCCATAGGATGGACGATGATGTGTTTAATACCCCTTAGGGCTAATGAGCCCCTTAAATGGGCGATGATGTTCCTAACGCCCTTTAGAGCCAATGAGCCCCTTGGATGGGTAATGATATGTCTTACGCCCCTTAGGTCTAATGAGCCCGTTGGATGGGCAATGATGGGTTTGACACCCCAAAGGGATAATGAGCCCCTTGGAAGGGCGATGATGTCTCTGACACCCCGTAGATAGGCAATCATGGAAAACTTTTATGCATTCGGCCCAACGAATATGCAAAATAAGGCCTCTAGCATGGTTAAAATGTCATTTTAATTATTACGGTCTTATTTTTTGGTATGTCTTGGAAAGGTACTTACTCGGATTACCCCATAATGAGCCCCTAGGATGGGCGATGATATAATTGACGCTTTCTAAGAGGATCTTGGGTGACAAGTGTATGTGAAGAAACTTGTAGACTTATGAATTTGAAGCAACATCAATTAAAAATCAAATTGTTATGGCTAACTTATGCATACTTGTATATATTGTTGTATTTGACGCCCAATTGGGCAGCCGAGCAACTTAGGGGGGGGGATATATGTTTTGTGATGTTTAGGGCTAATGAGCCCCTTGGATGGGCGATGATGTGCCTGACGCCATATGGCTAATGAGCCCATTGGATGGGCAACGGTGTGTTTCACACCCCTTAGGGCTATAAAGCCCCTTGGATAGGTGACGATTTATCTAACACCCCTTGGCAAATGAGCCCCTTTGATGGGCGATGATGTCCCTGACGCCCTTTAGAGCTAATGAGCCCCTTGGAAGGGTGATGATGTGTCTCACGCCACTTAGGTCTAATGAACCCCTTGGATGGGCGATAATGTATCTAACGCCATTTAGGGTTAATTAGCCCCTTGGATGGGCGATGATGTGTTCGACACCCCTTAGGGCTAATGAGCCCCTTTGATGGGCGATGATGTGTCTGACACCTTGTAGGGTTAATGAGCCCCTTATAGATAGGCGATTATGGAAAACTTTGATGCATTCAGCCCAACGAATATGCGAAATAAGGCTATTAGCATGGTCAAAATGTCATTTTTATGATTACTGTCTTACTTTTAGGTATGTCTTGGAACAATACTTGCTCTAATCACCCCATAATGAGCCCCTGGTGTTTAGTGTAAAAATACCCTAGACATGTGGACCAATGAGAGGAGGCCACATGTCGAGATCAGGATGGCCCACGTGGCTTAACATCCTCTTGACACGTGGCGCCCTTAGATACATCTCTGAAATGGCGGCCTTCAAGGGCCTAAATTCCAAGAAGCGCCGTAAAACAGCGTAGACCACTGAAATTTAGGTCAAGGGACCTAGATAGGGGCACGTTCTCCAATGACCCTATACATTCAATCATTTATTACACCTATATTCACTCACATAAGAGAAACACCTGAGCTTGGAATCCAAGCAAATCCCTACCTAAATTTCCGTACTCTTTATTTCCTTTCAAGTTACTAACTTGATCGTCGGAGGCGGAGCTCCTACCACCCGGAGTCTCCGTTGTTTTGCTGGTACAACTCAACCAGATCAGACTTCGTGACGTAACTCTCCCGAGGGACAAAAACACCCAAAACATTTGGCGCCGTCTGTGGGGGGAGTACCTCGAAGATGGTTCAAGAGAGTCTATACCACCTCCTAACCGTCTAGGCGATGACCCGAAAGTTTTCACATACCAGGAAGATGAAGATCCTCAGGTCAAAACCTATACAGCTATGATGGCTCTCTCATAACCAAGCGCATCCGGCCCAGAGACACTCTTGAGCGGGGTGCCTCCCAAGCGGGTACAAATCGACCCCCTGGGCATCCGGAAGGGGAAACCCATACGACATCTAGATCAACACCTGTCACCCGAGTTGAAATTAAGTGGGAAACCCAAGGGTGAAATTAAAGAACTGATCACTAAGAGCCGGGTTGGCCCAAGTAAGGGTCAGTCGGTCAAGAAGACTCCTCTGGAAAAGTAGAAGTCAGTCAGAGATAGGCAGCCCACTCCTCATCCAAAGGAGCAGGCAGCCGGACCATTGATTGGTCAAAAATTCTTCTTCCTAAGAGGAATACCAATAATTGAAAAGAGGAAAATGTATGTCGTTATCTACCCTTCCCCCAATTCAAACTAAATTTGTAAACACCTAACCAACCTTATATGAATATAGGGTAAGTTAAGGGTCGATCCTTAGGGAATGCAATGATGAAAACTAGAGTCTAGTTCAAGCTACCTCGAACACGAAGTTGAGATTTTAATTGGCACTATGGAAAACTAAAACAAGTGTAATCAAGTAAATCAAAGGTCTAAATACTAGGGATATGGGTTCCACATGCAAGTTCAATGATAATGCTAGTTTAGAGCTCAAACAATTAATTCAAGTATTGCAATGGACAAACAATAGTAGCAATCAAGAGAGTTCAAAGGGTATCTCCTGTAGGCCAATCTAGGAATCACTATGAAAGGCAAATTAAGAAGAAACACAAGCAAACCTAATCAATTAGAGCAACTTTCAATTCAATTGTTCATGTCATTAAGATTTGCAATGCAATCTAGATTAATCTTATAGGTTAATCACTCCTAGTCTAATGAATTACATGCAAAACTATGTCAACCAATTTAATTGCAACAAATCAATCAATCAAAGAGCATCAACTAGCAATTTCATTAATCAAACATGCTTCCCCCTTTCCCTAGCAACTAATCTACTCACTAATCATGGTGAAATTCAAGAACAAATAACTAGAAATTGCATTAATCTTCATTCTATATCAAAATCTAAAAGAAATCAAAATATTCAACAATATCAAATTCAAATCCAAAGAAAAACAAGCAACAAGCATAAATCAAATAGCAAGTAAGTAAGAGATGAAAGAAGGAAGAGATTCTCACTAATATTGATGATTGAAAATGAAGAAATCCAAACTTGATTGATCAAATGTTGAGTTACAAATCCAAAACCAAGAACTTCTCTCTAACTTCTCTCTAAATTCTCTCTCTAAAACTAAGCTAATGAAATATT
The DNA here is from genome assembly GCA_024500155.1 of Chenopodium formosanum. Taxonomy (NCBI): domain Eukaryota; kingdom Viridiplantae; phylum Streptophyta; class Magnoliopsida; order Caryophyllales; family Amaranthaceae; genus Chenopodium; species Chenopodium formosanum. Next base: position 42,796,998 of record CM044877.1, on the reverse strand, counting down.
ATCTAAAAGTTGGTTTTAAAAAGGAATTACAATTCTATTTATAAGTAAAGAAGAAACCGGCAAATCCCGCGCCCTCTCCCGATGAACCCGCGGCCGCGGAGAAATGGGTACGGAATCCTCCGCGGGCTTTCTGGGCAACACCCGCGGCAGGATAATCCCGCGCCCGCGACCTAAGATGCCGCGCCCGCGGCTAATCCCCTGGTCCCAAAATTCATTCAGGGGTTCGCGGTCTCTCTGAGATGGAGCGCCCTCTCCAGATTTCCTGCGCCCGCGGAGAGCCCGCGGGGCAAACGCGAAAAGCTCCTACCAAAATCTGGCAATTTGTGCTTCTTGAGCCTGCGCCCGCAAATCCACTGACCCGCGCCCGCGGCCTTTTGGAAATATCTTGGAGACCTGTCCGAGGCCTCTCCAAGGCCTCTCTAAGCCCTCTCTAGCCAAATGCTTCTTCCTTACTTGGTCATTAAGGTCCCTACTTGATTCCTTTGCAAAGTTGATTCTCCAAATACCTACACAAGCAAACAAAGAAAGGAAATAAAAGGGAAAAAGAGCCAAATAAAAGGAAAACACGAGAAAAACACGAGAACCATAAAGAAAAGAGGAGAAAGATAAACTAAAGGAAAAAGGACCAAAAATAAGAGAAGAAAGCATGAAAAAGGGAAAGAAATAACCCTAATAGACTACCCTATGAGTGCCATAAATGACACTCATCAATAATACCCGCCAGACCCAGCAGCCGGTGGGAAATAAAATATCAACTCTTGATGCCCGGGAGATCATCAACCGGAAGAGAAATCAACAGTTGTCTGAGTCAGATTCTACGTCGAATTTTCCAGACAGCATCAACAATACTTCTGCAGGGAATTCACTTTCATTTTATGAGAGTCGGACAGGCGGCAATACCGTCCACTCTGGCCCTCAGATGATCGGGACTGCACTATATGTACCTTGTCAGGTCTACGATAAGTACCCACCTTACTATATGCAGCCGGCTCTTTTCGGAGGCCAGGCGGCATATCACAATGTCCAGCCACTAGACTGGCAGCACCGTCTGCTTCGCCTGGGTAAACAACCTTCTACGTTCACCCGGGAGATAAACGAGGTGGCACAGTCGGCCAGGGTTAAGAATGTATACCTATGATGGTACCACCATCCCGGATGATCACCTCATGGCTTACACCAACCTCATGTGCTTACAAGGGTTGGATGATGCCAATTGGTGTCGATGCTTCCCGGCTACATTGAAGGGCATTGCCCAACAATGGTTTGGCAATTTGCCAGTCGGGTCCATTGATAGTTTCATGAAGCTTGCCTTCCTATTTGCTTTCAAATTCTCAATGAACATCCCTGCTAAGAAAACAAGCCTAGACTTGAGCACCATTAAGCAGGGGGAGAGAGAAGGGCTGCTCTCCTATGTTAGGCGGTTCAATCTGATTAGAATTTAGATTCAAGGACTGTCTGATGAGGTAGCTTTTACAAACTTTTTCAAGGGTCTGAAAGACGGGTGGACTTTTATGTTCGACCTAGTCAGAAAAGGGGCTCTCACTTTACAGGCGGCCTTGAGGGAGGCGGTAAGCTATATTCAAGCAACCGACCTCTGCACGCCTGGTAATCAGTCGGACTCCAAGAAGTCTAACAAACAGAAAGACAGCTGACTTGCTCAGTTGGCCAAAAAAGAAAGAAGAGAGCAAGAAGAGAAAAGAAGTCTGGGCGGTTAGTGACTCTGACCAGCCGTCCCAAAAGAAGAAGAAAGAATTTAAACCGTACGTCCCTTAGTACGAGTTTAACAAGGACTACAACTCCATCCTCATGGAAATTAAGGACCGGCTGTCCCTAGAGAAGCCGAATTCAATGAAAAGTTCCATTCAATCAAGGAACCAAAACAAATTCTGCCAATACCATGAGGAAGTTGGCCATGACACCAACGACTGCTTCAGCCTTCAACGGGCGTTAGACTGTCTGGCTGACAAGGGGATGTTGAAGTCCTACATTTCTATGTCCAAAGGGACTGATAAGAAGAATCCGGGGCAGTCGTCTAAGACCCCCCCGCCTGCTAGTAGTTGGACACTGACAAGGAGCCGGTCTACACACTAGCAGGCGGGTTCTCATGCGGTTGCCCTACCATCTAGGGCACCAAGAACCATCTTCGAAAGATGGACAAGGGTGATGATGAGCAGGCGTCTACAAGCTCCTCCTTCCAAGACGTCCTGATCACTGAGAAGGACAGGGGCAGTGTTTGCCGTCCGCATGATGACCTGGTCGTCATTGAATGTAAGGTTGCCAACCAGCTGGTTGGACGGATCCTTATTGACACCGGCAGCTCGTCAGAAATCATCAGCCTCCGATGCCTGCAAAAGCTAAAATATAATGACAACAACATGCATCCAATTACCCACCCCTTGGTTGGTTTTGGGGGTGGAATGGTTTACCCAGTCGGTAGAGTTGATCTACCAATCCGGTTGGGTGAGAAAGGAAAAGGGCGACACCTAGTCGTCAAGTTCTTAGTCGTTGAGGAGCTGACCGCCTACAATATTATTTTGGGTCGGCCAACCCTCAATAAAGCCAAGGCTGTAATAATCCCGTCCCTCATGCTCATCAAGTATGAGAGGGATGACGGCTCTGTTGGTTCCTTGAATGGGGATCCGAAGATGGTCCGGAGTGCTATCTCTCAGCCGTCAAAGATATTGTGGCCCTAGACGGCCAGGAACAAATAGACCTTGACAATGTCAAGGATGCCGACCCAGTACCAGCTCCACCAGCAGCCGGGAAGAAAAGAAAGGCACCTATGCTGGTGGAGGTGAAGAAAGAGAAAAAATAGCAATCACTAACCGGTGAACGGTCAGATGAGCTCCGTCCCCAACCAGCTGGTGAACATATTGATATACCTCTGTACGACTGTCGTCCGGAGCGTACTGTGAAGGTTGGGACGGTTGCTTTTGCTATGTTGGGTGCAGACTTGCACCTTATGCTGAAAGAATTCAAAGACATTTTTGCCATTGAAGTGGAACAGATGCAAGGCGTCAGCTTGGATCTTGCTGTCCACAAACTCGCCGTGGACCCAAAAAAGAAGCCTATTCGGCAAAAGAAAAGAAATCACGGCGAGGAAAAAAGTCAGGCGGCTGCTGCCGAAGTTAAAAAGCTGTTGGACGTAGTGTTCATTCGGCCATGTAATTTCCCTTACTAGGTGGCGAATGTAGTGCTTCTAAGGAAGCCGAATAGTACCTGGCGTATGTGTGTTGATTACAGAGATCTCAACAAGGCATGTCCCAAAGACAGTTATCCGCTTCCTAAGATCGACAGTTTGGTCGATTCGACAGCCGGGCATGCCTTGATGAGTTTTATGGATGCCTACACTGGCTTCCATCAGATACCCCTGTGGAAGAAAGATCAACTAAAGACGGCCTTCGTCACTGATCAGGGGTACACTTTGATGTCGTTTGGCTTGGAAAATGCACCCGCTACGTTCCAACGGATGATTAATACGGTCTTTATTAATCAAATTGGGAGGAATGTAGAGGCGTACATTGATGACATGATAATCAAATCCAAGAAGCAGGGGGATCACCATGCTGATCTCTGAGAAACCTTCACCACAATAAGGCGACATAAGGTTATGTTAAATCCTAAAAAATGCGTCTTTGGTGTTGAATCTGGGAAGTTTCTCGGATTCCTGATTGATCAAAGGGGGATAGAGGCTAACCCGTAGAAAATACAGGCGGTAATTGATATGAAGTCACCCGCACTGTCAAGGAAGCGTAGAGACTAACCAGTTGCCTGGCGGCCTTGAGGAGATTCCTCAGCCGGTCAGGTGACAAATGCCTCTACTTCTTCCAAGCAATCAGTAAGAAGACCAGATTTGAATGGGGGGATGATGCTGAGGTGACCTTTCAACGGCTGAAAATACACTTTCACTCTTTGCTAAGGCTTGTTAGTCCACTACCTAAAGAGGTATTATACATGTACCTAGCCGTCTCAGATCATGCCCTCATTGTCGTTCTCCTTGCTAAGAGAGACGGCGTTCACCTTCTAGTCTATTTCATTAGCCATGTTCTAAAAAATGCTGAGCTCCGGTATCCCATAGGAGAAAAATTTAGCCTTGCTCTATATATGGCCTTTAAGAAATTAAAGCCGTATTTTATGGCTCATCCGGTGGTAATTTACACCAACCAACGCCTTAAGCGGCCAATGTCTACCTTGGAATCATCCGACAGGATGCTAAATGGGCTATTGAAATGCAAAGCCTTGAAATCAATTTTGAACCTAGAAAGGCAGTGAAAGGTCAGGCGTTTGCCGACTTCATTGTTAAAATGACACGACCGGTGCCACCGGATAACATTGACCAGGTTTGGAAAGTGTATGTAGACGGAAGCTCAACGAAAAACGGCTGCGGTGCAGGAATTATATATGAATCCCTTGAGGGGGACAGATTTGAGTATGCACTGCGGTTTAAGTTTCAGGCCTCAAATAACGAGGCGGAGTATGAAGCCCTGCTAGCTGGAATCCGCATGTGTAAGGCAGCAGGGGCACTTAAAATTGACGCCTATTCTGATTCACAGTTGGTCGTCAGCCAATATGAGCGAAATTATGAGGCAACTCATCCGTCTATGATCAAATACTTTCAGGCAGTCAAAGTAGAGGTTGGGGAACATGAGGAATTCCGTCCGAATCAAGTATCTAGGTCTGATAACCATCAGGCAGATGCGTTGTCCAAATTGGCTTCATTCGCTTGCTGTGATACGCCTCGATCGGTCTTTTGGGAAGTTCTTGAAAAGCAAAGCATACATGAAGAGCCCATTGGAATCTTAGTCCGAAGCTCTACCTGGATGGATGGCATCCGGGCATACTTAGCAGACGGCAAACTTCCTGATTCACCACAGGAGGCAGCCGTCATGATAAACAAGCAGCAAACTTTGAGTTAAGAAATGGAGAGCTCTTCAAGGTGGGTTTCTTCAAACCTCTATTAAAGTGTGTTACCCAAAAAAAGGGGAAAGAAGTTCTCGAAGAATTGCATGCTGGGTACTATGCCTCTCATATAGGCGGCAGGTACCTAGCCGTTAGAGCAAGGCGGCAATACTTTTGGCCTACTCTTGAAGCAGACGCTAAAGAGTTGGTGAAGAGATGTGACAGATGCCAGAGGTTTGGCCAACTTATTCACCGCCCGGCTACTGATCTGACGGCAATCCACAACCTAGTTCCATTCGCTAAATAGGGCATGAATATCTTGGGTCCTTATACGCCTACTCCGGGCGGAAAGCGCTACATTTTAGTGGCTGTGGATTATTTCACCAAGTGGGTAGAAGCTAAGCCGGTTAAGAATATGAAGACAAAGGATGTCATCTCTTTCATCTGGAAGAACATCATCACCCGGTTTGGGGTACCTATGTCTATCGTGTTTGATAATGGCCCTTAGTTTGAGACCCCCAATCTCAAGACTTAGTTGGGAGATCAGGGTATCTCACATTGTTTTGCATTAGTTGGCTGACCCCAAGCAAACGGCCAGGTTGAAGCCTTCAAAAAACTCATCTCAGACGGCATAAAAAAGAAAATTGAAAGAGCCGGTGGTTTATGGTTAAAAGAGGTAATTCATGTCCTATGGGCCATCCGAACTGCTGCTAAAGGGGCAACCGGAGAAACCCCATTTCTTATGGTATACGGTGCTGAAGCCATCTTTCCCATTGAGCACTACAAGCTGACTCTCAGAGTCATGCTATATGATGAAGAGGAAAATTGGGAGGCCAGGCGGCTGGCATTGGACTCCCTCCTAGAACGCAAGGGCAAAGCTGCGCTGTGCCATGAGATATACCGTCTAAGAATGACCAGAGCCTACAACAAGAAAGTGCACAAGCGCCCATTAAAAGTGGATAAGTTTGTGTTACGAAAAATGGAGGCAACCGGTAGGGCCAATGTGGCTGGGAAGCTAACCCCTAATTGGGAAGGCCCCTACCGGATTTATGAAGAAGTCAGGGACGGCACCTACCGTCTTGAAACCTTAGACGGCCGCCACCTGCCTAGAATTTGGAATGTAGATAACCTAAAAAAGTACTACTTCTAAGAATGTAATTTTTTTGTAAATAGTGAGTCAATAAATGAGAATTCAGACTTTGTTTGCAGAATTAGTTTGCCATTTTTATTACTTGTCTGCCTGGGTAATACTCGGTCGGACTCTCTGTTAACTAACTAATTTTGATACTTAGTATAATTCAACGTTATAATTGCTTGTCCTAGTCCGCCTGGGTAAAGCTCAGACAGACACTTTGTTTTAAAAAAAACAACTAAGTTTGATACTTAGTGTTATTTAATTAACTGTTTGTCCGCCTGGGTCATACTCAGACGGACTATTTGCTCAACCAACTAAGTTCGACATTTAGTGTAAAATCAACATTGTAATAACGCTCGGCCAATGGTCCGATTAAAAACTAAGCACAAAAACGCTTAGTAGGTATACAACCGGTCTCAAACAAGACCAAAGGCCAAAATGGCCAGATGGTTGCCTAATTTATAAAACCGCATATCCCAACATGGACAAAGGCGTCCAACGACACCCCTCCGAGTGCAATCGTCGCAGAGAGTGCACTATTTGTCGGTTCTACGTACCTGTGCAGATGGCAAAAATTGAACAACCGAATTGGTCATTTCATAGCCGTCTGACAAGAATAAACTATTAAGAACGATTAAGTTACCGAATACCGGATGCCCTGAGGCATCAATCAGTCATCAGCTGAAGTTCTCACTTAGGTTATTTATTCCAAAGTTGCACTCAATCTCCCTATTGGGGCAAAATATTTTGTGTAATGGCTATGTGTTAACCTCAGACGGAATATAACCGCCAGGGATAGAAGCTAAAAGCACCCGCTCTAATGGCCGGCTGTGCACTTGGTTTAAGGCAATCACCATTGTGATTTATTAGCCTATAAACACTTCATACTTCTCCTAGTATCAAATGTTTTCAAGCCAATCAATCAACTTGAAAAAAAACCAACCACACAGCCGCCCAAGGGCAAGATCACCCGAATTGCGAATTGCCGCATGCTTTTTTAAGTTAGGCAAAATATTAAAGAATTGCAAACAGATGCAAAATTCAAATTGAAAAACTTAAACACAAACAAGTATAAACAACCGACTTAGTCTGAATACTTCAGTAAATATTTAAAATGGCTCAAAGGACAGAAGTTATGTTAACCGGAGTTACATCCGGTGAAGAAACAAAAAATAAATTGTTAACCCAACCCCATGGTTGGTAAAGATACAACAAAACACGGCATACTAGCCGGTAAAGAAAATGGTTTGCATACTACCGATGAAGTTGGGGAGGCCTACCTAAGGCTGAGGTGGGTGCTACTGCTCCAGCTGAGTTTGGCTGGTTTGGCCTTCGTTTAGCTCATCCGCCGCCGGCTCCTTGTTATCAGAGACTTCATATCCCTGCTCAGCAGCCCAATCTTTGAAGCGAGGCGGTGGAGCATCACCCATTAGCTGGGCATCATACACCTTACTGGCGTAATCGTACCTTAGCTTATAGACCTCAAAGTCTATGTCTGGGTAGAGGAGGCTCCAAGTGATCTTCAACCGGACCAGGTTATCACGCTCATTCTCCTCCGCAAGCCCCTTTTGCTCTTGGGCTAGCTCGTTTGACTGCTTGTTTCGCAGATTGACAAGCTCAACCCCCAGGCGGGAAACGTCTGCTCGGAGTTGGGTGTTTTCCTTATCATCATCTTCAAATGACTTGAGCTCAGACTTGGCATCCTGCAGATTCTGATCAAGGTCATCAGCCCGGCTGTTTGCTTCGTCGTTCGCAGCCGTCAAACTCTTGAATAGCTGCTCCTGTTTCAACTCTACTACTTTAATCTTAAAATCACACATATAATTAGCATACATTCAGCAGACTTGAGGTTTTCAAGGGCCCTCCGTTTGGCGTCATTTACCTCTTCCTGTTTCCGCCTGTAGGTGCCCCGGAGGCCATCCACTCTGAGCATCACCTGAGAAAAGAGCAGCCAGATTATGAGTTACTTAGTAGAATTAAAGGAAACGGATATCAAGGTTGTGGGATTCCTTACCTCAGCCATTTGGCCCATTATCTTGTCGAAGTCCACCACCTGCAGATCAGGTATGGAGTTCTTCTCTGACCGGGTGAGGGTCCTCACCATCCGTTTTGCAAAGCCCACAAGATCCGGCTCGTCGGATGGTCAGATCTCTATCAAAACTAGTACTGTGTGAGAAAGAGGCAGCATAGTTGTGAAAGGAATGGTGTCCTTCGAACAAGTGTATTTTTCTGATAGCGGGTTCAAAATTATTAGAAATCTAATATATTCAGTAAGGTCAAGTGATCGGAATGCCTGGGTAAAGACTGCTTCCGATCAGTAATATTAATATAATTAATATTACAGCTTAATATTGACTGAACCCTTCGGGTCACACCCAAGCAAAATATACTAACCGACTCGCCGAATTAATTCAGAAGAAATTAATTCGTCGCCCGAGTGTTAAATATTAAGACATCGGTAATTCGGGCTTGGAGTGTCGAAACTGATCGTCGGAAGTCGAGTAAAAAATAATAAAAAGACGAGACGCGCAAAATAATAATAAATCGACCATATTCCCAAATTTCCCCTAGCATCGGAATGCCCTGAGCATCCGAATGCTAGGGGAAAAATTGTCCAAGCATAGGTGGTTAGCAAGAGCACCAAGCCGAGCCTAGCATGGCTGGCTAGGTGCGTGCTAGCAGCAACGCACATCAACATCTAGAAGCTGCGTGCACATGGTGCGTGCAGCAGCTAGCTGCCGCAAGCTAGGCTGGCTAGCAGCGCACGCACTAGCAGCCACGCACAGCAGCAAACCCGCACCAAGTGCGTGGCTTGCGCGCACAGCAGCAGCCCGCATCTTTGTGCGGGGCTGTGCTCGTGGCTGGGCCATAGGGCCGGTCACTATGGGGAAGCTTGAGGAATATGGGAGGAAGTTGGTAAGGACATGTGGCACACTAAGAGTATTGAGTAGGGAGCAAGTAGAGTCCCCTACTCTCCTTGTGGTCCTCACCAACCCATTTCACATGGTAATGCCACTTGTAGATTTATTATTAGTTTGCAATTTTATTTTAATTTAGCTTTTAATTAATTTGTGGAATTTCATGATCCCACACTGATGGGATAGAAATTCCCACTCATACTTTCCTCTATAAATACCAACCTTGGGATCTGGAGTAAAGTGCTTGAGTGGGAGTTAGAAAGAACATTCTATATTATGGAAAAACTCTTAAACTCCATTAACACTTGGGTTTTGGTCGGATCTTGCTAACTCCAAGGTAGTGGACCTAAAAAAAAGTGTTTGTCCTTTTGTGGGTGGATACCGTTGGAGGTTCGGCATTTGCGGTGCTCAAGACTTTCACATAAGAGCCCGTTTTGAAAGGGCGAAGCTCGCTTCAAGGGTATGATTCATTCTTCCTTTTATTGTGTTTATTTATTTATGCTTTATGGTTTTAATAATTACGAGTGGTTCCTTGGGTCGAGGTTGTTTCCGCGGTGAGTCGGACTCACCAAACCCCAAAAGCGGTATCGGAGCCCCGCTCAATTATTTTTATAATCATGTTTTTCAAGGTTTATTTTGGCTTTTTTTTCTGGTTTAAGTTGCTAATTAGATTAGTAGCTCGGTTTTATTTATTTTAATCCCGTTTTTAATGTCGAATTTGGCCTTGAACCCAGATTTTTGCCCAAAAATAGTGAATTTTGGGACTGTGATTTTGCCAAATTCTGACCAGAAATGCCTTTTTGAGGGATTTATCGTTTTTGACGAAAATTTTCAAGTCTTTTCTAACCTTGAAATTAATGGCATAACTTGTTGACTATGTGGTTGATTATTAGCATTATTTTCTACATTTTTAAGTCCCCTTAAAGCACACTTACTTGGTAGTATTTGATGCTTAAAGGTTGTTTTATTTTCACATAATTGCAAACTAATTGCTTTTTATTGTGAAAATTTTTGTTTCGAGGCTTCCTATGTGTTAAAGATTCAATCTTTATTTGTGATAAGTGATTGAAACTTTAAAAACCACTAAATTCCATGTTATTTTGTTTTAAACTTTGTTGTTTTAATCATTTTGAGTTGATTGGAAACATAAAGTTTAAATTTTTGTGATAGAAATTTGGTTATCTTCATGTTGGAAGATATAATTTTCAAGGATTCACAAAATTTAGATGTTTCAATTTTCATTTAAACATTAAAGTTCATATTTTTCCAACTTCCCCTTACTTTGTCAAATTCTCAAGTTTAATTTAAATTGATTAAAATAAAATTTAGAAATTGCCTCAACTTTGTTATTGCACCAAGCTAAACCAATTTAATTAAGAATGGTTCTTGGAATTATTTTGGTTATTTGCAATTATTTTGGTTATTTGCAATTTGAAATTTTATTAAGTTAGACTTGTTTAAAATTTTTATATTTGCTCATTAAGTTAGTTCTAAAATTGATTTATAATTAATTAATTATTTCTCGCGAAATGGGATCAAATCCCGAGGCCATGGCACGCAAAACGAGGCAAAGAACCACCCTTGACTAGTCGGGCTGCATAGCAGCCCGCATGTGGCTACCAAGGTGGCTGCCCCGCCTGGCGTGCGGCCACACGCGCGACAGCAGCACACGGCCGCAGCAGCCACGCACCAGTAGCCATGGCTGTGCGTGCGCGTGCGTGCAGCATTGGCAGCAGCCCATGGATGCTGGCCGCGGGCCGTGTGTGCAGAGTTTTTTGTGTGTGCATATGCTTGGTGCAGTGAGGTGAATAGTCGTAGTATGCTTGGCTTGCATGAGCCGCGATTATTCCAGTTTCCTTGGCGAAAACGCTTAAAGCGAAAGCCACTTGAAATGCGATTGGCTTAATATTGCTTATTTTGTCGTTTTATTTATTTTATTTAATTTTGTTTATTTTAATTAAAATTTTAAGAGGTTAGGCCTTGGTTTTGAGCGGCATTGGAAAAATTTTATTTTTACAAGTTTGGGTGCTACCGACTTAATTAATTAGATTAATAAAGGGAAATGCGGAATTTAGTGGGAGCTTCAATTATTTAGACGTCAATTACATGATCGGTTAAACAATTTTTACTAGTTTTGATTAGGCGTGTTAATCGGATTAACCACCTAGATTAGTTACTAGTGCGCGTGTTGTTTAAATGCATTTTACTTGTTTGATATTGTAAATTGCATGGGCCATTCACAAATAGTGAATGGATGAATGGAATATATATTCTCTCTCACAGGTTTTATGAAATGGCAACTAGTGGTACCCGATTAGGATAGAATATACGGACTACGTGCCGTTATGTATTTTTGTAAATCTAAATACGGACTACGTGCCGTTATGTATTTTTTTAAATCTAAATACGTTCTACGCACCGTTAAGTATTTTTGTACCTTAATATTTAAATTATTCCTAGTCGTAGACACTAGTATTTGCATAGTTTGGTTAAATCTTGAATATGGCGCATCTTGGAAGACAAAGCCTTGAATTGCAAATGAAGACCTTTTGAAGACTTGAAGAATTCAAGGGGTCATGCTAGTTTCCAATATGCATCTATTATTTCGCTTTATATTTTATGCTTATATACATGTGAATTATTCGTTAGATGCATGTTTAGGTTTTCTTTATGTTGCGATGATTAGTTAAGTTCACTTAAATCAACCAACATAGAAATCCTAGGTCCCTAATAATATTGAGTCAAACTTGCCTTTCCAAAACAACACTTACTAACCGAACGAGGGTGATGGTAGGCTACGCCAAAGTGAGGTGCCATCACTTCTCCAAGGCTCATAAGGCACGCCAGGTGTGCACGTTGGTTTTGGTTTAACTCATCGGTATGAGTGAGGAGTCCTCACATACCGTGGCAAAAGAGATACATCGTAAAAGATGCATTAGATGCGACGATTGTCTAACGAGGAGTGGCTTAGAGCCATTTGCAAGGCAATGCTTACCCTAGAAGATTGAGTGTTAAGACAAGCCAAAGCATGCTTAACCACTCTTTGTTTCTTAAGATCTTGAAATTGCCTTATTTTCACAAAATAGGAACAATTTTACGTGTAAATAAGACGCTAAATAAGTATTGAAAATTTGCATGAATAAAATTCAATATTATTTAAGTAATTTTGAATGGTTTTTCATTAAAATTCTTTCAATTGTAGAATCATGTCTTCAACTAATGACAATGACCTTATGTACCCGGAACTTCCCGAAAAGTTACCATTTTTGCTTAATTTGGTGAACTTTAAGGAATGGGAAGATGAACTCCGAAAGACACTCAGAAATTGCTACCTAGAGCATATCTTGGACACTCAGATACCCAGTTTCTACTCGAAAGGGATCATGAGTGATGAAGCTCATGAAGAATGGAGCATGGATTGCAAGAGAGTTTCGAAACTCATGGAAAACTCCATCCCGATTCAATAGAAGTTGATTTTTCCGGCTATTTTCCGGACATGATGCTCAAAGCTCTTGAGGATGTAGTCAATTTGAGGGTCACCAAAAGTTCTAGGGGCAATTATGATGGTCACGTGGAGGATGTGACTAGGTCACTCTCCAAAATGAGTATCAAGACACCGCAAGATGGTTGTCTCTCGAAAGCAAGACAAGAGGTGTGGGGAAAAGTCTAAAATGCGAGACTTAGGCCCGGAATGCCACTTCAAGCTCATGTAATTAACATGACAAGGTTATTCAACCATCTGGAGCTAATTGGCAAACCAGTTGAAGACGAGTAAGCGGCTCACATGCTTTTTAGCTCTTTCACTGGGGATATGTGGGGCTTAAAATGCGTCTCACCGCCAATAGGGATACACTGTCCTTAAGGGAAGTCATCCAAGAGCTCCAAAATACCTATTCTTGCAAGAAGGCTAACTTTGCCCTTAGACCAAGGAAGAAAGAGTTCACAAACAAGAGGAAGATGCGCTGCTTCTATTGTGGTAACACCGGACACTACAAAAGAGAATGCAGCAAGTATCTGGATGATGAGGCGAAAGGAAAATTAACCTTAACCTCGGGTATCATCTTAAACACTTGAATATAAGCAATTTTAAAAGGTATTAGATACCGAAAAATTGACTCACAATACACTCTTTTTTCAGGAACCATGTGAGCGGTGTTTTTTCATGTGAAAATGAGTACACAAGTAGGATGAAGGTGATCTACCCAAGAAAACTTGTAATTTCATGTTTTGTCTAAAGAAGTAGAACTTATTTAGTTTTATGCACCATACTTTTGATTTATTTCCGACGTTAGACGTCGTTTTCATCCACCAAGACTTTTGTTTTGATGTCTTGAATTTATTTATGGAATGACACTTTCACGTGTTTTTAGACAAAATGTTTTATACCAATGCAAAGAAAGCTAAGACTACACCGTCTTGTCAAACTTACTTGTGGCACTGTCGTCTTGGCCACATTAACATCTAACGCATCAAGAAGCTTCTTCAAGAAGGTATTCTTGACTCATTTGATTTAGAATCCTTTGAGAATTGCGAAGGATGTTTATTAGGCAAGATGATAAAGCAGCCATTCTCCAAGTTGGGAGAAAGGGCCGGTGACATGTTGGGACTAATACACACCAATGTATGTGGGCTAATGAGTACACCCGCAAGGAGTGTTTATCGGTATTTCATAACCTTCACAGACGACTATAGTAGATATGGTTATGTCTATCTAATGTCGCACAAATCTGAATTGTTTGATAAATTCAAGGAATTTCAGAACGAAGTTGAAAACAAATTCGACAAGAAAATCAAAGCGCTTCGATCGGATCGAGGTGGCGAATATTTGATCCAAGAGTTCGATGACCATCTGAAAGAACATAAAATACTTTCAGAGTTGACACCTCCGGGAACTCCTCAATGGAATGGAGTATCTGAAAGGAGGAATCGAACCCTGTTAGACATGGTCCTATCGACTATGGGTCTTAGTGAACTTCCAATCTCTTTCTAGGGACATGCACTTTTAACTGCGGCACTTTCACTTAATCGTGCTCCGTCAATGGCAGTGGAAAAGACTCCATATGAATTACGGACAAATAAACCTCCAAGGTTGTCTTTTCTCAAGATTTGGGGATGCGAAGCATATGTCAAGAAACTCATTTATGACAAACTTCATCCGAAATCTGACAAGGTTTACATTGTGGGTTATCTAAAAGAAACCAAAGGGTATTACTTCTACAACAAATCCGAGAACAAAGTGTTTGTTGCTCGTGATGGTGTCTTTTTGGAGAAGGAGCATCTCTCCAAAATTACAAGTGGGAGGAAAATCAAACTCGACGAAGTTCGAGACGAAGAGCAACAAGCACAAGTTGACAATCAAAGTGCTCACGAAGCATCTGTTAACATTGGTCAAAGTCAAAATATGCAAAGTCAAACCGACAATGCAAATGCTCAATCCATTACCCTATGTAGGTCAACTCGACCAAGATCTCAACCTAACAGATGTCTCGGTGTTGTCATAACCGAAGATCAGGACATCCTAGTAGTGGATGGAGATGAGCCGGCAACCTACAAGCAAGCTATGACGAGCCTCGACTCTGCAAAATGGCAAGAGGCCATGAAATCCAAAATGAACTCCATGTTTTAAAATAAAGTATGGGACTTGGTTGATTTACCCGTAGGTTACACACCTATCTGATGTAAATGGATTTTCAAGATGAAAACCGACAAAGATGGAAATGTATTCATTTACAAAGCAAGGCTGGTAGCAAAAGTTTACAGGCAAATTCACGGCGTTGATTATGATGAAACCTTTTCTCCAGTAGCTATGCTTAAGTCCGTTCGAATTCTTCTAGCGATTGCTGCATATTACAATTATGAAATATGGCAGATGGACGTCAAAACCGCCTTCCTAAATGGAATTTTGGAAAAAACTGTGTACATGACACAGCCTGAAGGTTTTGTCGACCAGAACAATCCTAAGAAGGTATACAAGCTTAAGAAGTCCATTTATGGATTAAAGAAAGCAAGCAGAAGTGCCATCAGTAAGTTTTGTTTTATTAAGAATCCAGATGAGTCTTGTGTTTACAAGAAGGTCAGTGGGAGTGACCTCGCTTTCCTAGTCTTATATGTCGATGAAATTTTGCTCATTGGAAATAGCATTCCGTTGTTAAAGTCTGTAAAGGCTTGGCTTGGGAAATGTTTTTCAATGAAAGACTTGGGAGAGACTCAGTACATACTAGGAATCGTAATCTATATGGATAGATGAAAATGGATAATAGGAATGAGTCAAAGTACTTACATCGATAAGGGACTAGCTCGATTCCAAATGGAAGGAGCCAAGAGAGGGAACCTACCAATGTCACATGGCATAACCTTAAGCAAGAAACAGCGTCCAAACACACCTGATGAGCGAGAAAGGATGAGTCGTATTCCATATGCTTCGCTTATTGGATCGATCATGTATGCCATGATATCTATTAGGTCGGATGTATCGTATGCCTTGAGTGCTACGAGTCGATACCAATCAGACCCGGGAGAGGCATATTGGACTGCGGCTAAGAATATTATGAAGTACCTGAAAAAAACAAGGATAAATTCCTAGTCTATGCCGGTAAAGATGAATTGGTTGTTGAGGGATACACTGATGCAAGCTTTGAGACAGATAGAGACGACTCCAAGTCACAATCCGGATACATATTCTGTCTCAATGGAGGAGCGTTTAGTTGGAAGAGTGCAAAGAAAAGCACAACCGCTGATTCTACAACTGAAGCCGAGTACTTGGCAGCATTTGAGGCAGCCAAGGAGGCAGTTTGGAGCTATTTCTACAACCGCTGACAACAATGGAGCTATTTCTTAGGCTAGAGAACCACGAGAACATCAGAAGGTCAAACATGTCAAGAGGCAATTTCACATGATTCAAGAACGGAAGACAGAGGGTGAAATTAGAATTTGCAAAGTGGGAACGGATGAAAATGTAGCTGATCCACTTACTAAAACCTTGTCTTAAGTGAAGCACAACAAACACATTGAGGCAATGGGAATCAAGCATGTCGCAAACTGGCTTTGATTTTCATATTATAATGTTTTAATTAAATTTTGGACTATGATGAACCATTCAGTTTTTGGAGTAATTAAAATTTTTCATAGAATTTAATTCAGTCCGTCTCTATTTAATTGTGGTTTAGAATTAAATAATGAGTCCATTCGATTTTAATAAATATTCAAAATAGGGTATCAAGTCAATTGGCTTGGATAAAGAAACACCTATTAAGTGAACATTGAATATTTTAATCGAAAATTATCCCTAATCAAGGTCATATTTTTTGTGGACGATTAATGACCATTAGAGATTAGTGTGTATTATGTTTTATAGCACCGTTTCTTGTGCTATGAGGATATAAATCATTTGCACAGGTATTGGTTTACAACCATACTGGATCGACCTATGAGAATACTTTAAGGGATTTAAAATCGTCAGAAGTATTTTTCTCATTATTACTATCGGAACTCTTTTCCTTGACCATGAGTAGTGGGAGGTCTCTTGTTTGAGTACTAGTCCACTTTGGTATCCGCCAAACGTCTGTCGTAACTAGGGATTATAACGACAGATATCGGGCGGCTAGGTCCTCTTAGTGAGAGAAGCTACATTACAAGACTGGAAATGTCCCCCTATTAACAATAGGGAACATGTCTTGTTGTTTACAAGGCCTCACGAATAGCGAGACTGTGAAAATGCCTGGCCGTGCTCAGATGGATTATAGAAATCATCTGCTTATTGACAGTCAAACTCAGATTTCGAGAAACACTTCTAGACGTAACAGAGATGACGAGTAATCTTACTCTGTAGTTCATGAAGAGACATGAAGAGACATAGGAAAGGGGCTATACACTAAATACACACTTGTCAGGAAGGACAAGTGGGAGATTGAAAGGAATGGTGTCCTTCGAACAAGTGTATTATTCTGATAGCGGGTTAAGAATTATTAGAAAGCTAATATATTCAGTAAGGTCAAGTGATCGGAATGCCTATAATTAATATTATAGCTTAATCTTGACTGAACCCTTCGGGTCACACCGAAGCAAAATATATGAACCGCCTCGACGAATTAATTCGGAAGAAATTAATTCGTCGCCCGAGTGTTAAATATTTAGACATCGGTAATTCGATCTTGGTGCGTCATTACAGATCGTCGGAAGTCGAGTAAAAAATAATAATAAAGACGAGACGCGCAAAATACAGATCGTCGGAAGACGAGACGTGGTGCGTGCAACAGCTAGCTACCACAAGCTAGGCGTGCTAGCAGCGCACGCACTAGCAGCCACGCACAACAGCAGACCCACACCAAGTGCGTGGCTTGCGCGCACAGCAGCAACCCGCATCTTGGTGCGGGGCTGGGCTCGTGGCTGGGCCATAGAGCTGGTCACTATGGGGAAGGTTGAGGAATATGGGAGCAAGTGGGTAAGGACATGTGGCACAAGGAGAGTATTGAGTGGGGAGAAAGTATGGTCCCCTACTCTCCATGTGGTCCTTACCAACCCATTTCACATGTAGGGGTGGTTAATGGGCGGGTCAGTGCGGGTCGGTGCGGGTTGGGTCAGTTGCGGGTCATAATGAATATTTAGCAGGTCAGGGTCGGGTCAGGGCCAATGCGGGTCAGTGTCGGGATAAAAATGAAACAGGCCATTAACGGGCCTTCACCCACATACTTCTATTTAACTACTCATGTAACCTGGAAACAAAAATACTCCCTTGAAAATAAATACTGCTTGAAAATTAATACATTTAAGTGGAAAACATAATACTCAATATCAAAATTGGAAAAAATTTTAAGTCCACTAAGTTCAAAATACATTTTGAGCAACCAACTAGAACATGTCCTGTCTTGCAATGTCATGAAAATATTTGAAAACATTAGGCTTCAAAGACATATCAGAGACTTGGTGTCAACAAATATTTGGAAACATCATGCTTCAAAGCCATATCAGAATATCAGGCTTCACGGACATTCGAGAACCTCACGAGCAAAAGCAAACTCCTTCTCATCTCTCTTGATTATACCTTCGGGACAGATCTGGAAACAAGAGATGGATGCCACAAGTATGGTTACTTCCTGAAACATCACTACATTGCTGATACAGAAGATTACTTTATGAATACAACGCAGTAAGAGAATCAGTAAAAATTCAAAAAATAGAACTCCAAAAGTCCAGACACTGAACACAATCAAATCACAATAATGATCCACATGAATCTTCCAGAAACTCCACAAATTAGTTTCCAGATACTCCACATATTAGTTTCCAGACCCTAATGCAAAACATAATGCAGAACATAATGCAGAATAAATTAAGAATCAATTGAGAAATGTGATCAAATCTTTATAGAAATTACCTATTAGAAAGGGTCTGCATCATCATCCTCTTCTTCTTCAATGATTTCATCTTCAAGCTCACTATCAACCTCTACTTGATTGCTTTAACGATGCCAATCTCTCATACATACTAAAGCTTGAATTGTTTTTGGCTTTAATGAGCTTCGCGATGCCGAAATAGTCTTTCCTCCAATACAAAAGCAGACTCCGAAGCTACACTACTCACAGGAATAGTCAACAAATCCCGTGCCATTTTAGATACCACTGGATACCTTACAGAACTTTGATGCCAAAACTCCAAAATATCAAGTTGTGAATTTAGATCTAGAGGATCATCATCAAGATACATCTCAAGTTGAGATTTTCCTACCTGAGACCTTGTACTAGTACCAACAAAATGGTGATAATCATCAAAGTAGTTTCTAGCTCCGGAAGTACTAGGATGAGAAGGAGCAACTACAATAGGTGAACTACTAACATATTGCAACTTATAATCCTCAAACATTGACTTCATAGTTCCCAACACCAAGTTAATTCGTGTTGAGGCCTCTACACTTCCATATAACTTACTAAAACAATATTCCACAAATTTCACTTTGTACCTTGGATCAAAAATGGCAGCACATGACAAGTATAAATTGTAATCCGACCAATACTTGTCAAACTTTTCAAGCATTGGTTTCACCATTTCTTGTAAATAATCATAAGGACCTTTCTCCGCCTCAAGCAAATGGCGATGTACCATCCATGCACCTTTAAAATACACATTAGAAGTAGGATAATTCACCGCCGAAAACATACAAGTAACCTCATAAAAAAACTCTAAAAAATTATGAATCACGCTTACTATTTCTCACTCATCCTCTAAAGGAATATATGATTGAAATGAAGCATGACTAGATCTCAAGTAAAGAAAAACATCTTTGAAGTAAAGAGAAGTGCCAAGTATTTTATATGTGGAATTCCAACGAACAAGCATATCAAGGTTCAATTTCCTTTTTACATCAAGGTGAAATATCTTCTCCGCACAATCATAAAATTCTTCACTTCTATGAGAAGATTTGATTATCAACTTTATTAATGAACGAATTTTATCCAAAATTCCACTAATACAAGTCAATCCTTTTTGCACAATAAGATTAATTATATGGGCAAAACATCGCATATGAAACAATGTCTCACCACAACTTAACCCTCCTCTAGGAACAAGACGTCTCTTCAAACAAGTTATCATTGCATCATTATAAGTTGCATTATCAACGGTAATAGAGATTATCCTATCATCTAATTTCCATTGACAAAGAAACATAAAAATCTCATTAGCAATACTTACCCCATCATATGGAGGAGCCAAAACCCTAAACCTAAGAATTTTTTTACGGAGTTTCCAAGAATCATCAACAAAATGAGAACTGACACAAATGAAATGTTGTCTAGTATGATTTGATTTCCAATTATCGGTTGTTAAACAAATTCTACCCGAAACATTAGACAACAAATCTTTCAATTTATCCCTCTCCAATACATAAGCTTTCAATAAATCTCTCTTTGTAGTTGCACGGCTAAATGGTATAAACTTAGGGTTAGCTCTTTTCATCATTCTCCTAAATCCTTGCTCTTCAACTATAGTGAATGAATGACCTCCCTCAACAAAGAAATTAAGAATCTCTTTTCGAAGTTCATTCATGTCAAAAACAAAATTTTCTTCATCAATAACTTCAAATGTGAGTCCTTGAGGCCTATTTGCACACCTCTCTAAATAACGCTTCAAATGAGATGTACCACTATCACGATGTGCAGATAAAATAGAATTATAATGTACACATGTAGCAATTCTCTCACCTTGAACATTCTTTCCTTCAATAAGCTCTCTCCAAACTTTAGACCTCTTCTTTCTCTTTCGTTGCGGATGTGATGTATTCATTATATCCATCATCATGTGCCGTAGAAGTAGTAGTAGTAGTATCGTCGCCCATATTAAGGAACACACTACACAATTGCAAGCTTAAACAGATTACCAACAATTAATGGGATTTAATTAACAATTGCAAAAACTCATGAATAAATTTAACCTAAAATGTTTCCAATGCCACCACATTAATAACAAAAAACAAAACCAAAACATAAGACCCACATGTAGAATCCTTAATGGTATTCCCATAGCATTAACATTCATCAAATCAGTAATGGTATTCCTATACCTCACCGCGATATCAGGCAATGTATCAGAAGGCTTAACAACATATGCCAAATAGATAGCAGGCAAAGAGTTATCAGTATTATTAAAACAAGTACAAGGCAAAGGCACAACCAAATTCTGTCTAACATCAAGAACATCAGTAATCTGAGTCTGCAATTGAGGAAAGCGAATCAGAAGGCCGGGTTTTGTAATGAGTAGACACTGATTTCCTTATACCATTACCACAAGAACAACTAATGGGGATTCTGAGGAATTTGCAAAAATTGTATATACAAAATTCTAAGTTAAGCAAAATATTATGAAAAATATTACAAGTAAAATCACAATTAAAATAATCAATAAAATATTCTAAGTTATCTCTTATCAATCTGATAAAAACCCAGCATGTTATACAATGAGATAGATAAAGTTAGCACCTTTCATAATTGAATAGCAAGAATAGATAAATCAAAGCAATTAAATTAAAAATACGGTAAGTAGATTGAGGAATTTTGACAATCACATGGTGTGTAACTAAATTTAAAAAGTATAAAGCAAAAATTCTCAATGATTTACAACAAATTCTGCTCGAATTTCAATTAACTAACCTCAGTATTAATCAAAATCTCGAAATCAATTGTGAAGATTGAAGGCTCAAAATCGCAATTGTAAAGGTCGCCTAGTAGTGAAGCTTGAAAACTCAAAATCACAATAATTTTGCATTGAAGAACTTAGGGTTTAATGGAGATTGAAGCAAGAAAGAAAAGAGGGGAAAGAATGAAAGGAGGTTATTATTTTTTTAAAGAGAGGAGAAGGAAAGGAGGAGAGAGAGTGTTCAACTTTTTATGTATTTAGGTGGTCTTTTTAATGACCATATATCTATTTTCATTTTTATAGGGTTGTTCACAAGAGCCCATTAATGACCCTTTTAGAAGAGGCCCTATACGAGCCCTATCCAATTAGATAATTATAGGGTCATAGCTCTTTTAATTTGGCCTGACCCTGGTGCCCATTGGACTACCCTGTCCAATAACCATGGCTATTCACATGGTAATGCCACTTGTAGATTTATTATTAGTGTGCAATTTTAATATAATTTAGCGTGAAATTAATTTGTGGAATTTCATGATCCCCCATTGATGGGAAAGAAATTCCCACTCATACTTTCCTCTACAAATACCAACCTTGGGATTTGGAATAAAGTTCTTGAGTGGGAGTTAGAAAGAGCATTCCATATTTTGGAAAAACTCTTAAACTCCATTAACACTTGGGTTTTGGTCGGACCTTGCTAACTCCAAGGTAGCGGACCTAAAAACTCGTGTTCGTCCTTTGTGGGTGGATACCGTTGGAGGCACGACATTTGCAGTGCTCAAGGCTTTCAAGTAAGAGCCCGTTTTGAGAGGGCGAAGCTCGCTTTAAGGGTATGATTTGTTCTTCCCTTTCTTGTGTTTATTTATTTATGTTTTATGGTTTTATTAATTACGAGTGGTTCCTTGGGTCGGGGTTGTTTCCGCGACGAGTCGGACTCACCAAACCCAAACAAGTTGGCATTCATCCGTTGCCGGCTGCTGAATGAACCCCCAGGGGGATCAACCTGAGTCTTGACTCTCATGAAATCAAGAGGCCAAGGTATTTCAATCCGTCTCTTACCTTAGGTATTCGGATGGGGCTAAGGCTTTTGCTTCTCCCCAGGTGTTGCTGCACCGGCTGCAACATTAGGTGGCTTGCCACCCTTCGATGCCGTAGAGCCATCCAGCGCTTTCTACTATAAGCGTTCCGAGCTTTCGCTCAGAATCTTCTTCGCAGCAGGCGATTTGCTTCCGGTCGTTGAACGACCGGATTGGGCAGAAGAATGTTTATGGGGAGGGGGGTCCTTCCTAGCGGCCTTCGCAGCCGGAGTTTTCTCCAGATCGTCTCCTTGCCTTTTAAGAAGCTTCGAGAAGGATCGTGGAATTTTCTTTGCGGAGTCTTGAGAAACGAACAAGGGTAAGTATACCTAACCGGCAAATTGTATAAAAAAAAATGTAAACACATAAAAAGTCAGGCGGTCTTACCCCACCTTTCTTGGAGTCCATGGCTTTGACGGCTGCCTTCTTGGCGAGTGTAGCCTCTTTGCGCAACAGCGCCGCCGACTTAGCCGGTGTCTTCGCCGGGTCGACCATTCTCAAGGCGTCGGCTGCATGAACAAAATTCATGGTTAAAAGAAATTATGGCAAGTTTGCAATAAAAATAAAAAAATAACAAGCATTCAGGAAGTAAAGTATTCTACCCTTGGGAAACATGGTACTCAGCCCACAGGCGGACAAGAAGCACTCTTCCTTGAAGAAGTCCGGATGGGGAATCAAGTTCTTGGGAACTATAATGGGAGTCCCACCCCCCATGGGCTCAGTTGTTGTTTAAAAAAATCCCAGCTCTATTATTTTCTCTCGGGCCTTAGTAGATAGCACCGGGAGAGGGCACTTCCTGCCTAGAAGAGCCGGCTCAGTGTTGTACCGGCGTAGTGTCCGGTTATGTCTCAAAGTTGGGGAAAAAATCAAGTAACACTTGTCCTTCAACCCGAACCATTTGGACACTTTGTCCAAAGTCATCAAATACCGGGGCAAGGTAGTCAGAGTATACCATGCCCCATGGCCGCCTGGGGCCTTGCTCAAATAGTGCATGTGAGCGAAGGCGGAAAATCTTGGGTTTATATTTTGGAACTCGTAGGCGGCGATGTAGCTAAGAATGTTCACCCACGAATTGGGGGTGAGTTGCCAAACTCCTACATCGTACCCCTTTAGGATTTTCCTAATCCCGGGGTGGAAGGGGAACCGTAGGCCGGCTTTGATGACCGCCTCGTAGCAGACAAAGTAATGGTCTGAAGTATCAATATCATTGTTCCAGGCCATTACAACGTCAGCCGGAGGAACGATGATGTCCCACCCCTTCCCAAGGGGTGCTTTTCTTTGAAGGCCCTAAAGCCGCTCTTGGGAAGGCGAATGTTACCTGGCAACATCCGGGTCCGTTTGGGGTTGGGGTTGTCATCGACCTTAGGCGGCTGCTGATAGTCATCCGTGAAATTATCTTGGTCAGAGCCGGAAGATTTGGCCCTTGACCCTTGGTCGGCCTCAACATCGTCGGCTTCATTAGAGGAGGCGGCTCCCTAGCCGTCTACCTCTCGTACCCCCGAGCTCCCGAAAGTAGAGGGAGCCTCTCCATCGGAACCACTCTCCTCCAAATCCCTCTGTTCACCGTCGGGAACAACCTCATCGGCTGGCACTTCTATAGTGCACCGGCTTCTAGACCGTATGGTCGTCTGTTTTGTTCTGGCCATTATGTCCTGCACAGACACATAGAGGGAGGAATTCGAAGATGAGCATATCGGTTCCGACAGTCCAGAAAAGGCACCCCCTGTTCTAGGCAGTGCCGAGTGAGTGGATTGAGAACTCATTTATATTTTCTAAAAAACTAGGTATACAGACGGAGAAAAAATTGTATACACGTTGAAAATGAGAAAAACTAAAATGGTACAGGCGGCTACCTTACTTTTACTCTGAAAAATCCGAAAACTGCTACAGCCGGTAAACCGGGTGTTGAACTTCTTGCACTCGGAAACTTTAAACTGTTTTGTGCAGAAAGAGGCAGAGGATTTCTCTCTAGAAGCTTTCTCTTTCTCTCTCTAAAAAGTCAAAATGAGCGTAAGGTGAGAGAAGGGGGGGGGGGGGGGGTTAAACTTCTATTTATAGAAGGTGAAAGTGGGGGGAAAATTTTGATTTGAAATTCAAATTTTTACCCGTTACTGATCACCTTTGAAAGGTGGACACGTGTCACAGGCCCCACGTGATATGCACGTGCGCCCTGTGAGGGGCAAATGTTTAAGGTAAAGATACCCTAGACACGTGGACCAATGAAAGGAGGCCATGTGTCGAGTTCAGGATGGCCCACGTGGCTTAATATCCTCTTGACATGTGGTGCCCTTTGATACATCTTTGAAGTGGCGGCCTTCAAGGGCCCAAAATCCAAGAAGCGCCGTAAAACGACACAAGCCACTAAAATTTAGGTCAAGTGACCTAGATAGGGGCACGTTCTCTAATGATCCTATAAAAAGGGAGATATTTCCCCACTTTGGGGACACATTCAATCATTTATTACACCTACATTCTCTTACATCATAGAAACACCTGAGCTTCGGATCCAATTAGATCCCTTCCAAATTTCCGTACTCTTTATTCCCTTTCAAGTTACTAACTTGATCGTCGGAAACGAAGCTCCTACCACCCGGAGTCTCTGTTATTTTGCAGGTACAACTCATCCGGATCATACTTCGTGACATAACTCTCCCGAGGGACAAAAACACCCAAAACACCTAGGATGGGCGATGATATAATTGGCGCTTTCTAAGAGCATCCTGGGTGACAAATGTATGTGAAGATACTTGTAGACTTATTTATTTGAAGAAACATCAATGAAAAAACAAATTAATATTGCTAACTTATGTATACTTGTATTTATTGTTATATTTGACGCCCATTGGGGCGACCGAGCCCCTTAGCGGTGGGGCGATATACATTTTGTGCCATTTAAGGCTAATGAGCGCCTTGGATGGGCGATGATGTGCCTCACGCCCCATACGACAAATGATCCCCTTGCATGGGAGATGTTGTACCTTACACCCCTTAGGGGCAATGAGCCCCTTAAATGGGTGATGATGTGTCTCACACCCCTTAAATCTAATGAGCCCCTTGGATGGGCGATGATGTGTTTGCCGCTCTTTAGGGCTAATTAGCTACTTGGATGGGCAATGATGTTTCTGACACTCCTTACGGCTAACGAGCCCCTTTGATGGGCGATGAAGTGTCTCACGCCCCGTTAGGCTAGTGAGCCCATATGATGGACGATGATGTGTCTAATACTCCTTAGAGCTAATGAGCCACTTAGTTGGGCGATGATGTTCTTGACGCCATTTAGAGACAATGAGCCCCTTGGATGGGTGATGATGTGTCTTACACCCCTTAGGTTTAACGAGCCCCTTTGATGGGCAATGATGTGTCTAACATCCCTAGGGCTAATGAGCCCCTTAGACGGGCGATGATATGTCTGACACCTTGTAGGGTTAATGAGCCCCTTCTAGATAGGCGATCATGGAAAATTTTCATGCATTCGGCCCACCGAATATGGGAAATAAGGCCTGTAATATGGTGAAAATGACATTTTTAATATTACGGTCTTCTTTTTAGGTATGTCTTGCAACGGTACTTGCTCGGATTACCCCATAATGAGCCCCTAGGATTGGCGATGATATAATTGACGCTTTCTAAGAGCATCTTGGGTAACAATCAACATCATCTAAAAATCAAATTGTTATGGCTAACTTATGTATACTTGTATATATTGTTGTATTTAACGCCCAATTGGGCGGCCGAGCCACTTAGGGGAGGGGAAATATGCTTTGTGCTGTTTAGGGCTAATGAGCCCCTTGGATGGGCGATGATGTGCCTAACGCCCCATACGGCTAATGAGCCCATTGGATAAGCAATGGTGTGTCTCACGCCCCTTAGGGCTATTGTGATCCTTGGATGGGTGACGATGTGTCTAACACCCCTTAGGGAAAATGAGCCCCTTTGATGGGCAAGTTTGTGCCTAAGGCCCTATAGGGCTAATGAGCCCCTTGGAAAGGCGATGATGTGTCTCACGCCACTTAGGTCTAATGAGCCCCTTGGATGGGCGATGATGTGTCAGACGCCATTTAGGGATTATTAGCCCCTTAGATGGGCGATGATATGTTTGACACCCGTTAGGGCTAATGAGCCCCTTTGATGGGCGATGATGTGTCTTACACCTTGTAGGGTTAATGATCCACTTCTAGTTAGGCGATCATGGAAAACTTTGATGCATTCGGCCAATGAATATGCGAAATAAAGCTACTAGCATGGTGAAAATGTCATTTATATGATTACAGTCTTACTTTTATGTATGTCTTTGAACAG
Source organism: Chenopodium formosanum (assembly GCA_024500155.1). NCBI lineage: Eukaryota > Viridiplantae > Streptophyta > Magnoliopsida > Caryophyllales > Amaranthaceae > Chenopodium > Chenopodium formosanum. The sequence continues at coordinate 42,770,548 of CM044877.1, read as the reverse complement.
TACATTCTCGGATCACCCCATCATGAGCCCTTAGGATGGGGGATGATATAATTGACGCTTTCTAAGAGCATACTGGATGAGAAATGAATGTAAAGATACTTGTAGACTTATGTATTTGAAGCAAAATCAATGAAAAAACAAATTAATATGGCTAACGTATGTATACTTTTATTTTTTGTTATATTTGACGCCCATTCAGTGGCCGAGCCCCTTGGGGGGCGATATATGTTTTGTGCCATTTAGGGCTAAAGAGCCCCGTGGATGGGCGATGATGTGCCTGACGCCCTTTACGGCAAATGATCTCCTTGCATGGGAGATGTTGTGCCTGACACTCCTAAGGGGTAATGAGCCTCGGGGATGGGCGATGATGTGTCTTACGCCCCTTTGGTCTAATGATCCACTTGGATGGGCGATGATGTGTCTGCCGCTCTTTAGGGCTAATTAGCTACTTGGATGGGCCATGATGTTTCTGAAACCCCTTATGGCTAATGAGCCCCTTGGATGGGCGATGATGTGTCTCACGCCCCTTTAGGCTAGTGAGCCCATAGGATGGATGATTATGTGTCTAATACCCCTTAGGGTTAATAAGCCCCTTAGTTGGGCGATGATGCAAGTATAAGCATGGAGAACTTCGAAGATTTGCTTATCATGCATCAAGATAGCTTGTCCCTAAACATTGATTCAAGCCAAGCATTGCATGGACACTTTCTTGGATATCAAAGCAAAGCCACGGTTTGCTTAGTGGCTTTTCTTGGAGTCTAGTTCACTTTCTTGAACTTTCTTGAATTTTCTTTACTTAGATTTTGCTTAAAAGTTTTTACCTTTCACTTGAAAGGGTTTTTCTTGGTTCAAGCATTAGGATCTTTAATCTTTATTTAGTTCTTTAATCTTTATTTATTTATTTATTTAGTTGCTTTCAAAATCAGTTAGTTAGCAAAATAAATCAGGTTATTTAGGCGTGTGCTTGCTCTTCAAGGAAGTTTGGTGTATGCTTGTGCGCTAAGGTGCTTGCTCTTCAAGCAAGTTAGAATTCTAGTTTAATTAGGATTGAATTAGGAACTTGTCCTAATCTTCCTAGGTAAACTAAGTCTTATAAATAGGGCTGTAAAACACACGAATAAATATATAGAGATTAATATTCAGATTTACTTCTTAAGTTGCATACTTGAGTTTTTGTTGATTGCGATCAATTACTATTTTGCTTGTTTTAGTAAAAACATTCGTTTGGATTGATTAATTAGGTGGATTCTTAATTGATTAATCTTAGTTTTTGCTTAATTCTTGGTGGATTTCATGTATAGAATTAGACTCAAACATATCCCTTGTGTTTTGTTGATTTTCGGATCAATAATTCACATCATCTTTGGTATCAGAGCCAGGTTTGCGCAATTTTGGTAAAAATTAAACCAGGAATAATTGGCTGGGAATTTTTACGTGATTCTTTTTGCATTAAACTCTAAAAACGTCCAGATATCACCATATTAAATTTCATAATTTTTAGTTGAGTAACACATTCTACACAGCCTCAAACGTTTGGTGTTTGTGCACTGATTTGCGGTTTGGAGTCCGGTTCTTGTGATGCCTAGTTTTCCTTCAAGGTTCGATCTTTTAATCAAGATTTTTGCATAAACTGACTTGGTTTGTGTAGGAATCATGAGTGACGAGGAGGTTCCACAGGTTCCATGGGGATTAACCTTAGAACATGCTCAAAATCTTAGAAGAGATAGGCGAATTGACGAGTTGGCAGCAAGGATGGATGAGATATTAAAAAGGCTTGATACTCTTGCTGGAGATTCTTCAAGGAAAGGGAATTCTAACGCTAATTCTGGTTCAAGTGAGGAAGAACAACCAAGGAGGAACCCAAGGAGGCCACGAAATAATTATTCCTCAAGTGATGAATCACCAAGGCCTAGGAGAAGAGACCGACCAAATAATGATGATAGGAACCTTAGATTAGATCTTCCCGAATTCAATGGGAGTATGAATGAACCTGAAAAATACTTTGAGTGGATTAGAAGGGCCGAGACGCTCTTTGATTACAAGGAGTATGATGAAAGGAAAAGATGCAAATTGGCTGAATTAAAACTGACCGGTTATGCTAGTCTTTGGTATGATAATCTAAAGAAGAAGAGGCATAAGGAGGGGCGTGCAAGAATCTCAACTTAGGAACAACTCAAGAAGCACATGAAAAAAAGGTTCGTACCTAGTGATTATATTCAAGATGTTTATCTTAAGATGCAACTTTTTAAACAAAATTCTATGACTGTTGAGAATTATATTGGTGAATTTGAAAAGTTATGCATGCTATGTGGCTTAGAAGAGATTGTTGAGCATAAGATTGCTAGATTTATTTCGGGGTTGAATGATAATATTGCTGAAAAAGTTGAATTGCAACAATATTGGTCCTTTAAGGATGTTTGCCAGGTAGCTTTGAAAGTTGAAAAACAGATAAAGGGGAAGAAAGGGACGTACACTAAGCCCTTTGTAAAAGGTTTCACTAAACCTTTTGAGAAGAACAGCTTGGATCGGAGAAAAGTGGTTCTAGTTTGAACTACAAGGAGACTAAATCAAAGTTTGAAGCTCCTAAAAATCTTGTTGAAGATAGGAAGTGCTTCAAGTGTGGTAGTGTTGGACACATTGCATCTAATTGTCCATCAAAAAGAGTAATGACTGCTCAAGAGTGGGAACAAGAACAAGCTAAGTGTGAGCAAGGTAGTGACTATGAAGAAAAGAACGAAGAGGAAAACTTTGAAGAAGAGGAGGGGCATATTGACGAAATTGATCCCGAGACTCATGGTCAAAGTTTGGTTCTAAGAAGGGCACTACACTCTAAAACCGTACCTATGGAAAACAATCAAAGGGAGAAAATCTTTCTTACAAGGTGCAAGGTAGAAGATAGGTTGTGTGATATGATCATAGACACAGGGAGTTGCACTAATGTGGTATCTACTACTTTGGTAGACAAATTGAAGTGGCCAACTACTGAACATCCAAGCCCTTATAAGCTTAATTGGCTTAATAATTCGAGTGATGTTAAGGTAACTAAACAAGCCTTAATCTCCTTTTCAACTGGTAAATTTCATGATAAAGTTTTGTGTGATGTTTGTCCTATGGATGCTTGTCATATACTATTAGGCCGTCCTTGGCAATATGATAGGTTTGTGAAGTTTGATGGAAGGACTAATGTGTATGTTAAGAGAAAAGGAGAAAAAGAGAGACCGGTTGCTTTAAAACCTTTGATAAGCAACAAGCCTTCTAATGTTACCTCTAATTCGAAGAGTTCTTATTTGATTAGTGAGAGGGAATTAGAAAAAGAAATTTGCAGAAACAATGTGGTATATATACTTGTTCTAATGAGATTCGAATTGATCAAAATAAACAAGCAAAGAGGCCTTATGAATTGGAATCTGTTTTTGAAGAATTCAAGGATGTCTTTCCTAAGGAATTACCTCCGGGACTACCTCCTATTCGTGGGATAGAGCATCAAATTGACTTGATTCCGGGAGCACCATTACCTAATAAGGCAGCCTATAGAAGTAATCCGGATGAAACAAAGGAGATGCAAAGGCAAATTGAAGAGCTTATGGCTAGAGGATACGTGAGGGAAAGTATGAGCCCTTGTGCTGTGCCTACTTTACTTGTCCCAAAGAAAGATGGGAGTTGGCGCATGTGTATTGATAGTAGGAGTGTGAATAACATCACTATCAAATACCGATTTCTTATTCCAAGATTAGATGATCTACTTAATGAACTACATGGTTCATAGTTGTTTTCTAAGATTGATCTTATGAGTGGTTATCATCAAATTCGAATGAGAGAAGGAGATGAGTGGAAAACAACATTCAAGACTAAGTTAGGGTTGTATGAATGGTTGGTGATGTCGTTTGGACTCACTAATGCACCTAGCACTTTCATGAGGTTGATGCATGAGGTACTTAAACCTTTCCTTGGCAAGTTTGTTGTTGTTTATTTAGATGATATTCTGATATACTCTAAAAATTTGCATGATCATCTAAATCATCTAACAAGTGTGTTTGAAGTGTTAAGAGAGAAGAAACTCTATGCTAAGCTTGAAAAATGCTACTTCTTAGTGCCTAGTGTTACTTTTCTTGGTTATGTTGTATCAAAAGATGGAGTTTCAGTTGATCATTCGAAAGTAGAGGCTATTAAACTTGGCCTATTCCTACTAATATGAGTGAAGTAAGGTCTTTTCATGGTCTAGCTTCATTCTATAGAAGATTTGTCAATAATTTCTCAAGTATTGTGGCGCCTATGACCGAATGTTTGAAGAAGGACAAGGGTAAATTCGAATGGACTAAAGAAGCTCAAAGTGCGTTTGAGTTGGTTAAAAAGAAGCTATGTGAAGCAACTATAATTGCGTTACCAGATTTCTCAAGTCCTTTTGAAGTTGAAACCGATGCTAGTGAAGTTAGAATTGAAGCAGTTTTACTCCAAAAGAAGAGGCCTATTGCATATTTCAGTGAGAAATTGGGAGGAGCTCGATTGAACTATTCTACTTATGATAAAGAGTTCTATGCCATTGTTAGAGCTTTTGATCATTGGAGTCATTATCTCCGACCTAATCACTTTGTGTTGCATTCTGATCATGAAGCATTGAAGTACATACATGGACAACAAAAGCTCAATCCTAGACATGCTACGTGGGTTGAATTTTTACAATCATTTAATTTTTCTTCAAGGTACAAAGAAGGGAAATCGAATGTTGTGGCTGATGCATTATCTAGAAGATATACTTTGCTTGGAATTTTAAATAGCAAGCTACTTGGTTTTGAATTGATCAAAGAATACTATAAAAGTGATGATGATTTTGCTACATTGATTGAAGAGTGTTCTAAAGGATCCGTGGGTTCTTATTTGCTGCAAGATGGTTTTCTTTTCAAAGGAAATCGACTTTGTCTTCCTAAGTGTTCTATTAGAGAGCTAGTTGTTAGAGAAGCTCATGGGGGAAGAAATGCTGGTCACTTTGGCATTACAAAGACCTTGAGTATGTTACAAGAACACTTCTATTGGCCTAAGATGCTCACGGATGTGCAACTAGTTATTTCTAGGTGTGCAACTTGTCAAAAAGCGAAGGCTACTTTTCATCAAGGCTTGTATACTCCTTTACCTGTTCCAGATTCACCTTGGGAAGATATTTCTATGGATTTTATTGTGGGATTGGCGAGAACACAACGGGGGAAAGACTCTATTATGGTTGTTGTGGATAGGTTTTCTAAGATGGCTCATTTTGTTCCTTGTCACAAAGTGGATGATGCTATGAAAGTGGCGGAATTATACTTCAAAGAGATTGTTAGATTGCATGGAATTCCGAAAACTATTGTGAGTGATCGAGATACAAAGTTCATGAGTTTCTTTTGGAAGTCTCTATGGAAGCTTGTGGGAACTAAATTGCTCTTTAATACATCTTACCATCCACAAACTGATGGACAAACCGAGGTTACTAATTGTACTCTTGGTGCGCTTTTGCGTAGGTTAGTGAGTAAGACACAAAAGGATTGGGACATCAAGTTAGCTCATGCAGAGTTTGCTTATAATAGATCACCTACATATGCTACCAAACATAGTCCTTTTGAGGTAGTCTATGGAGTCAATCCGAAACTTCCAATTGATCTTGTTCCATTGCCTAAGGGTGAGTTAATTCACAAAGATGCCAAGTCTAAGTTGAAGAGTATGCTGAAATTACATGCTCAAGTTCGAACAAGAATAGAGAAAGTAAATGACATGTACAAAGCTAGAGCAAACAAGCATAGAAAGCAACAAGGTTACAATGTTGGAGACTTGGTATGGTTACATTTGAGAAAGGAAAGATTTCCTGGAAAACGCAAGAATAAGTTGATGCCTAGAAGTGAAGGTCCTTTCAAGATTATTGAGAAGATCAATGACAATGCTTATAAGTTAGAACTTCCGGGAGAATATGGAATTAGTGCTACATTCAATGTTGGCGATTTAGCTAAGTATATTCATGATGAAGAACTTCGAGATTTGAGGACAAATTCTTTCGAAGAAGAGGAGGATGATGCAAGTCTAAGCATGGAGAACTTCGAAGATTTGCTTATCATGCATCAAGATAGCAAGTCTAAGCATGGAGAACTTCAAGCCAGGCATTGCATGGACACTTTCTTGGATATCAAAGCAAAGCCACGGTTTGTTTAGTGGCTTTTCTTGGAGTCTAGTTCACTTTCTTGAACTTTCTTGAATTTTCTTTACTTAGATTTTGCTTACAAGTTTTTACCTTTCACTTGAAAGGGTTTTTCTTGGTTCAAGCATTAGGATCTTTAATCTTTATTTAGTTCTTTAATTTTTATTTATTTATTTAGTTGCTTTAAAAATCAGTTAGTTAGCAAAATAAATCAGTTTGGTGTATGCTTGTGCGCCAAGGTGCTTGCTCTTCAAGCAAGTTAGAATTCTAGTTTAATTAGGATTGAATTAGGGACTTGTCCTAATCTTCCTAGGTAAACTAAGTCTTATAAATAGGGCTGTAAACATACGAATAAACATACATAGATTAATATTCAGATTATTTCTTAAGTTGCATACTTGAGTTTTGGTTGATTGCGATCAATTGCTGTTTTGCTTGTTTTAGTTAAAACATTCGTTTGGATTGATTAATTAGGTGGATTCATAATTGATTAATCTTAGTTTTTGTTTAATTCTTGGTGGATTTACTGTATAGAATTAGACTTAAACATATCCCTTGTGTTTTGTTGATTTTCGGATCAATATTTCACATCAGACGATGATGTTCTTTACGCCCCTTAGGTTTAACGAGCCCCTTTGATGGGCAATGATGTGTCTGATACCCCTAGGGGCTAAATAGCCCCTTTGATGTGCGATGATGTGTCTGACACCTTGTAGGGTTAATGAGCCCCTTCTAGATAGGCGATCATGGAAAATTTTCATGCATTCGACCCACCGAATATGGGAAATAAGGCCTCTAATATGGTGAAAATGTCATTTTTAATATTACGGTCTTCTTTTTAGGTATGTCTTGGAACGGTACTTGCTCGGATTACCCCATAATGAGCCTCTAGTATGGGCGATGATATAATTGACGCTTTCTAAGAGCATCCTGGGTGCAAGTGTATGTATTTGAATCAACATCAATTAAAAATCAAATTGTTATGGCTAACTTATGTATACTTGTATATATTGTTGTATTTAACGCCCAATTGGGCGGCCGAGCCACTTAGGGGTGGGGAAATATGCTTTGTGCTATTTAGGGCTAATGAGCCCCTTGGATGGGCGATGATGTGCCTGACGCCCCATACGGCTAATGAGCCCATTGGATGAGCAATGGTGTGTCTCACGCCTCTTAGGGCTATTGTGACCCTTGGATGGGTGACGATGTGTCTAACACCCCTTAGGGAAAATGAGCCCCTTTGATGGGCAAGTTTGTGCCTAACGCCCCATAGGGATAATGAGTCCTTTGGAAGGGCGATGATGTGTCTCACGCCACTTAGGTCTAATGAGCCCCTTGGATGGGCGATGATGTGTCAAACGCCATTTAGGGATTATTAGCCCCTTAGATGGGCGATGATATGTTTGACACCCGTTAGGGCTAATGAGCCCCTTTGATGGGCGATGATGTGTCTTACACCTTGTAGGGTTAATGATCCACTTCTAGTTAGGCGATCATGGAAAGCTTTGATGCATTCGGCCAATGAATATGAGAAATAAAGCTACTAGCATGGTGAAAATGTCATTTATATGATTACGGTCTTACTTTTATGTATGTCTTTGAACGGTACTTGCTCGGATCACCCCATCATGAGCCCTTAGGATGGGGGATGATATAATTGACGCTTTTTAAGACCATACTGGATGAGAAATGAATGTAAAGATACTTGTAGACTTATGTATTTGAAGCAAAATCAATGAAAAAACAAATTAATATGGCTAACTTATGTATACTTTTATTTATTGTTATGTTTGACGCCCATTCAGCGGCCGAGCCCCTTGGGAAGCGATATATGTTTTGTGCTATTTATGGCTAAAGAGCCCCTTGGATGGGCGATGATGTGCCTGACGCCCTTTACGGAAAATGATCCCCTTGCATGGGAGATGTTGTGCCAGACACTCCTAAGGGGTAATGAGCCTCGTGGATGGGCGATGATGTGTCTCACGCCCCTTTTGTCTAATGATCCCCTTGGATGGGCGATGATGTGTTTGTCGCTCTTCAGGGCTAATTAGCTACTTGGATGGGTCATGATATTTCTGAAACCCCTTATGGCTAATGAGCCCCTTGGATAGGCGATGATGTGTCTCACGCCCCTTTAGGCTAGTGAGCCCATAGGATGGACGATTATTTGTCAAATACCCCTTAGGGTTAATAAGCCCCTTAGTTGGGCGATGATGTTTTTTACGCCCCTTAGAGACAATGAGCCCCTTGGATGGGTGATGATGTGTCTTACGCCCCTTAGGTTTAACGAGCCCCTTTGATGGGCAATGATGTGTCTAACACCCCTAGGGGCTAATGAGCCCCTTTGATGTGCGATGATGTGTCTGACACCCTGTAGGGTTAATGAGCCCCTTCTAGATAGGCGATAATGGAAAATTTCATGCATTCGGCCCACCGAATATGGGAAATAAGGCCTCTAGCAGGGTGAAAATATCATTTTTAATATTACGGTCTTATTTTTAGGTATGTCTTGGAACGGTACTTGCTCAAATTACCCCATAATGAGCCCCTGGGATGGGCGATGATATAATAGACGCTTTCTAAGAGCATCCTGGGTGACAAGTTTATGTGAAGAAACTTGTAGACTTATGTATTTGAAGCAACATCAATTAAAAATCAAATTGTTATGGCTAACTTGTGTATACTTGTATATATTATTTTATTTGACGCCCAATTGGGTAGCCGAGCCACTTAAGGGGGGGATATATGTTTTGTGCTCTTTAGGGCTAATGAGCCCCTTAAATGGGCGATGATGTGCCTGACGCCCCATACGGCTAATGAGCCCATTAAATGGGCAATGGTGTGTCCCACGCTCCTTGGGCCTATTGAGCCCCCTGGATGGGTGACGATATGTCAAACACCCCTTAGGGCGAATGAGCCCTTTTGAAGGGCGAATGAGCCCTTTTGAAGGGCGAATGAGCCCTTTTGATGGGCGATGATGTGCCTGACCCCCTTACGTCTAAGGAGCCCCTTGGATGGGTGATGATGTGTCTGACGCCATTTAGTAATAATTAGCCCTTTGGATGGGCGATGATGTGTTCGAAACCCCTTAGGGCTAATGAGCCCCTTGGATGGGCGATGATGTGTCTGACAGCTTGTAGGGTTAATAAGCTCCTTCTAGATAGGCGATCATGGAAAACTTTGATGCATTCGACCCAACAAATATGCTAAATAAAGCTACTAGCATGGTGAAAATGTCATTTTTATGATTACGGTCTTACTTTTAGGTATGTCTTGGAACGGTACTTGCTCAGATCTCCCCATAATGAGCCCCCAGGGTGGGCGATGATATAATTGACGCTTTCTAAGAGCATCCTGGGTGACAAATGAATGGGAAGACACTTGTAGACTTATGTATTTTAAGCAACATCAATGGAAAAACAAATTAATATGGCTAACTCATGTATACTTGTATTTATTGTTATATTTGACGCCCATTTGGGCGGACTAGCCACTTGGTGGGCGATATATGTTTTGTGCCATTTAGGGCTAAGGAGCCCCTTGGATGGGCGATGATGTTCCTGACGCCCCTTACAGCAAATGATCCCCTTGCATGGGAGATGTTGTGCCTGACACTCCTTAGGGGTAATGAGCCCCTTGGATGGGCGATAATGTGTCTCACGCCCCTTAGGTCTAATAAGCTCCTTGCATGGGCGATGATGTGTTTGTCTCTCTTTAGGGCTAATTAGCTACTTGGATGGTCGATGATGTTTCTAACACCCCTGACGGCTAATGAGCCCTTTGGATGGGCGATGATGTGTCTCACGCCCCTTTAGGCTGGTGAGCCCGTAGGATGGATGATGATGTGTCTAATACCCCTTAGGGCTAATGAGCCCCTTAGATTAGCGATGATGTTCCTGACGCCCCTTAGAGCCAATGAGCCCCTTGGATGGGTGATGATGTGTCTTACGCCCCTTTGGTCTAATGAGCCCCTTAGATGGGCAATGATGTGTCTGACAGTCCTAAGGGCTAATGAGCCCCTTGGATGGGCGATGATGACTTTGACATCCCGTAGGGTTAATGAGCCACTTCTAGATAGGCGAACATGGAAAATTTTATGCATTTGGCCCACCGAATATGCGAAATAAGGCCTTTAGTATGGTGAAAATGTCATTTTTATTATTACAAACTTATTTTTAGGTATGTCTTCGAAAAGTACTTGCTCGGATTACCCCATAATGAGCCCCTAGGATGGGCGATGATATAATTGGTGCTTTCTAAGAGCATCCTGGGTCTAAAGTGTAAGTGAAGAAACTTGTAGACTTATGTATTTGAAGGGACATCAATTAAAAACCAAATTGTTATGGATAACTTATATAGTTGTATTTATTGTTGTATTTGACACCTTATTGGGCTAATGAGTCCCTTGGATGTGCAATGATGTGCCTGACGCCCCTTACGGCGAATGAGCCCCTTGGATGGGCGATGGTGTCTCACCCCCCTTAGGGCTATTGAGCCCCTTGGATGGGTGACGATGAGTCTAACACCCCTTAGGGAAAATAAGCCCCTTTGATAGGCGATGATGAGCCTGACGCCCCTTAAGGATAATGAGCCCCTTGGATGGGCGATGATGTGTGTGACACCTTGTAGGGTTAATGATTCCCTTCTAGATAGGCGATCATGGAAAACTTTGATGCATTCGGCCCAACGAATATGCGAAATAATGCTACTAGCATGGTGAAAATGTCATTTTTATGATTACGGTCTTACTTTTAGGTATATCTTGGAACGGTACTTGCTCGGATCACCCCATAATGATCCCCTAGGATGGGCGATGATATAATTGACGCTTTCTAAGAGCATCATGGGTGACAAATATATGTTAAGATACTTGTAGACTTATGTATTTAAAGCAACATCAATGAAAAAACAAACTAATATGGCTAACTTATGTATACTTGTAATTATTATTGTATTTGACGACCATTGGGGCGGCGATATATGTTTTGTGCCATTTAGGGCTAATGAGGTCCTTGGATGGGCGATGATGTGCCTGACGCCCCTAACGGCAAATGATCCCCTTGCATGGGTGATGTTGTGCCTCACACCCCTTAGGAGTTTATGAGCCCCTTGGATGGGCGATAATGTGTCTCACGCCCATTATATCTAATGAGCCTCTTGGATGGGCGATGATGTGTCTCACGCCCCGTAGGTCTAATGAGCCCCTTGGATGGGCGATGATGTGTCTGCCGCTCTTTAGGGCTAATTAGCTACTTGGATGGGAGATGATGTTTTTGACACCCCTTACGGCTAATGAGCCCCTTAAATGGGTGATGATGTGTCTCACGCCCCTTTAGGCTAGTGAGCCCATAACATGGATGATGATGTGTCTAATACCCCTTAGAGCTAATGAGCCCCTTAGATGGGTGATGATGTGTCTTACGCCCCTTAGGTCTAATGAGCCCCTTAGATTAGCGATGATTTTCCTGACGCCCCTTAGAGCCAATGAGCCCCTTGGATGGGTGATGATGTGTCTTACGCCCCTTTGGTCTAATGAGCCCCTTAGATGGGCAATGATGTGTCTGACAGTCCTAAGGGCTAATGAGCCCCTTGGATGGGCGATGATGACTTTGACATCCCGTAGGGTTAATGAGCCACTTCTAGATAGGCGAACATGGAAAATTTTATGCATTTGGCCCACCGAATATGCGAAATAAGGCCTTTAGTATGGTGAAAATGTCATTTTTATTATTACAAACTTATTTTTAGGTATGTCTTCGAAAAGTACTTGCTCGGATTACCCCATAATGAGCCCCTAGGATGGGCGATGATATAATTGGTGCTTTCTAAGAGCATCCTGGGTCACAAGTGTAAGTGAAGAAACTTGTAGACTTATGTATTTGAAGGGACATCAATTAAAAACCAAATTGTTATGGATAACTTATATAGTTGTATTTATTGTTGTATTTGACACCTTATTGGGCTAATGAGTCCCTTGGATGTGCAATGATGTGCCTGACGCCCCTTACGGCGAATGAGCCCCTTGGATGGGCGATGGTGTCTCACCCCCCTTAGGGCTATTGAGCCCCTTGGATGGGTGACGATGAGTCTAACACCCCTTAGGGAAAATAAGCCCCTTTGATAGGCGATGATGAGCCTGACGCCCCTTAAGGATAATGAGCCCCTTGGATGGGCGATGATGTGTGTGACACCTTGTAGGGTTAATGATTCCCTTCTAGATAGGCGATCATGGAAAACTTTGATGCATTCGGCCCAACGAATATGCGAAATAATGCTACTAGCATGGTGAAAATGTCATTTTTATGATTACGGTCTTACTTTTAGGTATATCTTGGAACGGTACTTGCTCGGATCACCCCATAATGATCCCCTAGGATGGGCGATGATATAATTGACGCTTTCTAAGAGCATCATGGGTGACAAATATATGTTAAGATACTTGTAGACTTATGTATTTAAAGCAACATCAATGAAAAAACAAACTAATATGGCTAACTTATGTATACTTGTAATTATTATTGTATTTGACGACCATTGGGGCGGCCGGGCCCCTTGGGGCGGCGATATATGTTTTGTGCCATTTAGGGCTAATGAGGTCCTTGGATGGGCGATGATGTGCCTGACACCCCTAACGGCAAATGATCCCCTTGCATGGGAGATGTTGTGCCTCACACCCCTTAGGAGTTTATGAGCCCCTTGGATGGGCGATAATGTGTCTCACGCCCATTATATCTAATGAGCCTCTTGGATGGGCGATGATGTGTCTCACGCCCCGTAGGTCTAATGAGCCCCTTGGATGGGCGATGATGTGTCTGCCGCTCTTTAGGGCTAATTAGCTACTTGGATGGGAGATGATGTTTTTGACACCCCTTACGGCTAATGAGCCCCTTAAATGGGTGATGATGTGTCTCACGCCCCTTTAGGCTAGTGAGCCCATAACATGGATGATGATGTGTCTAATACCCCTTAGAGCTAATGAGCCCCTTAGATGGGTGATGATGTGTCTTACGCCTCTTAGGTCTAATGAGCCCCTTGGATAGGCAATGATGTGTCTGACACCCCAAAGGGCTAATGAGCCCCTTGGATGAGGGATGATGTCTCTGACACCCCGTAGGGTTAATGAGCCCCTTCTAGGTAGGCGATCATGGAAAACTTTAATGCATTCGGCCCACCGAATATGCAAAATAAGGCCTCTAGCATAGTCAAAATGTCATTTTTATTGATACGGTCTTATTTTTAGGTATGTCTTGGAACGGTACTTGCTCGGATCATTTGAGTATAAGTTATGTATACTTGTTATGGCTAACTTTTGTATACTTGTTATGGCTAACATAAGTATACTTGTATTTATTTTTATATTTGACGCCCTTTAGGTGGCCCTTAGGAGGCTATATATGTTTGGTGCCCCTTCGGGCAAATGAGCCACTTTGATGGACGATGATGTGCCTGATACCCCTGATGGGATAACTTTTTACTCTCTAGCTCTTCCCTATAAATACCCAACTTGGGGCAATGGGAAGAGCACTTGAGTATAAGTTGAAAATGGCATCAGCATTGTGAAAACCTTTGAACTCATTGTTTTCTTGGGTTTTTGTAGTGGCTTGCTAACCCCAAGGCATTGGATTGTTTTTGGTGGTTGAGTTGTGGGTGGACTACCATTGGAGGTTGTTGTAATTTGGAGGTTTGCTTTCAAAGTAAAAGCTCCTTTCGGTTTGGCGAAGCATGCTCCATAGGTAATTGTTTTATCTTATTCTTGTGAATAATTTCATTATGTTAATGGTTTTTTTAATGCGAGTACGATCTTGTTTTAGGGCTTGTTTCCTCGATGAGTCGGACTTACCAAACCCCAACAGCGGTATCGGAGCCTCGCTCGTTTATTTTTAAAATCATAATATTTTTCAAGGTGTTTTTATGGCTTAATATTTCTGGTATTAAGTTGCTAATTAGATTAGTAGCTCGTTTTATCTTTTAATACCTCGCACTAGAGTTGTCTTCAGCTCCCAAACCGAGATTTTGACCCAAAAAATAGTGAATTTTTGGTGGAAAAGGCGTCAGGAAATGGTTTTACCCTTCTAGGACTTAGTTTTTAGCCAAAAAATGACCAGAAATGCACTTTTCGAGAGATTTTTTATTTTGACGAAAAATATTATGTCTTTCTAACCTTGAAAATTAATTGCGTATTTATGGTGGTTATGTATTTGGTTCAATACATATTTTATATGCAATTTTAAACCTCTTTATGCATTATTACTTGGTGGTAATTTATGTTTGAAAGCATGGTTTAATTTTTCACATAACTGCAAATTAACTGCATTAAGTGGGACAACTTTGTTTTTTGAGGCTTCTAAAGTGCTAAAGATTCAATCTTTAATTATGTTAAGTGATTGAAACTTTTAAAGCTACTAAATTACATGAATTTTATGTTGAACTTTGTTGTTTTAACCATTTTTGGTTGATTGGGAACATAAAGTTTCAAACTTTGTAATAGAAATTTATTTATCTTAATATTGGAAGATATAATTTTTCAAGGATTCACAAATAATAGTAGTTGGATTTTTCATTTGAACATTAAAGTTCATATATTTCCAACTCCCTCTTATTTTGTCAAAAATCTCAAGATTAATTTAAATTGATTAAAATAAGAATGAGAAAATGCCTTATTTATTTTGTTGCACCAAGTTAATCCAATTTAATTAAATAATTGTTCTTGGGAATTCTTTTGGTTACATGGAATTTGAAAATTTTATTTTAAGTTAGACTTGTTTTAATTTTCAATTTTGCTCATTGGATTAATTCTAAAATTAATTTAGAATTAATTTTAAAGTCACGCAAAATTTTGGATTAAATCATGAGGCTACGACACGCAAAACTAAGGCGGAAGCACCCTAGGCTAGCCAGGCTGCATAGCAGCCCGCATGTGGCAGCCAAGCGGCTGCCATAAAGTTATGTGCAGCCACTTATGTGGCTTGTGCACACAGCCGCAAGAAGCAGCACAACAGCAGCAACACGCGTGCGTGCGTGCATGTTGTGGTGCGTGCTGTGAGGGTTTTTGTGGTGCGGATGATGGTGCACGAGCATCGTGATTTTGTGCATAGCTTGGTACATCATTAAGGGGAATATGCGTAGATGTTGCTTGCATAGCAATGTAGTGCAATTAATTCGTACAACATGGCCATCAAGGGCCACGTTACGCTTAGAGACATCGGGCCCACTCCAACGTTCATTGAGCATCAAATGGTTTTGCGGGGATTGAGCACTCCAAGTCTTAGTATTAGGCACTTAGAAAATTTGGGCTACGTAATATTTGCTTAAATTGTTGTTTTAATTATTTTAATTATTTTTTTTTATTTAATAAAAATTTTGGAGGCTAGGTTTTGGTTTTGTGTGGCATAGGCAAAATTCATTTTGACAAGTTTTGGTTCTACCGGCTTAATTAATTGGATTAATTACGTTGGATGCGGAATTTAGTGGGTGCTTCATTTATTATTTTCATTACCGGTTAAAACAACTTTGACTAGTTTTAATTACGCGTGTTAATTTGATTAACCACCTAGATTAGTTACTAGTTCTCGCGTGTTTAATTATTGTTACTTGTTTATCGTTGTAAAATGGCAACTGGTGGGGCCCGATTAGGATAGAAAATACGGACTGTGATCCGTGATGTGTTTTTGTAAATGTAAATACGGTCTGCGAACCGTTGAGTATTTTTGTACCTTAATATTAGATTAGTCCTAATCGTAGATACTAGTAGTTGCATTTAATTATGGTCAAGTCTTGGAAGACAAAGCCATGAAGTTGCAAATGAAGACCTTTAGAAGATTTGAAGATCTTAAGGGGTCATGCTAGTTGCCAAAGCTAGTTGCCAAATGCATCTCTATTTATGTTTTTCGATATATATATACATATGTATATATATACATATACATATGTATATATATATATATATATATATATATATATATATATATATACATAAATATATGTATATATATACATATATATATATGAATTATATGTTAGATGCATGTTCAAGATTTCGAATGTCGTGATGATTAATAAAGTTCACTTAAATCAACCAACATAGAAACCCTAGGTCCCTAAATATTGAGTAAAACTATCCATTCCAAAACAACACTTACCAACCGAACAAGGATAGTAGTAGGCTACACCAAAGCAAGGCATCACTACCTCTCCCAGGAACGTAAGGCATACTAGGTATGCAAGTTGGTTTTGGTTGTACTCAACGATATGAGTGATGAAGTCCTAACATGTCGTGGAAAAGTGAATAAATTGTTAAGAGAGCATTAAATGCGACGATTTATTCAACCAAGAAAGGCATAGAACCACTAGCAAAAGCGTTGTTTACCTTAGGAGATTAAGTGTTAAGACAAGCCAAAGCATGTTTAACCACTCTTTGTTCTTTTGGATCTTGGAATCGACTTATTCTCAGCCAAAATGGGGACAACTTTTAAATGTGTGAATAAGATGTTTTAAATAAGTTTGATTAAAATGCATGAATTCAATCTTATTTAAGTATTATATATGAATGGTTTTTCATTTCAAATTCTTTCAAATGTAGAATCATGTCATCAACTATCGACAACAATCTAATGTTCCCAGAACTTCCCGAGAAGTTATCATTGAGCTTGAATTTGGTATATTCAAGGATTGGGAAGAGGAACTCTGTTTGACCCTCCGCAATTGCTACCTAGAGCATATCTTGGATACGCCTACCCGATTTTCTACTCAAAAGGGATAATGAGCGAGGTGGCTCATGAGGAGTGGAGTAATGATTGCAAGAGAGTCTCTCGACTCATGGCAAACTCCATTCCGGAAAAGTGGAAGAAGAAATTCTCCAACTACCTTCCGGATGTACTTCTTAAGGTCTAGAAGATGTTGTCAATTTTAGGGTAACAAAGAGCGATAAGGGCAACTATGATGGACTCATGGAAGAAGTTACTAGGTCATTGTCTAACGTTAGGATCAAGCCACCGCATGATGGGTGTGTCAGCAAAGAAAGACAAGAATTATGGGCGAGGGTCTATAGTGAAAGACTTAGACCGGGGATGCCGCTTCAAGCCCATGTGAAAAAGATGACGAGGTTATTTAACCATCTGGAATTAATTGGTAAACTGGTGGATGACGAGCAAGCAGCTCATATGCTTTTAAGCTCACTCTACTCAGGATACGTTGCAATAAAGATGCAACTTACCAAAAATTGGAACAAACTATCCTACAAGGAAGTTGTCCAAGAGCTCTAGAAAACCTATTCTTGCAAGGCGGTAAGTTTCCTCTATGGCTCAAGAAGAAGAAGTTCAAAAACAAGGCTAAGATGCACTACTTCTATTATACTAAGCAAGGCCACTAGAAAAGAGAATGTAGCGAGTATCTGGAAGATGAGGCGAGAGGAAAGAAAGCCTTAATCTCAGGTATCATCTTGACACTTGAAAATAAACAATTTATAGTTATTAGATACCGGAAAATTGACTCATTTTATGCTCCTATTTAAGGAACGAAATGAGCGGTGTTTTTCAAGTGGTTATGAGTACACAAGGGGAAGATGAAGAAAATCTATCCAAAGAAAGCTTGTAATCTCATGTATTTTGTCTAAATTCTAAAACTTGCTAAGTTTTATCTACAAGACTTTGATCTTGTGACGTTGGACATCATTTTAACCTTGATCACAAGACGTTTTGTTTAATGTCTTTTTTACATTTATGGAAATTACACCTTTTTGTGTGCTTAGAATAAATTGTTTATGATGATACCAAAAGAGCTAAGACCTTGGAGTCAAATCAGACTCACTTGTGGCATTGTCGTCTTGGCCACATTAACATCAAACGCATCAAGAGACTTCTACAGGAAGGTGTTCATAACTCTTTCGATTTAGAATCGTTTGAGAGTTATGAGGGATGTTTATTAGGCAAGATGATTAAACAACCATTCTCCAAGTTGGGAGAAAGGGAAGGAGACTTATTAGGTCTAATACATACTGATGTATGTGGACCAAAGAGCTCCAACACAAGAAATGGACAGCGAGATTTTTTCACCTTCACAGATGACTATAGTAGATATGGTTATGTCTACCTAAAGTCGCATAAATCTGAATCGTTTGAAAAGTTCATAGAATTTCTGAGTGAAGTTGAAAATCATCTTGGCCAGAAAAATCAAAGCCTTTCGATCGGATCGAAGTGGTGCATACTTGAACCAAGAATTAGATGACCATCTGAAAGAAAAAGGGTATACTTTTAGAATTGACACCTCTAGGAACTCCACAATGGAACGGGGCATCCGAAAGGAGAAATCGAACCTTGTTTTCTTTTCTAAAGATATGGGGATGCGAAGAAATACTTCATAGGCATGTCTTAGAAAGTTACTTTCTCGGATCACCCCATAATGAACCCAAAGGATGGGCAATAATATAATTGACGCTTTATCAGAGCCTCCAAGGTAACAAGTGTCTGTGAAGAAACATGTAGACTTATGTATTTGAAGAAACATCAATGAGGAAACCAATTGTTATGGATAACTTATGTATACTTGTATTTATTGTTATGTTTGATGCCCTTTTGGGCGGTAAGCCTCTTGAGGGGGATATATGTTTAGTGCTCTTTCGGGCTAATTAGCCCCAGGAATAGGCGATGATGTGCCTGATTCCCCTTAGGGCTAATGAGCCCCTTGGATGGGTGATGATGTGTCTCATGCCCAATAGAGCTAATGAGCCCCTTGTATGGGCGAAGACGCCCCTTAGGCCTAATGAGCCCCTTAGATGGGAGATGATGTGTCTGACACCCATTAGGGCTAATAAGCCCCTTGGATGGGCGATGATGTGTCTTACACCCCATAGGGTTTATAAGCCACTTCTAGATAGACGATCATGGAAAAATTTGATGCATTCGGCCCATCGAAATTGCAAAAAAAGACCTATAGCATGACAAAAATACCATTTTTCTGATTACGGTCTAATTTTTAGGCATGTCTAGGAATAGTATGTGCTTGCATCACCCCATAATGAGCCCCTTGGATGGGAGATAACATAAATGAAGCTTTCTAAGAGCCTTCTAGGTGACAAGTATTTGCGAAGAAACATGTAAACTTACGTATTTGAAGCAACATCAATGAAGAAACAAATTGTTATGTCTAACTAATCTATATTTGTATTTATTGTTAAGTTTAACACCCTTGTGGGCGGCCGAGCCTCTTGGGGGGGTGGGCGATATATGTTTGGTGCCCCTTCAGGCTAATGAGCCCCTTGGACGGGTGATGATGTGCCTTACGCCCCTTAGGGCTAATGAACCCTTTGGATGGGCGATGAAGTGTCTGACGTCCTTAAGGGCAAATGAGCTCCTTTGTTGGTCGATGATGTGTCTTACACCCCTTAGGACTAATGAGCCCCTTTGATGGGAGATGATGTGTCTAACACCCTTAGGGTTATTGAGCCTCTTTTAGATTAGCGATCATGGAAAACGTTGATATATTCGACCCACTAAAATTGCCAAAAAAGGCCTCTTGCATGGCAAAAATGCCATTGTTCTTATTACGGTCTCATTTATAGGCATGTCTTGGAACGATATGCGCTCGGATCACCTTGGATGGGCGATGATGTGGCTGAATCTTCTTAGGGCTAATGAGCCCCTTAGATTGGATATGATGTGTCTAACAACCCTTAGGGTTAATGAGCACCTTCAAGATAGGTGATCATTAAAAACTTTGATGCATTCGGCACACTGAAATTGCGAATAAGGCCTTTTGCCAGACAATAATGCCATTTTTTTTATTACAGTCTCATTTTAAGCATGTCTTGGAACGTTACGTGCTCGGATCACCCAATAATGAACCTCTAGGGTGGGCGATGATATAATTGACGCTTTATCAGAGCCTCCTTGGTGATTATTGTATGTGAAGATATATGTAGACTTATGTATTTGAAGCAACATCATTGAGGAAACAAATAGTTACTGTTCACTTATGTAAACTTATTTTTATTGTTATGTTTGACGCCCTTTGGGGCAGCTTAGCCCCTTAGGGGGGGTACGATATAAGTTTGGTGCCCCTTCGGGTTATTGAGCCCCTTAGATGGGCGATGATGTGCCCGACGGCCCTTTGGGCTAATAAGCCTCTTGGATGGGCGATAATGTGGCTTACGCCCCTTAGGGCTAATGAGCCCTTTGAATGGGTGATGATGTGTCTGACGCCCTTTAGGGCTAATGAGCCCCTTGGATGGGCGATGATGTCCATGACACCCCTTAAGGCTAATGATATTCTTGGATGGGCGATGATGTGTCTAACCAACCTTAGGATTATTGAGCCCCTTCTAAATAGGCGATCATGAAAAACTTTGATGCATTCGGCCCACCGAAATTGCGAAAAAAGGCCTCTAGCATGGTGAAAGTACCAGCTTTCTAATTACGACTTCATCTTTAGGCATGTTTTTGAATGGTACGTGCTCGGATGATCTCATAAAGAGCCCCTAAGGTGGGCGATGATATAATTGACGCTTTCTAAGAGCTTCCAAGGTGACAAGTGTCTGTGAAGAAACATGTAGACTTATGTATTTTAAGCAACATTAATGAAGAAACAAATTGTTATGGCTAACTTATTTATACTTGTATTTATTTTATGTTTGACACCCTTTAAGGAGGCCGAGCCTCTTAGGGGAAGGGCAATATATGTTAGGTGCCCCTTCACATTAATGAGCCCCTTGGATGGGCGATGATGTGCCTTACGCCCTTTAGGGCTAATGAGCCTCTTGATTGGGCGATGATATGTCTCATGCCCCTCAGGGCTAATGAGCCCCTTATATGGGCGATAATGTGTTTGACGCCCTTTCGGGCTAATTAGCCCCAGGAATGGGCGATGATGTGCCTGATTCCCCTTAGGGCTAATGAGCCCCTTGGATGGGTGATGATGTGTCTCATGCCCCATAGAGCTAATGAGCCCCTTGTATGGGCGAAGACGCCCCTTAGGCCTAATGAGCCCCTTGGATGGGAGATGATGTGTCTGACACCAAATAGGGCTAATGAGCCCCTTGGATGGGCGATGATGTGTCTTACACCCATAGGGTTTATAAGCCACTTCTAGATAGACGATCATGGAAAATTTTGATGCATTTGGCCCATCGAAATTGCAAAAAAAAAGACCTCTAGCATGACGAAAATGCCATTTTTCTTATTACGGTCTAATTTTTAGGCATGTCTAGGAATAGTATGTGCTCGCATCACCCCGTAATGAGCCCCTAGGATGGTAGATAATATAAATGACGCTTTCTAAGAGCCTTCTAGGTGACAAGTATTTACGAAGAAACATGTAAACTTACGTATTTGAAGCAACATCAATGAAGAAACAAATTGTTATGTCTAACTAATTTATATTTGTATTTATTGTTAAGTTTAACACTCTTGTGGGCGGCCGAGCCTCTTGGGGGGGTGGGCGATATATGTTTGGTGCCCCTTTAGGCTAATGAGCCCCTTGGACGGGTGATGATATGCCTTACGCCCCTTAAGGCTAATGATCCCTTTGGATGGGCGATGAAGTGTCTGACGTCCTTTAGGGCTAATGAGCCCCTTTGTTGGTTGATGATGTGTCTTACACCCCTTAGGGCTAATGAGCCCCTTTGATAGGAGATGATGTGTCTAACACCCTTAGGGTTATTGAGCCCCTTTTAGATTGGCGATCATGGAAAACGTTGATATATTAGACCCACTGAAATTGCGAAAAAAGGCCTCTTGCATGGCGAAAATGCTATTGTTCTTATTACGGTCTCATTTGTAGGCATGTCTTGGAACGGTACGCGTTCGGATCACCTTGGATGGGCGATGATGTGGCTGAATCTTCTTAGGGATAATGAGCCCCTTATATTGGATATGATGTGTGTGACAACCCTTAGGGTTAATGAGCACCTTCAAGATAGGCGATCATTAAAAACTTTGATGCATTCGGCACACTGTAATTGCGAATAAGGCCTCTTGCCA
This sequence comes from Chenopodium formosanum, assembly GCA_024500155.1. Lineage (NCBI taxonomy): Eukaryota > Viridiplantae > Streptophyta > Magnoliopsida > Caryophyllales > Amaranthaceae > Chenopodium > Chenopodium formosanum. The sequence goes on along the minus strand of CM044877.1, from coordinate 42,748,417 downwards.
GACAATAATGTTATTTTTTTTATTATAGTCTCATTTTTAGGCATGTCTTGGAACGTTACGTGCTCAGATCACCCCTTAATGAGCCTCTAGGGTGGGCGATGATATAATTGACACTTTATCAGAGCCTCCTTGGTGAGTAGTGTATGTGAAGATATATGTAGACTTATGTATTTGAAGCAACATCATTGAGGAAACAAATTGTTACTGTTAACTTATGTAAACTTATTTTTATTGTTATGTTTGACGCCCTTTGGGGCAGCTTAGCCCCTTAGGGGGGGTACGATATAAGTTTGGTGCCCCTTCGGGTTATTGAGCCCCTTAGATGGGGGATGATGTGCCCGACGACCCTTTGGGCTAATAAGCCTCTTGGATGAGCGATAATGTGGCTTACGCCCCTTAGGGCTAATGAGCCCCTTAAATGGGCCATGATGTGTCTAACGCCCTTTAGGGCTAATGAGCCCCTTGGACGGGCGATGATGTCCATGACACCCCTTAAGTCTAATGATCCCCTTGGATGGGCGATGATGTGTCTAACCAACCTTAGGGTTATTAAGCCCCTTCTAAATAGGCGATCATGAAAAACTTTGATGCATTCGGCCCACCGAAATTGCGAAAAAAGGCCTCTAGAATGGTGAAAATACCAGCTTTCAAATTACGATTTCATCTTTAGGCATGTTTTTGAATGGTACGTGCTCGGATTATCCCATAAAGAGCCCCTAAGATGGGCGATGATATAATTAACGCTTTCTAAGAGCCTCCAAGGTGACAAGTGTCTGTGAAGAAACATGTAGACCTATGTATTTTAAGCAACATTAATGAAGAAACAAATTGTTATGGCTAACTTATTTATACTTGTATTTATTTTATGTTTGACACCCTGTATGGAGGCCGAGCCTCTTAGGGGAGGGGCAATATATGTTTGGTGCCCCTTCACGTTAATGAGACCCTTGGATGGGCGGTGATATGCCTTCCGCCCTTTAGGGCTCATGAGCCTCTTGAGTGGGCGATGATATGTCTCATGCCCCTCAGGGCTAATGAGCCCCTTGTATGGGCGATGATGTGTTTGACGCCTTTTAGGTCTAATGAGCCCCTTGGATGGGCGATGATGTGTCTAATACCCCTTAGGGCTAAGGAGCCCCTTGGATGGGCGATGATGTCTCTGACACCCCTTAGGGTTAATGAGCCCCTTCTAGATAGGCGATCACTGAAAACTGAGACACATTCGGCCCATTGAAATTGCGGAAAAGGCCTTTAGCATGACGAAAATGCCATTTTTCTGACTACGTGCTTGGATCACCCCATAATAAGCCCCTATGATGAACGATGATATAATTGCAACAAAAAACATTCCCAACGAATGGTCATTCGATAAAATATCCCCCGTTGCCTTACCCTTTAGTAGTGGTTTTCAATATCGATGGGGTTGGCCTCAATATTCGATACAAAAAACTATATCCAATCGTGGTGATTATTGTAGCGATTACAATCGCTATAAATGTTTAACTCATTTTCTTCATAAAAAAATAAACATGAGTATGATCTTAACAAAATTTGAACATGCAACCTCACACTCTTGTATTAAATGTTTCACCAATAATCTATGACATATTTAATGTATTCTTTGTCAAACAATATTTATATATATAGTGTTGAAAATGCTTTTCGTATCAGGTTTTAGGATTTAGTGGCGATTGTTAATGATATGATTTTTCAAAATTTTATAAATGTGTAAAAATAGTGTGGACATGTATTATTATGTTTTCCGTATCGATTTTATATGAGAAAACCACAATGATTAAAAAATGATACGAATTCCTTAATTATTTCACAAACATACTTGCATATGGTAGCAAATGTACAATCGCTAAGAAATAATCGATACGAAAAGACATTTTTCTTATAGTGTCCTAACTTATGTATACTTGTATTTATTGTTATTTTTTACACCCCTTAGGCCTAATGAGATCCTTGGATGGGCGATAATGTCACTCACGCTCGTTAGGGCTATTGAGCCCCTTGGATGGGCAATGATGTGTTTGACGCCTCTTAAGGCAATTGAGCCCCTTGGTTGGGCGATGATGTGTCTCACGCCCCGTAGGGCTAATGAGCCCCATGGATGGGTGATGATGTGTCTAATGCCCTTAGGGTTAATGAGCCCCTTAGATGGGCGATGATGTGTCTGACGCCCCTTAGGGCAATTGAGCCCCTTGTATGGACGATGATGTGTCTCACGCCCCTTACGACTAATGAATCCCTTGGATGGGCGATGATGTGTCTGATGCCCCTTAGGGCTAATGAGTCCTTTAGATGGGCGATGATGTGTCTAACGCCCCATAAGGCTAATAAGACCCTTGGATGGGTAATGATGTGTTTGACGCCCCTTAGAGCTAATGAGCCCTTGGATGGGCAATGATGTGTTTGACACACCTTAGGGCTAATTAGCCCCTTGGATGGGCCATATTATGTCTGACGCCCCTAAGGGCTAATGAGCCCCTTGGATGGGCGATGATGTGTTGGACACCCCTTAGGGCAATAGAGCCCCTTGGATGGGCAATGAGGTGTCTGATGCCCCTTAGGGCTAATGAGCCCCTTAGATGGCGATGATGTGTCTGAAGCTCCTTAAGGCTAATAATACCCTTGGATGGGTAATAATGTGTCTGACGCCCCTTAGGGATAATGAGCCTCTTCGATGGGCCATGATGTGTTTGACAACCTTAGAGCTAATTAATTCCCTTGAATGGGCCATGATGTGTCTGACGCCCCTGAGGGCAAATGAGCCCCTTGGATGGGCTATGATGTGTCTTACACCCTGTAGGGCTAATGTGCCCATTAGATGGACGATAATGTGTCTTACGCCCCTGAGGGCTAATGAGCCCCTTGGATGGGTGATGATGTGTCTTACACCCCTAAGGCTTATGAGCCCCTTGGATGGGCGATTATGTGTCTAACGCCCCTTAGGGCAATTGAGCCTCTTTGATGGGCGATGATGTTTGTCATGCCCCTTAGTGCTAATGAGCGACTTAGATTGGCGATGATGTGTCTGATGCCCGTTAGGGCTAATGAGCCCCTTAGACAGGCGATGATGTGTCTCACGCCCCTGAGGGCTAGTGGGCCCCTAGAATTGGCAAGGATGTGTAATTATGTAAAGAAGTGGTTGCTGAAGAAAACTTCGATTGATCAGGGTAGAACAGATGTGAGGAATTGTCTAGGTGACAGGGTGACTCCTGCCAAAGAACGCTTAGGTGCAAGAATTGAATTCAAAACACCTATAATGCCTAGGAAGAAAAATATTACCAAAGACAAAGGAAAAAGGAAAGCTAACACCACAGACAAAAATACCTATAATGGAGTGCTAGCTGAAGGGGAGACCATCTACTCCAAGTTTGAATGTAGGTCCTCTAAAGGGTGCCTACTAGCTAAAGTAATGGATGAAGAGGAGGAAGCAGAAAAGAATTGGAAAAGAGCTAGAAAGGAAAAGAAAGATTAAAAGCATTGCTTAGGTTTAGATTTATTAGACTTAGATTGTTATTTTTATTTAAAGTTAATTTATTTCAGCCTTATTTAAATTCCATCAATAATATAATTTTATTTTATTAATGAAATTTTAGCTTTCAATTAAATTGCTTTACTTTAAATTTATTTTATTAAAGCAATGAAAATCGAAAAAAAATTAATTTTCCAGAAATTCTTCGAGTACGGAAGTCGAAAATTTTCCGAAAATTATCGAAATTCACCCAAATTTTATTCCTAAATTGGCGCCAAACATTGGCATTTGGCGCCTTCCATTGAAGTCTGGCGCCAGACGCCAATTCCATCGGTTGGCGATAATGACTTCTGTCTGGCGCCAGGCTCTTTTTTGCGACGCCAATAATTCGCCGATTTTCTGTTAACTTTTTAGTTGATTTTGGAACGCGGAGATGTCGAAAAATAAAGTGGCCACACCCGTAAAGGGTTGCCTACTTATCCTTTCCTAAGGAATCAGGCCGAACGTAGCTCTCTTGAGTATCCTACTCAAGTAATTATGGGTAGTATTTTTTAAGTTGGTCAAGATTAGTCATGTTTGAGAATTCATTGCCATCCATATCAGTTAGTTTTGCTGCACCTCCTGACAGGATTGTTTTGACAATGTAGGGGCCAGACCAGTTAGGTCTAAATTTTCCCCTTGGGTCTAAAACATTTTTCCTTAGTGCTTTTAATACCAAATCTCCTAGTTTGGTAACACTGAGTGTGACGTAGAGCTTCCAGTCGTTTTTTGTTGAGTAGAATCAATTCTTCATATCTTGCCCTAGTCCATTCAACTTCATCGAGTTTACTCTCTAACGCAGTGTGTAGAGATGGTATTTCTAGTTCGACAGGTTGTATGACATCCATTCCATATACCAAGGAAAATGGCGTATTTCCTTTTGATGTACGGATTGACATGCGATAACCCCACAATGCGAAGTGAAGCTTATCAGGCCAATCAATTTTCTGTCATTTTCTCGATGATAGTCTTTAGATTTTTATTAGCTGCCTCGACTGCTCCATTTGCTTGAGGACTATAAGGGGAAGAATGATGATGTTGAATGCCGTATTTTTGTAGCAATTCTTCACATTCGGCTTGAAAGTGAGTTCCATTGTCACTTATCATTTCATGTGGGACTCCATATCGACAAATAATGTTTCTCTCGATAAAGAGTGCTACATGTTTTGCAGTGAGTTTAGCGTATGATTGCACTTCGACCCATTTCGTAAAGTAATCGATTGCTACTAGAATATATTCGTGGCCTCCTGTTCCTGGGGGGAGTGATTTTGCCAATTATGTCAATTCCCCATGTAGAGAATGGCCATGGCGATGTGTAGGTGTAGAGCAAAGATGGAGGGACATGTTGTAAATTGGCATAAATTTTGCATTTAGGGCATCTTTTTACGTATTGATGGCAATCCCTATTCATTGTAGTCCAATAATATCCTTCTCGCATTATTTTCTGGACTAACATTTTGCCAATTACATGAGTGCCACAGATTCCTTCGTGAACTATTCTCATTACTCTTTGTGCATCCACCTTTCCTACACATAGGAGAGCTCGACCTTTAGGTACCATTTTATGTAGCTCATTTTCTATGAGTACATATTGAGAAGCCAAAAGCGTTAATGCTCGTTTTGCTCTTTTGTCAGCATGAGGAGGGTATTCACCATTGGTGACATAGTTGAGTATGTCTATGTACCACATTTCTTCTTCTTCTTCTTTTTCGCCTTGGACTAAGTCGTCGTCTTCTATAACCTGGATATATGCTAGTTTGTGCCTTTTTTCGATGGTTAGAGGCATTTGCTCGATTTCCGTGGGAATCCTAACCATTCAGGCTAATCTTTCCAAGGCATGAGAAAATTGGTTTTCTTCTCTAGGTAGATATGTGTATTCTACCTTCTCTTACTAATTGGTAAGAGTTTCCAGATAGGTTTGGTAAGGGGCTAGGCTTTCGCTCCTTACTTTCCACCTTTTAGATATCTGATTGATGATCAAAGAAGAGTCTCTGAATATCCTTAACTTCTTTACTCCCAATGCCAAAGTTGTTTCAAGGCCTACCACGCATGCTTCATATTCAGCAGCATTGTTGGTAACGTCGAAATCGAGCTTTATTGAGATTGGAACGTGCTCTTCTTTAGGTGATACTAGTAGCACTCCGATGCCACATCCCTTTAGGTTTGAGGCTCCGTCAAAATACAAGGTCCAAGTATCATCTTCAGTGACCTTTTAAGTCTTCATCTGGAAATTCATTATCCTGTATTGGTGTCGAGTCTTCTATTAGAAAATCTGCTAGAAAGTTTGACACCATGGATCCTTTAATGGCTTTTTGTGGCATAAACCGTACATTGAACTAGGCTAGATTGACTATCCATCTTTATATGCGTCCATTGAGTGTAGATTTCTCAAACAGATATTTGAGTGGATCCAATCGGGAGATTACGAAAACGGTATGTACCAACATGTAATGTCTTAATTTAGTTGTGGCCCACAACAAGGCGAGGCACAATTTCTCGAGCGGTGTATAGCGTGTTTCGTATTCGAGCATCTTTTTAGTTAGGTAATAGATTGCGTTTTCTTCACCTTCTACCTCTTGTGCTAGCATGGCTCCCAATGTCTCTTTGGTAACCGTCAAGTATATTCTAAGAGGTATTCCGGGAAGTGCTGGCGCTAATACGGGAGGATTTGCGAGATAGGCTTTGATCTTTTCAAAGGCTTTTTGACACTCGTCATCCCATATTACTGGTACATTCTTCTTGAGGTTCTTGAAGATTGGTTCACATATCTTCGTCAGTTTTCATATGAACCTACTTATGTATTGCAACCGGCCAATAAATCCTCGAATTTATTTCTCGGTCTTAGGCGATGGCATTGACATGATTGCTTTAATCTTGGTTGGATCTACTTCTATTCGTTTAGAGCTTATGACGTATCCAAGGAGCTTGCCTAAGGTGACTCTGAAAGTACATTTTGATGGATTCAACCTCATGTTATATTTTCTTAGCCTTTCGAAGAATTTCCTTAAGGCTATTTGATGGCCTGGACAGTCTTTTGATTTTACAATCATGTCGTCGACATATACCTCGACTTCTTTGTGCATCATGTCATGGAGTAAGGCAGTTGTTGCACGTTGGTAAGTAGCACCCGCGTTTTTCAACCCAAATGGCATTACCGTGTAGCAGTAAGTGCCCCATGGTGTTATAAAGGTTGTTTTCTCCATGTCTTCTTCTACCATGAGAATCTGGTTATACCCTGCGTATCCATCCATGAATGGGAGAAGCGCGTGATTTGCCGTGTTGTCTACCAGAATATCGATGTGTGGCAAAGAGAAGTCGTCCTTTGGACTTGCCTTATTTAAATCTTGATAGACGACACACATCCTTACCCTTCCATCTTTCTTTGGAACTGGGACGATGTTGGCGACCCATTCGGGGTATTTGGATACCTTGATGAAACCTGCATATATTTGTTTTTGAACTTCTTCTTTTATTTTAAGTGCTACGTCGGGTTTCATTCGACACAACTTTTGTTTTACATGTTTCATTCCTGGAATTAGTGGTATAGTGTGTTGAGCTACTTCTCTATTAATGCCTGGCATATCTTCATATGACCAAGCAAATACATCGATAAATTCTTTAAGCAAGTTAATTAAATCGGTTCTTTCTTTTTTATTCAATGTTAGTCCGATTTTAACTTCTCTTTTATGAGTTGAATCATTCGAGATGTCAACTGTTTCAGTTTCTTCAATTACTGGTGTTTTCTTTTCGAGTGTTTCCATTGCTTTAATAATTTCTTTGTCTTTTTCATCATTAGCTAAGCAATGCTCGTCATCTTGGGTTAGAGAAGAACACAAGAAGTAAGGAGAATGAGAAATATTATTGTACTCTGAGATCATTACATCAAAGAGTGATATGTCCTCAGGGACTGGATCACTAACTAGTCAAGGAGAAGAAATAGGAGGGAGAGGTGTTACTACTAAATACTTAGATGACTTTAAAGGGGAAGACTCTAACTCAGACTCGAACATCGGTCCTTGCCCTATCGTGATTGATATCTTCCTTTCGCTTTGAGTAGTCACTTTGATAGTCTAGCGTCACCCTTGTAGTGATCCTTTGGCTAGAGTAATTAGCTTCGAGGGGTCGAAGCTTTGACTTTGTAGGACCGTTTGAATGAGAGAGGAGTTATCTTCTTCGTAAGTTGGCTCATTCTTTTCTCGCCCAAACAATAATCCCATGACGTTAAAGTCAAAGCATGGGGGTGCTTTCTCCTTGTGGACGGGAGTTTGGATTTCATCAGTAAAGTAGCAATCCAAGAAAATCTCGAATCCTAGTTGTCGTATACCATTTACAACAAATGGCTCGAGAAATTCATGGCACGGATAGTCCTCTCCTTCTTTTATGAACTGACCATTAAGCGTAAGAGGGTACTGATCCATTATAATTGCTTTCTTTTGAATGCGAGCGTCCCTACGTGCTTTCAACTTGTCCTGGGTTCGCTTGAGATCTTTTTGAGTCGGTTCGAAACCAAGTCCGAAAGTATCTAGCTTAGGGAGGCCAGGTGAATCCAGCGATTTTGCTATCCCTTTCTTCTTTCCTAAGGTCATCCTAGGGAAGTGTCCTTGTTTCTTCAGCATGGTGTTGACAATCATGTTGGGATGGGGGCCATGGCAAAGAGATGTCCTTTCATCCTCCTGGATTAAGGATACTTCTTCGTTAAAGCCCCATAGGTCTTCATCATCTTCGTCGTGCTCCACATTAATGATTGGATTTTCTATGGATTTGATTCTCATTGGCGAAGCATCGATAGTGATTGGAATTCCTCCAACTATGGCTTTTACATGTTGATGGAGAGATGAAGGGACGACCTTTAGATCATGAAGCCAAGGGCGTCCCTACAACAAGTTGAATGAGGCTTTGATGTCTACTACTTGAAAAGTAGTAGCATGTTCTATTGCTCCTGACGTTACATTGAGGGTTATTTTGCCAAGAGCTTGACAAAGAGTATTATCATAGGCTCTAATTCCTTGTGTGGACGGAGTTAAGTCTTCATCCCTTATGCCGAGCATCCTCGCAGTTCTAAGTGGACAGACATTGATAGCCGATCCATTATCCACAAGAGTCATGGAAACATTCATCCTTTTGCAGACTACCGTGAGGTTTAATGCCTTGTAATGTCTGTCACCTTCAGGGTGTAAATCTTTGTCAGAGAAGGTGATTAAATTAATCGGACTTGGAAGGTCACTTGTGAGGAAGTTTGCTAGTCCCTCAGGAGTAGTGTCAGAATCTATCCCGATTTTATCCAAGGCAATCATTACAACCAACCTATGTTCTCGAGATGTTGCAAGAAGTTTCCAAACATTCCTCTCAACTTTTGTCTTTTAAAACTTTTTAACAATATCATTGTCTTCAATGATAGGTATGGGAACTTGATGTACGGTGGGCATAGGTTGTGTTGAAACGGGAGGTTGCATCCTCCCAAATCTTGTGAGGACGTTTATTGATGAATCTTCTTCAGCCCAAATGTCAACTGTGGTGTATGATACAGAAGGTGAAGGTCCTACTTTGTCGTTTAGATAGACATCTTCTTCATCACTGTCCAAAACTCCATTAACAGTTATATCCTCTTCTTGTTGAACTTGGACTAATTTATTTTCATCAATCATTTTCTATACCAAATCCTTGAACTTGAAACAGTTTTCGATGGTGTGCCCCCCTGATTGATGGTACTGACAATAATATCTATATGTCCTTTTTAATGACTCAAATGGTCTTGGTTCGAAAGGTTTGACCTCGCCACTCTCGGAGAGCATTTCGAACATTTGCGCATATGGGATCCCAATTGGAGTGTAGATTCTATTGCTCTTCTTGGGTTTTTCAGTGACTTGTAAGGGAAAATACTTTGCCTCATAAGTCATTCTCACTGGTGTGAATTCTCTTTTAGGTTCTTCTTTTAGAAGTTGAAGCTCATCATATTTCTTATGGAGTTTGTTCATAACTTTGAGAGCTTCACGTAGTAGTTGTGATGCCTCCTGCATAGACAGTGTGAGTAATTGTATGTCTTCCTTATTTGCCGGTTCTGGAAGACTATCTTTGACATCGAAGAAGGTCTCTTCTTCTTTTTCTATGGCATTGATTTCTTCAACAGGTTTAATGAGAGATGAGGGGTCAATCTCGTTTTCCTCGTCGGAGATAGCCAGAGTATGAGCTAGAGGTGCGTTGTCAATGCTTGGTTTCTTACTAGCAGGGGGCAACAACAATTTGTTATTGTCGATTAGGTCTTGGATGGCTTCTTTAAGCTTCCAACAGCTTTCAGTAGAACGGCCCCTACCTTGGTGATACTTGAAGTGTGCGTTGGGGTTCCAGTTAAATGACCTCTTCTCGACTGGTGGGTCCCCAAATGGTCCAATGGGAGTTATAAGACCTTTTGCATTTAATCGATCAAATGCGGTGTCATAACTCATGCCAATAGGAGTGAAGTTCCTAATAATGGTTTCTTCTATCCTTGGTTGTTCATGGCAAGAACTTCTCCTAAATTAAAGGTGCTAACATTATTTGAGTGGGCGGTTTTGGAAGAAGAAGGATTGTCAATCTTCTTTTCTTTCCAGCCACTGTTGGAGTTATTGTTGGCAGCTTTTGACTTAGCCAAGTCATCTTCAATATTGATCTCGATGTCATAAACAACCTTAAAGGTATGGAGATTATTTTGATATTTAAGATACTTGGAATATTTTTCTTGGAGATTCTTGATAAATAGTCTCACAGACTCTTTTTCACTTGGCACCTCAATCATTTTAGCTGAGGTTTTTCTCCACTTGTTAAAGAAAGAGGTGAAGCCTTCATTCTATTTCTGTTTGAGGATTTCAAGTTCTCTATGGTCAGTCTCAACTTGAATGTTGCACTTGTACCTATCAACGAAAGCGTTTGCTATAGACTCCCAGGTAGAGGTCTTTTCTTTCTCGAGAGAAAAGAACCATTGTTTGCAAACGGTCTCGAGATATAGTGAGAAAAGAGAAGGGAAAACTTTTTTATCGATACCCTTGATACTCATTATTGTTTCAAATGCTCTTAAATGGAAGTAAGGGTTGTCAATTGCTCTGAATTTTGGGATGTCGTTGGCGTTGAACTTCTGCGGAAGAGGATCTTTGTCCACCGAGACCCCTTGTTATGTAAGCTCTTGAAACGTGTAGTCACTATACAACTTGATTAAACTCTCTTGCATGAGGTCCATTTGTTGTTGCTTCACGAGATCGTCGATCCTAAGTGCGAGAAGCTTAAGTGTCTCAGTCACAGTAGCCAGCTGGCTCTTAAGATCATTGACTTCTTCTTGAGTTGCCATTATGACTCTTACTTTCCTCTTGCGAGCTATAGGTTTGTCGAAAAGTTGGAGTTGTACGAAGAGGTTATCTTTGATTAATCGTCCTTCTTTTCTTGACCACGCGCTGTAAATTAAACCATTTTGCGTTTTAATTACTTGACTCGAATCAACTTGATTTTATGGTTTATTTTAAGGGAAAAAAGAGGAAAAGAGGGTGCATATTTTTGGCAAAAATAATGTATATATTTTTATGTTGGAGGATTAATATCCGACTTACCCCCCTAAAAAAATGACGAAAAAACGCGCACACAAGACTCTCTTAATCATGGTCAAAGTATTTGTATTGGTGTGTGCGTTGAGTGTAAGTGACATGCTTGGACTCTTGTGTAAGACCATGGGACTTAGTGCCTAAACTCGATCTTTGATTCAATTAAACATTATTGACAGCAAAATTAACCGAATTAAACAGAAAACTGATTAATTGGACCTTAGGTGATGACTCGACAAATAATCTGAGCTGTCGGCCAAGCGACAAGACTGGCGCCACACTGTAGAGCTTGGTGCCAGAGAACGTAGCTGTCGTATGGCGCTACACTCCATAATGTGGCGCTACAGCTCAGACCTTCGCGCCAATAGTGGAGCTTCGGTCTGGGACTATTTTCGGTGTTATTAATCAACTGGGGTATGCCTAATGTCGTACTAGGTCAATTCCTATTAAAAAAAATTAGACTTTATTGACTCAAATTAATTAATTAATTAATTAATTAATTAGGCAAAGTTCTTTAAGTAATTAATTTATTTAATCTTAACACAAGTCCACAAACGGTTAAGAGGAACATAGAATATATATGCACAACAAATAATGCACAATTAGTCAAGTAGGCACAATATGATGCAATGCGTTCACAACCTAACCATGGCTCTAGTTCTCTAAAGTTCAGGATATGGTTTAGTCAAAGAGGATCCATGGTTAATTGTCCGGATGCACCGCGCGGAAGCTTAACCGTGAAGGGTTAGCGCGAGTTGTTGGGACACCGCGAGTTTTAGAAAAAACTCACTTCCATGGTTTGGTGAATTCAAAATCTCGGATGTACCCTTTGTTGCACGGAGCGTTCAATCGAGTAGATGGAGCATGAATTCGCAGAGGGTTATATTCATATGTAGAACACATATGGGTTTTAGAAAAGTGAGAAAAAATTCAATCAGGAAAAAGGATCGAGCAAACAATACGAAAAAACGGTCGAAATTAGAACGCATATTTCTGGCTCGGTATTGGGGGAAATTGGCGCCAGCAATCAGAGACTGGCGCCAGCTTTTAACTGTAGCGCCGGGCGCCAATGCTGGCGTCTGGCGCTACAACTAAAATTCTGGCGCCAAGCTCTGGCCCCTAACGCTACTCCCCACATGCCTTAGCAGCTTTCTGTGCTCGATAAAATTTTCCAGTTTCGCGCGGTGTTATTTCAGTCCTAGTTGTGAAAGACGTTTCTCAAATTTCCTACGTGTAAAATCCTATGTTTTTAACTCATTACGGATGGTCTTTTCAATGAGATCTTTTATATGCATATGACAATAATGTTAATCAAAATTACGCACATGAAATACTTAGAACGTTTCGAGTCTCATCCACTCATTATAAATCATTGCCGAAACAAATTTAGGAATTAAAATAAAAATCCTCCCCAGTGGAGTCGCCAAAAACTGTAGGGAATAATTTCAAGCCTTTAAAAATCCCACTAGCTAGAACCCCACTGTGATCATACACTTAATTATAGTGGCGTTCAAAACGGAAGAAGATAGAGCAAAAGAGTCGCTAACAAGTTTTTTAGGAACTTGTAAACCATTCACGAGGTGAAGGTTACACCCCATAACGATCCAAGAGATCATTAACTCCATAAGATCATGAACCAAATAAGGGTTCGAGGATGATGGTACAAATCCAACCTAAAAGACATTGAACCTGCCCTAATAATAGGCCTCTACTTTATTCTGATCCTATTCATGTGCGCTTTCTAATTAACATGTAATCAATAGGTTAACCCTAAACATGTTTATCTATGTTGGTTGAATATTAATGCACAAATAAACTATTATTGGCGATCACTTGAATTATAATCAAAGTTAACCTAACAAGATTATTAATTATCTTATTAAGCGTGATTACAAGTACCAAATTCCCTTTAAACATGCAATAAAGCTGTGATCAAGCAATGAATAATAAATAAGCATCAAGCAACATAATAATAATTATGATAATAATAATAATCATCATAAAATTAATAATAATAATAACATTCATAATCATAAATTATAACAATTATAATAAATAATCATGTTCATGTTAAAGCATAATAAAAATAGCAAGATCCTAGGCATGATACTAACAACATTAATAACAAACCTTAGCATGTCACTAAGCATAAAAATCAAATCTTTAACCCTAACATGATACTAACAATCATAAATATTAGGAAGAACATAGGAAGCATCGCAGGAATCATATTTGATATTAAAAGTACCCTAGACATGATACTAGGAATATCATAAGAACAATGTAAACATGATATCTACATCATAGCATCAATAAATCAATAAAGTACTTACTTTGATGCCTCGTACCTCTTTCTAATTACAAAATATACACGTTAGTAACTTCAAGGAAAATAATAATCAAAACAATTAAATTAAATAATTGAAAGAGAGATTTGGGACCAAACCCTCAGAAATTAAACCATTCACGTCAAGGGAACTTCGAATATGGCTAGGTGTATCTAAGTCTTGCGAATGCGGAATTTTGTATAAGAATGCAAAGTAAGAAAGAACTGAATGTTTTATGAGAGATGAATGATGGATGTAGATGATGATAATTGATGAATGAAAACAGAGTTTTTAATACGATATTTATAGAGAAAATCAACCAAAAAAGATAAATTAACAAAACAGAGTCTAACGCTCAAGAAACAGAGCTGATGCCAACCCTGGCTAGCTGGCGCCAGGCCTGGGGTTGGACGCCAAGCTTTATTTTAATGCGTTTGCAAAAATCCGATAAGTTTACCGTACTGGAGGATGAAATAATATAATTTCTTCGAAAATGCTATTTGATTTTGATTAAAACTCTGAAAAGTCAACAAAGTCAACTTATAAATGCTAATTGAATTAGGAATGAAAAGAACCTTCTAGAATAATTTAGAAGACTAAAACCATTCCTTATTGCATTAGGAATGATAAATCATATTAGGCCTTCCTCTATATCATTGGGCCGTATATAAAGCTCAAACCGGGCCCAGTTTGGTAAATTGGCCATAACTTCCTCAATATTTATTGAAATTGGGCTTATAATATATCGTTGAAAAGGTCTTTGCAAGCCCCATTCAACTACACCACTATTGAACCCATATCATGGACCAACCAAACTGGATTGGCTGTTTTCTTAAAATAAAGTTTTCAAAAACAGAGAGAAGAGAAAAGAGATAAAAACTATCCGCAACACCAGACTTTCCACACTTTCGCTTCATTCGATTATGATTCGACGTGAAAGGTACTCATCACTGGGTTTGGTTTTAAGGTGACACAAATGGGTGTCTACAAAGTGGCTTCTTTTTCCTTGGGCACCTCAACATTTTTTTCCTTTCCAACACTCAATGGCTCATTGGGTTTTTCACCCTCATTCTCTAACTCCACCTCTTCTTGGGGTTCTTCCTCAACTAAAGGGTCACTCCCTACTACCTTCCCACTCCTAGTTGTCACGGCATACAAAGGTTTGGGGTTGACTCCTTGACTTGTGATGTGAGAAGAAGAAGAAGAAGAAGAAGAAAAAGAAGAAAAAGGGGATGAATTAGATGCAAGTTGAGAAATTTGGGTCTCAAGCATTTTCATGTGAGCATTGGTGCGGTTTTAGGCCTCTTCATGTTTCTTTTGATCCTCCTCACACATTTTCAAAAGAGCATCTAATTTAGCCATCACGGGATCAATTGGAGGGGTTTCAAGTTGAAGAGGTTTTTGAGGTGGAGGAAGTTGGGGTTGATGGAAACCCGAAGGCCTATTAGATTGGGCATAGTTAGAAACAAATTGGCCCCTATTGCCTCCAGTGCCTTGTTTAGGAACATTGCTTTATTAATTATTTCCCATGTTACCTTGATCACCAAACTTTAGATTTTGATGATCATTGTATCGGGAATTAGGTTGTTGGTTTTGATTACCATACCCCCTTTGGTTAGATTATCCTCTTCCATTTAAATTGGAAGGGCCTCCCCCACCATGGTATTGGTTATTATAACCACCACTACCTTGGTTCCAACCACGGTTTCCACCTTGATTCCAATTCCCCATTTGATTGGAGTTTGGCCTCAAGTTCCCTAAATTTCCCATTCTAGGAGCAAAATTCATAGCATTGACATTTTCCATATTATCATCATGTTCATGGGAAGGGGTTTAAACTTCACAAGCATATACACAATGAGAGGTATCATGATCATAGGTTTCACAATTAGAGCAAAACATATATCCTTAGGGCATTGTATTGTAAGAAGAGGAGGAGGAAGTATCCATACTATTGCCTCCCTATGTTTGAGGGGAGGTATTACCACGAGGGTTGGACCTTTCTTTCATCAATTCATCTATTTGCTTGGTCATTTTGGAGATTTGGGTAGAAAGGTTGTTGATTGCGTTGACTTGCTCCAATGCATAAACACCCTTACTAGAAGTAGCATCCCTTTCCCCTTTGTACCAATCATCATAGTGCTTTGCGGCCTCCTCTATAATACACTCCACTTCATGCTCTCCTTTGTTCTTGAATGGACCGTCGGCCGCGGGGTCTAGGCTTGTTCTTCCTTGAGGTGTGAGACCTCCATAGAAAGTGTAAATGAGTTGATACTTGGGTATTCCATGGTGTGGGCATTGACGTTGAAGCTCTTTGTATCGTTCCCATGCCGAACTTAGAGACTCACCACTCTTTTGGCGAAAACCTTGAATCGAACACCGAGCCTCGGCGGTCTTCCTATATATGGTTATAGAACCTCCTCAATAAAGTCGTAGTCACTTGGTCCCATGTTGTGAGAGAATTAGGGGGCACCTCCATCTCTAGCCATTGTAGACCTCTCCCAATTAATGAAAATGGAAACATTTTGAGGCGAATATATTTTTGAGTCACTCCATTGACCTTTACCGTGTCACAATATTTCTTAAACTCTTTTAAGTGCGCATGAGGACTCTCAAACTTTCCACCCGAAAATTGTTTCCTCTCAATCAAAGCAATCAAATTAGGCTTGATCTCGAAATTGTTGGCTTGAGTAGTAGGAGTGAGGATCCCACTTTGCGCTCTAAAAGCTTTGGGGGCCCCGAGACAACTCAAAGGCGTATTCTCTCCCATTTTAGAACCTTCTTCACTCTCGAACTTATAGGTTGAGAAAGGGTTGATTTCCGAACTCAAAGATGAGTTAGGGCTATCTAATTCTTCGCTTGAGGGTGAAGAGGGTGGAGTATCTTCTAATTCTCTTACTTCTCTCGTTGGAGTGTGAGAATTTCTACTCCTTGCTCTTGCTTCTCTTCGAAGTAGGGACAAAGACCTCTCTAGCTCTAGATCGATAGTAATGAATCTCAACTAAGTAAACTTTCGTTACTTGTTAGCAAAGATTCACCTTTAATCAACAAACAATGTGCTTTTGCAAGAAGATCAAAGAATATCAAGCATGCAAAGACTTTAATCACCATTAAAATAACCCCAACATTATAAGCATGAACAATTAGCAATTACACCATCCCCACACCCTTGGCTAGGTGACTACTCACAAATCATATTGAAGACAATATCAATCATCAAATCAATAAGCATCAACATGATAAATAAGCAAAGAAGAAAAATCAAAGCAAATAAGCAAAATAAAAAAACAAAGGTAACGAGAAAGAGTAAAAGATTGCTCATTAATTGAAGATGAAGGTCTAAAAAGGATTAAACAAACTCCTTCTTCAAAATCCAAGTTCATCAATGAAGAAACCACACTTTCTCTCTCTACCAATGAAAACTAATAATGTTTTCTTTCTCTAGATTAAGCTAAAAATGTTGATAAGATAGATGATTATACAAACTTGAAATAGGAGGCTCTATATATGCATCATAAAAGACGGAAATAAAACGCCTAGGAGAGCCCTCTAGAAAGCAGTCACGCCCTCTCCTGTCGGGGTACAGAGTTGCTTAACCAGCAACCCGCGCCCGCATCTATGCACCCGCGCCCGTGCCCAAAGAAAAGAGATGTCATCTTGTTTGGGGTAATTTCACCCTGCCACGTGGCCCAATCAGAGGGTGACACGTGTCAGCCCCAGATTGGTCCAAAAGGGACCAATCCCTGCTCGACACGTGTCCTTCCAGAAATCAAGGGAAAAGGAGGCCTTCAGGCCTAAATCCCGAGAACGCCGCAAAACGGCGCAGCCCCAATGACTGGGGTTCAGTGACCTAATCAGGGGCACAATTCCCAAAGATCCTATAAATGGGGAGATATCCCTCATTTCGAAGGCACGTTTTACCATTTATTACACCTGCATTCTCTTACATCAGAGAAACACCTGAGCTTGGAATCCGAGCAGATACCCACCTAAATTTCCTTACTCTTGATTCCTTTTCAAGTTACTGACTTGATCGTCGGAGGCGGAGCACCACCCAACAGGTGTCTCCGTTTGTTTTGCAGGTACAGCTCATCCCGGATCAGTTTTCGTGTTGTAACTCTCCCGAGGGACAAAAACACCCAAAACATTTGGCGCCGTCTGTGGGGAGTGTACCTGGAAGATGGTTCAAGAGTCTGTGCCACCTCCTAACCGTCTGGGTGAAGACCTAGAAGTCTTTACAGATCATGAGGAGGATGAGGATCCTCTGGTTGAAACCTCTACAGCTGAGGACGATCCTCTTAGAGTCAAGCGCATCTGGCCGAGAGAGACTCTGGAGCGGGGGTCCCAGCAGACCCACTGGGCAGCCGGAAGGGGCAACCCAAATGGCAGCAGGTTCATGACGAGTTTCAAGGGTGAAATTACAAAGCTGATCACCAAAAGCCGGGCTGGCCCAAGTAAAGGTTAGTCGGCGAAGAAGACTCCTCTAGAGAAGGGGAAGTCAGTCAGAAACCGGCAGCCCACTCCTCACCCAAAGGAGAAGGCAGCCGGAACCATTGATTGGTCAAAAATTCTCTTTCCTGGTGGGAACACTAATAACCCTCGCCGGCCTCATCAGCCGATGAGAAGTAAAAAATCACCTCTCGATGCCCGGTAGATCATCAACCGGAAGAGAAATCAATCGCTGTCTGAGTCGGCTTCAACGTCGAACTTTCCAGACATCTTCAACAATATTTTTGCAGGAAGTGCACCCTCCTTGGATGAGAGTTAGACAGGCGGTAATACTGTCCATTCTGGCCCTTATATGATTGGAAATGTATCGTATGTGCCTACCCAGGCTTACGGGCAGTATTCTCCTCACTTCATGCAGCCGACCTTCTTTGGGGATCAGGCGGCATATCCAAATGTTCAACCACTGGACTGGCAGCTTCGTCTGCTGCACCTGGGTGAACAACCTTCTGCGTTCACTCGGGAGATAACCGAGGCAGCAAAGCCGGCCATGGTTAAGAATGTGTTGGTTGGTACTTATGATGGCACCACCAATCCGGAACACCACCTCATGGCTTACACCAACCTCATGTATCTGCAGGGGTTGGATGATGCCACTTGGTGTCGATGCTTCCCGGCTACATTGAAGGGCATTGCCCAACAATGGTTTGGCAACTTGCCAGCCCGGTCCATAGATAGCTTTAGGAAGCTTGCCTTCCTGTTTGCTTCCAACTTCTCAATGAACATCCCTGCTAAGAAAACAAGCCTTGATTTGAGCACTGTTAAGCAGGGAGAGAGAGAAGGGTTGCGCTCATATGTCAGGCGGTTCAATCTGATAAGAATTCAGATTCAAGGACTGTCTGACGAGGTAGCTTTTACAGACTTTTTTAAGGGTTTGAGAGACGGGTCGACTTTCAAGTTCGACCTCGTCAGAAAAGGGGCTTTCACCCTACAGACGGCCCTTAGGGAGGCGGAAAGCTACATTCAAGCTACTGACCTCTGCTCGCCTGGTAGCCAGTCGGACTCTAAGAAGTCTGACAAGCAGAAAGACAACCGGCCTGCTCAGCAAGCAAAAAAGAAAGAAGAGAGCAAGAAGAGAAAAGAAGTCTAGGCCGTTAGTGACTCTGACCAGCCGTCCCAGAAGAAAAAGAAAGAGTTCAAACCGTACGTCTTCAAGTACGAGTTTAACAAAGACTGCAACTCCATCCTCATGGAGGTAAAGGACCGGCTGTCCATTGAGAAGTTGAATCCTATGAAGAGTTCTGTCTAGTCACGGAACAAAAATAAATTCTATCAGTTCCATGAGGAAGTTGGCCATGACACCAACGACTGCTTTAATCTTCAGCGGGCGTTGGACCTTCTGGCTGACAAACAGCTGCTGAAGTCCTACATTTCTAAGTCCCCAGCTAAGGCAAAGAAGAAAAGCAAGGGTCAGTCCTTCAAGACTACCCCACAGCCTGCTAGTAGTTCGGATACCGACAAGGAGCCAGTCTACACTATAGCAAGCGGGTTCCCATGTGGTGGCCCTACCATCCGGGGAACCAAGAGCCATCTTCGAAAGATGGACAAAGATGATGATGAGCAGGCGGAAGCCAGCTCCTCCTTCCCAGACGTCTTAATCACTGAGAAGGACAGGGGCAGCGTCCGCCGCCCGCATGATTACCCGGTGGTCATTGAATGTAAGGTTGCCAACCAGCTGGTTGGACGAATCCTTATAGACACCGGCAGCTCATCAGACATTATCAGCCTCCGGTGCCTGCAAAAGCTTAAATACAATTTCAGCAGCATGCATCTGGTCACCCACCCCTTTGGTTGGTTTTGGGAGTGGGATGGTCTACCCAGCCGGTAGAATTGACTTACCCATCCGGCTGGGGGAGAAAGGCCAGGGACGACACATTGTCGTCAGATTCTTGGTCGTTGAGGAGTTGACCGCCTACAACATCATCCTTGGCAGGCCAACCCTTAACGTAGCCAAGGCAGTAATCATTCCGTCTCTCATGCTCATCAAGTATGAGAAGGATGACGGCACTGTTGGTTCCCTGAATGGGGATCAGAAGACGGCTCGGGAGTGCTACCTCTCAGCCGTCAGGGACACTGTAACCCCAAGTGTCCAGGAACCAATAGACCTTGACAATGTCAAGAATGCCGATCCAACACCTGTACCAGCTGCAGCCGGTAAGAAAAGAAAGGCACCTCTGCTGTTGGAGGTGAAGAAAGAGAAAAAATAGCAATCACTGACCGGTGAACGGTCAGTTGAGCTCCGTCCCCAACCGGCTGGCGAAAGCATTGATCTCGTTCTGGATGACAGCCGTCCAGAACGTACTGTTAAGGTTGGGACGGTTGCTCATGCTTCTTTGGGTGCAACCCTGCACCTCCTGATGAAGGAATTCAAAGACATCTTTGCCTTTGAAGTGGAAGAGATGCCAGGTGTCTGCCTGGATCTCGCCGTCCACAAACTCGCCGTGGATCCCAAAAAGAAGCCCATCCGGCAAAAGAAAAGAAACCACGGTGAGGAAAGAGGTCAGGCGGCAGCTGCCGAAGTCAAAAAGCTGCTAGACGCCAGGTTCATTCGGCTTTGTAATTTTCCCGACTGGGTGGCCAATGTGGTCCTTGTTAAGAAACCGAATGGGACCTGGCGCATGTGTGTTGATTACACAAACCTCAACAAGGCGTGTCCAAAGGACAATTATACGCTTCCAAAGATAGACAGTCTGGTCGACTCTATAGCCGGCCACGCCTTGATGAGCTTTATGGATGCCTATTCCGGCTTCCATCAGATACCCCTGTGGAAGAAAAATCAAGAGAAGACGGCCTTCGTCACTGATCAGGGGTTATTCTGTAATACTGTGATGTCGTTTGGCTTGAAAAATGCGCCTGCCACTTTCCAACGGATGATTAATACGGTCTTTGTTAATCAGATTGGGAGGAATGTGGAGGCGTACATTGATGACATGATAGTCAAATCCAAGCAGCAGGCGGATCACCTCGCTGATCTCCGAGAAACCTTCACCACACTCAGGCGGCATAAGGTTATGTTAAATCCTAAGAAATGCGTCTTTGGTGTTGAGTCTAAGAAGTTTCTCGGATTCCTGATTGATCAAAGGGGGATAGAGGCTAACCCTGAGAAGATACAGGCGGTGATTGACATGAAGTCACCGCGTTCTGTCCAGGAAGTCTAGAGACTCACCTGTTGTCTGGCCGCCTTGGGGAGGTTCCTCAGCCGGTCAGGCGACAAATGCCTTTACTTCTTTCAAGCAATTAGGAAGAATACCAGATTTGAATTGGGGGATGATGCTGAGGCGGCGTTCCAGAGGTTGAAAGAGCATTTGCACTCGCTGCCTAGGTTGGTCAGTCCTTTGCCTAGGGAGACGTTGTACATGTACTTAGCCGTCTCAGACCATGCTCTCAGTGTCGTTCTCCTTACTGAGCGAGACGGCGTGCAGCTCCTGGTTTACTTCATTAGCTATGTTCTTAAAAATGCTGAACTCTGGGACCCCATGGTTGAAAAATTTGGCCTTGCTTTATATATGGCATTTAAAAAATTGAAGCCTTACTTTTTGGCACATCCAGTGGTGACCTACACAGACTAGCCACTCAAGCGGCCAATGTCTACCTTGGACTCATCCGGGAGAATGTTGAAATGGGCTATTGAAATGCAAAGTCTTGAAATCACTTACGAAAAAAGAAAGGCAGTGAAAGGTCAGACGTTTGCCGACTTCATTGTAGAAATGACTCGTCCGGTGGCTCCAAATAACCTTGATCAGGTTTGAAAAGTGTACGTAGACGGGAGCTCTACAAAAAACGGCTGTGGTGCAGGCGTAATCTATGAGTCTCCTGAAGGGGACAGATTTGAATATGCACTACGCTTCAAGTTTCAGACCTCTAACAATGAGGCGGAATTTGAAGCCCTACTGGCCGGCATACGCATGTGTAAGGCGGCATGGGCCGTGAAAATTGACGCCTACTCTGATTCTCAATTGGTCGTTAGCCAGTATGAGGGAAGTTATGAGGCTACCCATCCGGCTATGATCAAATATCTTCAGGCAGTCAAAGAAGAGGCCGGGGCACTTGAGGAATTTTGACTGAATCAGGTGCCTAGGTCTGAAAACAACCAGGCGGATGCGTTGTCAAAGCTGGCATCTTCCGCCTGCCATGATACGCCTCGGTCAGTCTACTAGGAAGTTCTTGAAAAAAGAAGCATCTATGAGGATCCCGTTGGAATTCTGGATCGAAGCTCTACTTGGATGGATGGCATCCGGGCCTATCTCTTTGACGGTACACTTCCTGATTCGCCACAGGAAGCAGCCATCCTGAAAAAGCAAGCTGCAAGATTCGAGTTTAAAAATGGAGAACTCTTCAAGGCGGGGTTTCTGAAGCCTTTGTTGAAGTGTGTCACCCCAAAAAAGGGGAAATAAGTTCTCGAAGACTTGCACTCGGGATTCTGCGCCTCTCACATAGGCAGCAGGTCCCTAGCCGTCAGAGCCAGACGACATTACTTTTAGCCCACTCTTGAGGCAGACGCCAAGGAATTGATGAAAAAATGTGACAAGTGTCAAAAGTTTGGAAAACTTATTCATCGTCCGGCTACTAATCTGACAACCATCCACAGTCCAATCCCGTTTGCAAATTGGGGCATGGACATTCTAGGTCCTTACACGCCTGCTCCAGGCGGAAAACGCTATATCTTAATGGTTGTGGATTATTTCACCAAGTGGGTTGAGGATGAGGCGGTTAAAAACATCAAGACCTCAGATGTCATTTCCTTCATATGGAAGAATGTTATCACCCGGTACGGGGTACCCATGTCTATGGCGTTTGATAATGGTCCCCAGTTTGAGACGCCTCAGCTAAAAATTTGGTTGGGAGATCAGGGGATCTAAAGTTATTTTGCATCTGTTGGTCGGCCCCAAGCAAACGGCCAAGTTGAAGCTTTCAACAAACTCACCTTAGACGACATTAAAAAGAAAATAGAAAGAGCCAGTGGCTTATGGGCAGAAGAATTAATCCATGTCCTATGGGCCATCCGGACAACAGCGAAAGGGGCAACTAGTGAAACCCCATTCCTCATGGTTTACGGTGTTTAAGCCGTCTTGCCCATCGAACACTACGAGCCGACTCTCAGAGTCATGTTGTATGATGAAGAGGCAAATTGGGAAGCAATGCGCCTGGCATTAGATTCACTCCCAGAACGCCGGGGCAATGCTGCCTTCCGTCATGAGATTTACCGTCTAAGAATGACTAGAGCCTACAACAAAAAAGTACACAAGCGTCCTTTGAAAGTTGACGACTTAGTGTTACGAAAAATAGAGGCAACCGGTAGGGCCAATGAGTTGGGAAAGCTAACACCAAATTGGGAAGGTCCCCACCGGATCTATGAAGAAGTAAGGGACGGCACCTACCGCCATGAAACCCCAGATGGAAGGCTCCTGCCTAGAACTTGGAATGTAGACAATCTAAAAAAGTATTACTTCTAAGAATGTAACTGCTTGACTATCCGCCTGGGTACTACTCAGACGGATTCTCCATTTATGTGACCATCTGGGTAATACCCAGACAGACTCGTTTGCTTAAAAATCTAAGTTCGATACTTAGTGTAAATTCAACACTGATTAAGAAGCTAAGCACAAAAACGTTTACTTGCTACACAACCGGTCTCAAACAAGACCAGAGGCTAAAATGGCCGGATGGTTGCTCCTTTTATAAAATCACCTGTCCCAACATGGACAAATGCATCCGGCGACACCCCTCCGGGTGCTATCGTCGCAGAGAACAGATTCTGTCGGTTCTACGTATCCATGCAGACAACAAAAATTGAACGACCAAATTAGTCAACTCATAGTCGTCTGACCAAAATAACCTACAAAGAACGAACAAGTTCCTAAATACCAGATGCCCATAGGCATCAGTCGGTCACCGGCTGAAGTTCTCACTTAGGTTATTTATTCCAAAATTGCACCTCACCCCAATTGGGGCAAGAGTTTCAATGGCTATGAAATCTCTACCAAGACGGACATACGCCGTTTATGTAGTGACCGAAATGCCTGTTGGTGTACGGCTGTGAACTTGGTTTGGGGAAATCACTACTGTGATTGATTGACTTACAAACATATCATGCTCTTTGCAGCATCAGATGTTTTCAAGTCAATCAACCAGCTCCAATTGAAACCAATCACACAGCCGTCCAGGGGCAAGGACAGCCAGACTATTGACTAGTTAGGCAAAAAAACGCCGCATGCTTTTCATAAGATAGGCAAAAATTAAAAATTCAAATGCAAAATGCAAAATGATCAAAACAGACTTAGTCGGTGCAATTCCTAAAAGTCCATCCAACCAAACGCTTGTAATGGATCAAATGTTAACCGGACCCCGTCCGGGAGAAAGAAATTGTTAATTAACACGGCTCCATAGCCGGTAAATACAAGGATACTCGGCACGCAGGCTCGAAAAAGCAAGTTTTGGCATACAACCGCTGAATAAAAAGAAAATTAAAAGAAAGCAAAGATTGGCATACTGCCGCTAAAGGGTCACTTCTGGCCTACAAACGGAGCCTCATGGTCCTCTCCCTTCTCCTCATCGTCTGAGGGAATTTCCTGCGCTTCACCAAGACAAGGAAGCTCAGGCGCGGACGACTCATTGTTGCTGAGCCAGGCTTCAAAGGAGGCAGGCTCTGGCTCGCCTTGCTCTCTCAAGTACACCACGTAATCGGCATAGCTGTGCGCCATTGCTCAGATGCTATAATCCGCGTCTGGGTACAAGGTAGCCCAAACAAACTTCATACGGGCGTCGTTGTCAGCATCACTCTAAGCAACAAGGCGGTTTTGCTCCGCCTCCAAGGTTGCTGCAAAGTTTTTCTGAGCTTGAGCAGCATCCTTCTCCTGCCTCTCTACCTTTTATTTCAGTTTGCCAAGGTCCGCTTGGGTCTTCTTGAGCGCCTCTTCAGCCTGTTTGGCGCTCTCGTCTGCTTTCTTCTGGGGTATCTCCGCCCCCTTCTTGGCCGTCTCAGCATCCGTTACCTGCTGGTCGGCCGCCTTCAGATCTAGCTCCAGCTGCTGGATTCTAGACGCCTGTGTCATAATTATTGCTTTAGTTTCAAGTTCATTTACGATAGTTGAGTGGAAAGCAATATTATCAGCGTCTATGGCGGACTTCTTGGCCCTTTTTACCTCTTCCTGTTTGCGGGAATAAAGACATTTGAGCCCGTCCACCCGTAGCATGGCCTGCAAAAAGCAGGCGGTATAAGAATTACCGGCGGGGTAAAACACTGGGAAAAAATAACATTGAATTGACAAGTTTCTTACCTCAGCCAGAAGGGATAGAATGCATTCAAGGCTGAACGTCTCTATCCCAGGGATATTGTCCTTATCCCTCTTCCGGACGGCCTCCAGAATGGCCTTGGCATGCTTCTTGACGTCTAGCCAGCGGGGAGATTGATCTGCACCACAATCAATAGGTGATGAGTGCGAAACTAAGGCGGCACCTATTTGTAGCCGGCCGTCTGAGGATGAAGTCTGTTGGGAGTGGGATTTCACCCGTAAAGGCCACCCCAGCTCAAGCCGGCCAAGCGGGAAACTCTTGTAGGCGTGGTGAACCCCGCGGCTGCTGAGGGGTTGGTAAGATCAAGGCACAGGCTGCCGCCTACCTTCTCGAGTCGCCCCGTTATCCGCATCGTCTTAGCCTCGGCTGAGGCGCCAGGAGTTGACGTAGAGGCGGACTTTTTTTATCTAGTTAAGAGCGGCTGGGGCCTCCTCTCTAGCCCGTTTGAGGCTTTTCTCAAACGATTTCCCAACTTCTCCCCCCTATGAAAATAAACAAGTCAGGGTTAGTATCCGGACAAGATAGTTTGTAAAATAAACTTAAGAAAGGGTTAGGCGCTCAATACCTTGGCCCTGAGCTCGGCCGCAGCTTTCTCCGCAAGCTCTTTACGGATTGCCGCAAAAGACCGTCTGGGGGTTTTCTCCATCTGTAGCTTGTTTAGTGCTTCTTCTGCAAAAAGAAAGAAATTGGTCGAAATCATAAATCAATTCCGATAGAAAAATACTACAGACGGTATGAACTCAGGTGCATACGTTTATTAAACATGTGCCCTAGCCCACAGGCGGCTAAGAAACATTCATCCCTGAATCAGGCGCTCTTGGGAATCCAGTTCTTAGGGACTTTTATTGTTTCCCCAGTTGACAGAGTTGCGTTTGTGATGCTGAAAAAGTCTGCCTCAATTATTTTGTCAAAGTCTTCCTCTGGGATCCGGGGAAGAGCGCACTTCCTACCCAACAAGTCGGGCTTCTTATTATACATACGTAATTCATAATTTTCCCGTTTGGTTGGGGCTGACATCAGGTAGAACCTGTGCTTCCAGCCATCGAACTTGGATACCTTGTCCAAGGTCATCATGTATTGCGGCTGTGTGGTTAGAGTATACCACGCCCTCCAGCCGCCTGGGCTCCTACTGAGGTAGTGCATGCTTGCAAAAGCCTCCCAGCCGGGGTTAAGCCCTTGAAACTCGTAGGAGGCAACATACCCCAGAATGTTGGTCTAGGAGTTGGGGGTAAGTTGCAAGAGCCCAAGGCCGTAGCCTCTCAAAATTGCCTTCACCGCCTGGTGAAGGGGAAAGCGAAGCCCGGCTTTGAACGCTGCCTCATAACAGCCAAAATAGCTGTTGGCGTTCTGTTGATCGTCCCCCCAGGCAATGGTGCCAAGCTCAGGCGGCACCCAGATCTTATACCCGTCTCTAAGCGGGTGCATTTGCTTAAATTTCTCTAAGTTCTCCCCCATTTGGATCTGGTCCTTGGAGGAGATGTGGATGCTGAAGGGATCGTCCTTCTCACTCCACTTTTTCCTTTCTTTCTCCTCGCAATCCGGAAGAGGGGGCAAGTCGTCGCTACTGCTCTCAGAGGTAGAGGCGGAGCTGTCACTTTCCATCTCACCCTCACTTTGGTCCAAGGGGGCAGAGGCGGCCTCGTCGCCGCCTTGGTCACATTCCTCTAAGAAAGAGTTAGCGGGGGTTGAAGGGGCGCGCGGAGGGGATCTCTCCAGAGCCATCTGATCTCCCTGACCAGACGTTTCTCCCTCAGGCGTTTAGCCGCCTGAGCCTTCGCTATTGTAATTTGGATCTGTGGCCGTCTGCATAGTCCGAGCCATGGTGTCCTGCACAGACACATAACCGGTCGGAATCTATGGAAAAGAGTGGTCCCAACACCCCGAGCCGGCACTCCCAATCCTAGACTCAGCCGTCCCTGGTGATCGGCTGGACTCTAACCTAGGTTGTGCCGTGTGTGTTGGTGATGCATCCATTTATTGCAAGAAATATGTACAAGCGGTGAAAAAAGAAAAGAGCTGAGAGAGACAGAGACGGTACCTTTGGATTTGATATCTGAAGGAAGGCGGGTCTGGCTGGGTTGCAGAACAAAGTTTCTTGCTTGCGCCTGACTCAAACGAATGACTTCTTCTCTCTCAAAGTTTTTCTGTCTAAAAAACTTTTGTAAACGTACAAAATTATGAGGGTAAACGGCTATATATAGAGGGTAAATATGGGGGCATTTCCATAATTTACCCGGAAGGTGAACGATTACTATGCAACGGTAAAATTACCGCCAACCAGAGAGTGTCATGTGTCATAGATGCCACGTGGCGTGCCACGTCACATATGTGAGGGGCAAATGTTTAGGGTAATTTCACCCTGCCACATGTCCCAATCAGAGGGTGACACGTGTCAGCCCCAGATTGGTCCAAAATGGACCAATCCCTGCTCGACACGTGTCCTTCCAGAAATCAAGGGAAAAGGCAGCCTTAAGGCCCAAATCCCGAGAACGCCGCAAAACGGCGCAGCCCCAATTACTAGGGTTCAGTGACCTAGTTAGGGGCACAATTCCCAAAGACCCTATAAATAAGGAGATATCCCTCATTTTGAGGGCACGTTTTACCATTTATTACACCTGCATTCTTTTACATCAGAGAAACACCTGAGCTTGGAATCCGAGCAGATACCCACCTAAATTTCCGTACTCTTTATTCCTTTTCAAGTTACTGACTTGATCGTCGAAGGCGGAGCACCACCCAACAGGTGTCTCCGTTTGTTTTGCAGGTACAGCTCATCCCAGATCAGTCTTCGTGTTGTAAGTCTCCCGAGGGACAAAAACACCCAAAACACATCTGCAGCTGAAGAGAAGCCGCGACAGGAAAACTGGGAAATGAAGCCTCGAAGAGTCACGCCCACGGCTCTAAGTGTCGCGCCCGCGGGCCAAAAAGGAGAGCCCTCTCCTGAGGCGCGGCTAAGCATCTATAGAAAGTTTGAGGTGATTGCATTTACAATGACCCGCGCTCACGGCCAACATCTCCCCGCCCGCGGCTCTTCTCCTTGCTCTAGTGCCTTCCTTAAACATCAAATTTCCTTCCTATTCCTGGGTATGTCTTCAAGGGTTCATCCGAAAGGGCCAAAAACCTACAAAACAACGAAGAGACGCTAGAAAAACCAACAAAAGGGAAAAAGTAAGGAAACACGAGAAAAGAAAGGAAAAAGCTAAACTAAGGTAAAAATGCTTAAAGAGGCTCAAACAAGTGCAAATGATGGGAGAATCCTTAGAGAAAAGGGGTGGAGAAGTTGCATCAATGCCCCTCATCAGGAGATGATGTGTCTAACGCTCCTTAGAGCAATTGAGCCCCTTGGATAGGCGATTATGTGTCTCACGCCCCATAGTTCTAATGAGCCCCTTAGATGGGCGTTGATGTGTCTAATGCCCCTTAGGGATAATGAACCCCATGGATGGGTGATGATGTTTCTCACAACCCTTATGGATAATAGGCCCCTTGGATTGGCGATGATGTATATGACGCCACTTAGGGCTAATGAGCCTCTTTTATGGGTAATGATGTGTCTTACTCCCCTTAAGGCTAATGATCACCTTGGATGGGCGATGATGTGTCTGAAGCCCCTTAAGGCAAATGAGCCCCTTGGATGGGCAATGATGTATTTCACGCCACTTAGGGTAATAATGCCCTTTGATGGGCGATGATGTGTCTTATGCCCCTAGGGCTATTGAGCCCCTTAGATGGGCGATGACGTGTATGACGCCCCTTAGGTCAATGGAGCCCCTTGGATGGGCAATGATGTGTCTCACGCCCGTTAGGACTAATGAGCCCATTGGATGGGTGATGATGTGTTTGACGCCCCTTAAGGCTAATAAGACCCTTGGATGGACAATGATGTGTCTGACACCCTTTAGGGAAAATGAACCCCTTGGATGGGTGATGATGTGTCCTACACCACTCAGGGATAATGATCCCCTTAGATAAGCGAATTTGTGTCTAAAGCCCCTTAGGAAAATTAAGCCCCTTGGATGGGCGATGATGTGTCTCACGCCCCTTAGTGCTAATGAACGCCTTGGATTGGCGATGATGTGTCTGATGCCCCTTAGGGCTAATGAGCCCCTTGGACTGGCGATGATGTGTTTGACACCCCTCAGGGCTAATGAGCCCCTTTGATGGGTAATGATGTGTTTGACGCCCCTTAGAGCTAATGAGCACTTTAGATGGGCGATAATATGTCTGACGCCCCTTAGGGCTGATGAGCCCCTTTGATGGGCGATGATGTGTCTCACGCCCCTTAGGGCTAATGAGACCCTTAGATGGGCGATGACGTGTCTAATGCCCCTTAGGGCTAATGGGCCCCTTGGATTACCGATAATGTGTCTAACACCCGTTAGGGCTAATGGGCCCCTTGAATGGGCGATGATGTGTAAAAATAGTGTGGACATGCATTATTATGTTTCCCGTATCGATTTTATATGGTAAAACTATAACGATTGTAAAATGATACGAATTTCTTAATTGTTTCACAAACATACTTGCATATGGAACAGAATGTACGATTGCTACAAAATAATAGCTATGAACAGACATTTTTCTTAAGGTGTCCTGGGTGACAAGTGTTTGTGGAGTAATATGTACACTTATGTATTTGAACATACATCAATGAAGAAACAAATTGTAATGCCGAACTTATGTATACTTGTATTTTTTGTTATGACGCCCCTCAGGGATAATGAGCCCCTTGGATGGACGATGATGTGTCTCACGCCCCTTTGAGCTAATGAGCCCCTTGGATGGGCGATGATGTGTCTGATGCCCCTTAGGGCTAATGAGCCCCTTAGATGGGCGATGATGTGTCTGACGCCCCTTAAAGCTAATAAGAACCTTGGATGGGTGATGATTTGTCTGACGCCTCTTAGGGCTAATGAGACCCTTGGATGGGCCATGATGGGTCTTACACCCCTTAAGGCTAATGAGCCTCTTTGATGTGACTATGATGTGTTTGACGCCTCTAAGGGCTAATGAGTTCTTAGATGGGCGATGATGTGTCTTACGCCCCTTAGGGCAATTGAGCCCCTTGGATGGGCAATGATATGTTTGATGCCCCTTAGGGCTAATGAGCCCCTTAGATGGGAGATGATGTGTCTGACGCCCCTTAAGGATAATAAGAACCTTGGATGGGTAAAGATGTGTCTGACGCCCCTTAGGGCTAATTATGCTCCTGGATGGGCCATGATGTGTCTGATACCCTAATGTGAATTATTGATCCGAAAATCAACAAAACACAAGGGATATATTTAAGTCTAATTCTATACAGGAAATCCACCAAGAATTAAACAAAAACTAAGATTAATCAATTAAGAATCCACCTAATTAATCAATCCAAACGAATGTTTTAACTAAAACAAGCAAAACAGCAATTGATCGCAATCAACCAAAACTCAAGTATGCAACTTAAGAAATAAATCTGAATATTAATCTATATGTATGTTTATTCGTGTGTTTACAGCCCTATTTATAAGACTTAGTTTACCTAGGAAGATTAGGACAAGTCCCTAATTCAATCCTAATTAAACTAGAATTCTAACTTGCTTGAAGAGCAAGCACCTTGGCGCACAAGCATACACCAAACTCCTTGGAGAACAAGCACACGCCTAAACTGATTTATTTTGCTAACTAACTGATTTTTAAAGCAACTAAATAAATAAATAAAAATTAAAGAACTAAATAAAGATTAAAGATCCTAATGCTTGAACCAAGAAAAACCCTTTCAAGTGAAAGGTAAAAACTTGTAAGAAAAATCTAAGTAAAGAAAATTCAAGAAAGTTCAAGAAAGTGAACTAGACTCCAAGAAAAACCACTAAGCAAACCGTGGCTTTGCTTTGATATCCAAGAAAGTGTCCATGCAATGCTTGGCTTGAATCAATGTTTAGGGACAAGCTATCTTGATGCATGATAAGCAAATCTTCGAAGTTCTGCATGCTTAGACTTGCATCATCCTCCTCTTCTTCGAAAGAATTTGTCCTCAAATCTCGAAGTTCCTCATCAGGAATATACTTAGCAAAATCGCCAACATTGAATGTAGCACTAACACCATATTCTCCCGGAAGTTCTAACTTATAAGCATTGTCATTGATCTTCTCAATAATCTTGAAAGGACCTTCACTTCTAGGCATCAACTTATTCTTGCGTTTTCCTGGAAATCTTTCCTTTCTCAAATGTAACCATACCAAGTCTCCGACATTGTAACCTTGTTGCGTTCTATGCTTGTTTGCTCTAGCTTTGTAAATGTCATTTACTTTCTCTATTCTTGTTCGAACTTGAGCATGTAATTTCAGCATACTCTTCAACTTAGACTCGGCATCTTTGTGAATTAATTCACCCTTAGGCAATGGAACAAGATCAATTGGAAGTTTCGGATTGACTCCATAGACTACCTCAAAAGGACTATGTTTGGTAGCATATGTAGGTGATCTATTATAAGCAAACTCCGCATGAGCTAACTTGATGTCCCAATCCTTTTGTGTCTTACTCTCTAACCCACGCAAAAGCGCACCAAGAGTACGATTAGTAACCTCGGTTTGTCCATCAGTTTGTGGATGGTAAGATGTACTAAAGAGCAATTTAGTTCCCACAAGCTTCCATAAAGACTTCCAAAAGAAACTCATGAACTTTGTATCTCGATCACTCACAATAGTTTTCGGAATTCCATGCAATCTAACAATCTCTTTGAAGTATAATTCCGCCACTTTCATAGCATCATCCACTTTGTGACAAGGAACAAAATGAGCCATCTTAGAGAACCTATCCACAACAACCATAATATAGTCTTTCCCCCGTTGTGTTCTCGGCAATCCCACAATAAAATCCATAGAAATATCTTCCCAAGGTGAATCTGGAACAGGTAAAGGAGTATACAAGCCTTGATGAAAAGTAGCCTTCGCTTTTTGACAAGTTGCACACCTAGAAATAACTAGTTGCACATCCGTGAGCATCTTAGGCCAATAGAAGTGTTCTTGTAACATACTCAAGGTCTTTGTAATGCCAAAGTGACCAGTGTTTTGGGTGTTTTTTGTCCCTTGGGAGAGTTACAACACGAAAACTGATCCGCAGTGAGCTGTACCTGCAAAACCAACGGAGACACCTGTTGGGTGGTGCTCCGCCTCCAACGCACAAGTTAGTAACTTAAAACGGGATAAAGAGAACGGAAATTTAGGTGGGTATCTGCTCGGATTCCAAGCTCAGGTGTTTCTCTGGTGTCAGAGAATACAGGTGCAATAATTGGTCTAAAAAACCGTCCCTCAAAATGAGGAACATCCCCCTATTTATAGGGTCATTGGGAATTGCCCCTGATTAGGTCACTGTACCCTAATCATTGGTGGGCTGCGCCGTATTCCGGCTTTCTCGGGTTTTGGGCCTGAAGGCCGCCTTTTCCCTTCTATCTCTGGAATGACACGTGTCAAACAGGGGTTGGTCCATTTTGGACCAACCTGAGGCTGACACGTGTCACCCTCTGATTGGACCACGTGGCAGGGTAAAAATACCCTAAACAACCAGCACCTTCCAGGTAAATTACGGAAATGCCCCCGTATTTACCCCATATATATAGCCGTTTTACCCTCATAATTTTGTACGTTTTACAAAAATTTTCTAGAGGAAAACTTTGAGAGAGCAGAAGCCATCCGTTTGAGTCAGGCGCAAGCAAGAAACTTTTTGTTCTTACGCAACCCAGCCGGACCCGCCCTCCTTCAGATACCAATTACAAAGGTACCGTCTCTGTCTCTCTCAACTCTTTTCTTTTTTCACCGCCTGTACATATTTCTTGCAATAAATGGATGCATCACCAACACACACGGCACAGCCTAGGTTAGAGTCCAGCCGGTCACCAGGGTCGGCTGAGTCTAGGACTGGGAGTGCCGGCTCGGGGTGTTGGGACCACCCTTTGCCATGGATTCCGACAAGTTATGTGTCTGTGCAGGACACCATGGCTCGGACAATGCAGACGGCCACTGATCCAAATTACCGAGGCGAAGGCTCAGGCGGCCAAACGCTTGAGGGAGACACGTCTGATCAAGGAGATCAGACGACTCTGGAGAGATCCCCTCCGCGCGCCCCTTTGACCCCCGCTGACTCTTTCCTAGAGGAGTGTGACCAAGGCGGCGACGATGCCGCCTCTGCCCCCATGGACCAAAGCGAGGGGGAGACGGAGAGTGACAGCTCCGCCTCTACCTCCGAGAGCAGCGATGACTTGCCCCCTCTTCCAGATAGCGAGGAGGAAGAAAGGAAAAAGTGGAGTGAGAAGGATGATCCCTTCAGCATCCACGTCTCCTCCAAGGACCGGATCCAGATGGGAGAGAACTTGGAGAATTTTAAGAAAATGCACCCGCTAGGAGACGGGTATAAGATCCGGGTGCCGCCTGAACTTGGCACCATCGCCTGGGGGGATGATCAACAGAACGCCAACAGTTATTTTGGCTGTTACGAGGCGGCGTTCAAAGCCGGCCTTCGCTTCCCCCTTCACCAGGCGGTGAGGGCTATTTTAAGGGGCTACGGCCTGGGGCTCTGGCAACTTACCCCCAACTCCTGGACCAACATTCTGGGGTATGTTGCCGCCTGTGAGTTCCAAGGGCTTAACCCCGGCTGGGAGGCTTTTGCAAGTATGCATTACCTCAGCAGGAGCCTAGGCGGCTGGAGGGCGTGGTACACTCTAACCACGCAGCCGCAATATATGATGACCTTGGACAAGGTCTCCAAGTTCGATGGCTGGAAACACAGGTTCTACCTGATGTCGGCCCCAACCAGACGGGAGAATTATGAATTCCGTCTGTATAATAAGAAGCCTGACTTGTTAGGCAGGAAGTGCGCTCTTCCCCGGATCCCAGAAGAGGACTTTGACAAGATTATTGAGGCAGACTTTTTTGGCCTCACAGACGCAACCTTGTCAACCGGGGAGACAATAAAAGTCCCCAAGAACTGGATCCCCAAGAGCGCTTGGTTCAGGGACGAGTGCTTCCTAGCCGCCTGCGGACTAGGGCACATGTTTTCCAAACGTATGCGCCTGAGTTTATATCCGTCTGTAGTATTTTTCTATCAAAATTGTTTTATGATATTAACCAACTTCCTTCTTTTTGCAGAGGAAGCATTAAGCATGTTGCAGACGGAGAAAACCCCAAAGCGATCCTCTGCTGTCATCCGCAAGGCGCTTGCGGAGAAGGCCGCGGCTGAGGTCAAAGCCAAGGTATTGAGCTCCTGACCCTTTCTTAAGCTCATTTTATAAACTGTCTTGCCCGGATACTAACCTTATTTATTTTCACAGGGGGGAGAAGTTGGGAAATCGTTTGAGAAGAGTCTCAAACGGGCTAGGGAGGAAGCCCCAGCCGTTCTCAATAAGCTAAAAAAATCTGCCTCTGCATCAACTCCTGACGCCTCAGCCGGGGCAAAGGCGATGCGAATAGGGGGACGGCTCGAGAAAATAGGAGGCAGCCTGTGCCTTGACCTTGCCGCCAACCCCTCAGCAGCCGCGGGGTTCACCACGCCTGCAAGTGTTTCCCGCTTGGCCGGCTCTGAAGGTAAGAATCCTTTTGAATCCCCGCCTGAGCTGGGGTGGCCTTTACGGGTGAAATCCCACTCCCAACAGACATCATCCTCAGACAGCCGGATACAAATAGGTGCCGCCTTAGTTTCGCACTCATCACCTATTGATTGTGGTGCAGATCAAACACCATCTCCCCGCTGGCCAGACGTCCAGAAGCACGCCAAAGCCATGCTGGACGCCGTCCGGAAGAAGGATAAGGACAATATCCCTGGGATAGAGACGTTCAACCTTGAACGCATTCTATCCCTTCTGGCTGAGGTGAGAAACCTGTCAATTCCGTGTTATTTTTTCCAAGTAATTTCTCCGCCCATAATTCTTATACCGCCTGCTTTTTGCAGGCCATGCTGCGGGTGGACGGGCTCAAACGTCCTTATTCCCGCAAACGGGAAGAGGTAAAAAGGGCCAAGAAGTCTGCCATAGACGCTGATAATATTGCTTTACACTCAACTATCGTAAATGAACTTGAAACTAAAGCAATAATTATGACACAGGCGTCTAAAATCCAGCAGCTGGAGCTAGATCTGAAGGCGGCCGACCAGCGGGTGACGGATGGTGAGACGGCCAAGAAAGGGGCGGAGGAGGCCCAAAAGAAGGCAGACGAGAGCGCCAAGCAGGCTGATGAGGCGCTCAAGAAGGCCCAAGCGGACCTTGGTAAACTGAAAACCAAGGTTGAGAGGCTGGAGAAGGATGCTGCTCAGGCTCAGAAAAACTTTGCAGCAACCCTGGAGGCGGAGCAAAACCGCCTCGTTGCTGAAAGCGATGCTGACAACGACGCCCGTATGAAGATTACTTGGGCTACCTTGTACCCAGAAGCTGATTATAGCATCTGGGCAATGGCACACAGCTATGCTGAGTACGTGGTGTATCTGAGAGAGCAAGGCATGCCAGAGCCTGCCTCCTTTGAAGCCTGGCTCAGCAACAATGAGCCGTCCGCGCCTGAGCTTCCTGGTACTGGTGAAGCGCAGGAAATTCCCTCAGACGATGAGGAGAAGGGGGAGGACCAGGAGGCTCCGTCTGCAGGCCAGAAGTGACTCTTCAGCGGCAGTATGCCAATTTATCATTTCTTTTAATTCTTTTTATTCAGCGGCTATATGCCAAAACTTGATTTTTCCGGCCTGCGTGCCGAGTATCCCTGTATTTACCGGCTGTGGAGCCGTGTTAATTAACAGTTTTTCTCCCGGACGGGGTCCGGTTAACATTTGATCCATTCCAACCGTTTGGTTGGATGGACTTTAATGAATTGCACCGACTAAGTCGGTTTTGATTATTTTGCATTTGAATTTTTAATTTTTGCCTATCTTATTAAAAGCATGCGGCGATTTCTTGCCTAACTAATCAGTAGTCTGGCTGTCTTTGCCCCTGGACGGCTGTGTGATTGGTTTGAGCTGGAGCTGGTTGATTGACTTGAAAACGTCTGATGCTGCAAAGAGCATGATATGTTTGCAAGTCAATCAATCACAATAGTGATTGCCCCAAACCAAGTGCACAGCCGTGCATCACAGGCGTTCAGTCACTACCCAGACAGTTTTTTGCCCGTCTTGGTAGAGATTTCATAGCCCTTGAACTCTTCCCCCAATGGGGGTGGGGTGCAATTTTAAAATAACCAAGCGAGAACTTCAGCCGGTTACCGACTGATGCATATGGGCATCCGGTATTTAGGAAATTCGTCCTTCGTAGGTTATTTAGTCAGACGGCTATGAGTTGACCAATTTGGTCGTTCAATTTTTGCCGTCTGTATGGATACATAGAACCGACAGATAATCCGTTCTCTGCGACGATTGCACCCGGAGGGGTGTCGCCGGACGCCTTTGTCCATGTTGGGACAGGCGATTTTTATAAAAATAGCAACCATCCGGCCATTTTAGCCTCTGGTCCTTTTTAAGACCGGTTGTGTAGCCACTAAACGTTTTTGTGCTTAGTTTCTTAATCAGTGTTGAATTTACACTAAGTATCAAACTTAGTTTGGTAAATGGAGAATCCGTCTGAGTATTACCCAGGCGGATAGAATCATACTAAGTATCAAACTTAGTTAGGTAAATGGAGAATCCGTCTGAGTATTGCCCAGGCGGATAGTCAGGCAATCGAATAAACAGAATCAAACTTAAATAAACAAGTGATCTGAGTATTACCCAGGCGGACTAACAAACGAAACCTTCACTAAGTATCGAACTTAGTTAGATAAATGGGGAATCCGCCTGGATATTACCCGGATAAATAATCAAATGATAATTTTGCAAGCAAAGTCTGAATCTGCATTAACTGACACTGTTTACAAAAAGTTTACATTCTCAGAAGTAGTACTTTTTTAGATTGTCTACATTCCAAGTTCTTGGCAGGCGCCTTCCGTCTGGAGTTTCCAGGCGGTAGGTGCCGTCCCTTACTTCCTCATAGATCCGGTAGGGGCCTTCCCAATTTGGGGTTAGCTTTCCCAACTCATTTGCCCTACCGGTTGCTTCCATTTTTCGTAACACTAAGTCGTCCACCCTTAAGGGACGCTTGTGTACTTTTTTGTTGTAGGCTCTCGTCATTCTCAGACGGTAAATCTCATGACGCAAGGCGGCATTGCCCCTGCGTTCTGGGAGTGAATCCAATGCCAGGCGCATTGCTTCCCAGTTTGCCTCTTCATCATACAGCATGACTCTGAGAGTCGGCTCGTAATGCTCGATGGGCAAGACGGCTTCAGCACCGTAAACCATGAGAAATGGGGTTTCCCCGGTTGCCCCTTTTGCTGTTGTCCGGATGGCCCACAGGACATGGATTAACTCTTCTGCCCATAAACCGCCGGCTCTTTCTATTTTCTTTTTAATGCCGTCTGAGATGAGTTTGTTGAAGGCTTCAACTTGGCCGTTTGCTTGGGGCCGGCCAACAGATGCGAAATAGCTTGAGACCCCCTGATCTCCCAACCAAGTTTTTAACTGAGGTGTCTCAAACTGAGGACCATTATCAAAAACCATAGACATGGGTACCCCATACCGGGTGATGATGTTCTTCCAGATGAAGGAAATTACGTCTGAGGTCTTGATATTTTTAACCGCCTCAGCCTCAACCCACTTGGTGAAGTAATCCACAGCCACTAAGATATAGCGCTTTCCGCCTGGAGCAGGCGTGTAAGGACCTAGAATGTCCATGCCCCATTTTGCAAACAGGATTGGGCTGTGTATGGCCGTCAGATCAGTAGCCGGACGGTGAATGAGTTTGCCATATTTTTGGCACTTGTCACATTTCTTCACCAACTCCTGGCTAGGGACCTGCCGCCTATGTGCGAGGCGTAGAACCCCGAGTGCAAGTCTTCGAGAACTTCTTTCCCCTTTTCTGGGGTGACACACTTCAATAAAGGCTTCAGAAGCCCGCCTTGAAGAGTTCTCCATTTTTCAACTCGAATCTTGCAGCTCGCTTTTTCAGGACGGCTGCTTCCCGTGGCGAATCAGGAAGTGTACCGTCTGAGAGATAGGCCCGGATGTCATCCATCCAGGTAGTGCTTCGGTCCAGAATTCCAACGGGATCCTCATAGATGCTTCTTTTCTCAAGAACTTCCCAGAAGACAGACCGAGGCGTATCATGGCAGGCGGAAGATGCCAGTTTTGACAATGCATCCGCCTGGTTGTTCTCCGACCTAGGCACCTGATTCAGCCGGAATTCCTCAAGCGCCTTGGTCTCTTCTTTGACTGCCTGAAGATATTTAACCATAGCCGGATGGGTAGCCTCGTAGCTTCCCTCATACTGGCTAACAACCAATTGAGAATCAGAGTAGGCGTCAATTTTCATGGCCCCTGCCGCCTTACACATGCGAATGCCGGCTAGCAGGGCTTCATATTCCGCCTCATTGTTAGAGGCCTGAAATTTGAAGCGTAGTGCATACTCAAATCTGTCTCCTTCAGGAGACTCATAAATTACACCTGCACCACATCCGTTCTTTGTAGAGCTCCCGTCTACGTACACTTTCCAAACCTGATCAAGATTATCCGGAGCCACCGGATGAGTCATTTCCACAATGAAGTCGGCAAACGCCTGACCCTTCACTGCCTTTCTTGGTTCGTAAGTGATTTCAAGGCTCTGCATTTCAATATCCCATTTCAACATTCTCCCGGATGAGTCCAAGGTAGACATTGGCCGCTTGAGTGGCTGGTCCGTGTAAATCACCACCGGATGCGCCAAAAAGTAAGGCTTCAATTTTTTGAATGCCATATACAAAGCGAGGCCAAATTTTTCAACCATGGGGTACCGGAGTTCAGCATTTTTAAGAACATGGCTAATGAAGTAAACCGGGAACTGAATGCCGTCTCGCTCAGCAAGGAGAACGGCGCTGAGGGCATGGTCTGAGACGGCTAAGTACATGTACAACGTCTCCCTAGGCAAAGGACTGACCAACCTAGGCAGAGAATGTAAATGCTCTTTCAACCTCTGGAACGCCGCCTCAGCATCATCCCCCCATTCAAATCTAGTCTTCTTCCTGATTGCTTGGAAGAAGTAGAGGCATTTGTCACATGACCGGCTGAGGAACCTCCCCAGGGCGGCCAGACAACCGGTGAGTCTCTGAGCTTCCTTAACAGAGCGGGGTGACTTCATGTCAATCACCGCCTGTATCTTTTCGGGGTTAGCCTCTATCCCCCTTTGATCAATCAGGAACCCGAGAAACTTCCCAGACTCAACACCAAAGACGCATTTCTTAGGATTTAACATAACCCTATGCCGCCTGAGGGTGGTGAATGTTTCTCGGAGATCAGCAAGGTGATCCGTCTGTAGCTTGGATTTTACTATCATGTCATCAATGTACGCCTCCACATTCCTCCCAATCTGATTAATGAAGACCGTATTAATCATCCGTTGGAAAGTGGCAGGCGCATTCTTCAAACCAAACGGCATCACAGTATAACAGAATAGCCCCTGATCAGTGACAAAGGCCGTCTTCTCTTGGTCTTTCTTCCACAGGGGTATCTGATGGAAGCCGGAGTAGGCATCCATAAAGCTCATCAAGGCGTGACCGGCTGTAGAGTCGACCAGACTGTCGATCTTTGGAAGCGGATAACTGTCCTTTGGACACGCCTTGTTGAGGTCTGTGTAATCAACACACATGCGCCAGGTCCCATTCGGTTTTTTAACAAGGACCACATTGGCCACCCAGTCGGGGAAATTACAAGGCCGAATGAACCTGGCGTCTAGCAGCTTTTTGACTTCGGCAGCTGCCGCCTGACTTCTTTCCTCGCCGTGATTTCTTTTCTTTTGCCGGATGGGCTTCTTTTTGGGGCCAACGGCGAGTTTGTGGACAGCAAGATCCGGGCTGACGCCTGGCATCTCTTCCACTTCAAAGGCAAAAATGTCTTTGAATTCTTTCAGCAGAAGGTGCAAGCTTGCACCCAAGGTAGCATGAGCAACCGTCCCCACCTTAACAGTGCGTTCTGGACGGCTGTCGTCCAGTACAAGGTCAATACTTTCGCCAGCCGGTTGGGGACGTAGCTCATCTGACCGTTCACCAGTCAGTGATTGCTATTTTTTCTCTTTTTTCACCTCCACCAGCAGTGGAGCCTTTCTTTTCTTTCCGGCTGCTGATGGGGCAGGAGCTGGGTCGGCATCCTTGACGTTGTCAAGGTCTATTGGTTCCTGACCGCCTGGGGCCACGGTATCTCGGACGGCTGAGAGATAACATTCTCGGGCCGTCTTCTGATCCCCATTCAAGGAACCAACAGAGCCGTCATCCCTTTCATACTTGATGAGCATGAGGGAAGGGATGATTACCGCCTTGGCTACATTGAGGGTTGGCCTGCCAAGAATGATGTTATAGGCGGTCAACTCCTCAACGACCAAGAATCTGACGACAATATGTCGTCCCTGGCCTTTCTCCCCCAGCCGGATGGGTAAATCAATTCTTCCGGCTGGGTAGACCATCCCACCCCCAAAACCAACCAAGGGGTGGGTGACCGGGTGCATGCTGCTGATATTGTATTTTAGCTTTTGCAAGCACCGGAGGCTGATGATGTCTGATGAGCTGCCGGTGTCAATAAGGATCCGTCCAACCAGCTGATTGGCAACCTTACATTCAATGACCACCGGGTCATCATGCGGGCGGCGGACGCTGCCCCTATCCTTCTCCGTGATCAAGACATCTGGGAAGGAGGAGCTGGCTTCCGCCTGCTCATCATCATCTTTGTCCATCTTTCGAAGATGGCTCTTGGTGCCCCGGATGGTAGGGCCACCACATGAGAATCCGCCTGCTATAGTGTAGACCGGCTCCTTATCGGTATCCGAGCTACAAGCAGGCTGGGGGGTAGTCTTGGAGGACTGACCCTTGTTTTTCTTTTTTGCCCCGGCTGGGGACTTAGAAATGTAGGACTTCAACAGCCCTTTGTCAGCCAGACGGTCCAACGCACGCTGAAGACTGAAGCAGTCGTTGGTGTCATGGCCGACCTCCTCATGGAACTGACAGAATTTATTCTTGTTCCGTGACTGGACAGAACTCTTCATAGGATTCGGCTTCTCAATGGACAACCGGTCCTTTACCTCCATGAAGATGGAGTTGCAGTCTTTATTAAACTCGTACTTGGGGACGTACGGTTTAAATTCTTTCTTTTTCTTCTGGGACGGCTGGTCAGAGTCAGTAACCACCCAGACATCTTTTCTTTTCTTGCTCTCTTCTTTGTTTTTAGCCGGCTGAGCTGACCGACTGTCTTTCTGTTTGTCAGACTTCTTGGAGTCTGACTGGCTACCAGGCGAGCAGAGGTCGGTAGCTTGAATGTAGTTTTCCGCCTCCCTCAGGGCCGCCTGCAGGGTGAAAGCCCCTTTTCTGACTAGGTCGAACTTAAATGTCGACCCGTCTCTCAGACCTTTAAAAAAGTCTGTAAAAGCTACCTCATCAGACAGTCCCTGAATCTGAATTCTGATCAGGTTGAACCGCCTGACATACGAGCGCAGCCCTTCTCTCTCTCCCTGCTTAACAGTGCTCAAATCAAGGCTTGTTTTTTTAGCAGGGATGTTCATTGAGAAGTTAGAAGCAAACAGGAAGGCAAGCTTCCTGAAGCTGTCTATAGACCCGGCTGGCAGGTTGCCAAACCATTGTTGGGCGATGCCCTTCAATGTAGCCGGAAAGCATCGACACCAAGTGGCATCATCCAACCCCTGCAAATACATGAGGTTGGTGTAAGCCATGAGGTGATCTTCTGGATTGGTGGTACCATCATAGGTACCAACCAACACATTCTTAACCTTGGCCGGCTGAGCCGCCTCGGTTATCTCCCGAGTGAACGCAGAAGGCTGTTCACCCAGGCGCAGCAGTCGAAGCTGCCAGTCCAGTGGCTGGACATTTGGATATGCCGCCTGACCTCCAAAGAAGGCTGGCTGCATGAAGTGAGGAGAATACTGTCCGTAAGCCTGAGTAGGCACATACGGTACATTTCCAATCATATGAGGGCCAGAATGGACGGTATTACCGCCTGTTTGACTCTCATGCAAGGAGGGGGTACTCCCTGCAGAAATATTGTTGAAGCTGTCCGGAAAGTTCGACGTTGAAGCCGACTCAGACAGAGATTGATTTCTCTTCCGGTTGATGATTTCCCGGGCATCGAGAGTTGATTTTTTACTTCTCACCGGCTGATGAGGCCGGCGAGGGTTATTAGAGTTTCCCCAGGGAGGAGAATTTTTGACCAATCAATGGTCCCGGCTGCCTTCTCCTTTGGATGGGGAGTAGGCTGTCGGTTTCTGACTGACTTCCCCTTCTTTGGAGGAGTCTTCTTTGCTGGCTGACCTTTACTTGGGCCAGCCTGGCTTTTGGTGATCAGCTTTGTGATTTCACCCTTGAAACTCGTCATGAACCTCATGAGTTCGTCTCGGGTGACAGGGGCCGATCCAGCTGCCGCTTGGGTTGCTCCTTCCGGCTGCCCAGTAGGTCTGCTTGGACCCGCCTGGGAGGCGCCCCGTTCCAGAGTCTCTCTGGGCCGGATGCGCTTGACTCTTAGGGAGCCGTCCTCAGCTGTAGAGGTTTCGACCTGAGGATCCTCATCCTCCTCATGGTCTGTAAAGACTTCTGGGTCTTCGCCTAGGCGGTTAGGAGGT
The DNA here is from genome assembly GCA_024500155.1 of Chenopodium formosanum. Lineage (NCBI taxonomy): Eukaryota > Viridiplantae > Streptophyta > Magnoliopsida > Caryophyllales > Amaranthaceae > Chenopodium > Chenopodium formosanum. Next base: position 42,705,577 of record CM044877.1, on the reverse strand, counting down.
GGTACAGACTCTTGAACCATCTTCGAGGTACTCTCCCCACAGACGGCGCCAAATGTTTTGGGTGTTTTTTGTCCCTTGGGAGAGTTACAACACGAAAACTGATCCGCAGTGAGCTGTACCTGCAAAACCAACGGAGACACCTGTTGGGTGGTGCTCCGCCTCCAACGCACAAGTTAGTAACTTGAAACGGGATAAAGAGAACGGAAATTTAGGTGGGTATCTGCTCGGATTCCAAGCTCAGGTGTTTCTCTGGTGTCAGAGAATACAGGTGCAATAATTGGTCTAAAAAACCGTCCCTCAAAATGAGGAACATCCCCCTATTTATAGGGTCATTGGGAATTGCCCCTGATTAGGTCACTGTACCCTAATCATTGGTGGGCTGCGCCGTATTCCGGCTTTCTCGGGATTTGGGCCTGAAGGCCGCCTTTTCCCTTCTATCTCTGGAATGACACGTGTCAAACAGGGGTTGGTCCATTTTGGACCAACCTGAGGCTGACACGTGTCACCCTCTGATTGGACCACGTGGCAGGGTAAAAATACCCTAAACAACCAGCAATTCCTCCCCCATGAGCTTCTCTAACAACTAGCTCTCTAATAGAACACTTAGGAAGACAAAGTCGATTTCCTTTGAAAAGAAAACCATCTTGCAGCAAATAAGAACCCACGGCTCCTTTAGAACACTCTTCAATCAATGTAGCAAAATCATCATCACCTTTGTAGTATTCTTTGATCAATTCAAAACCAAGTAGCTTGCTATTTAGAATTCCATTCAAAGTGTATCTTCTAGATAATGCATCAGCCACAACATTCGATTTCCCTTCTTTGTACCTTGAAGAAAAATTAAATGATTGTAAAAATTCAACCCACGTAGCATGTCTAGGATTGAGCCATTGTTGTCCATGTATGTACTTCAATGCTTCATGATCAGAATGCAACACAAAGTGATTAGGTCGGAGATAATGACTCCAATGATCTAAAGCTCTAACAATGGCATAGAACTCTTTATCATAAGTAGAATAGTTCAATCGAGCTCCTCCCAATTTCTCACTGAAATATGCAATAGGCCTCTTCTTTTGGAGTAAAACTGCTCCAATTCCAACTCCACTAGCATCGGTTTCAACTTCAAAAGGACTTGAGAAATCTGGTAACGCAAGTATAGGTGCTTCACATAGCTTCTTTTTAACCAACTCAAACGCACTTTGAGCTTCTTTAGTCCATTCGAATTTACCCTTGTCCTTCTTCAAACATTCGGTCATAGGCGCCACAATACTTGAGAAATTCTTGACAAATCTTCTATAGAACGAAGCTAGACCATGAAAAGACCTTACTTTACTCATATTAGTAGGAATAGGCCAAGTTTTAATAGCCTCTACTTTCGAATGATCAACTGAAACTCCATCTTTTGATACAACATAACCAAGAAAAGTAACACTAGGCACTAAGAAGTAGCATTTTTCAAGCTTAGCATAGAGTTTCTTCTCTCTTAACACTTCAAACACACTTGTTAGATGATTTAAATGATCATGCAAATTTTTAGAGTATATCAGAATATCATCTAAATAAACAACAACAAACTTGCCAAGGAAAGGTTTAAGTACCTCATGCATCAACCTCATGAAAGTGCTAGGTGCATTAGTGAGTCCAAAAGACATCACCAACCATTCATACAACCCTAACTTAGTCTTGAATGCTGTTTTCCACTCATCTCCTTCTCTCATTCGAATTTGATGATAACCACTCATAAGATCAATCTTAGAAAACAACTGTGAACCATGTAGTTCATCAAGTAGATCATCTAATCTTGGAATAGGAAATCGGTATTTGATAGTGATGTTATTCACACTCCTACTATCAATACACATGCGCCAACTCCCATCTTTCTTTGGGACAAGTAAAGTAGGCACATCACAAGGGCTCATACTTTCCCTCACGTATCCTCTAGTCATAAGCTCTTCAATTTGCCTTTGCATCTCCTTTGTTTCTTCCGGATTACTTCTATAGGCTGCTTTATTAGGTAATGGTGCTCCCGGAATCAAGTCGATTTGATGCTCTATCCCACGAATAGGAGGTAGTCCCGGAGGTAATTCCTTAGGAAAGACATCCTTGAATTCTTCTAAAACAGATTCCAATTCATATGGCCTCTTTGCTTGTTTATTTTGATTAATTCGAATCTCATTAGAAACAAGTATATATATCACATTGTTGCTGCAAATATCTTTTTCTAATTCCCTCTCACTAATCAAATAAGAACTCTTCGAATTAGAGGTAACATTAGAAGGCTTGTTGCTTATCAAAGGTTTTAAAGCAACCGGTCTCTCTTTTTCTCCTTTTCTCACAACATACACATTAGTCCTTCCATCAAACTTCACAAATCTATCATATTGCCAAGGACGGCCTAATAGTATATGACAAGCATCCATAGGACAAACATCACACAAAACTTTATCATGAAATTTACCAATTGAAAGGAGATTAAGGCTTGTTTAGTTACCTTAACATCACTCGAATTATTAAGCCAATGAAGCTTATAAGGGCTTGGATGTTCAGTAGTTGGCCACTTCAATTTGTCTACCAAAGTAGTAGATACCACATTAGTGCAACTCCCCGTGTCTATGATCATATCACACAACCTATCTTCTACCTTGCACCTTGTAAGAAAGATTTTCTCCCTTTGATTGTTTTCCATAGGTACGGTTTTAGAGTGTAGTGCCCTTCTTAGAACCAAACTTTGACCATGAGTCTCGGGATCAATTTCGTCAATATGCCCCTCCTCTTCTTCAAAGTTTTCCTCTTCGTTCTTTTCTTCATAGTCACTACCTTGCTCACACTTAGCTTGTTCTTGTTCCCACTCTTGAGCAGTCATTACTCTTTTTGATGGACAATTAGTTGCAATGTGACCAACACTACCACACTTGAAGCACTTCCTATCTTCAACAAGCTTTTTAGGAGCTTCAAATTTTGATTTAGTCTCCTTGTAGTTCGAACTAGAACCACTTTTCTCCAAGCTGTTCTTCTCAAAAGGTTTAGTGAAACCTTTTACAAAGGGCTTAGTGTACGTCCCTTTCTTCCCCTTTATTTGTTTTTCAACTTTCAAAGCTACCTTGCAAACATCCTCAAAGGACCAATATTGTTGCAATTCAACTTTTTCAGCAATATTATCATTCAACCCCGAAATAAATCTAGCAATCTTATGCTCAACAATCTCTTCTAAGCCACATAGCATGCATAACTTTTCAAATTCACCAATATAATTCTCAACAGTCATAGAATTTTGTTTAAAAAGTTGCATCTTAAGATAAACATCTTGAATATAATCACTAGGTACGAACCTCTTTTTCATGTGCCTCTTGAGTTGTTCCCAAGTTGAGATTTTTGCACGCCCCTCCTTATGCCTTTTCTTCTTTAGATTATCATACCAAAGACTAGCATAACCGGTCAGTTTTAATTCAGCCAATTTGCATCTTTTCCTTTCATCATACTCCTTGTAATCAAAAAGTATCTCGGCCCTTCTAATCCACTCAAAGTATTTTTCAGGTTCATTCATACTCCCATTGAATTCGGGAAGATCTAATCTAAGGTTCCTATCATCTTCCTTTGGTCGGTCTCTTCTCCTAGGCCTACTTGAGGAATAATTATTTCGTGGCCTCCTTGGGTTCCTCCTTGGTTGTTCTTCCTCACTTGAACCAGAATTAGGATTATAATTCCCTTTCCTTGAAGAATCTCCAGCAAGAGTATCAAGCCTTTTTAATATCTCATCCATCCTTGCTGCCAACTCGTCAATTCGCCTATCTCTTCTAAGATTTTGAGCCTGTTCTAAGGTTAATCCCCTTGGAACCTGTGGAACCTCCTCGTCACTCATGATTCCTACACAAACCAAGTCAGTTCATGCAAAAATCTTGATTAAAAGATCGAATCTTGAAGGAAAACTAGGCAACACAAAAACCGGACTCTCAACCGCAAATCAGTGCACAAACACCAAACGTTTGAGGCTGTGTAGAACGCGTTACTCAACTAAAAATTATGAAATTTTATATGGTGGTAGCTGGACGTTTTTAGAGTTCAATGCAAAAAGAATCACGTAAAAATTCCCAGCCAATTGTTCCCAGTTTAATTTTTCCCGAAGTTGCGTAACCTGTCTCTGATACCAAAGATGATGTGAATTATTGATCCGAAAATCAACAAAACACAAGGGATATGTTTAAATCTAATTCTATACAGGAAATCCACCAAGAATTAAACAAAAACTAAGATTAATCAATTAAGAATCCACCTAATTAATCAATCCAAACGAATGTTTTAACTAAAACAAGCAAAACAGCAATTGATCGCAATCAACCAAAACTCAAGTATGCAACTTAAGAAATAAATCTGAATATTAATCTATATGTATGTTTATTCGTGTGTTTACAGCCCTATTTATAAGACTTAGTTTACCTAGGAAGATTAGGACAAGTCCCGAATTCAATCCTAATTAAACTAGAATTCTAACTTGCTTGAAGAGCAAGCACCTTATCGCACAAGCATACACCAAACTCCTTGGAGAACAAGCACACGCCTAAACTGATTTATTTTGCTAACTAACTGATTTTTAAAGCAACTAAATAAATAAATAAAAATTAAAGAACTAAATAAAGATTAAAGATCCTAATGCTTGAACCAAGAAAAACCCTTTCAAGTGAAAGGTAAAAACTTGTAAGCAAAATCTAAGTAAAGAAAATTCAAGAAAGTTCAAGAAAGTGAACTAGACTCCAAGAAAAACCACTAAGCAAACCGTGGCTTTGCTTTGATATCCAAGAAAGTGTCCATGCAATGCTTGGCTTGAATCAATGTTTAGGGACAAGCTATCTTGATGCATGATAAGCAAATCTTCGAAGTTCTGCATGCTTAGACTTGCGAAGAAACATGTAAACTTACGTATTTGAAGCAACATCAATGAAGAAACAAATTGTTATGTCTAAATAATTTATATTTGTATTTATTGTTAAGTTTAACACCCTTGTGGGCGGCCGAGCCTCTTGGGGGGGTGGGCGATATATGTTTGGTGCCCCTTCAGGCTAATGAGCCCCTTGGACGGGTGATGATATGCCTTACGCCCCTTAGGGCTAATGATCCCTTTGGATGGGCGATGAAGTTTCTGACGTCCTTTAGGGTTAATGAGCCCCTTTGTTGGTCGATGATGTGTCTTACACCCCTTAGGGCTAATGAGCCCCTTTGATGGGAGATGATGTGTCTAACACCCTTAGGGTTATTGAGCCCCTTTTAGATTGGCGATCATGGAAAACGTTGATAAATTTGACCCACTGAAATTGCGAAAAAAGGCCTCTTGCATGGCGAAAATGCCGTTGTTCTTATTACGGTCTCATTTGTAGGCATGTCTTGGAACGGTACGCGCTCGGATCACCTTGGATGGGCGATGATGTGGCTGAATCTTCTTAGGGCTAATGAGCCCCTTAGATTGGATATGATGTGTCTGACAACCCTTAGGGTTAATGAGCACCTTCAAGATAGGCGATCATTAAAAACTTTGATGCATTCGGCACACTAAAATTGCGAATAAGGCCTCTTGCCAGACAATAATGTTATTTTTTTTATTACAGTCTCATTTTTAGGCATGTCTTGGAACGTTACGTGCTCGGATCACCCCATAATGAGCCTCTAGGGTGGGCGATGATATAATTGACGCTTTATCAGAGCCTCCTTGGTGACTAGTGTATGTGAAGATATATGTAGACTTATGTATTTGAAGCAACATCATTGAGGAAACAAATTGTTACTGTTAACTTATGTAAACTTATTATTATTGTTATGTTTGACGCCCTTTGGGGCAGCTTAGCCCCTTAGGGGGGGTACTATATAAGTTTGGTGCCCCTTCGGGTTAATGAGCCCCTTAGATGAGGAATGATGTGCCCGACGGCCCTTTGGGCTAATAAGCATCTTGGATGGGCGATAATGTGGCTTACGCCCCTTAGGGCTAATGAGCCCCTTAAATGGGCGATGATGTGTCTAACGCCCTTTAGGGCTAATGAGCCCCTTGGACGGGCGATGATGTCCATGACACCCCTTAAGGCTAATGATCCCCTTGGATGGGCGATGATGTGTCTAACCAACCTTAGGGTTATTGAGCCCCTTCTAAATAGGCAATCATGAAAAACTTTGATGCATTCGGCCCACTGAAATTGCGAAAAAAGTCCTCTAGCATGGTGAAAATGCCAGCTTTCTAATTACGATTTCATCTTTAGGCATGTTTTTGAATGGTACGTGCTCGGATGATCCCATAAAGAGCCCCTAAGATGGGCGATGATATAATTGACGCTTTCTAAGAGCCTCCAAGGTGACAAGTGTCTGTGAAGAAACATGTAGACTTATGTATTTTAAGCAACATTAATGAAGAAACAAATTGTTATGGCTAACTTATTTATACTTGTATTTATTTTATGTTTGACACCCTTTAAGGAGGCCGAGCCTCTTAGGGGAGGGGCAATATATGTTTGGTGCCCCTTCACGTTAATGAGACCCTTGGATGGGCGATGATATGCCTTACGCCCTTTAGGGCTCATGAGCCTCTTTAGTGGGCGATGATATGTCTCATGCCCCTAAGGGCTAATGAGCCCCTTGTATGGGCGATGATGTGTTTGACGCCTTTTAGGGCTAATGGGCCCCTTGGATGGGCAATGATGTGTCTAATACCCCTTAGGTCTAAGGAGCCCCTTGGATGGGCGATGATGTCTCTGATACCCCTTAGGGTTAATGAGCCCCTTCTAGATAGGCGATCACTGAAAACTGAGACACATTCGGCCCATTGAAATTGCGGAAAAGGCCTTGAACATGACGAAAATGCCATTTTTCTGACTACGTGCTTGGATCACCCCATAATAAGCCCCTATGATGAACGATGATATAATTGCAACAAAAAACATTCCTAACGAATGGTCATTCGATAAAATATCCCCCGTTGCCTTACCCTTTAGTAGTGGTTTTCAATATCGATGGGGTTGGCCTCAATATTCGATACAAAAAACTATATCCAATCGTAGTGATTATTGTAGCGATTACAATCGCTATAAATGTTTAACTCATTTTCTTCATAAAAAAAAAAACATGAGTATGATCTTATCAAAATTTGAACATGCAACCTCACACTCTTATATTAAATGTTTCACCAATAATCTATGACATATTTAATGTATTCTTTGTCAAACAATATTTATATATATAGTGTTGAAAATGCTTTTCGTATCGAGTTTTAGGATTTAGTGGCGATTGTTAATGATATGATTTTTCAAAATTTTATAAATGTGTAAAAATAGTGTGGACATGTATTATTATGTTTTCCGTATCGATTTTATATGAGAAAACCACAATGATTAAAAAATGATACGAATTCCTTAATTATTTCACAAACATACTTGCATATGGTAGCGAATGTACAATCGCTATGAAATAATCGCTACGAAAAGACATTTTTCTTATAGTGTCCTAGGTGACAAGTGTCTGTGACGAAACATGTAGACTTATGTATTTAAACAAACATCAATGAAGAAACAAATTGTAATGCCTAACTTATGTATACTTGTATTTATTGTTATTTTTTACGCCCCTTAGGGCTAATGAGATCCTTGGATGGGCGATGATGTCACTCACGCTCGTTAGGGCTATTGAGCCCCTTGGATCGCCAATGATGTGTTTGACGCCCTTAAAGGCAATTGAGCCCCTTGGTTGGGCGATGATGTGTCTCACGCCCCGTAGGGCTAATGAGCCCCATGGATGGGTAATGATGTGTCTGATGCCCTTAGGGTTAATGAGCCCCTTAGATGGGCGATGATGAGTCTGATGCCCCTTAGGGCAATTGAGCCCCTTGTATGGACGATGATGTGTCTCACGCCCCTTACGGCTAATGAATCCCTTGGATGGGCGATGATGTGTCTGATGCCCCTTAGGGCTAATGAGTCCTTTAGATTGCCGATGATGTGTCTAACGCCCCATAAGGCTAATAAGATCCTTGGATGGGTAATGATGTGTTTGACGCCCCTTAGGGCTAATGAGCCCCTTGGTTGGGCAATGATGTGTCTGACACACCTTAGGGCTAATTAGCTCCTTGGATGGGCCATATTATGTCTGACGTCCCTAAGGGCTAATGAGCCCCTTGGATGGGCGATGATGTGTTGGACACCCCTTAGGGCAATAGAGCCCCTTGGATGGGCAATGAGGTGTCTGATGCCCCTTAGGGCTAATGAGCCCCTTAGGGCTAATAAGCCCCTTAGATGGCGATGATGTGTCTGAAGCTCCTTAAGGCTAAAATTACCCTTGGATGGGTAATAATGTGTCTGACGCCCCTTAGGGATAATGAGCCTCTTCGATGGGCCATGATGTGTTTGACAACCTTAGGGCTAATTAACCCCCTTGAATGGGCTATGTTTTGTCTGACGCCCCTGAGGGCAAATGAGCCCCTTGGGTGGGCCATGATGTGTCTTACACCCTGTAGGGCTAATGTGCCCCTTAGATGGACGATAATGTGTCTTACGCCCCTGAGGGCTAATGAGCCCCTTGGATGGGTGATGATGTGTCTTACACCCCTAAGGCTTATGAGCCCCTTGGATGGGCGATTATGTGTCTAACGCCCCTTAGGACAATTGAGCCTCGTTGATGGGCTATGATGTTTATCATGCCCCTTAGCGCTAATGAGCGACTTAGATTGGCGATGATGTGTCTGATGCCCGTTAGGGCTAATGAGCCCCTTTGACAGGCGATGATGTGTCTCACGCCCCTGAGGGCTAGTGGGCCCCTAGAATTGGCAATGATGTGTAATTATGTAAAGAAGTGGTTGCTGAAGAAAACTTCGATTGATCAAGGTAGAACAGATGTGAGGAATTGTCTAGGTGACAGGGTGACTCCTACCAAAGAACGCTTAGGTGTAAGAATTGAATTCAAAACACCTATAATGCCTAGGAAGAAAAGTACTACCAAAGACAAAGGAAATAGGAAAGCTAACACCACAGACAAAAAAGTTTCGGTGGAAAAGAAGGATGGAGTGCTACCTGAAGGGGAGACCATCTACTCCAAGTTTGAATGTAGGTCCTCTAAAGGGTGCCTACAAGCTAAAGTAATGGATGAAGAGGAGGAAGCAGAAAAGAATTGGAAAAGAGCTAGAAAGGAAAAGAAAGATTAAAAGCATTGCTTAGGTTTAGATTTATTAGACTTAGATTGTTATTTTTATTTAAAGTTAACTTATTTCAGCCTTATTTAAATTCCATCAATAATGTAATTTTATTTTATTAATGAAATTTTAGCTTTCAATTAAATTGCTTTAGTTTAAATTTATTTTATTAAAGCAATGAAAATCGAAAAAAAATTCATTTTCCAGAAATTCTTCGAGTTCGGAAGTCGAAAATTTTCCGAAAAATATCGAAATTCACCAAGATTTTATTCCTAAATTGGCGCCAAACATTGGCATTTGGCGCCTTCCATTGAAGTCTGGCGCCAGACGCCAATTCCATCGGTTGGCGATAATGACTTCTGGCTGGCGCCAGGCTCTGTTTTGCGACGCCAATAATTCGCCGATTTTGTGTTAACTTTTTAGTTGATTTTGGAACGCGGAGATGTCGAAAAATAAAGTGGCCACACCCGTAAAGGGTTGCCTACGTATCCTTTCCTAAGGAATCAGGCCGAACGTAGCTCTCTTGATTATCCTACTCAAGTAATTATGGGTAGTATTTTTTAAGTTAGTCAAGATTAGTCATGTTTGAGAATTCATTGCCATCCATATCAGTTAGTTTTGCTGCACCTCCTGACAGGATTGTTTTGACAATGTAGGGGCCAGACCAGTTAGGTCTAAATTTTCCCCTTGGGTCTAAAACATTTTTTGACATGCGATAACCCCGCAATGCGAAGTGAAGCTTATCAGGCCAATCCTTATAATTTTCTGTCATTTTCTCGATGATAGTCTTTAGATTTTTATTAGCTGCCTCGACCGCTCCATTTGCTTGTGGACTATAAGGGGAAGAATGATGATGTTGAATGCCGTATTTTTGTAGCAATTCTTCACATTTGACTTGAAAGTTAGTTCCATTGTCACTTATCATTTCATGTGGGACTCCATATCGACAAATAATGTTTCTCTCGATAAAGAGTGCTACATGTTTTGCAGTGAGTTTAGCGTATGATTGCACTTCGACCCATTTCGTAAAGTAATCGATTGCTACTAGAATATATTCGTGGCCTCCTGTTCTTTGGGGGAGTGATTTTGCCAATTATGTCAATTCCCCATGTAGAGAATGGCCATGGCGATGTGTAGGTGTACAGCAAAGATGGAGGGACATGTTGTAAATTGGCATAAATTTTGCATTTAGGGCATCTTTTTACGTATTGATGGCAATCCCTATTCATTGTAGTCCAATAATATCCTTCTCGCATTATTTTCTGGACTAACATTTTGCCAATTACATGAGTGCCACAGATTCCTTCGTGAACTATTCTCATTACTCTTTGTGCATCCACCTTTCCTACACATAGGAGAGCTCGACCTTTAGGTACCCTTTTATGTAGCTCGTTGTCTATGAATACATATTGAGAAGCCAAAAGCGTTAATGCTCGTTTTGCTCTTTCGTCGGCATAAGGAGGGTATTCACCATTGGTGACATAGTTGAGTATGTCTGTGTACCACGGTTCTTCTTCTTCTTCTTCTTTGCCTTGGACTAAGTCGTCGTCTTCTATAGCCTGGATATATGCTAGTTTGTGCCTTTTTTCGATGGTTAGAGGCATTTGCTTGATTTCCGTGGGAATCCTAACCATTCAGGCTAATCTTGCCAAGGCATGAGCAAATTGGTTTTCTTCTCTAGGTAGATATGTGTATTCTACCTTCTCTTACTGATCGGTAAGAGTTTCCAGATAGGTTTGGTAAGGGGTTAGGTTTTCGCTCTTTACTTTCCACCTTTTAGATATCTGATTGATAATCAAAGAAGAGTCTCCGAATATCCTTAACTTCTTTACTCCCAATGCCAAAGCTGTTTCAAGGCCTACCACGCATGCTTCATATTCAACAGCATTGTTGGTAACGTCGAAATCGAGCTTTATTGAGATTGGAACGTGCTCTTCTTTAGGTGATACTAGTAGCACTCCGACGCCACATCCCTTTTGGTTTGAGGCTCCGTCGAAATACAAGGTCCAAGTATCATCTTCAGTGACCTTTTAAGTCTTCATCTGGAAATTCATTATCCTGTATTGGTGTCGAGTCTTCTATTAGAAAATCTTCTAGAAAGTCTGACACCATGGATCCTTTAATGGCTTTTTTTTTGGCATAAACCGTACATTAAACTGGGCTAGATTGACTATCCATCTTTATATGCGTCCATTGAGTGTAGATTTCTCGAACAGATATTTGAGTGGATCCAATCGGGAGATTACGAAAACGGTATGTACCAACATGTAATGTCTTAACTTAGTTGTGGCCCACAACAAGGCAAGGCACAATTTCTCGAGCGGTGTATAGCGTGTTTTGTATTCGAGCATCTTTTTAGTTAGGTAATAGATTGCGTTTTCTTCACCTTCTACCTCTTGTGCTAGCATGGCTCCCAATGTCTCTTTGGTAACCGTCAAGTATATTCTAAGAGGTATTCCGGGACGTGCTGGCGCTAATACGGGAGGATTTGCGAGATAGGCTTTGATCTTTTCAAAGGCTTTTTGACACGCGTCATCCCATATTACTGGTACATTCTTCTTGAGGTTCTTGAAGATTAGTTCACATATCTTCCTCAGTTTTCATATGAACCTACTTATGTATTGCAACCGGCCAATAAATCCTCGAATTTGTTTCTCGGTCTTGGGCGATGGCATTGACATGATTGCTTTAATCTTGGTTGGATCTACTTCTATTCCTTTAGAGCTTATGACGTATCCCAAGAGCTTGCCTGAGGTGACTCTAAAAGTACATTTTGATGGATTCAACCTCATGTTATATTTTCTTAGCCTTTCGAAGAATTTCCTTAAGGATATTTGATGGCCTGGACGGTCTTTTGATTTTACAATCATGTCGTCGACATATACCTCGACTTCTTTGTGCATCATGTCATGGAGTAAGGCAGTTGTTGCACGTTGGTAAGTAGCACCCGCGTTTTTCAACCCGAATGGCATTACCGTGTAGCAGTAAGTGCCCCATGGTGTTATAAAGGTTGTTTTCTCCATGTCTTCTTCTGCCATGAGAATCTGGTAATACCCTGCGTATCCATCCATGAATGAGAGAAGCGCGTGATTTGCCGTGTTGTCTACCAGAATATCGATGTGTGGCAAAGAGAAGTCGTCCTTTGGACTTGCCTTATTTAGATCTTGATAGACGACACACATCCATACCCTTCCATCTTTCTTTGGAACTGGGACGATGTTGGCGACCCATTCGGGGTATTTGGATACCTTGATGAAACCTGCAAATATTTGTTTTTGAACTTCTTCTTTTATTTTAAGTGCTACGTCAGGTTTCAGTCGACGCAACTTTTGTTTTACATGTTTCATTCCTAGAATTAGTGGTATAGTGTGTTGAGCTATTTCTCTATTAATTTCTGGCATATCTTCATATGACCAAGCAAATACATCGATAAATTCTTTAACCAAGTTAATTAAATCGGTTCTTTCTTTTTCATTCAATGTTAGTCCGATTTTAACTTCGCTTTTATGAGTTGAATCATTCGAGATGTCAACTGTTTCAGTTTCTTCAATTACTGGTGTTTTCTTTTCGAGTGTTTCCATTGCTTTAATAATTTCTTTGTCTTTTTCATCGTTAGCTAAAATGTGAAATATTTTTGTACTCTGAGATCATTACATCAAAGAGTGATATGTCCTCAGGGACTGGATCACTAACTATTCTAGGAGAAGAAATAGGAGGGAGAGGTGTTACTACTAAATACTTAGATGACTCTAAAGGGGAAGACTCTGACTCAGACTCGAACATCAGTCCTTGCCCTGTCGTGATTGATATCTTCCTTCCGCTTGGAGTAGTCACTTTGATAGCCTAACACCACCCTTGTAGTGATCCTTTGGCTAGAGTAATTAGCTTCGAGGGGTCGAAGCTTTGAATTTGTAGGACCGTTTGAATGAGAGAGGAGTTATCTTCTTCGTAAGTTGGCTCATTCTTTTCTCGCCCAAACAATAATCCAATGACGTTAAAGTCAAAGCATGGGGGTGCTTTCTCCTTGTGGACGGGAGTTGGGATTTCATCAGTGAAGTAGCAATCCAAGAAAATCTCGAATCCTGGTTGTCGTATAACATTTACAACAAATGGCTCGGGAAATTCATGGCACGGATAGTCCTCTCCTTCTTTTATGAGCTGACCATTAAGTGTAAGAGGGTACTGGTCTCAAGCGAACCCAGGACAAGTTGAAAGCACGTAGGGACGCTCGCATTCAAAAGAAAGCAATTCCAATGGATCAGTACCCTCTTACACTTAATGGTCAGCTCATAAAAGAAGGAGAGGACTATCCGTCCCTTCATCTCTCCATCAACAAGTGTCCTTGTTTCTTCTTTCCTAAGGTCATCCTAGGGAAGTGTCCTTGTTTCTTCAGCGTGGTGTTGACAATCATGTTGGAATGGGGGTCATGGCAAAGAGATGTCCTTTCATCCTCCTGGATTAAGGATACTTCTTCGTTAAAGCCCCATAGGTCTTCATCATCTTCGTCGTGCTCCACATTAATGATTGGATTTTCTATGGATCTGATTCTCATTAGCGAAGCATCGATAGTGATTGGAATTCCTCCAACTATGGCTTTTACTTGTTGATGGAGAGATGAAGGGACGACCTTTAGATCATGAAGCCAAGGGCGTCCCAACAACAAGTTGAATGAGGCTTTGATGTCTACTACTTGAAAAGTAGTAGCATGTTCTATTGTTCCTGACGTTACATTGAGGGTTATTTTGCCAAGAGCTTGACAAAGAGTATTATCGTAGGCTCTAATTCCTTGTGTGGACGGAGTTAAGTCTTCATCCCTTATGCCGAGCATCCTCGCAGTTCTAAGTGGACAGACATTGATAGCCGATCCATTGTCTACAAGAGTCATGGGAACATTCATCCTTTTGCAGACTACCGTGAGGTTTAATGCCTTGTAATGTCTGTCACCTTCAGGGGGTAAATCTTTGTCAGAGAAGGTGATTAAATTAATCGGACTTGGAAGGTCACTTGTGAGGAAGTTTGCTAGTCCCTCAGGAGTAGTGTCAGAATCTATCCCGATTTTATCCAAGGCAATCATTACAGCCAACCTATGTTCTCGAGATGTTGCAAGAAGTTTCCACACATTCGTCTCAACTTTTGTCTTTTAAAACTATTTAACAATATCATTGTCTTCGATGATAGGTATGGGAACTTGATGTACGGTGGGCATAGGTTGTGTTGAAACGGGAGGTTGCATCCTCCCAGATCTTGTGAGGACGTCTATTGATGAATCTTCTTCAGCCCAAATGTCAACTGTGGTGTATGATACAGAAGGTGAAGGTCCTACTTTGTCGTTTAGATAGACATCTTCTTCATCACTGTCCAAAACTCCATTAACAGTTATATCCTCTTCTTGTTGAACTTGGACTAATTTCTTTTCATCAATCATTTTCTATACCAAATCCTTGAACTTGAAACAGTTTTCGATGGTGTGCCCCCCTGATTGATGGTACTGACAGTAATATCTATATGTCCTTTTTAATGACTCAAATGGTCTCGGTTCGAGAGGTTTGACCTCGCCACTCTCGGAGAGCATTTCGAACATTTGCGCATATGGGATCCCAATTGGAGTGTAGATTCTATTGCTCTTCTTGGGTTTTTCAGTGACTTGTAAGGGAAAATACTTTGCCTCATAAGTCATTCTCACTGGTGTGAATTCTCTTTTAGGTTCTTCTTTTGGAAATTGAAGCTCATCATATTTCTTATGGATTTTGTTCATAACTTTGAGAGCTTCACGTAGTAGTTGTGATGCCTCCTTCATAGACAGTGTGAGTAATTGTATGTCTTCCTTATTTGCCGGTTTTGGAAGACTATCTTTGACATCGAAGAAGGTTTGTTCTTCTTTTTCTATGGCATTGATTTCTTCAACAGGTTAAATGAAAGATGAGGGGTCAATCTCGTTTTCCTCGTCGGAGATAGCAAGAGTATAAGCTAGAGGTGCGTTGCCGATGCTTGGTTTCTTACTAGCAGGGGGCAACAACAATTTGTTATTGTCGATTAGGTCTTGGATGGCTTCTTTAAGCTTCCAACAGCTTTCAGTAGAACGACCCCTACCTTGGTGATACTTGAAGTGTGCGTTGGGGTTCCAGTTAACCGACCTCTTTTCGACTGGTGGGTCCCCAAATGGTCCAATGGGAGTTATAAGACCTTTTGCATTTAATCGATCAAATGCGGTGTCATAACTAATGCCAATAGGAGTGAAGTTCCTAATAATGGTTTCTTCTATCCTTGGTTGTTCATGGCAATAACTTCTCCTAAATTAAAGGTGCTAACATTATTTGAGTGGGCGGTTTTGGAAGAAGAAGGATTGTCGTTCTTCTTTTCTTTCCAGCCACTGTTGGAGTTATTGTTGGCAACTTTTGACTTAGCCAAGTCATATTCAATATTGATCTCGATGTCATAAACAACCTTAAAGGTATGGAGATTATTTTGATATTTAAGATGCTTGGAATATTTTTCTTGGAGATTCTTGATAAACAGTCTCACAGACTCTTTTTCACTTGGCACCTCAATCATTTTAGCTGAGGTTTTTCTCTACTTGTTAAAGAAAGAGGTGAAGCCTTCATTCTATTTCTGTTTGAGGACTTCAAGTTCTCTATGGTCAGTCTCAACTTGAATGTTGCACTTGTACCTATCAACGAAAGCGTTTGCTATAGACTCCCAGGTAGAGGTCTTTTCTTTCTCGAGAGAAAAGAACCATTGTTGGCAAACGGTCTCGAGATATAGTGAGAAAAGAGAAGGGAAAACTTTTTTATCGATACCCTTGATACTCATTATTGTTTCAAATGCTCTTAAATGGAAGTAAGGGTTGTCAATTGCTCTGAATTTTGGGATGTCGTTGGCGTTGAACTTCTGCGGAAGAGGATCTTTGTCCACCGAGACCCCTTGTTATGTAAGCTCTTGAAACTTGTAGTCACTATACAACTTGATTAAACTCTCTTGCATGAGGTCCATTTGTTGTTGCTTCACGAGATCGTCGATCCTAAGTGCGAGAAGCTTAAGTGTCTCAGTCACAGTAGCCAGTTGGCTCTTAAGATCATTGACTTCTTCTTGAGTTGCCATTATGACTCTTGCTTTCCTCTTGCGAGCTATAGGTTTGTCGAAAAGTTGGAGTTGTACGAAGAGGTTATCTTTGATTAATCGTCCTTCTTTTCTTGACCACGCGCTGTAAATTAAACCATTTTGCGTTTTAATTACTTGACTCAAATCAACTTGATTTTATGGTTTATTTTAAGGGAAAAAAGAGGAAAAGAGGGTGCATATTTTTGGCAAAATTAATGTATATATTTTTATGTTGGAGGATTAATATCCGACTTACCCCCCTAAAAAAATGACGGAAAAACGCGCACACAAGACTCTCTTAATCATGGTCAAAGTATGTGTATTGGTGTGTGCGTTGAGTGTAAGTGACATGCTTGGACTCTTGTGTAAGACCATGGGACTTAGTGCCTAAACTCGATCTTTGATTTAATTAAACATTATTGACAACAAAATTAACCGAATTAAACAGAAAACTGATTAATTAGACCTTAGGTAAAGACTCAACAAATAATCCGAGCTGTCGGCCAAGCGACAGGACTGACGCCACACTGTAGAGCTTGGCGCCAGAGAACGTAGCTGTCGTATGGCGCTACACTCCATAGTGTGGCGCTACAGCTCAGACCTTGGCACAATATGATGCAATGCGTTCGCAACCTAACCATGGCTCTAGTTCTCCAAAGTTCAGGATATGGTTTAGTCAAAGAGGGTCCATGGTTAATTGTCCTGATGCACCTCGCGGAAGCCTAACCGTGAAGGGTTGGTGCGAGTTGTTGGGACACCGCGAGTTTTAGAAAAAACTCGCTTCCATGGTTTGGTGAATTCAAAATCTCGGATGTACCCTTTGTTGCACGGAGCGTTCAATCGGGTAGATGGAGCATGAATTCGCAGAGGGTTATATCCATATGTAAAACACATATGGGTTTTAGAAAAGTGAGAAAAAAGTCAATCAGGAAAAAGAATCGAGCAAACAATACAAAAAACCGGTCGAAATTAGAACGCATATTTCTGGCTCGGTATTGGGGGAAATTGGCGCCAGCAATCAGAGACTGGCGCCAGCTTTTAACTGTAGCGCTGGGCGCCAATGCTGGCGTCTGGCGCTACAACTAAAATTCTGGCGCCAAGCTCTGGCCCCTAACGCTACTTCCCACATGCCTCAGCAGCTTTCTATGCTCGATAAAATTATCCAGTTTCGCGTGGTGTTATTTTAGTCCTAGTTGTGAAAGACGTTTCTCAAATTTCCTACGTGTAAAATCCTATGTTTTTAACTCATTACGGATGGTCTTTCCAATGAGATCTTTTATATGCATATGACAATAATGTTAATCAAAATTACGCACATGAAATACTTAGAACGTTTCGAGTCTCAACCACTCATTATAAATCATTGCCGAAACAAATTTAGGAATTAAAAAAAAAATCCTCCCCAGTGGAGTCGCCAAAAACTGTAGGGAATAATTTCAAGCCTTAAAAATCCCACTAGCTCGAACCCCACTGTGATCATACACTTAATTATAGTGGCGTCCAAAACGGAAGAAGATAGAGCAAAAGAGTCGCTAACAAGTTTTTTAGGAACTTGTAAACCATTCACGAGGTGAAGGTTACACCCCTTA
This sequence comes from Chenopodium formosanum, assembly GCA_024500155.1. Classification (NCBI taxonomy): domain Eukaryota; kingdom Viridiplantae; phylum Streptophyta; class Magnoliopsida; order Caryophyllales; family Amaranthaceae; genus Chenopodium; species Chenopodium formosanum. Next base: position 42,687,736 of record CM044877.1, on the reverse strand, counting down.
ACGATCCAAGAGATCGTTAACTCCATAAGGTCATGAACCAAATAAGGGTTCGAGGATGATGGTACAAATCCAACCTAAAAGAGATTGAACCTGCCCTAATAATAGGCCTCTACTTTATTCTGATCCTATTCATGTGCGCTTTCTAATTAACATGCAATCAATAGGTTAACCCTAAACCTGTTTATCTATGTTGGTTGAATATTAATGCACAAATAAACTATTATTGGCAATCACTTGAATTATAATCAAAGTTAACCTAACAAGATTATTATTTATCTTATTAAGCGTGATTACAAGTACCAAATTCCCTTTAAACATGCAATAAAGGTGTGATCAAGCAATGAATAATAAATAAGCATCAAGCAACATAATAATAATCATGATAATAATAATAATCAATCAATCAATCAATCAATCAAAGCCTTAATCCCAAAAGTGGGGTCGGCTAACATGAACCAAATTTGATTATTCCGTGTAGTCATCAACATAAATCTTTCTCCTCCATCCCTTACGATCCAAAACTTCATCCTCACGTAAATCCATGCACTTCATATCCTTCCTCACTCCTTCCAACCAAGTCATCTTTGGTCTCCCTCTTCCTCGTTTAATCCCTCCATGGTCCCACTCTTCCACTCTTCGCACCGGTGCACCCTCGGGTCTCCGTCTTACATGTCCAAACCAACGCAGACGATTTTCCCTTAATTTATCTACAATGCCCGCCACACCTACTTTCTTGCGGATAACCTCATTTCTGATTCTATCTCTTAAAGTGTTTCCACACATCCACCTTAACATGCGCATTTCCGTAACCTCCATCTTTTTAATATGCTCTTTCTTAGAAGCCCAACATTCTGTACCATAGAGCAACACTGGTCTTATGGCAGTCCTGTAGAATTTTCCCTTCAACTTTAAGGGAATGCTGCGGTCGCATAGCACTCCCGTGGCCGCTCTCCATTTAAGCCACCCTGACTTAATCCTGTGGGTCACGTCTTGATCAATGTCACCATTCTTCTGGATGATCGACCCTAGGTACTTAAAACATTCACTCATGGTCAAATCCTTTCCATCCAAACTCACCACTTAATAACAAACCCTAGCATGTCACTAAGCATAAAAATCAAATCTATAACCCTAACATGATACTAACAATCATAAATATTAGGAAGAACATAGGAAGCATCGCAGGAATCATATTTGATATTAAAAGTACCCTCGACATGATACTAGGAATATCATAAGAACAATGTAAACATGATATCTACATCATAGCATCAATAAATCAATAAAGTACTTACTTTGATGCCTCGTACCTCTTTCTAATTACAAAATATACACGTTAGTAACTTCGAGGTTAATAATAATCAAAACAATTAAATTAAATAATTGAAAGAGAGATTTGGGACCAAACCCTCAGAAATTAAACCTTTCACGTCTAGAGCAAAGGGAACTTCGAATATGGCTAGGTGTATCTAAGTCTTGCGAATGCGGAATTTTGTATAAGAATGCAAAGTAAGAAAGAACTGGATGTTTTAAGAGAGATGAATGATGGATGTAGATGATGATAATTGATGAATGAAAACAGAGTTTTTAATACGTTATTTATAGAGAAAATCAGCCAAAAAAGATAAATTAACAAAACAGAGTTTGACGCTCAGGAAACAGATCTGGCGCCAACCCTGGCTAGCTAGCGCCAGGCCTGGGGTTGGACGCCAAGCTTTATTTTAACGAGTTTTCGAAAATCCGATAAGTTTACTGTACTGGAGGATAAAATAATATAATTTCTTCGAAAATGCTATTTGATTTTGATTAAAACTCTGAAAAGTCAACAGAGTCAACTTATAAATGCTAATTGAATTAGGAATGAAAAGAACTTTCTAGAAGAATTTAGAAGACTAAAACCATTCCTAATTGCATTAGGAATGATAAATCATATTAGGCCTTCCTCTATATCATTGGGCCGTATATAAAGCTCAAACCGGGCCCAGTTTGGTAAATTGGCCATAACTTCCTCAATATTTATCGGAATTGGGCTTATAATATATCGTTAGAAAGGTCTTTGCAAGCCCCATTCAACTACACCACTATTGAACCCATATAATGGACCAACCAAACTGGATTGGCTTTTTTCGTAAAATAAAGTTTTCAAAAACAAAGAGAAGAGAAAAGAGATAAAAACTATCCGCAACACTAGACTTTCCACACTTTCGCTTCATTCGATTATGATTCGACGTGAAAGGTACTCATCACTGGGTTTGGTTTTAAGGTGACACAAATGGGTGTCTACAGGGTGGCTTCTTTTTCCTTGGGCACCTCAACATTTTTTTCCTTTCCAACACTCAATGGCTCATTGGGTTTTTCACCCTCATTCTCTAACTCCACCTCTTCTTGGGGTTCTTGCTCAACTAAAGGGTCACTCCCTACTACCTTCCCACTCCTAGTTGTCACGGCATACAAAGGTTTGGGGTTGACTCCTTGACTTGTGATGTGAGAAGAAGAAGAAGAAGAAGAAGAAGAAGAAGAAGGGGATGAATTAGATGCAAGTTGAGAAATTTGGGTCTCAAGCATTTTCATGTGAGCATTGGTGCGGTTTTAGGCCTCTTCATGTTTCTTTTGATCCTCCTCACACATTTTCAAAAGAGCATCTAATTTAGCCATCACGGGATCAATTGGAGGGGTTTCAAGTTGAAGAGGTTTTTGAGGTGGAGGAAGTTGGGGTTGATGGAAACCCGAAGGTCTATTAGTTTGGGCATAGTTAGAAACAAATTGGCCCCTATTGCCTCCGGTGCCTTGGTTAGGAACATTGCTTTATTGATTATTTCCCGTGTTACCTTAATCACCAAACTTTAGATTTTGATGGTCATTGTATCGGGAATTAGGTTGTTGGTTTTGATTACCATACCCCCTTTGGTCAGATTATCCTCTTCCATTTAAATTGGAAGGGCCTCCCCCACCAAGGTATTGGTTATCATAACCACCACTACCTTGGTTCCAACCACGGTTTCCACCTTGATTCCAATTCCCCATTTGATTGGAGTTTGGCCTCAAGTTCCTTAAATTTCCCATTCTAGGAGCAAAATTCATAGCATTGACATTTTCCATATTATCATCATGTTCATGGGAAGGGGTTTAAACTTCACAAGCATATACACAATGAGAGGTATCATGATCATAGGTTTCACAATTAGAGCAAAACATATATCCTTGGGGCATTGTATTGTAAGAAGAGGAGGAGGAAGTATCCATACTATTGCCTCCCTATGTTTGAGGGGAGGTATTACCATGAGGGCTGGACCTTTCTTTCATCAATTCATCCATTTGCTTGGTCATTTTAGAGATTTGGGTAGAAAGGTTGTTGATTGCGTTGACTTGCTCCAATGTATAAACACCCTTACTAGAAGTAGCATCCCTTTCCCCTTTGTACCAATCATCATAGTGCTTTGCGGCCTCCTCTATAATACACTCCACTTCATGCTCTCCTTTGTTCCTGAATGGACCGTCGGCCGCGGGGTCTAGGCTTGTTCTACCTTGAGGTGTGAGACCTCCATAGAAAGTGTAAATGAGTTTATACTTGGGTATTCCATGGTGTGGGCATTGACGTTGAAGCTCTTTGTATCGTTCCCATGCCGAACTTAGAGACTCACCACTCTTTTGGCGAAAACCTTGAATCGAACACCGAGCCTCGGCGGTCTTCCTATATATGGTTATAGAACCTCCTCAATAAAGTCGTAGTCACTTGGTCCCATATTGTGAGAAAATTAGGGGGCACCTCCATCTCTAGCCATTCTTGACCTCTCCCAATTAATGAAAATGGAAACATTTTGACGCGAATATATTCTTTAGTCACTCCATTGACCTTTACCGTGTCACAATATTTCTTAAACTCTTTTAAGTGCGCATGAGGACTCTCAAACTTTCCACCCGAAAATTGTTTCTCTCAATCAAAGCAATCAAATTAGGCTTGATCTCGAAATTGTTGGCTTGAGTAGTAGGAGTGAGGATCCCACTTTGCGCTATAAAAGCTTTGGGGGCCCCGAGACAACTTAAAGGCGTATTCTCTCCCATTTTAGAACCTTCTTCACTCTCGAACTTATAGGTTGAGAAAGGGTTGATTTCCGAACTCGAAGATGAGTTAGGGCTATCTAATTCTTCGCTTGAGGGTGAAGAGGGTGGAGTATCTTCTAATTCTCTTACTTCTCTCGTTGGAGTGTGAGAATTTCTACTCCTTTCTCTTGCTTCTCTTCGAAGTAGGGACAAAGACCTCTCTAGCTCTGGATCGATAGTAATGAATCTCAACTAAGTCAACTTCTGTTACTGGTTAGCAAAGATTCACCTTTAATCAACAAACAATGTGCTTTTGCAAGAAGATCAAAGAATATCAAGCATGCAAAGACTTTAATCACCATTAAAATAACCCCAACATTATAAGAATGAACAATTAGCAATTACACCATCCCCACACCCTTGGCTAGGTGACTACTCACAAATCATATTGAAGACAATATCAATCATCAAATCAATAAGCATCAACATGATTAAAAAGCAAAGAAGAAAAATCAAAGCAAATAAGCAAAATAAAAAAACAAAGGTAACGAGAAAGAGTAAAAGATTGCTCATTAATTGAAGATGAAGGTCTAAAAAGGACTAAACAAACTCCTTCTTCAAAATCCAAGTTCATCAATGAAGAAACCACACTTTCTCTCTCTACCAATGAAGACTAATAATGTTTTCTCTCTCTAGATTAGGCTAAAAATGTTGATAAGATAGATGATTATACAAACTTGAAATAGGAGGCTCTATATATGCATCATAAAAGACGGAAATAAAACGCCTAGGAGAGCCCTCTAGAAAGCAGTCGCGCCCTCTCCTGTCGGGGTACAGAGTTGCTTAACCAGCAACCCGCGCCTGCATCTATGCACCCGCGCCCGTGCCCAAAGAAAAGAGATGTCCACTTGTTTGGGGTAATTTCACCCTGCCACGTGGCCCAATCAGAGGGTGACACGTGTCAGCCTCAGATTGGTCCAAAATGGACCAATCCCTGCTCGACACGTGTCCTTCCAGAAATCGAAGGAAAAGGAGGCCTTCAGGCTCAAATCCTGAGAACGCCGCAAAACGGCGCAGCCTCAATGACTAGGGTTCAGTGACCTAATCAGGGGCACAATTCCCAAAGACCCTATAAATGGGGAGATATCCCTCATTTCGAAGGCACGTTTTACCATTTATTACACCTGCATTCTCTTACATCAGAGAAACACCTGAGCTTGGAATCCGAGCAGATACCCACCTAAATTTCCTTACTCTTTATTCCTTTTCAAGTTACTGACTTGATCGTCGGAGGCGGAGCACCACCCAACAGGTGTCTCCGTTTGTTTTGCAGGTACAGCTCATCCCGGATCAGTCTTCGTGTTGTAACTCTCCCGAGGGACAAAAACACCCAAAACATTTGGCGCCGTCTGTGGGGAGAGTACCTGGAAGATGGTTCAAGAGTCTGTGCCACCTTCTAACCGTCTGGGTGAAGACCTAGAAGTCTTTACAAATCATGAGGATGATGAGGATCCTCAGGTCGAAACCTCTACAGCTGAGGACGACTCTCTCAGAGTCAAGCGCATCCGGCCGAGAGAGACTCTGGAGCAGGGCGCCTCCCAGGCGGGTCGGAGCAGACCCACTGGGCAGCCGGAAGGGGCAACCCAAACGGCAGCAGGATCAGCCCCTGTCACCTGAGACGAACTTATGAGGTTCATGACGAGTTTCATGGGTGAAATTACAAAGCTGATCACCAAAAGCCGGGCTGGCCCAAGTAAAGGTTAGTCGGCGAAGAAGACTCCTCCAAAGAAAGGGAAAGTCATTCACAAACCGGCAGCCCACTCCTCACCCAAAGGAGAAGGCAGCCGGGACCATTGATTGGTCGAAAATTCTCCTTCCTGGTGGGAACACTAATAACCCTCGCCGGCCTCATCAGCCGGTGAGAATTAAAAAATCACCTCTCGATGCCCGGGAGATCATCAACCGGAAGAGAAATCAATCGCTGTCTGAGTCGGCTTCAACGTCGAACTTTCCAGACATCTTCAATAATATTTCTGCAGGGAGTGCACTCTCCTTGCATGAGAGTTAGACAGGCGGTAATACTGTCCATTCTGGCCCTCATATGATTGAAAATGTACCGTATGTGCTTACCCATGCTTACGGGCAGTATTCTCCTCACTTCATGCTGCCGACCTTCTTTGGGGGTCAGGCGGCATATCCAAATGTTCAACCACTGGACTGGCAGCTTCGTCTACTGCGCCTGGGTGAACAACCTTCTGCGTTCACTCGGGAGATAACCGAGGCGGAACAGCCGGCCAAGGTTAAGAATGTGTTGGTTGGTACTTATGATGGCACCACCAATCCGGAAGACCACCTCATGGCTTACACCAACCTCATGTATCTGCAGGGGTTGGATAATGCCACTTGGTGTCGATGCTTCCCGGCTACATTGAAGGGCATTGCCCAACAATGGTTTGGCAACTTGCCAGCCGGGTCCATAGATAGCTTCAGGAAGCTTGCCTTCCTGTTTGCTTCCAACTTCTCAATGAACATCCCTGCTAAGAAAACAAGCCTTGATTTGAGCACTGTTAAGCAGGGAGAGAGAGAAGGGTTGCGCTCATATGTCAGGCGGTTCAATCTGATAAGAATTCAGATTCAAGGACTGTCTGACGAGGTAGCTTTTACAGACTTTTTTAAGGGTTTGAGAGACGGGTCGACTTTTAAGTTTGACCTCATCAGAAAAGGGGCTTTCACGCTACAGGCGGCCCTGAGGGAGGCGGAAAGCTACATTCAAGCTACTGACCTCTGCTCGCCTGGTAGCCAGTCGGACTCTAAGAAGTCTGCCAAGTAGAAAGATAACCGGCCTGCTCAGCCAGCAAAAAAGAAAGAAGAGAGCAAGAAGAGAAAAGAAGTCTGGGCGGTTAGTGACTCTTACCAGCCGTCCCAGAAGAAAAAGAAAGAGTTTAAACCGTACGTCCCCAAGTACGAGTTTAACAAAGACTGCAACACTATCCTCATGGAGGTAAAGGACCGATTGTCCATTGAGAAGTCGAATCCTATGAAGAGTTTTGTCCCGTCACGGAACAAAATTAAATTCTATCAGTTCCATGAGGAAGTTGGCCATGACACCAACGACTGCTTTAGTCTTCAGCGGGCGTTGGACCGTCTGGCTGACAAAAGCTTAAATACAATGTCAGCAGCATGCATCTGGCCACCCACCCCTTTGGTTGGTTTTGGGGGTGGGACAGTCTACCCAGCCGGTAGAATTGACTTATCCATCCGGCTAGGGGAGAAAGGCCAGGGACGACACATTGTCGTCAGATTCTTGGTCGTTGAGGAGTTGATTGCCTACAACATCATCCTTGGCAGGCCAACCCTTAACGTAGCCAAGGCAGTAATCATTCCATCTCTCATGCTCACAAGTATGAGAAGGATGACGACACTGTTGGTTCCCTAAATGGGGATCAGAAGACGGCTCGGGAGTGCTACCTCTCAGCCGTCAGGGACACTGTAACCCCAGGTGTCCAGGAACCAATAGACCTTGACAATGTCAAGGATGCCGATCCATCACCCGTACCACCAGCAGCCGGTAAGAAAAGAAAGGCACCTCTGCTGTTGGAGGTGAAGAAAGAGAAAAAATAGCAATCACTGACCGGTGAACGGTCAGTTGAGCTCTGTCCCCAATCGGCTGGCGAAAACATTGATCTCGTTCTGGATGACAGCCGTCCAGAACGTACTGTTAAGGTTGGGACGGTTACTCATGCTACTTTGGGTGCAACCCTGCACCTCCTGCTGAAGGAATTCAAAGCCTGGATCTCGCCGTCCACAAACTCGCCGTAGATCCCAAAAAGAAGCCCATCCGGCAAAAGAAGTCAGGCGGCAGCTACCGAAGTCAAAAAGTTGCTAGACGCCAGGTTCATTCGGCCTTGTAATTTTCCCGACTGGGTGGCCAATGTGGTCCTTGTTAAGAAACTGAATGGGACCTTGCGCATGTGTGTTGATTACACAGACCTCAACAAGGCGTGTCTAAAGGACAGTTATACGCTTCCAAAGATCGACAGTCTGGTCGACTCTACAGCCGGCCACGCCTTGATGAGATTTATGGATGCCTATTCCAGCTTCCATCAGATACCCCTGTGGAAGAAAAACCAAGAGAAGACGGCCTTTGTCACTGATCCGGGGTTATTCTGTTATACTATGATGTCGTTTGGCTTGAAAAATGCGCCTGCCACTTTCCAACGGATGATTAATACGGTCTTTGTTAATCAGATTGGGAGGAATGTGGAGGCGTACATTGATGACATGATAGTCAAATCCAAGCAGCAGGCGGATCACCTCGCTGATCTCCGAGAAACCTTCACCACACTCAGGCGGCATAAGGTTATGTTAAATCCTAAGAAATACGTCTTTGGTGTTGAGTCTAAGAAGTTTCTCGGATTCCTGATTGATCAAAGGGGGATAGAGGCTAACCCTGAGAAGATACAGGTGGTGATTGACATGAAGTCACCCCGTTCTGTCCAGGAAGTCCAGAGACTCACTGGTTGTCTGGCCGCCTTGGGAAGGTTCCTTAGCCGGTCAGGCGACAAATGCTTTTACTTCTTTCAAGCAATCAGGAAGAAGACCAAATTTGAATTGGGGGATGATGCTGAGACGGCGTTCCAAAGGTTGAAAGAGCATTTGCACTCGCTGCCTAGGTTGGTCAGTCCTTTGCCTAGGGAGACGTTGTACATGTACTTAGCCGTCTCAGACCATGCCCTCAGTGTCGTTCTCCTTATTGAGCGAGACGGCGTGCAGCTCCCGGTTTACTTCATTAGCCATGTTCTTAAAAATGCTGAACTCCGGGACCCCATGGTTGAAAAATTTGGCCTTGCTTTATATATGGCATTCAAAAAATTAAAGCCTTACTTTTTGGCACATCCGGTGGTGATCTACACGGACTAGCCACTCAAGCGGCCAATGTCTACCTTGGACTCATCTGGGAGAATGTTGAAATGGGCTATTGAAATGCAAAGTCTTGAAATAACTTACGAAAAAAGAAAGGCAGTGAAAGGTCAGGCGTTTGCCGACTTCATTGTAGAAATGACTCGTCTGGTGGCTCCAAATAACCTTGATCAGGTTTGAAAAGTGTACGTAGATGGGAGCTCTACAAAGAACGGCTGTGGTGCAGGCGTAATCTATGAGTCTCCTGAAGGGGACAGATTTGAATATGCACTACGCTTCAAGTTTCAGGCCTCTAACAATGAGGCGCAATATGAAGCCCTGCTGGCCGGCATACGCATGTGTAAGGCGGCAGGGGCCATGAAAATTGACGCCTACTCTGATTCTCAATTGGACGTTAGCCAGTACGAGGGAAGTTATGAGGCTACCCATCCGGCTATGATCAAATATCTTTAGGCAGTCAAAGAAGAGGTTGGGGCACTTGAGGAATTCCGAATGAATCAGGTGCCTAGGTCTGAAAACAACCAGGTGGATGCGTTGTCAAAGCTGGCATCTTCCGCCTGCCATGATACGCCTCGGTCAGTCTTCTAAGAAGTTCTTGAAAAAAGAAGCATCTATGAGGATCCCGTTGGAATTCTGGATCGAAGCTCTTCTTGGATGGATGGCATCCGGGCCTATCTCTCAGACGGTACACTTCCTGATTCGCCACAGGAAGCAGCCGTCCTGAAAAAGCAAGCTGCAAGATTCGAGTTGAAAAATGGAGAACTCTTCAAGGCGGGGTTTCTGAAGCCTTTGTTGAAGTGTGTCACCCCATAAAAGGGGAAAGAAGTTCTCGAGGACTTGCACTCGGGATTCTGCGCCTCTCACATAGGCGGCAGGTCTCTAGCCGTCAGAGCTAGACGACATTACTTTTGGCCCATTCTTGAGGCAGACGCCAAGGAATTGATGAAAAAATGTGACAAGTGTCAAAAGTTTGGAAAACTTATTCATCGTCCGGCTACTAATCTGACAACCATCCACAGTCCAATCCCGTTTGCAAAGTGGGGCATGGACATTCTAGGTCCTTACACGCCTGCTCCAGGCGGAAAGCGCTATATCTTAGTGGCTGTGGATTAAGTGGGTTGAGGATGAGGCGGTTAAAAACATCAAGACCTCAGATGTCATTTCCTTCATATGGAAGAATGTTATCACCCGGTACAGGGTACCCATGTCTATGGCGTTTGATAATGGTCCCCAGTTTGAGACGCCTCAGCTAAAAATTTGGTTGGGAGATCAGGGGATCTAAAGTTATTTTGCATCTGTTGGCCGGCCCCAAGCAAACGGCCAAGTTGAAGCTTTCAACAAACTCATCTTAGACGACATTAAAAAGAAAATAGAAAGAGCAGGTGGCTTATGGGCAGAAGAATTAATCCATGTCCTATGGGCCATCCGGACAACAGCGAAAGGGGCAACTGGTGAAACCCCATTCCTCATGGTTTACGGTGTTTAAGCCGTCCTGTCCATCGAACACTACGAGCCGACTCTCAGAGTCATGATGTATGATGAAGAGGCAAATTGGGAAGCAATGTGCCTGGCATTGGATTCACTCCCAGAACGCCGGGGCAATGCTGCCTTGCGTCATGAGATTTACCGTCTGAGAATGACTAGAGCCTACAACAAAAAAGTACACAAGTGTCCTTTGAAAGTTGACGACTTAGTGTTACGAAAAATGGAGGAAACCGGTAGGGCCAATGAGTTGGGAAAGCTAACACCAAATTGGGAAGGTCCCTACCGGATCTATGAAGAAGTAAGGGACGGCACCTACCGCATGGAAACCCCAGACGGAAGGCTCCTGCCTAGAACTTGGAATGTAGACAATCTAAAAAAGTACTACTTCTGAGAATGTAACTTTTTGTAAACAATGAGTCAATTATTGAAGATTCAGTATTTGTTTGCAAAATTGAGTTATCGTTTGATTATCCATCCGGGTAATATCCAGGAGGATTCCCCATCTACCTAACTAAGTTCGATACTTAGTGAAGGTTACATTTAACCGCCTGGGTAATGCTCGGATCCCTTGTTTATTTAAGTTGGATACTTTGTTTATTCAACTGCTTGGCTATCCGCCTGGGTACTACTCAGACAGATTCACCATTTATGTGACCATCTGGGTAATACCCAGACAGACTCGTTTGCTTAAAAATCTAAGTTCGATACTTAGTGTAAATTCAACACTGATTAAGAAGCTAAGCACAAAAACGTTTAGTGGCTACACAACCGGTCTCAAACAAGACCAGAGGCTAAAATGGCCAGATGGTTGCTCCTTTTATAAAATTGCCTGTCCCAACATGGACAAATGCATCCGGCGACACACCTCCGGGTGCTATCGTCGCAGAGAACAGATTCTGTCGGTTCTACGTATCCATGCAGACAACAAAAATTGAACGACCAAATTGGTCAACTCATAGTCGTCTGACCAAAATAACCTACGAAGAACGAACAAGTTCCTAAATACCGGATGCCCATAGGCATCAGTCGTTCACCGGCTGAAGTTCTCACTTAGGTTATTTATTCCAAAATTGCACCTCACCCCAATTGGGGCAAGAGTTTCAATTGCTATGAAATCTCTACCAAGACGGACATACGCCGTTTATGTAGTGACCGAAATGCCTGTTGGTGTACGGCTGTGAACTTGGTTTGGGGAAATCACTACTGTGATTGATTGACTTACAAACATATCATGCTCTTTGCAGCTACAGACGTTTTCAAGTCAATCAACCACCTCCAATTGAAACCAATCACACAGCCGTCCAAGGGCAAGGACAGCCAGACTATTAACTAGTTAGGCAAAAAAACGCCGCATGCTTTTCATAAGATAGGCAAAAATTAAAAATTCAAATGCAAAATGCAAAATGATCAAAACCGACTTAGTCGGTGCAATTCCTAAAAGTCCATCCAACCAAACGGTTGTAATGGATCAAATGTTAACCAGACCCCGTCCGGGAGAAAGAAATTGTGAATTAACACGGCTCCACAGCCGGTAAATACAAGGATACTCGGCACGCAGGCCCGAAAAAGCAAGTTTTGGCATACAGCCGCTGAATAAAAAGAAAATTAAAAGAAAGCAAAGATTGGCATACTGCCGCTGAAGGGTCACTTCTGGCCTGCAGACGGAGCCTCCTAGTCCTCTCCCTTCTCCTCATCGTCTGAGGGAATTTCCTGCGCTTCACCAAGACCAGGAAGCTTAGGCGCGGACGGCTCATTCTTGTTGAGCCAGGCTTCAAATGAGGCAGGCTCTGGCTCGCCTTGCTCTCTCAAGTACACCACGTACTCGGCTGAGCTGTGCGTCATTGCCCAGATGCTATAATCCGCGTCTGGGAACAAGGCAGCCCAAACAATCTTCATACGGGCGTCGTTGTCAGCATCACTCTCAGCAACAAGGCGGTTTTGCTCTGCCTTCAGGGTTGCTGCAAAGTTTTTCTGAGCTTGAGCAGCATCCTTCTCCAGCCTCTCAACCTTTTATTTCAGTTTGCCAAGGTCTGCCTGGGTCTTCTTGAGCGCCTCTTCAGCCTGTTTGGCGCTCTCGTCTGCTTTCTTCTTGGGCTCCTCCGCCCCCTTCTTAGCCGTCTCAGCATCCGTTACCTGCTGGTCGGCCGCCTTCAGATCTAGCTCTAGCTGCTTGATCTAGACGCATGTGTCATAATTATTGCTTTAGTTTCAAGTTCATTTACGATAGTTGAGTGGAAAGCAATATTATCAGCGTCTATGGCGGATTTCTTGGCCCTTTTTACCTCTTCCTGTTTGCGGGAATAAGGACATTTGAGCTCGTCCACCCGCAGCATGGCCTGCAAAAAGCAGGCGGTATAAGAATTACAGGCGGGGTAAAACACTTGGAAAAAATAACATTGAATTGAAAAGTTTCTTACCTCAGCCAGAAGGGATAGAATGCGTTCAAGGTTGAACGTCTCTATCCAAGGGATATTGTCCTTATCCCTCTTCCGGACGGCCTCCAGAATGGCCTTGGCATGCTTCTGGACGTCTGGCCAGCGGGGAGATTGATCTGCACCACAATCAATAGGTGATGAGTGCGAAATTAAGGCGACACCTATTTGTAGCCGGCCGTCTGAGGATGAAGTCTGTTGGGAGTGGGATTTCACCCGTAAAGGCCACCCCAGCTCAAGCCGGCCAAGCGGGAAACGCTTGTAGGCGTGGTGAACCCCGCGGCTGCTGAGGGGTTGGTAAGATCAAGGCACAGGCTGCCGCCTACCTTCTCGAGTCGCCCCGCTATCCGCATCGTCTTAGCCCTTGTTGAGGCGCCAGGAGGTTTTGTAGAGGCGGACTTTTTTTATCTTGTTAAGAGCGACTGGGGCCTCCTCTCTAGCCCGTTTGAGGCTCTTCTCAAACGATTTCCCAATTTCTCCCCCCTATGAAAATAAACAAGTCAGGGTTAGTATCCGGACAAGATAGTTTGTAAAATAAACTTAAGAAAGGGTCAGGCGCTCAATACCTTGGCCCTGAGCTCGGCCGCAGCTTTCTCCGCAAGCACTTTACGGATTGTCGCAAAAGACCGTCTGGGGGTTTTCTCCATCTGCAGCTTGTTTAGTGCTTCTTCTGCAAAAAGAAAGAAATTGGTCAAAATCATAAATCAATTCCGATAGAAAAATACTACAGACGGTATGAACTCAGGTGCATACGTTTATTAAACATGTCCCCTAGCCCACAGGCGGCTAAGAAACATTCATTCCTGAACCAGGCGCTCTTGGGAATCCAGTTCTTAGGGACTTTTATTGTTTCCCCGGTTGACAGAGTTGCGTCTGTGAGGCCGAAAAATTATGCCTCGATTATTTTGTCAAAGTCTTCCTCTAGGATCCGGGGAAGAGCGCACTTCCTACCCAACAAGTCGGGCTTCTTATTATACATACGAAATTCATAATTTTCCCGTTTGGTTGGGGCTGACATCAAGTAGAACCTGTGCTTCCAGCCATCGAACTTGGATACCTTGTCCAAGGTCATCATGTATTGCGGCTGTGTGGTTAGAGTATACCACGCCCTCCAGCCGCCTCGGCTCCTACTGAGGTAGTGCATGCTTGCAAAAGCCTCCCAGCCGGGGTTAAGCCCTTGAAACTCGCAGGTGGCAACATACCCCAGAATGTTGGTCCAGGAGTTGGGGGTAAGTTGCAAGAGCCCAAGGCCGTAGCCTCTCAAAATTGCCTTCACCGCCTGGTGAAGGGGAAAGCGAAGCCCGGCTTTGAACGCTGCCTCATAACAGCCAAAATAGCCGTTGGCGTTCTGTTGATCGTCCCCCCAGGCGATGGTGCCAAGCTCAGGAGGCACCCAGATCTTATACCCGTCTCTAAGCGGGTGCATTTGCTTAAATTTCTCTAAGTTCTCCCCCATTTGGATCCGGTCCTTGGAGGAGACGTGGATGCTGAAGGGATCGTCCTTCTCACTCCACTTTTTCCTTTCTTCCTCCTCGCTATCCGGAAGAGGGGGCAAGTCGTCGCTGCTGCTCTCAGAGGTAGAGGCGGAGCTGTCACTCTCCATCTCACCCTCACTTTGGTCCAAGGGGGCAGAGGCGGCCTCGTCGCCGCCTTGGTCACATTCCTCTAAGAAAGAGTTAGCGGGGGTTGAAGGGGCGCGCGGAGGGGATCTCTCCAGAGCCATCTGATCTCCCTGACCAGACGTTTCTCCCTTAGGCGTTTGGCCGCCTGTGGTCGTCTGCATAATCCGAGCCATGGTGTCCTGCACAGACACATAACCGGTCGGAATCCATGGAAAAGAGTAGTCCCAACATCCCGAGCCGGCACTCCCAGTCCTAGACTCAATCGTCCCTGGTGACCGGCTGGACTCTCACCTAGGTTGTGCCGTGTGTGTTGGTGATGCATCCATTTATTGCAAGAAATATGTACAAGCGGTGAAAAAAGAAAAGAGTTGAGAGAGACAGAGACGGTACCTTTGGATGTGATATCTGAAGGAAGGCGGGTCTTGCTTGCGCCTGACTCAAACGGATGACTTCTTCTCTCTCAAAGTTTTTCTGTCTAAAAAATTTTTGTAAACGTACAAAATTATGAGGGTAAAGGGCTATATATAGAGGGTAAATATGGGGGCATTTCCGTAATTTACCCGGAAGTTGAACGGTTACTATGCAACGGTAAAATTACCGCCAACCAGAGAGTGACGTGTGTCACAGATGCCACGTGGCGTGCCACGTCACATATGTGAGGGGCAAATGTTTAGGGTAATTTCACCCTGCCACATGGCCCAATCAGAGGGTGAGACGTATCAGCCCTAGATTGGTCCAAAATGGACCAATCCTTGCTCGACTTGTGTCCTTCCAGAAATCAAGGGAAAAGGCGGCCTTGAGGCCCAAATCCCGAGAACGCCGCAAAACGGCGCAACCCCAATGACTAGGGAGATATCCCTCATTTTGAGGGCACGTTTTACCATTTATTACACCTGCATTCTCTTACATCAGAGAAACACCTGAGCTTGGAATCCGAGCAGATACCCACCTAAATTTCCGTACTCTTTATTCCTTTTCAAGTTACTGACTTGATCGTCGGAGGCGGAGCACCACCCAACAGGTGTCTCCGTTTGTTTTGCAGGTACAACTCATCCCGGATCAGTCTTCGTGTTGTAACTCTCCCGAGGGACAAAAACACCCAAAACACATCTGGTGCTGAAGAGAGGCCGCGATAGGAAAACTGGGAAATGAAGCCTCGAAGAGCCACGCCCACGGCTCTAAGTGCCGCGCCCGCGGGCCACAAAGGAGATCCCTCTCCTGAGGCGCGGCTAAGCATCTACAGAAAGTTTACTCTCCTTAGAGCTATTGAGCCTCTTGGATAGGCGATGATGTGTCTAACGCCCCTTTGTTCTAATGAGCCCCTTAAATGGGCGATGATGTGTCTAATGCCCGTTAGGGCTAATGAGCCCCTTGGATAGGCGATGATGTGTATGACGCCCCTTAGGGCTAATGAGCCCCTTGGATGGGTAATGATGTGTCTAACGCCCCTGGGGGCTAATGAGCCCCTAGTATGGGCGATGATGTGTCTGACACCCCTTAAGGTAATGAGTCCCTTGTATGGGGAATGATGTATCTCATTCCCTTCAGGGCTAATGATTCACTTGGATGGGCGATGATGTGTGTGACTCCCCTTAAGGCTAATAAGACCCTTGGATGGGTAATGATGTGTCTTACGCCCCTTAGGGCTAATAAGCCCCTTGGATGGGCGATGATGTGTCTGATACCTATTAGGGCTAATAAACCCTTAGATGGGCGATGATGTGTCCGATGCCCCTTAGGTCTAAAAAGCCCCTTTGATGGGAGATGATGTGTCTTGCACCCCTTAGGGGTAATAAGCCTCTTGGATGGACGATTATATGTCTAACGCCTCTTAGGTCAATTGAGCCCCTTGGATGGGCGATGATGTGACTCACGCCCCTTAAGGCTATTTAGGCCTTTGGATGGGCGATGATGTGTCTAACGCTCCTTAGAGCTATTGAGCCTCCTGGATAGGCGATGATGTGTCTAACGCCCCTTAGTTCTAATAAGCCCCTTAAATGGCCGAGGATGTGTCTAATGCCCATTAGGGCTAATGAGCCCCTTGGATAGGCGATGATGTGTATGATGCCCCTTAGGGGTAATAAGCCCCTTGGATGAGTAATGATGTGTCTGACGCCCCTCAAGGCTAATGAGCCCCTAGTATGGGAGATGATGTGTCTAACACCCCTTAAGCTAATGAGCCCCTTGTATGGGCAATGATGTATCTCACGCCCTTTTGGGCTAATGATCCACTTAGATAGGCGATGATGTGTATGACGCCCCTTAGGGCTAATGAGCCCCTTGGATGAGTAATGATGTGTCTGACGCCCCTCAGGGCTAATGAGCCCCTAGTATGGGCGATGATGTGTCTGACACCCCTTAAGCTAATGAGCCCCTTGTATGGGCAATGATGTATCTCACGCCCTTTTGGGCTAATGATTCACTTAGATGGGCTATGATGTGTGTGACACCCCTTAAGGTTAATAAGACCCTTGGATGGGTAATGATGTGTCTGACGCCCATTTTGGCTAATAAGCCCCTTGGATGGGCGATGATGTGTCTGACACCCATTAGGGCTAATGAGCCCCTTAGATGGGCGATGATGTGTCCGATGCCCCTTAGGGCTAAAAAGCCCCTTGGATGGGAGATGATGTGTCTTACACCCCTCAGGGCTAATGAGCCCCTTGGATGGGCGATTATATGTCTAACGCCCTTACGTTAATTGAGCCCCTTGGATGGGCAATGATGTGTCGCACGCCCCTAGGTGCTACTAATGAGCGGCTTGGATGGGCGATGATGTGTCTGCTGCCCCTTAGGGCTAATGAGCTTTTTGGACTGGCGATGATGTGTCTGACGCCCCTAGGGCTGTTACGCCCCTTGGATGGGTAAAGATGTGTCTAACGCCCCGTAGGGCTAATTAGCCCCTTAGATGGGCGATGATGTGTCTGATGCGCCTTAGGGCTAATGAGCCCCTTAGATAGGTGATGATGTGTTTGACGCCACTTAGAGCTGATGAGCCCCTTGGATGGGCGATGATGTGTTTGACACCCCCTTAGGGCTAATGAGCCCCTTAGATGGGCAATAATGTGTCTCACGCCCTTTAAGGTTAATTTGCCCTTTGGATGGGCGATGATGTGTATGACGCATTTTGGATAGGCGATGATGTGTCTTACTCCCCTTAGTTCTAATGGGCGATGATTTGTCTAATACCCCTTAGTGCTAATAAGCCCCTTGGGTAGGCGATGATGTGTCTCACGCCCCTTAGGGCCAATGATCCACATAGATGGCGATGATGTGTCTGATGCCATATAGGGCGAATGAGCCCCTTAGATTGGCGACGACGTGTTTAACACCTCTAAGGGGAAATTTGCCCCTTGGTTGGGCGTTGATGTGACTCACGCCCCTTAAGGCTAATGAGCCCCTTGGATAGGCAATGATGTATCTCACGCCCCATAGGGCTAATGCTCCCCTTTGATGGGCGATGATGTGTGTGACGCCCCTTAAGGCTAATAAGACCCTTAGATGGTTAATGATGTGTCTGACGCCCCTTAGGCTAATAAGCCCCTTTGATGGGCCATGATGTGTGTGACACCCATTAAGGCTAATAAACCCCTTAGATGGGCGTTGATGTGTCTTACGCCCCTTAGGGCTAATAAGCCCCATGGATGGGTGATGATGTGTCTTACACCCCTCAACGCTAATGAGCCCCTTGGATAGGCGATGATGTGTCTCACTCCCCTTTGTTCTAATGAGCCTCTTGGACAGGCGATGATGAGTTTAATGCCCTTTAGGGCTAATAAGCCCCTTAGATGGGCGATGATGTGTCTGACGCCCCTTAGGGCTAATAAGCCCCTTAGATGGGTGATGATGTGTCTTACACCCCTCAACGCTAATGAGCCCGTTTGGATAGGCGATGATGTGTCTCACACCCCTTTGTTCTAATGAGCCTCTTGGACAGGCGATGATGTGTTTAATGCCCCTTAGGGCTACTGAGCCCCTTGGATTGGCGATGATGTGTATGACGCCCCTTAGGGCTACTGGGCCCCTTGGATGGGTAATGATGTGTCTTACGCCCCTTAGGGCTAATGAGCGCCTTGTTTGGGCGATGATGTGTCTGACGCCCTTTAAGGCTAATGAGCCCCTTGTTTGGGCGATGATGTGTCTAACGCCCCTTAAGGCTAATGAGCCCCTTGGATGGGCAATGATGTATTTCACGCCCCTTAGGGTGAATGATCCCCTTTAATGGGCGATGATGTATCACCACCCCTTAAGGCTAATAAGACCCTTAGATGGTTAATGATGTGTCTGACGCCCCTTAGGGCTAATAAGCCCCTTGGATGGGCGATGATGTGTCTGACACCCATTGGGGCTAATGAGCCCCTTTGATGGGCAATGATGTGACTCACGCCTGATGAGTGACATTTATGTCACTCTTAGGGAGTAGTTTTAGAGTCATTTTCGTGTTTATTTTATCTTGTTTTTCCTTTTATTCTCCTGTTTTCTCGTTAATAAAGTTTCTAGTTTATTTTGGTAATTTTGGAGCGTTTTAGTTTATTTTCTTTATTATATTAGCTTTAGTTTATTTTCGTATTTTATTTTACTTTATTTGCTTGTATAGTATTTGTTTTATTTTTATTAGTTTAGTTTTATGTCTCTTATATTCTATTTCATTTTATTTATTTCTATTTTATTCTATTTGTCGTGGTTTTGTTTTATTTCGTCCTTTGTTTATTTTCATTTTATTTTATTTTATCTTTGTCCCGATTCTCCCTTGTTTTTATTTGGTTGTGTAGGATCGTGCTCGGAGGTCAGAGGCTCGGGACAAAGGTGTCAAATCAAGAAGCTTTCAAACCAAAAGCTGCTGCCCAACCTTATCCATCACCGCATATTTCATTATCCTACACCACCCCAAGCAACAACACTCTTCCCCTGCTTCACCCCGCACATCACCACCAGCACCCACAAACCGCATCTAGCAGCCCTGACCCACCTTCAACTACCACCGCAATCAACCTCTCTCAACCAATTACAGCAGCCGCACACCTAGCAGCCACCAAACAACATCAACACCTAGCAGCCCACCAAACAACCTCACACCTTACCACCACCTTAATCAACCTCCCTCAACCAATTACAGCAGTCGCACACTTAGCAGCCACCAAACAACATCAACACCTAGCAGCCCACCAAACAACCTCACACCTTACCACCACCGCACAACAGAGCAGCCACCACCAGCATCAATTACAGCAACAATTGCGCCACATCGTCACCAATTCGCACAGCAACAGCCCCAAATCAGAGAGAAATGCAAGTTCATTTGGGTTCGAGCAAACCCATTGAGAAGTTTGGTCGAATTTTGAGTCAAAGACTTTGGGGGTTTTGTTATTCGAAGAGGAGTGGTCGAACATACCCATGGTTCGACCGAACCAACCCCGTAGTTCGGCCGCACCAACCCGTGGTTCGATCGAACCATTTCACGAGCTTCGCACGCGATTGTTATTGAAGACCAACGGCCTTGATTGATTCTCATAATAGGCGTTGATGATGCAATTGGTGGTGATAGCCGTTCATTTGGTGCTTGAGTGAAATCGGAGGGTGGTGATGCAATGAAGATTATTGATGGTGGAGCTTGGTGAAGTATGGTGCAGGGGATTATCTCCCCATTAGAGAGCTGGCATCGAATAGAAGAAGAAATGGAGGGTCTGATGTTTTGAGGATTTTGGTTTTATATTTCTTTTTCTTTTATTTTTTTTTCTTTTCCTTTTCCTTTTCTTATTTCTTTTCTCTTGTATTTCTTTTCTATTTTCTTTCCTTTTTATTTTCCTTTTCTTTCTTTATTTTTTTTTCCTTCTTTTATTTTTCTTACTTTGGCTAGCTTAGTATAAATACCCAATTTTAGGGTAATTAGGAAAAACATTCAATAACTCTCTATTCTTCTCTCTAATTAGTTTTAGGTTAGGTTAGGTTAGGATTAGTCTTCATTGGTAGAGAGAGAATGTATCGTTTTCTTCATTAATGAACTTGGATTTTGAAGAAGGAGCTTGTTCAATCCTTTGTAGACCATCATCTTCAATTAATGAGCAATCTCTTACTCTTTCTCTTTACCTTTGTTTTTTATTTTGTTTATTTGCTTTTATTTTTCTTCTTTGCTTATTAATCATGTTGATGCTTATTGATTTGATGATTGATATTGTTTTCAACATGATTTGTGAGTAGTCATCTGGCCAAGGGTGTGGGGATGGTGTAGTTGCTAATTGTTCATGCTTTTAATGTTGGGGTTATGTTAATGGTAATTAAAGTCTTTGCATGCTTGATATTCTTTGGTATTTCTTGCAAGTGCACATTGTTAGTTGATCAAATATGAGTCTTTACTAACAAGTAACGGAAGTTGACTTAGTTGAGATTCATTACTATCAACTGTTATTTAATAGTACCTCCTAGTATATGGTTCTAATGTGGAAACATAGAGGCTATGTTAGGTGAAGCCAATTGACCCCGGAAGGCGGCTAGATTGGACCCTTTTACTTCGATATTCATGCATGTTTAGTTTACCATTGATATGCTACTTTGTTATTGTATGGTCAAGCATCAACTTCACCTACCCATTTCCCTTGGTGCCTTAATGTTTTATTTCTTGTTTTAGCATCTTTAGACTTTAGTTTATTTATCTCCTATTCCGGACTAGCTTAATTGTCGATAACATTTTGTGGTGTTTTACCGTTCTCTGTGGTTCGACCCCTATGCTTGCCTTATACTCGTATTAGGTTTGTTTAGGTTGTATAAATTGTACTTGATCTAGGGATAGACAATTCACGACGCGTTTATTCCCTTGTCAACGCCCCACAAGGCTATATAGGCCTTTGGATGGACGATGATGTGTCTAACACTCCTTAGAGCTATTAAGGCTCTTGGATAGGCGATGATGTGTCTCACGCCCCTTAGTTCTAATGAGCCCCTTAAATGGGCGATGATTTTTCTAAAGCCCATTAGGGCTAATGAGCCCTTGGATACGCAATAATGTGTATGACGCCCCTTAAAGCTAATGAGCCCCTTGGATGGGTAATGATGTGTCTAACGCCCCTCAAGGCTAGTGATCCCCTAGTATGGGCGATGATGTGTCTGACACCCCTTAAGGCTAATGAGCCCCTTGTATGGACAATGATGTATCTCACGCCCTTTAGAGCTAATGATCCACTTACATAGGCGATGATGTGTGTGACACCCCTTAAGGCTAATAAGAGCCTTGGATAGTTAATGATGTGTCTGACGCCCCTTAGGGCTAATAAGCCCCTTGGATGGGCGATGATGTATCTGACACCCATTAGGGCTAATGAGCCCCTTAGATGGGCGATAATGTGTCTGATGCCCCTTAGGGTAAAAAAAGCCCCTTTGGATGGGAGATGATGTGTCTTAAACCCCTCAGGGCTAATGAGCCCCTTGGATGGGCGATAATGTGTCGCACGCCCCTTGGTGCTAATGAGCGCCTTGGATGGGCGATGATGTGTCTGCTGCCCCTTAGGGCTAATGAGCCCCTTGGACTGGCGATGATGTGTCTGACGCCCCTTAGGGCTGTTACGCCCCTTGGATGGGTAATGATGTGTCTAACGCCCCTTAGGGCTAATTAGCCCCTTGGATGGGCGATGATGTGTCTGATGCCCCTTAGGGCTAATGAGCCCCTTAGATAGGCGATGATGTGTCTGACGCCACTTAGGGCTAATGAGCCCCTTGGATGGGCGATGATGTGTTTGACACCCCTTTAGGGATAATGAGCCCTTTAGATAGACAATGATGTGACTCATGCCCTTTAAGGTTAATTTGCCCCTTGTATAGGCGATGATGTGTCTGACGCTCCTTGGATAGGCGATGATGTGTCTTACGCCCCTTAAATCTAATGAGCCCCTTTAATGGACGATGATGTGTCTAATACCCCTTAGGGCTAATGAGACCCTTTGATAGGCGATGATGTGTATGACACCCCTTATGCCTAATGATCCCCTTTGATGGGTAATAATGTGTCTAACGCCGCTCAGGGCTAATGAGCCCCTTGTTTGGGCGATGATGTGTATGACGCCCCTTAAGGCTAATGAGCCCTTTGGATGGGCAATGATGTATCTCACGCCCCTTAGGGCTAATGATCCCCTTTAATGGGCAATGATGTGTGTGACGCCCCTTAAGGCTAATAAGACCCTTAGATGGTTAATTATGTGTCTGATGCCCCTAAAGGCTAATAAGCCCCTTGGATAGGCGATGATGTGTATGACACCCATTAGGGCTAATAAGCCCCTTAGATGGGCGATGATGTGTCTGACGCCCCTTAGGGCTAATAAGCCTCTTCGATGGGCTATGATGTGTGTGACACCCATTAGGGATAATAAGCCCCTTAGATGGGCGATGATGTGTCTGACGCCCCTTAGGGCTAATAAGCCCCTTGGATGGGTGATGATGTGTCTTACACCCCTCAACGCTAATGAGCCCCTTGGTTAGGCGATGATGTGTCTCACGCCCCTTTGTTCAAATGAGCATCTTATATAGGCGATGATGTGTTTGATGCGCCTTAGGGCTAATGAGCCCCTTGGATGGGCGATGATGTGTCTCACGCCCCTTATGGCTACTAGGCCCCTGTGACTGGCGATGATTTGTATGACGCCCCTTAGGGCTAATGAGCCCCTTGGATGGGTAATGATGTGTCTAACGCCCTTTAGGGCTATTACGCCTCTTAGGGCTAATTAGCCCCTTTAATGGGCGATGATGTGTCTGATGCCCCTTAGGGGTAATGAGCCCCTTAGATAGGCGATGATGTGTCTGACGCCACTTAGGGCTAATGATCCCCATGGATGGCCAATGATTTGTCTAATGTCCGTTAGGGCGAATGAGCCCCTTAGATGGGCGACGATGTGTCTAACACCCTTTAGGACTAATTTTCCCGTTGGATGGGCGATGATAAGACTCACGCCCCTTAAGGCTAATTTGCCCCTTTGATGGGCGATGATGTATCTGACGCTCCTTTGAGCAATTGAGCCTCTTGAATAGGCGATGATTTGTCTCACGCCCCTTTGTTCTACTGATCCTCTTGGATAGGCGATGTTGTTTTGATGCACCTTAGGGCTAATGAGCCCAATAGATGGGCGATGATGTGTCTCACGCCCCTTATGGCTACTGGGCCCCTTGGATTGGCGATGATGTGTATGACACCCCTTAAGGCTAATAATCCCCTTTACTGGGCGATGATGTGTCTGACGCCCCTTAGGGCTAATAAGCTTCTTGGATGGGTGATGATGTGTCTTACACCCCTCAACGCTAATGAGCCCCTTGGATATGCGATGATGTGTCTCACGCACCTTTGTTCTAATGAGCCTCTTTGACAGGCGATGATGTGTTTGATGCCCCTTAGGGCTAATCAGCCCCTTGGATAGGCAATGATGTGTCTCGCGCCCCTTATGGCTGTTAGGCCCCTTAGATTGGCGATGATGTGGATTACGCCCCTTAGGGCTAATGAGCCCCTTGGATGGGTAATGATGTGTTTTACGCCCCTCAGGGCTAATGAGCCCCTTGTTTGGGCGATGATGTGTCTGACGCCCCTTAAGGCTAATGAGTCCCCTTGGATGGGCAATGATGTATCTCACGCCCCTTAGGGCTAATGATCCCCTTTGATAGGCGATGATGTGTGTGACGCCCCTTAAGGCTAATAAGACCCTTAGATGGTTAATGATGTGTCTAACGCCCTTGAGGGATAATAAGCTCCTTTGATGGGCCATGATGTGTGTGACACCCATTAGGGCTAATAAGCCCCTTAGATTGGCGATGTTGTGTCTGACGCCCCTTAGGGCTAATAAGCCCCTTGGATGGGTGATGATGTGTCTTACACCCCTCAACGCTAAAGAGCCCCTTGGATAGGCGATGATGTGTCTCACGCCCCTTTGTTCCAATAAGCATCTTGGATAGGCGATGATGTGTTTGATGCCCCTTACGGCTAATGAGCCCCTTGGATGGGCGATGATGTGTCTCACGCCCCTTATGGCTACTAGGCCCCTTGGATTAGCGATGATGTGTATGACGCCCCTTAGGGCTAATGAGCCCCTTGGATGGGTAATGATGTGTCTGACTCCCTTTGGGGCTAATGAGCCCCTTTTATGGATAATGATGTGTCTAACGCCCCTTAAGGCTAATAAGCCCCTTGGATGGGCAATGATGTATCTCACGCCCCTTAGGGCTAATGATCCCCTTTAATGGGCGATGATGTGTGAGACGCCCCTAAAGGCTAATAAGACCCTTAGATGGTTAATGATGAGTCTGACGCTCTTTAGGGCTAATAAGCCCATTGGATGGGCCATGATGTGTGTGAAACCCATTAGGGCTAATGAGCCCCTTAGATGAGCGATGATGTGTCCGACGCCCCATATGGCTAATAAGCCCCTTGAATGTGTGATGATGTGTCTTACACCCCTCAAGGCTAATGAGCCCCTTGGATGGGCGAAGATGTGTCTTACGCCCTTTATGGCTACTAGGCCCCTTGGATTGGCGATGATGTGTATGACGCCCCTTAGGGCTAATGAGCCCCTTGGATGGGTAATGATGTGTATGACTCCCCTCGGAGCTAATGAGACCCTTTTATGGGTGATGATGTGTTTAACGCCCCTTAAGGCTAATAAGCCCCTTGGATGGGCAATGATGTATCCACGCCCCTTAGGGCTAATGATCCCCTTTGATGGGCGATGATGTGTGAGACGCCCCTCAAGGCTAATAAGACCCTTAGATGGTTAATGATGTGTCTTATGCCCTTTAGGGCTAATAAGCCCATTGGATGGGCCATGATGTGTGTGAAACCCATTAGGGCTAATGAGCCCCTTAGATGAGCGATGATGTGTTCGACGCCCCTTAGGGCTAATAAGGCTCTTGGATGGGTGATGATGTGTCTTACACCCCTCAAGGCTAATGAGCCCCTTGGATGGACGATGATGTGTCTTACGCCCCTAATGGCTACTAGGCCCCTTGGATTGGCGATGATGTGTATGACGCCCCTTAGGGCTAATGAGCCCCTTGGATGGGTAATGATGTGTCTAACTCCCCTCGGGGCTAATGAGCCCCTTTTATGGGTGATGATGTGTCTAACGCCCCCTAAGGCTAATAAGCCCCTTGGATGGGCAATGATTTATCTCACGCCCGTTAGGGCTAATGACCCCCTTTGATTGGCGATGATGTGTGAGACGCCCCTTAAGGCTAATAAGACCCATAGATGGTTAATGATGTGTCTGACGCCCCTTAGGGCTAATAAGCCCATTGGATGGGCCATGATGTGTGTGAAACCCATCAGGGCAAATGAGCCCCTTAGATGAGCGATGATGTGTCCGATGCCCCTTTGGGCTAATAAGCCCCTTGGATGGGTGATGATGTGTCTTACACCTCTCAAGGCTATTGAGCCCCTTGGATGCGCGATTATGTGTCCAACGCCCCTTACGTCAATTGAGCCGCTTGAATGGGGGATGATGTGTCTCACGCCCATGAGTGCTAATGAGCGCCTTTGATGGGCGTTGATGTGTCAGATGCCCTTTAGGGCTAATAAGCCCCTTGGACTGGCGATGATGTGTCTAACATCCCTCAGGGCTAATTAGCCCCTTGGATGGGTTATGATGTGTCTAACGTCCTTTAGGGTTGTTACGCCCCTATGGCTAATGAGCCCCATGGATGGGACATGATGTGTTTGATGCCTCTTAGGGCTAATGAGCCCCTTAGATGGGTGATGATGTGTCTGACGCCCCTTACGGCTAATGAGTTCCTTGGATGGGCGATGATGTTCCTTACACCCCTTTGGGCTAATGAGCCCCTTAGATGGGCAATGATGTGACTCATGCCCATTAACGCTAATTAGCCCCTTGGATGGGCGATGATGTGTCAAACGCTTCTTACAGCAATTGAGCCCCTTGGATAGGCGATGACGTCTCTTACGCCCCTTAGTTCTAATGAGCACCTTTTATGGGCGATGATGTGTCTAATGCCCCTTAGGGATAATGAGCCACTTGGATGGGCGATGATGTGTCTCATCCCTCTTATGGCTATTGAGCCCCTTGGATTGGCAATGATGTATATGAAGCCCCTTATGGCTAATGAGCCCCTTGGATGGGTAATGATTTGTCTAACGCCCTTTAGGGCTAATAAGCCCCTTGTTTGGGCGATGATGTGTCTGACGCCCCTTAAGGCTAATGAGTCCCTTGGATGGGCAATGATGTATCTCACGCCCCTTAGGGCTAATGATCCCCTTCGATGGGAGATGATGTGTGTGACCCCCTCTAAAGGCTAATAAGACCCTTAGATGGTTTATGATGTGTCTTACGCCCCTTAGGGCTAATAAGCCCCTTGGATGGGCCATGATGTGTTTGACACCCATTAGAGCTAATGAGCCCCTTAGATGGGCGATGATGTGACTGACTCCCCTTATGCTAATAAGCTTCTTGGATGGGTGATAATGTGTCTTACACCCCTCAACGCTAATGAGCCCCTAGGATAGGCGATGATGTGTCTCACGCCCCTTTGATCTAATGAGCCTCTTGGACAGGCGATGATGTGTTTGATGCCCCTTAGGGCTAATCAGGCTCTTGGATGGGCGATGATGTGTCTCACGCCCCTTATGGCTATTGGACCCCTTAGATTGGCGATGATGTGTATGACGCCCCTTAGGACTAATGAGCCCCTTGGATGGGTAATGATGTGTTTTACGCCCATCAAGGCTAATGAGCCCCTTGTTTGGGCGATGATGTGTCTGACGCCCCTTAAGGCTAATGAGCCCCTTGGATGGGCAATGATGTATCTCACGCCCCTTAGGGCTAATGGTCCCCTTTGATGGGCGATGATGTGTGTGACGCCCCTTAAGGCTAATAAGACCCTTAGATGGTTAATGATGTGTCTGACGCCTCTTAGGGCTCATAAGCCCCTTTGATGGGGCCATGATGTGTGTGACACCTATTAGGGCTAATAAGCCCCTTAGATGGGCGATGATGTGTCTGACGTCCCTTAGGGCTAATTAGCCCCTTGGATGGGTGATGATATGTCTTACACCCCTCGAAGCTAATGAGCCCCTTGGATAGGCGATGATGTGTCTCATGCCCCTTTGTTCCAATGAGCATCTAGGTAAGCGATGATGTGTTTGATGCCCTTTAGGGCTAATGAGACCCTTGGATGGGCGATGATGTGTCTTAAGCCCCTTATGACAACTAAGCCCCTTGGATTGGCGATGATGTGTTTGACGCCCCTAAGGGCTAATGAGCCCCTTGGATGGGTAATGATGTGTCTTATTCCCGTCAGGCTAATGAGCCCCTTTTATGGGTGATGATGTGTCTAAGGCCCCTTAAGGCTAATAAGCCCCTTGGATGGGCAATGATGTATCTCACGCCCCTTAGGGATAATGTTCCCCTTTTAATGGGCGATGATGTGTGAGACGCCCCTTAAGGCTAATAAGACTTTTAGATGGTTTATGATGTGTCTAACGCCCCTTAGGGCTAATAAGCCCATTGGATGGGCCATGATGTGTGGGAAACCCATTAGGGCTAATGAGCCCCTTAGATGAGCGATGATGTGTCCGACGCCCCTTAGGGCTAATAAGCCCCTTGGATGGGTGATGATGTGTCTTACACCCCTCAAGGCTAATGAGCCCCTTGGATGGGCGATTATGTGTCTAACGCCCCTTAGGTGAATTAAGCCCCTTGGATGGGGGATGATGTGTCTCACGCCCGTGAGTGCTAAAGAGCGCCTTTAATGGGCGATGATGTGTCTGATGCCCTTTAGGGCTAATGAGCCCCTTGGACTGCCGATGATGTATCTGACATCCCTCAGGGCTAATTAGCCCCTTGGATGGGTAATGATGTGTCTAACGCCCCTTAGGGTTGTTACGCCCCTAGGGCTAATGAGCCCTATGGATGGGCGATGATGTGTTTGATGCCCCTTAGGGCTAATGAGCCCCTTAGATGGGCGATGATGTGTGTGACGCCCCTTAGGGATAATAAGCTCCTTGGATGAGCGATGATGTTCCTTACACACCTTAGGGCTAATGAGCCCCTTAGATGGGCAATAATGTGACTCACGCCCATTAAGGCTAATTAGCCCCTTAGATGGGCGATGATGTGTCAAACGCTCCTTACAGCAATTGAGCCCCTTTGATAGGCGATGACGTGTCTTACGCCCCTTAGTTCTAATGATCACCTTTTATGGGTGATGATGTGTCTAATGCCCCTTAGGGATAATGAGCCACTTAGATGGTTGATGATGTGTCTCATGCCTTTTATGGCTAATGGGCCCCTTGGATTGGGGATGATGTGTATGACACCCCTTATGGCTAATGAGCCCCTTGGATGGTTAATGACGTGTCTTACGCCCCTCTGGCTTAATGAGCCCCTTGTTTGGGCGATAATGTGGCTGACGCCCCTTAAGGCTGATGAGCCCCTTGGATGGGCAATGATGTATCTCACGCCCATTAGGGCTAATGATCCCCTTTGATGGGCGATGATGTGTGTGACGCCCCTTAAGGCTAATAAGACCCTTAGATGGTTAATGATGTGTCTGACGCCCCTTAGGGCTAATAAGCCCCTTGGATAGGCCGTGATATGGATGATGAAAGGAATGGTGTCCTTCGAACAAGTGTATTATTCTGATAGCGAGTTATGAATTATTAGAAAGCTAATATATTCAACAAGGTCAAGTGATCGGAATCCCTGGGTGGAGGCCGCTTCCGATCAGTAATATTAATATAATTAATATTACAGCTTAATCTTGACTGAACCCTTCGAATCACACCCAAGCAAATATATGCGAATGATAAGTGACTTTAATGTCACTTTTAGGGTGTTTATTAAGTCGTATTCCGGCTTATTTTCCAATAATTTCATCTTTTATATCCTTTATTTCTATTATTTTATTATTCTCGTCTTTTATCTTTATTTTGAGTATTTTTGTAATTTTCTATAATTTTTAGTTTTAGCATCTTATTTTATTTTATTTTATTTTACTTTATTTATCTTATTTTATTTTACTTTATTTTACTTTATTTTATTTATTTTATTTTCCAATTCACCCTCGTGTTGTTTTTGGTTGTAGGCGCTCCGGGTTTCAAAGTCATATTCGAGTTCAAGGTCTGAGGTTCGAGGCACATAATTTGAGCCAAGCAAGCTGTTGCCCCTTACCTCCTTTTGCTGCCAACTTATCATACACCCCACCTTCCTTATCCTCCACCACATCAACCTCACACAAATCAGCCCACCGATTCACGCACCAACCAATTCGCCACCCCTGCTCCTAATCACACTCAACACCACCAGCTCTCAACACCACCAGCCCTCACAGCGCCACCCATAGCAACCTCCCACAAACCACCACACATCACAACACCAACAGCAACAGCAGCGACAACAACCATAAACAACACCAACACCATCAACCACCTCCAATCAACCTCCGCCAAAACCGCTAATCGCCTATCAATCACCAATTAAACCACTCACCAATTAAACCAAACTCCCACACATCGCACCTCCCCTGCTTCACCTCGCAACACCACCATTACACCAGCCACCGCCACCAATTTTAACCACCGATATCACCCATTCGCAGCCACCTGACCTCAATTGACACCAACCCACAAAACCTTGCTCCTCCCAATCGCACCGAAACCACCCAACCTCACCTCCCATTTCACCACCAATTCGCATCTCCAATCGCACCAATCGAACCAAATTCACAGCAAGGAGCAACCCAGACCTCGCGGCCGCGCAGCCCTGTCAGAAAGCGCACGAGATTGAGTCCAAAATTAGAGTCGAGGCAGAAGCTATGCGTGACCTCTGCGCGGTGTCTTCGCGGGCGCGCATTCGTGGGTCAATCACGAGCTTTTCACGTGATTTTTAATGAGAATTGGATGGCCACGATTTGGAGATGCTAGATGATTGTGGTTGATGAGCGGGTGTGATTGAGTGATAATTGATGCGTGGTGATGGTGATGCAAATCAGAGCAGCGAAGATCGAAAGAGAAAAGGAATTGGGAAGCTGATTGTTTCGTGGGTTTGGGGAAATGGTTGGGTTTTTTTTTTGTTTTCCTTTTTTCTTTTCATTTTCTTTTATTTCATTTTATTTTTAGTTTAGTTTTATTTTTGGTTTTTAAGTTTAGTTATTTTAATTATTTTAGTTTAGTTTTTATTTCTTTTTAGTTTTCTCGTTTACTTTATTTTATTTAGCCTTGTATTATAAATACCCCTTTGGGGTTATTTTCCCATAACTTTCACTTAACATTATTTTAGATTAGATTAGATTAGTTTAGCCTTTATTTTCTCTCTCTTAGGGTTAGGAGTATTTTAGAGAGAGAAAGATGGGATTTTTCATGGAGTTTTTGGGATTTTGAAGAAGCAAATTTGTGGATTTTTCCTCTCATAAATTCAATGAGTTTTCCTAACTTTCTCTCACCTTTATTGCTTTCATTTATTATTGTTTTTGCTTATTTATTTGTTTATTTGAGTAAATTAATTAGTTTAGTTGTTGATTCTTGCTTTTATTATTATTTTACCTTGGTTTCCATATTTTTGTTCATTATGTTAGTTTAGGTTTTGTTCTAGGGAAATGGATGAAGATTATGTTAATTAATTTGATGATTGATTGTGGTTAGTATAAAATTGTTTCTTGATTATTGTGTATGGATGATGCTTTTATGGATTAGAATCTTTCTAGCTAATTGATTCTATGCATTTAATTGTGTTTTCAATCAATTGTGCGAAAGTGAGTTGTTTGAGAACCCTAAATTCCTCCATTTCTTTGCTAGGCTAGTTGCACGAGAGTGAATTAGTTTAGTAGGATAATTAACATGCTTAATTGTGCGAGAGTGAGTTAAATGTGTTGATTGTTCCTAATTGAGGTCATTTTCATCTAATTGTTTGATGTTGTTGAATGCATTGATGTAATTGGATTCCACTTTCCCTAGTTTTAGTTATTTGCTCTTAGTAGTGTTAGTTGAACCTCTCTTTACCTCACAAGCTTTCCTAGTAGTCTAATTAGCATAGATTGATACACTTAGTCCTTTTGGGTTCGACCCTTTACTTACCCCTATACTCGTATTAGGGTAGTTTAGGTATTATAAATTGTTAATTTGACCAGGGTTAGTAGACTAACGACACTATCTAACCCCGATCAAATTTTGGCGCCGTTGCCGGGGACTAAGGCGTTCATTAGTTTGTGTTGATTATATTAACTAGGTTCTTGTATATATTTTGATTTTTGTTTGCATTTCTTTGTTCAAACTTTGTATAAAAATGGCATGCTTATCTTTTCCTCAATTTGATGGTGAACCCTTTTATGCTTACTTTGAAAGACTAGATGGTTTTCTTAGTTACCATGGGTGTTGTCTTAATGATGCTTGTGATATAGCTTATTGGGGCATGAATGAGTATACTAGGGGAATGGTTGAGGACATGAATAATGGTAGATTTTGTCATTTGTCTATGCATGATGCGTGGGATTTCTTCACATGGCTTGCTAAGGATTCTTTAGATAGAGAATCTCATGTTTCTTACTTTGATTCTCAATGCCAAGATTCTTTTAATTTTTGCATGAATTCTCTTGATACTTCTTATGTGCCTAGTGATAATCCAAGTATGCAAATTGACACCTTTCCCCCTTATGCTCATTTTGATGAGGTTTGTGCTAATTTTGATGATGTGCAATTTGAATTTGATCATGAACCTGAACCCAATAACATTGAAGCCCAAATTATTTCTCAAATGCAATATCTCACCCAACAACTCCAAGAGCTTTAAGAGGAACAAAAATTAAGAGAAGTGAGGCTTGCCAAAGTGATGAGTGCTTTGGTTGATGTAAATGGATGTGAGGCACCTCATTTGGAGTGTGAGAGTGTTTTTGAGAATGATGTGGGCCAAGGGTGTGAAGTTGAGGGGAGATTTTCTTGTGATGAGGGGATTTTTGAGGATTTTGATCCTTTTCATTCCCCATTTGAGCTTGAATGCCATCCTTCCCCTTATTTACCCCCTTTGAGAGCTTCCCTTGGTGAGGATGTGAGTGAGTCATCTTCATGTTTGAATGAGGGATTTCATGAGGATGATGATGATGAGTTTGAGCAATCAAGAGAGATTGAAAGTCCCTTGAGTGATGGTGGAAGAGTTTATAATGAAGAAAATATCGATTATGAGGTTTCCAACCCCCTTCCCCATCTTGATGAGTCTACCTTGCATGTTTGTGACCCTTCTATCCATGAGTCTTTGGACTCATTTGAGGTTATGGCTAGTATGTTCATTGAAGGTGTAACAAATCATTATAGCCTCTTGAAAGAGTTCATTGGCAATGCTTCATGGGAAAGGGATGAGTTTGAGAGAAACCTTTATCCTTTCATGCATGGTTTAAAGACTCTAGGCTTTGAGGATCTTGAGGGAGTTGTTGTTCATCGTTGTGATAGAGAGGAGGATGAGGTTGTTTCTATTGGAGAGTTTTTGTTTGAGGGAGATGTGAGTCATGAGTGTTCTTTTGAGGATTCTATGATTGATTTTCATGCCCTCGTTGATGATGTGAGGCTTTGTGAGACCATTGTTTCTCCTCCCCTTCCTCATGTCCCTTTCTCAAGGAAATTTGACCACATCCCCTACTATCCTATGTTCCTCCCCTCTTTTGTCTTAGAGCCTATTGAGGACCCTCTCTTGTTTGATGAGACTTTTCCTTCTCATCCTCCCATCATTGAGGAAATGGGTGATTATGCCACCCAAAAAGATTTTGAGGAGGTTTTGCCTTTTTATTCTTTTCCTTATTTTTCTTCTTCTTTCTCTTCTTATTTTCTCGATTTTTCTTTTGATTTTTCTTCTTTCTTTTGGCATCTTCCTCCTCATTTACGTGCAATAATCTTGTTGCACGTCCTCCTCTCGTCATTTGCCTACTTGTTATCATATGAAATGTGTAGTAGTGCATTTGATAAGCTCTTGCGTTCGTTGCAATATTATTTACTAGAGCGGTCTCGCTTGGACGTTAAACAAGCCTTTCTCGGGAATTAACCCGAGGCTTTTATTGCTTTCATTTTCTTTTCTTTTTAGATTAGATTTTCTCTCATGGAAATGTTTGTGTGTCCTTTTGCTAGGTACATAACTTGATATACACTTATGCATTGGTTTGGATCAAGAATCAAGGAAGTTTGATGCCTATTTTTCCTAGCATATGGAAATCGAGATTCAATTCAAGAGGAAAATCGGCTTTGAAAGGTTAAATTGGTTCATTTGCGGGAAATTACACCCACCAATATTCGGTAACATCTTTCCTAGCTCTTTCTCTAATGGTTGGTGACTCGTTGGACTTGTGTTGGTTTGTTGGGTTGATTTCTTTCCTTTCCCCTCCCATGTTTTATATGGTTTATGTTTGAGTATATTGTCTCATTCAAGCTTGGGGGAGGGTATTATATCATGCTTGGGTAGAATGTTGGTCATTTATGTCATGCACTTGAGTATATGCATTTCCATGCCTTTTCTTATATTTTGAAAATTCCAAAAAGATTTTGGTTTACTTTCAAGGTAATTTTGGCAAAATATGTTTTGTTTGTTCTTATTTTGGACATTTTGTTTTGGAATTGCATTCTTGAATGTTTTTTCTTCCTAAGTGGTGAATGTATGCACGGTTTGAGAGTGTCATTGGTTGACTCTAGGATACTATATGCTAAGGTAGCCGGATTAAGAACTTTTAGGGGTCCATGAAACCTTAGTTCACGGGAATGTGGTAAGATGGAGTTGCTCTCTATAGTGGATTTGAAACCCTTGGTTGGTATTTGTTTGGTTATAATCCCTTGTGAGCTTCATTTGTTCTAGCCTTCATCACCTTGTTGAGCGGCTATTTAGGATCCTTGACTATGCACGTCTTAATCCTTGTTTTGACCTCTAGCTCCCAAGATCGTGACCGAGCCACTCTAAGGGAGGAAAAGGGCACCTTTTCTCATTTTTCTTTATCTTCTTTTTATTTTGTTACAAATTTGATTTTCTATTTTGCATCAACCTACTTATTAACCAATTTGGGCCTAATGTTTCCCGCTCTTGTTTAAACCGCATTACAAACCCAATGGCCTATGTTTACCAACCCTTTTAGTTAGTGAAGCATAGGCATGTGAGGTTTGAGTTTTGAGAGTGTTGATCATGAGCAAGAAAACTTTGTGAATTGGTTTAAGTACGGTATTTGAAAGTTGAGCTTAAAAAGAATATGCAAAAAGTTCGAGAAGAAAGATGCAATTCAAGAAAATCAAATGAAATTTCAAGAAAAAGTCGTCCATGGTTAGAAAAAGGCAAGGACACATAATAAAAAAAATAAATAAAAAATAAAAAAATAAAAAAATAAAAAATAAAAAACAAAAAGAAACAAATAAACACAAATAATATATTTTAGTTTGGTTTCGTTTTCTTCCCTTGTTTAAGCATTGGGGACAATGCTTCGTTCAAGCTTGGGGGGGGGGGGGGAGCGTTCCTTCATTTTTTTTTTGTATATATTGTGTGTTAGTGTTGAGTAAGCTTGGGGGAGATGGCATTATTAGTATTTTTGTTTGATATTTTGCGATTTCTTGAGTTTGTTTTTGAGAGTAGGCCACTCTTTTGCTTCACTTAGGAAATATCACCAAAATTTTCAAATTTGTACCTTGCCTTAACCCTTAGCCTTATGTTACAACCAAATAAAAGACCCTTAGACTTTAGTGGGGTTAGGTCAAAGAACGGTGGAGGGAGATAGACTTCAAACCTATGGAAAGAGTATGCATAGTTGAGATGTCGGGATTACCTTCTCAAACTTTTTCATTTCTTTATCTTTTTCCAGTTCTTTCGAGGAATCATGAGAAGCTAGCTTAAGGGTTGATTTGAAGCTAGTGGAGAGAACGCGGCCCGATTGGTTGGGGCTAGGGCGGATTGAGTCCTCATTAGTTCTCTATGCTTAGCATATGTTATGTTTCAATCAACCATTGACATCTTAGAACGTGCATACATTTGTCTATCTAGAATGGTTCGCATTCATTGGTGTTTGTTCCAATCTCTTGTCCAAATATGAACTTGTGATTTTCTTTCTCGTTTTATGTTTCTTTTTCTTTTCTTTTTATTGCCGTGCCTTGGTTTTTATTTAGAGTTGTGGGTTAAACTCTTAGGACACCCTCACGAGAGCACACTCGTCCTCTAGGGCGATCTAGGGGTTTAAAGGGCTTGTCATTAGTTGCTAAAAGTGACCGTGATTCCTACGAAAGTGAGTTAGTGTACATTCTTGTCTCCTTTAGTGTTCTAGCTTTGCTTGAATAAATCATTCTCCTTCTCCCGTGTTTCATGTCAATTTGCTCGAGGACGAGCAAAAGGTAAGCTTGGGGGAGTTTGATAAGTGACTTTTATGTCACTTTTAGGGTGTTTATTGAGTCGTATTTCGGCTTATTTTCCAATAATTTCATCTTTTATATCCTTTATTTCTATTATTTTATTATTCTCGTCTTTTATCTTTATTTTGAGTATTTTTGTAATTTTCTATAGTTTTTAGTTTTAGCATCTTATTTTATTTTACTTTATTTATCTTATTTTATTTTACTTTATTTTACTTTATTTTATTTATTTTATTTTCCAATTCACCCTCGTGTTGTTTTTGGTTGTAGGCGCTCCGGGTTTCAAAGTCATATTCGAGTTCAAGGTCTGAGGTTCGAGGCACATAATTTGAGCCAAGCAAGCTGTTGCCCCTTACCTCCTTTTGCTGCCAACTTATCATACACCCCACCTTCCTTATCCTCCACCACATCAACCTCACACAAATCAGCCCACCGATTCACGCACCAACCAATTCACCACCCCTGCTCCCAATCACACTCAACACCACCAGCTCTCAACACCACCAGCCCTCACAGCGCCACCCATAGCAACCTCCCACAAACCACCACACATCACAACACCAACAGCAACAGCAGCGACAACAACCATAAACAACACCAACACCATCAACCACCTCCAATCAACCTCCGCCAAAACCGCTAATCGCCTATCAATCACCAATTAAACCACTCACCAATTAAACCAAACTCCCACACATCGCACCTCCCCTGCTTCACCTCGCAACACCACCATTACACCAGCCACCGCCACCAATTTTAACCACCGATATCACCCATTCGCAGCCACCTGACCTCAATTGACACCAACCCACAAAACCTTGCTCCTCCCAATCGCACCGAAACCACCCAACCTCACCTCCCATTTCACCACCAATTCGCATCTCCAATCGCACCAATCGAACCAAATTCACAGCAAGGAGCAACCCAGACCTCGCGGCCGCGCAGCCCTGTCAGAAAGCGCACGAGATTGAGTCCAAAATCAGAGTCGAGGCAGAAGCTATGCGCGACCTCTGCGCGGTGTCTTCGCGGGCGCGCATTCGTGGGTCAATCACGAGCTTTTCACGTGATTTTTAATGAGAATTGGATGGCCACGATTTGGAGATGCTAGATGATTGTGGTTGATGAGCGGTGGTGATTGAGTAATAATTGATGCGTGGTGATGGTGATGCAAATCAGAGCAGCGAAGATCGAAAGAGAAAAGGAATTGGGAAGCTGATTGTTTCGTGGGTTTGGGGAAATGGTTGGGTTTTGTTTTTTTTGTTTTCCTTTTTTCTTTTCATTTTCTTTTATTTCATTTTATTTTTAGTTTTGTTTTATTTTTGGTTTTTAAGTTTAGTTATTTTAATTATTTTAGTTTATTTTTTATTTCTTTTTAGTTTTCTCTTTTACTTTATTTTATTTAGCCTTGTATTATAAATACCCCTTTGGGGTTATTTTCCCATAACTTTCACTTAACATTATTTTAGATTAGATTAGATTAGTTAAGCCTTTATTTTCTCTCTCTTAGGGTTAGGAGTATTTTAGAGAGAGAAAGATGGGATTTTTCATGGAGTTTTTGGGATTTTGAAGAAGCAAATTTGTGGATTTTTCCTCTTATAAATTCAATGAGTTTTCCTAACTCTCTCTCACCTTTATTGCTTTCATTTATTATTGTTTTTGCTTATTTATTTGTTTATTTAAGTAAATTAATTAGTTTAGTTGTTGATTCTTGCTTTTATTATTATTTTACCTTGTTTTCCATATTTTTGTTCATTATGTTAGTTTAGGTTTTGTTTTAGGGAAATGGATGAAGGTTATGTTAATTAATTTAATGATTTATTGTGGTTAGTATGAAATTGTTTCTTGATTATTGTGTATGGATGATGCTTTTATGGATTAGAATCTTTCTAGCTAATTGATTCTATGCTTTTAATTGTGTTTTCAATCAATTGTGTGAAAGTGAGTTGTTTGAGAACCCTAAATTCCTCCATATCTTTGCTAGGCTAGTTGCACGAGAGTGAATTAGTTTAGTAGGATAATTAACATGCTTAATTGTGCGAGAGTGAGTTAAATGTGTTGATTGTTCCTAATTGAGGTCATTTTCATCTAATTGTTTGATGTTGTTGAATGCATTGATGTAATTGGATTCCACTTTCCCTAGTTTTAGTTATTTGCTCTTAGTAGTGTTAGTTGAACCTCTCTTTACCTCACAAGCTTTCCTAGTAGTCTAATTAGCATAGATTGATACACTTAGTCCTTTTGGGTTCGACCCTTTACTTACCCCTATACTCGTATTAGGGTAGTTTAGGTATTATAAATTGTTAATTTGACCAGGGTTAGTAGACTAACGACACTATCTAACCCCGATCAGCGAACCAACTCGACGAATTAATTCGGAAGAAATTAATTCGTCGCCCAAGTGTTAAATAATTAGACATCGGTAATTCCAGCTTAGAGCGTCGAAACCGATCGTGGGAAGTCGAGTCTAAATCATAAAAGACGAGACGCGCAAAATAATAATAAATCAACACTATTCCCAAAAATACCCCTAGCATCGGAGTGCCCCGAGCATCCGAATGCTAAGGGCAAGACGAGCCGGCGCACCGTGCTGCAGCCACGGCTAGGCACAACAGCAGCCGCGCCGCGCCACGGCGGCAGCTAGTGCGGGCTAGGCTCGGGCCAGGTGCGGGCAGGGTGCGGGCAAGGTGCGGGCTGGTACGGTTGGGCTCGGGCCGGGCTCAGGCTTGGCTCGTGGCTTGGCTCGGGCCATAGGGCCGTGAATAAGGGGAAGGTTGGAATATGGGAGCAAGTAGGTTGCCATGTGGCACAAGGTGAGGGAGAGAGTGGGGAGCAAGTTTTGTCCCCATCTCCAAGTGGTCCTCACCTACTCTCTCATGTATGCTTCACACTTGTTGATTTATTACTAGTTTTCTTAATAATTTTATTTTAGCTTTAAAAATAAAAGAGAAAATCTCATTGTCCCACATTGATGGGAGAGATTTTCATACTCCCTTCATTCCCTATAAATACCCAACTTTGGGCATTGGAAATGATGCTTGAGTGGGAGTTAAATAGAGCATTCCATAATATTGGAAAAACTCTTAAACTCATATAACACTCGGGTTTTGGTCGGACCTCGCTAACCCCCAGGTAGTAGACCTTAAAGTTGTGTTCGCCTTTTTGTGGGTGGATACCGTCGGAGGCACGGTGCTTCACGTGCTCGTAGCTTTCAAGTAAGAGCCCCGGTTTTTGGCCGAAGCTCGCTTCGAGGGTAAGATTCGTTATCTTTTCTTTGTGTTTATTTATTTATGCTTTATGATTTTAATTATTGCAAGCGGTTCCTTGGGTCGGGGTTTGTTTCCGCGGTGAGTCAGACTCACCAAACCCTAACAGCGGTATCAGAGCCCCGCTCGTTTATTTTTATAATCATATTTTTCAAGGTTTATTTTGGCTTAATTTTCTGGTTTAAGTTGCTAATTAGATTAGTAGCTTAGTTTTATTTATTTTAATCCCGTTTTAATGTCGATTTTGGCCCAGAACCCAGATTTTCGCCCTAGACTAGTAAATTTTGGGTGGAAAACGTGTTATGGAAAGGTTTTTACCCCCAGATGGAACTGTGTTTTAGCCAAATTCTGACCAGAAATGCCTGTTACGAGGGGTTTTTCGTTTTTTACGAAAAATTTTAAGTCTTTTCTAACCTTGAAATTAATGGCATAAATTGTTGATTATATGGTTGATTATTTGCATTATTTTCTGCATTTTTATGTCCCCTTAAACGACACTTACTTGGTAGTATTTGATGCTTAAAGGTTGATTTATTTTCACATAATTGCAAACTAATTGCTTTTTAATGTGAAAGTTTTAATTTTGAGGCTTCCTAAGTGTTAAAGATTCAATCTTTATTTGTGATAAGTGATTATAACTTTAAAAACCACTAAATTCCATGTTATTTTGTGTTAAACTTTGATGTTTTAATCATTTTGAGTTGATTGGAAACATAAAGTTTCGATTTTTGTGATAGAAATTTGGTTATCTTCATGTTGGAAGATATAATTTTCAAGGATTCACAAAATTTAGATGTTGGAATTTTCATTTGAACATTAAAGTTCATATTTTTCCAACTTCCCTTTACTTTGTCAAATTCTCAAGTTTAATTTAAATTGATTAAATTGAAAGTGAGAAATTGGCTCAATTTTATGTTGCACCAAGATAAACCAATTTAATTAAGAATGGTTCTTGGAATTATTTTGGTTATTTGCACTTTGAAAATTTTATTAAGTTAGACTTGTTTAAAATTTTATTTTGCTCTCTAACTAGTTCTAAAATTAATTTAGAATTAATTATTGTTGTCTCGCGAAAAGGAATCAAATCCCGAGGTCGTGGCACGCAAAACGAGGCAATGCATCACCTTGGCGAGCCGGGCTGCACAACAGCCCATATGTGGCTTCCAAGGCGGCAGCACCACCTTACTTGCGGCCACACGCGCGGCAGCACACGCGGGCTGCAGCAGCCACGCGCGGCTTTGCCGTGGCAGCAGCTCGCGGCCGTGTGTTCGTGGTCTTGGCGTGTGTATATGCTTGGTGCGGTGAGGTGTTTAGCCGTAGTAGGCTTGATGTTGCTTATTTTGCCGTTTTATCTATTTTAATTAATTTTGTTTATTTTAATTAAAATTTTGGGAGGCTGGGCCTCGGTTTTTAGCGGCATTGGCAAAATTTCATTTTGACAAGTTTGGGTGCTACCGACTTATCTAATTAGATTAAATAAGGAAATGCGGAATTTAGTGGGAGCTTCAATTATTAATGACGTTAATTATATAATCGGTTAAACAACTTTGACTAGTTTTAATTAGGCGTGTTAATCGGATTAACCACCTAGAATAGTTACTAGGGCGCGTTGTTTAAATGCATTTTATTTGGTTTTAATTTGTAAATTGCGTGGGCCATTCACAAATAGTGAATGGATGAATGGAATACATATATTCTCTCACAGGTTTTATGAAATGGCAACTAGTGGGACCCGACTAGGATAGAAAATACGGACTACGTGCCGTTATGTATTTTTGTAAATCTAAATACGGTCTATGCACCGTTAAGTATTTTTGTACCTTATTATTTAGATCATTCCTAGTTGTAGACACTAGTTTTTGCATAGTTTGGTGAAGTCTTGAAGACGGCGTATCTTGGAAGACAAAGCCTTGAATTGCAAATGAAGACCTTTTGAAGATATGAAGATCTCAAGGGGTCATGCTAGTTGCCAATATGCATCTATAATTTTGCTTTATATTTTATGCCTATATATATATATATATATATATGTGTGTGTGTGTGTGTGTGTGTGTGTGTGTGTGTGAATTATTCGTTAGATGCATGTTTAGGTTTTCTTGATGTTGCGATGATTAGTTAAGTTCACTTAAATCAACCAACATAGAAATCCTAGGTCCCTAAAAATATTGAGTCAAACTTGCCTTTCCAAAACAACACTTACTAACCGAACGAGAGTAATGGTAGGCTACGCCGAAGCTAGGTGCCATCACTTCTCCAAGGGGCATAAGGCACACTGGGTGTGCACGTTGGTTTTGGTTTAACTCATCGGCATGAGTGAGGAGTCCTCACATACCGTGGCAAAAGAGATACATCGTCAAAGATGCATTAGATGCGACAATTGTCTTACCAAGAGTGGCTTAGAGCCATTAGCAAGGCAATGCTTACCCAAGAAGATTAATGTTTAAGACAAGCCAAAGCATGCTTAACCACTCTTTGTTTCTTCAGATCTTGGAATCGCCTTATTTTCACATAATAGGGACAAATTTTACGTGTGAATAAGACGTTAAATTAGTATTGAAAATTTGCATGAATAAAATTCAATCTTATTTAAGTATATTTGAATGGTTTTTCATTAAAATTCTTTCAATTGAAGAATCATGTCTTCAACTAATGACAACGACCTTATGTACCCGGAACTTCCCGAAAAGTTACCAATTTTGCTCAATTTGGTGAACTTCAAGGAATGGAAAGATGAACTCCGAAAGACACTCAGTAATTGCTACCTAGAGCATATCTTGGACACTCCAATCCCGAGTTTCTACACGAAAGGGATCATGAGTGATGAAGCTCATGAAGAATGGAGTATAGATTGCAAGAGAGTTTCCAAACTCATGGCAAACTCCATCCCGGATCAATG
Source organism: Chenopodium formosanum (assembly GCA_024500155.1). Classification (NCBI taxonomy): domain Eukaryota; kingdom Viridiplantae; phylum Streptophyta; class Magnoliopsida; order Caryophyllales; family Amaranthaceae; genus Chenopodium; species Chenopodium formosanum. Next base: position 42,645,746 of record CM044877.1, on the reverse strand, counting down.
GAGAGGGGTTTTCTCCGGCTATTTTCCGGACATGATGCTAAAAGCTCTTGATGAAGTAGTCAATATGAGGGTCACCAAGAGTGATAGGGGCAATTATGATGGTCATGTGGAGGATGTGACTAGGTCACTCTCCAAAATGAGGATCAAGCCACCGCAAGAAGGTTGTCTCTCGAAAGAAAGACAAGAGGTATAGGGAAAAGTCTACAGTGCGAGACTTAGGCCCGGAATGCCACTTCAAGCTCATGTAATTAACATGACAAGGCTATTCAACCATCTGGAGCTATTTGGCAAACCAGTGGAAGACGAGCAAGCGGCTCACATGCTTCTTAGCTCTCTTCACTCGGGGTATGTGGGGCTTAAGATGCGTCTCACTGCCAATAGGGATACACGGTCCTTAAGGGAAGTCATCCAAGAGCTCCAAAAGACCTATTCTTGCAAGAAGGCTAACTTTGCCCTTAGACCAAGGAAGAAGGAGTTCAAAGACAAGAGGAAGATGCGTTGCTTCTATTATGGTAATCCCGGACACTACAAAAGAGAATGCGGCATGTATCTGGATGATGAGGCAAAAGGAAGAGTAACCTCAACCTCAGGTATCATCTTATACACTTGAATATAAGCAATTTTAAAAGGTATTAGATACCGGAAAATTGACTCACAACACACTCCTTCCTCAGGAACTAAGTGAGCGGTGCTTTTTCAAGAAGAATCGAGTTCACAAGAAGGATGGAAGTGATCTATCCAAGAGAAACTTGTCATCTCATGTTTTGTCTAAAGAAGTAGAACTTATTTAGTTTTATCTACCATACTTTTGATGTATTTCCGACGTTGGACGTCATTTTCATCAAATCGAGACCTTTTTTATATCTTGAACATATTTATGGAATGACACTTTCACGTGTTTTTAGACAAATGTTTGATACCAATACAAAGAAAGCTAAGACTACACAATCTTGTCAAACTTACTTGTGGCATTGTCGCCTTGGCCACATTAACATCAAACGCATTAAGAAACTTCTACAAGAAGGTATTCTTGACTCATTTGATTTAAAACCCTTTGAGAATTGCGAAGGATGTTTATTAGGCAAGATGATAAATCAACCATTCTTTAAGTTAGGAGAAAGGGCCGGTGACTTGTTGGGACTAATACACATCGATGTATGTGGACCAATGGGTACACCCGCAAGGAGTGGTTATCGGTATTTTATAACCTTCACGGACGACTTTAGTAGATATGGTTATGTCTATCTAATGTCGCACAAATCTGAATCGTTTGATAAATTCAAAGAATTTCAGAAAGAAGTTGAAAACCAACTCGGCAAGAAAATCAAAGCGCTTTGATCGGATCGAGGTGGCGAATATTTGAGCCAAGAGTTCGATGACCATCTGAAAGAACATGGAATACTTTCAGAGTTGACACCTCCGGGAACTCCTCAATGGAATGGAGTATCTAAAAGGAGGAATCGAACCTTGTTAGACATGGTCTGATCTACTATGGGTCTTAGTGAACTTCCAATCTCTTTCTGGGGACATGCACTTTTAACTGCGGCACTCACTCTAAATCGTGCTCCGTCAAAAGCAGTGGAAAAGACTCCATATGAATTATGGACAAGCAAACTGCCAAGGTTGTCTTTTCTTAAGATTTGGGGATGCGAAGCATATGTCAAGAAACTCATTTCTAACAAACTTCATCCGAAATCTGACAAGGTTTACTTTGTGGGTTATCCAAAAGAAACCAAAGGGTATTATTTCTACAACAAATCCGAGAACAAAGTGTTTGTTGCTCGTGATGGTGTCTTCTTGGAGAAGGAGCATCTCTCCAAAATGACAAGTTGGAGGAAAATCGAACTCGACGAAGTTTGACAGGACGAGCAACAAGGACAAGTTGACAATCAAAGTGCTTACCAAGCAGCTGTTGACATTGGTAAAAGTCAAAATACGCAAAGTCAACCCGACAATGCAAATGCTCAGTCCATTACCTTACGTAGGCCGACTCGGCCAAGATCTCAACCTGACAGATATCTCGGTGTTGTATTAACCGAAGATCTGGACATCCTAGTAGTGGATGGAGATGAGCCGGTAACCTACAAGCAAGCTATGGAGATGAGTCGGTAACCTACAAGCAAGCCCCGACTCTGCAAAATGGCAAGAGGCCATGAAATACGAAATGGACTCCATGTTTGAAAATCAAGTATGGGACTTGGTTGATTTACCCGCAGGTTACACACCTATCGGATGTAAATGGATTTTCAAAATGAAAACCGACAAAGATGGAAATGTATTTATTTACAAAGCAAGGCTGGTAGCAAAATATTACAGGCAAATTCACGGCGTTGATGATGATGAAACCTTTTCTCCAGTTGCTATGCTTAAGTCCGTTCGAATTCTTCTAGTGATTGCTGCATATTACGATTATGAAGTATGGCAGATGGACGTCAAAACTGCCTTCCTCAATGGGATTTTGGAAGAAACTGTGTATATGACACAGCTTGAAAGTTTTGTCGACCAGAATAATCCTAAGAAGGTATGCAAGCTTAAGAAGTCCATTTATGGATTAAAGCAAGCAAGCAGAAGTTACATCGATAAGGTACTAGCTCGATTGGAATGATTGGAATGAGTCAAAGTACTTACATCGATAAGGTACTGGCTCGATTCCAAATGGAAGGAGCCAAGAGAGGGCACCTACCCATGTCACATTGCATAACCTTAAGCAAGAAGTAGTGTCCAAAGACACATGATGAGCGAGAAAGGATGAGTCGAATTCCATATGCTTCGCTTATTGGATCAATCATGTATACCATGATATGTACTAGGCCTGATGTATCGTATGCCTTAAGTGCTACGAGCCGATACCAATCAGATCCAGGAGAGGCGCATTGGATTGCGGCCAAGAATATTCTAAAGTACCTGAAAAGGAACAAGGATAAATTCTTGGTTTATGGTGGTAAAGATGAATTGGTTGTTGAGGGATATACCGACGCAAGCTTCCAGACAGACAGAGACGACTTTAAGTCACAATCAGGATACATATTCTGTCTCAATAGAGGAGCGTTTAGTTGGAAGAGTGCAAAGCAAAGCACAACCGCTGATTCTTCAACTGAAGCCGAGTACTTGGCAGCATCTGAGGCAGCCAAGGAGGCAGTTTGGATTCGCAAGTTCATTGATGAACTTGGTGTTGTACCCTCCATCAAGGGTTCAATAGACCTCTATTGTGACAACAATGGAGCTATTGCTCAGGCTAGAGAGTCACGAGAACATCAGAAGGTCAAACATGTCCAGAGGCGATTTCACATGATCCGAGAATGGAAGTCAAAAGGTGAAATCAGAATTTGCAAAGTTGGAACGGATGACAATGTAGCCGATCCACTTACTAAACCTTTGCCTCAAGTGAAGCACAACAAACACATTGAGGCAATGGGAATCAAGCATGTCATGAACTGGCTTTGAATTCCATTTTATAGTGTTTTAATCAAATTTTGAACAATGTTGATGTAAAGCACTATGATGAACCATTCAGTTTTGGAGTAATTAAAATTTTTCATGCAATTTAAATCACTCCGTCTCTATTTAGTTATGGTTTAGAATTAAATAATGAGTCCATTCGATTTTAATAAATATTCAAAATAGGGTATCAAGTCAATGGCTTGAATAAAGAAACACCTATTAAGTGAACATTGAATATTTTAATCGAAAATTATCCCTAATCAAGGTCATATTTTGTGGACGATTGATGACCATCAGAGATTAGTGTGTAGTATGATTTGTATCACCGTTTCTTGTGCTATGAGGATATAAATCATTTGCACAGGTATCGGTTTAGAACCATACTGGATTGACCTATGAGGATACTTTAAGAGATTTAAAATCGTCATAAGTATTTTCTCATTATTACTATCGGAACTCTTTTCCTTTGACCATGAGTAATGGGAGATCTCTTGTTTGAGTACTGGTCCGCTTTGGTATCCGCCAAACGTTCGCCGTAACTGGGGATTATAAAGACATATATTGGGCGGGTGAGTCCTCTTAGTAAGAGAAGCTACATTACAAGACTGGAAATGTCCCCCTACTAACAATAGGGAACATGTCTTGTTGTTAACAAGGCCTCTCGAAGAGCGAGACTGTGAAAAATACATGGCCGTGCTCAGATGGATTTTAGAAATCATCTGCTGGCCGTGCTCAGATGGCCGTGCTCGAATTTCGAGAAACACTTCTGGACGTAACATAGATGACTAGTAATCTTACTCTGTAGTTCATGAAGAGACATGAAGAGACATAGGATAAGAGCTATACACTAAATGCACACTTGTCCAGAAGGACAAGTGGGAGATTGAAAGGATTGGTGTCCTTGAAACAAGTGTATTATTATGATAGCGGGTTCAGAATTATTAGAAAGCTAATATATTCAGCAAGGTCAAGTGATCACAATGCCTGGGTGGAGGCTTCTTCCGATCAGTAATATTAATATAATTAATATTACAGCTTAATCTTGACTGAACCCTTCGGGTCACACCCAAGCAAATATATGCGAACCAACTCGACGAATTAATTCGGAAGAAATTAATTCGTCACCCGAGTGTTAAATAATTAGACATCGGTAATTCGAGCTTAGAGCGTCAAAACCGATCGTCGGATGTCGAGTCTAAATAATAAAAGACGAGACGCACAAAATAATAATATATCAACAATATTCCCGAAAATAACCCTAGCATCGGAGTGCCCCGAGCATCCGAATGCTAAGGGCAAGAAGAGCCGGCGCACCGTGCTACAGCCATGGCCAGCCGCGGCTAGGCACAGCAGCAGCCGCGCCGCACCACGGCAGCAGCTGGTGCGGGCTGGTACGGGCTAGGCTCGGGCCGGGCTCGTTGGCTCGTGGCTTAGCTCGGGACATAGGGCCGTGAATAAGGGGAAGGTTGGAATATGGGAGCAAGTGGGTTGCCATGTGGCACAAGGTGAGGGAGAGAGTGGGGAGCAAGTTTGGTCCCCATCTCCAAGTGGTCCTGACCTACTCTCTCATGTATGCTTGACAGTTGTTGATTTATTACTAGTTTGCTTAATAATTTTATTTTAGCTTTAAAATAAAATGAGAAAATCTCATTGTCCCACATTGATGGGAGAGATTTTCATACTCCCATCATTCTCTATAAATACCCAACTTTGGGCATTGGAATTGATGCTTTAGTGGGAGTTAAATAGAGCATTCCATATTATTGGAAAAACTCTTAAACTCATATAACACTCGGGTTTTGGTCAGACCTCGCTAACCCCCAAGTAGTAGACCTTAAAGTTGTGTTCGCCTTTTTGTGGGTGGATACCGTCGGAGGCGCGGCGCTTGACGTGCTCGTAGCTTTCAAGTTAGAGCCCTGGTTTTTGGGCGAAGCTCGGTTCGAGGGTAAGATTCGTTATCTTTTCTTTGTGTTTATTTTTTTTTATGATTTATGATTTTAATTATTGCGAGCGGTTCCTTGGGTCAGGGTTTGTTTCCGCGGTGAGTCAGACTCACCAAACCCTAACAGATGACACCTATTACGGCTAATGAGCCCCTTAGATAAGCGATGATGTGTCTGACGCCCCTTAGGGATAATAAGCCCCTAGGATGGGTGATGATGTGTCTTACACCCCTCAACGCTAATGAGCCACTTGGATAGGCGATGATGTGTCTCACGCCCCTTTTTTCCAATGAGCATCTTGAATAAGCGATGATGTGTTTGATGCCCCTTAGGGCTAATGAGCCCCTTGGATGGGCAATGATGTATCTCACGCCCCTTAGGGCTAATGTCCCCCTTTGATGGGCGATGATGTGTGAGACGCCCCTTAAGGCTAATAAGACCCTTAGATGGTTTATGATGTGTCTAACGCCCCTTAGGGCTAATAAGCCATTGGATGGACCATGATGTGTCTGAAACCCATTAGGGCTAATGAGACCCTTAGATGGGCGATGATAAGTCCGACGCCCCTTAGGGCTAATAAGCCCCTTGGATGGGATTTGATGTGTCTTACACCTCTCAAGGCTAATGAGCCCCTTGGATGGGCGATTATGTGTCTAACGCCCCTTAGATGAATTGATCCCCTTGGATGGGGGATGATGTGTCTCACGCCCATGAGTGCTAAAGAGCACCTTTGATGGGCGATGATGTGTCTGATGCTCTTTAGGGCTAATGAGCCCCTTGGACTGCCGATGATGTGTCTGACATCCCTTAGGGCTAATTAGCCCCTTGGATGGGTAATGATGTGTATAACGCCCCTTAGGGATGTTACGCCCCTAGAGCTAAAAAGCCCCATGGATGGGCGATGATGTGTTTGATGCCCCTTAGGGCTTATGAGCCCCTTAGATGGGTGATGATGTGTCTGACGCCCCTTAAGGATAATAAGCTCCTAGGATAGGCGATGATGTTCCTTACACCCCTTAGGGCTAATAAGCCCCTTAGATGGGCAATAATTTAACTCACGCCCATTAAGGCTAATTAGCCCCTTGGATGGGCGATGATGTGTCAAACGCTCCTTACAGCACATAAGCCCCTTTGATAGGCGATGACGTGTCTTACGCCCCTTAATTCTAATGAGCACCTTTTATGGGTGATGATGTGTCTAATGCCCCTTAGGGATAATGAGCTACTTAGATGGGCGATGATGTGTCTCATGCCTCTTATGGCTAACGGGCCCCTAGGATTGGCGATGATGTGTATGACGCCCCTTGTGGCTAATGAGCCCCTTGGATGGGTAATGATGTGTCTTACGTCCCTCAGGGTTAATGATCCCCTTGTTTGGGCGATAATGTGTCTGACGCCCCTTAAGGCTAATGAGCCCCTTGGATGGGCAATGATGTATCTCACGCCTCTTATGGCTAATGATCCCATTTGATGGGCGATGATGTGTGTGACGCCCCTTATGGATATTGGGCCCCTTAGATTGGCGATGATGTGTATGACGCCCCTTAGGGCTAATGAGCCCCTTGGATGGGTAATGTTGTGTCTTACGCCCCTCAAGGTTAGTGAGCCCCTTGTTTAGGCGATGATGTGTCTGACGCCCCTTAAGGCAAATGAGCCCCTTGGATGGGCAATGATGTATCTCACGACTGTTAGGGCTAATGATCCCCTTTGATGGGCGATGATGTGTGTGACGCCCCTTAAGGCTAATAAGACCCTTAGATGGTTAATAATGTGTCTAATTCCCCTTAGGGCTATTAAGCCCCTTTAATGGGTCATAATGTGTGTGACACCTATTAGGGCTAATGAGCCCCTTAGATGGGCGATGATGTGTCTGACGCCCCTTAGGCCTAATAAGCCTCTTGGAGGGGTGATGATGTGTCTTACACCCCTCAACGCTAATGAGCCCCTTGGATAGGCGATAATGTGTCTCACGCCCCTTTGTTCTAATGAGCATCTTGGATTGGCGGTGATGTGTTTGATGCCCCTTAGAGCTAATGAGCTCCTTAGATGGGCGACGATGTGTTTCACGCCCCTTATAGCTACTTGGCCCCTTGGATTGGCGATGATATGTATGACACCCCTTAGGGCTAATGAGCCCTTTAGATGGGTAATGATGTGTCTGACGCCCCTCAGCGCTAATGTGAAAGGAATAGTGTCCTTCAAACAAGTGTATTATTCTGATAGCGGGTTCAGAATTATTAGAAAGGTGATGCAAGTCTAAGCATGGAGAACTTCGAAGATTTGCTTATCATGCATCAAGATAGCTTGTCCCTAAACATTGATTCAAGCCAAGCATTGCATGGACACTTTCTTGGATATCAAAGCAAAGCCACGGTTTGCTTAGTGGCTTTTCTTGGAGTCTAGTTCACTTTCTTGAACTTTCTTGAATTTTCTTTACTTAGATTTTGCTTACAAGTTTTTACCTTTCACTTGAAAGGGTTTTTCTTGGTTCAAGCATTAGGATCTTTAATCTTTATTTAGTTCTTTAATTTTTATTTATTTATTTAGTTTCTTTAAAAATCAGTTAGTTAGCAAAATAAATCAGTTTGGTGTATGCTTGTGCGCCAAGGTGCTTGCTCTTCAAGCAAGTTAGAATTCTAGTTTAATTAGGATTGAATTAGGGACTTGTCCTAATCTTCCTAGGTAAACTAAGTCTTATAAATAGGGTTGTAAACACATGAATTGATATATACATAGATTAATATTCAGATTTATTTCTTAAGTTGCATACTTGAGTTTTGGTTGATTGCGATCAATTGCTGTTTTGCTTGTTTTAGTTAAAACATTTGTTTGGATTGATTAATTAGGTGGATTCTTAATTGATTAATCTTAGTTTTTGTGTAATTCTTGGTGGATTTCCTGTATAGAATTAGACTTAAACATATCCCTTGTGTTTTGTTGATTTTCGGATCAATAATTCACATCATCTTTGGTATCAGAGCCAGGTTACGCAACTTCGGAAAAAATTAAACTGGGAACAATTGGCTAGGAATTTTTGCATTGAACTCTAAAAACGTCCAGCTATCACCATATAAAATTTCATAATTTTTAGTTGAGTAACGCATTCTACACAGCCTCAAATATTTGGTGTTTGTGCACTGATTTGCGGATGAGAGTCCGGTTTTTGTGTTGCCTAGTTTTCCTTCAAGATTCGATCTTTTAATCAAGATTTTTGCATGAACTGACTTGATTTGTGTAGGAATCATGACTGACGAGGAGGTTCCACAGGTTCCAAGGGGATTAACCTTAGAACAGGCTCAAAATCTTAGAAGAGATAGGCGAATTGACGAGTTGGCAGCAAGGATGGATGAGATATTAAAAAGGCTTGATACTCTTGCTGGAGATTCTTCAAGGAAAGGGAATTCTAACCCTAATTCTGGTTCAAGTGAGGAAGAACAACCAAGGAGGAACCCAAGGAGGCCACGAAATAATTATTCCTCAAGTGATGAATCACCAAGGCCTAGGAGAAGAGATAGACCAAAGGATGATGATAGGAACCTTAGATTAGATCTTCCCGAATTCAATGGGAGTATGAATGAACCTGAAAAATACTTTGAGTGGATTAGAAGGGCCGAGACACTCTTTGATTACAAGGAGTATGATGAAAGGAAAAGATGCAAATTGGCTGAATTAAAACTGACCGGTTATGCTAGTCTTTGGTATGATAATCTAAAGAAGAAAAGGCATAAGGAGGGGCGTGCAAGAATCTCAACTTGGGAACAACTCAAGAAGCACATGAAAAAAAGGTTCGTACCTAGTGATTATATTCAAGATGTTTATCTTAAGATGCAACTTTTTAAACAAAATTCTATGACTGTTGAGAATTATATTGGTGAATTTGAAAAGTTATGCATGCTATGTGGCTTAGAAGAAATTGTTGAGCATAAGATTGCTAGGTTTATTTCGGGGTTGAATGATAGTATTGCTGAAAAAGTTGAATTGCAACAATATTGGTCCTTTGAGGATGTTTGCAAGGTAGCTTTGAAAGTTGAAAAACAGATAAAGGGGAAGAAAGGGACGTACACTAAGCCCTTTGTAAAAGGTTTCACTAAACCTTTTGAGAAGAACAGCTTGGAGAAAAGTGGTTCTAGTTCGAACTACAAGGAGACTAAATCAAAGTTTGAAGCTCCTAAAAAGCTTGTTGAAGATAGAAAGTGCTTCAAGTGTGGTAGTGTTGGTCACATTGCAACTAATTGTCCATCAAAAAGAGTAATGACTGCTCAAGAGTGGGAACAAGAACAAGCTAAGTGTGAGCAAGGTAGTGACTATGAAGAAAAGAACGAAGAGGAAAACTTTGAAGAAGAGGAGGGGCATATTGACGAAATTGATCCCGAGACTCATGGTCAAAGTTTGGTTCTAAGAAGGGCGCTACACTCTAAAACCGTACCTATGGAAAACAATCAAAGGGAGAAAATCTTTCTTACAAGGTGCAAGGTAGAAGATAGGTTGTGTGATATGATCATAGACACGGGGAGTTGCACTAATGTGGTATCTACTACTTTGGTAGACAAATTGAAGTGGCCAACTACTGAACATCCAAGCCCTTATAAGCTTCATTGGCTTAATAATTCGAGTGATGTTAAGGTAACTAAACAAGCCTTAATCTCCTTTTCAATTGGTAAATTTTATGATAAAGTTTTGTGTGATGTTTGTCCTATGGATGCTTGTCATATACTATTAGGCCGTCGTTGGCAATATGATAGATTTGTGAAGTTTGATGGAAGGACTAATGTGTATGTTGTGAGAAAAGGAGAAAAAGAGAGACCGGTTGCTTTAAAACCTTTGATAAGCAACAAGTCTTCTAATGTTACCTCTAATTCGAAGAGTTCTTATTTGATTAGTGAGAGGGAATTAGAAAAAGAAATTTGCAGCAACAATGTGGTATATATACTTGTTTCTAATGAGATTCGAATTGATCAAGATAAACAAGCAAAGAGGCCGTATGAATTGGAATCTGTTTTAGAAGAATTCAAGGATGTCTTTTCTAAGGAATTACCTCTGGGACTACCTCCTATTCGTGGGATAGAGCATCAAATTGACTTGATTCCGGGAGCATCATTACCTAATAAGGCAACCTATAGAAGTAATCCGGAAGAAACAAAGGAGATGCAAAGGCAAATTGAAGAGCTTATGGCTAGAGGATACGTGAGGGAAAGTATGAGCCCTTGTGCTGTGCCTACTTTACTTGTCCCAAAGAAAGATGGGAGTTGGCGCATGTGTATTGATAGTAGGAGTGTGAATAACATCACTATCAAATACCGATTTCCTATTCCAAGATTAGATGATCTACTTGATGAACTACATGGTTCACAGTTGTTTTCTAAGATTGATCTTATTAGTGGTTATCATCAAATTCGAATGAGAGAAGGAGATGAGTGGAAAACAACATTTAAGACTAAGTTAGGGTTGTATGAATGGTTGGTGATGCCGTTTGGACTCACTAATGCACCTAGCACTTTCATGAGGTTGATGCATGAGGTACTTAAACCTTTCCTTGGCAAGTTTGTTGTTGTTTATTTAGATGATATTCTGATATACTCTAAAAATTTGCATGATCATCTAAATCATCTAACAAGTGTGTTTGAAGTGTTAAGAGAGAAGAAACTCTATGCTAAGCTTGAAAAATGCTACTTCTTAGTGCCTAGTGTTACTTTTCTTGGTTATGTTGTATCAAAAGATGGAGTTTCAGTTGATCATTCGAAAGTAGAGGCTATTAAAACTTGGCTTATTCCTACTAATGTGAGTGATCGAGATACAAAGTTTATGAGTTTCGTTTGGAAGTCTTTATGGAAGCTTGTGGGAACTAAATTGCTCTTTAGTACATCGTACCATCCACAAACTGATGGACAAACCGAGGTTACTAATCGTACTCTTGGTGCGCTTTTGTGTGGGTTAGTGAGTAAGACACAAAAGGATTGGGACATCAAGTTAGCTCATGCGGAGTTTGCTTATAATAGATCACCTATATATGCTACCAAACATAGTCCTTTTGAGGTAGTCTATGGAGTCAATCCGAAACTTCCAATTGATCTTGTTCCATTGCCTAAGGGTGAGTTAATTCACAAAGATGCCGAGTCTAAGTTGAAGAGTATGCTGAAATTACATGCTCAAGTTCGAACAAGAATAGAGAAAGTAAATGACATGTACAAAGCTAGAGCAAACAAGCATAGAAGGCAACAAAGTTACACTGTTGGAGACTTGGTATGGTTACATTTGAGAAAGGAAAGATTTCCAGGAAAACGCAAGAATAAGTTGATGCCTAGAAGTGAAGGTCCTTTCAAGATTGTTGAGAAGATCAATGACAACGCTTATAAGTTAGAACTTCCGGGAGAATATGGAGTTAGTGCTACATTCAATGTTGGCGATTTGGCTAAGTATATTCCTGATGAAGAACTTCAAGATTTGAGGACAAATTCTTTCGAAGAAGAGGAGGATGATGCAAGTCTAAGCATGGAGAACTTCGAAGATTTGCTTATCATGCATCAAGATAGCTTGTCCCTAAACATTGATTCAAGCCAAGCATTGCATGGACACTTTCTTGGATATCAAAGCAAAGCCACGGTTTGCTTAGTGGCTTTTCTTGGAGTCTAGTTTACTTTCTTGAACTTTCTTGAATTTTCTTTACTTAGATTTTGCTTACAAGTTTTTACCTTTCACTTGAAAGGGTTTTTCTTGGTTCAAGCATTAGGATCTTTAATCTTTATTTAGTTCTTTAATTTTTATTTATTTATTTAGTTGCTTTAAAAATCAGTTAGTTAGCAAAATAAATCAGTTTGGTGTATGCTTGTGCGCCAAGGTGCTTGCTCTTCAAGCAAGTTAGAATTCTAGTTTAATTAGGATTGAATTAGGGACTTGTCCTAATCTTCCTAGGTAAACTAAGTCTTATAAATAGGGTTGTAAACACATGAATTGATATATACATAGATTAATATTCAGATTTATTTCTTAAGTTGCATACTTGAGTTTTGGTTGATTGCGATCAATTGCTGTTTTGCTTGTTTTAGTTAAAACATTCGTTTGGATTGATTAATTAGGTGGATTCTTAATTGATTAATCTTAGTTTTTGTGTAATTCTTGGTGGATTTCCTGTATAGAATTAGACTTAAACATATCCCTTGTGTTTTGTTGATTTTCAGATCAATAATTCACATCAAAAGGTAATATATTCAGGAATGTCAAGTGATCGGAATGCCTGGGTTGAGGCCTCTTCCGATCAGTAATATTAATATAATTAATATTACAGCTTAATCTTGACCGAGCCCTTCGGGTCACACCCAAGCAAAGATATGCGAACCAACTCGACGAATTAATTCTGAAGAAATTAATTCGTCGTCCGAGTGTTAAATAATTAGACATCGGTAATTCGAGCTTAGAGCGTCGAAACCGATTGTCGGAAGTCGAGTTAAAATAATAAAAGACGAGACGCGCAAAATATTTTATAAATCAACAATATTCCTGATAATACCCCTAGCATCGGAGTGCCCCGAGCATCTTAATACTAAGGGAAAGACGAGCCGGCGCACCGTGCTGCAGCCACGGCCAGCCGCGGCTAGGTACAGCAATAGCCGCGCCGCGCCATAGCAGCAGCTGGTGAGGGCTAGGCTCGGGCCAAGTGCGGGCTGGGCTCGGGCTTGGCTCGGGCCATAGGGCCGTGAATAAGGGGAAGGTTTGAATATGGGAGCAAGTGGGTTGCCATGTGGCACAAGGTGAGGGAGAGAGTGGGGAGCAAGTTTGGTCGTTATCTCCAAGTGGTCCCCACCTACTCTCTCATGTATGCTTGACACTTGTTGATTTATTACTAGTTTGCTTAATAATTTTATTTTAGCTTTAAAATAAAATGAGAAAATCTCATTGTCCTACATTGATGGGAGAGATTTTCATACTCCCATCATTCCCTATAAATACCCAACTTTGGGCATTGGAAATGATGCTTGAGTGGGAGTTAAATAGAGCATTCCATAATATTGGAAAAACTCTTAAACTCATATAACACTCGGGTTTTGGTCGGACCTCGCTAACCCCCAGGTAGTAGACCTTAAAGTTGTGTTCGCCTTTTTGTTTGTGGATACCGTCGGAGGCGCGGCGCTTGACGTGCTCGTAGCTTTCAAGTAAGAGCCCCGGCTTTTGGGCGAAGCTCGCTTCGAGGGTAAGATTCGTTATCTTTTCTTTGTGTTTATTTATTTATGTTTTATGATTTTAATTATTGCGAGCGGTTCCTTTGGTCAGGGTTTGTTTCCGCGGTGAGTCGGACTCACCAAACCCTAACAGCGGTATCGGAGCCCCGCTCGTTTATTTTTATAATTATATTTTCCAAGGTTTATTTTGGCTTAATTTTCTAGTTTAAGTTGCAAATGAGATTAGTACCTCAGTTTTATTTATTTTAATCCCGTTTTAATGTCGATTTTTGCCCAGAACCCAGATTTTCGCCCAAGACTAGTGAAGTTTGGGTGGAAAACGTGTTATAGAAAGGTTTTTACCCCCAATAGGAACTGTGTTTAAGCCAAATTCTAACCAGAAATGCCTGTTTCGCGGGGTTTTTCGTTTTATACGAAAAATTTTAAGTCTTTTCTAACCTTGAAATTAATGGCATAAATTGTTGATTATATGGTTGATTATTTGCATTATTTTCTTCATTTTTATGTCCCCTTAAAGCACACTTACTTGGTAGTATTGGATGCTTAAAGGTTGATTTATTTTCACATAATTGCAAACTAATTGCTTTTTAATGTGAAAGTTTTAATTTTGAGGCTTCCTAAGTGTTAAAGATTCAATCTTTATTTGTGATAAGTTATTATAACTTTTAAAACCACTAAATTCCATGTTATTTTGTGTTAAACTTTGATGTTTTAATCATTTTGAGTTGATTGGAAACATAAAGTTTCGATTTTTGTGATAGAAATTTGGTTATCTTCATGTTGGAAGATATAATTTTCAAGGATTCACAAAATTTAGATGTTGGATTTTTCATTTGAACATTCAAATTCATATTTTTCCAACTTCCTTTTACTTTGTCAAATTCTCAAGTTTAATTTAAATTGATTAAATTGAAAGTGAGAAATTGCCTCAATTTTATGTTGCACCAAGATAAACCAATTTAATTAAGTATGGTTCTTAGAATTATTTTGGTTATTTGCACTTTGAAAATTTTATTAAGTTAGACTTGTTTAAAATTTTATTTTGCTCTCTAATTAGTTCTAAAATTAATTTAGAATTAATTATTGTTGTCTCGCGAAAAGGGATCAAATCCCGAGGTTGTGGCACGCAAAACGAGGCAATGCATCACCTTGGCGAGCCGGGCTGCACAACAGCCCATATGTGGCTTCCAAGGCGGCATCACCACCTTACTTGCGGCCACACGCGCGGCAGCAGCCACGCAAGGTAGCAGCACACGCTGGCTGCAGCAGCCACTCGCGGCTGTGCCGTGGCAGCAGCTCGCGGCCGTGTGCCGTGGGCCGTGTGTTCGTGGTCTTGGCGTGTGTGTATGCTTGGTGCGGTGAGGTGTTTAGCCGTAGTAGGCTTGATGTTGCTTATTTTGCCGTTTTATCTATTTTAATTAATTTTGTTTATTTTAATTAAAATTTTGGGAGGCTAGGCCTCGGTTTTGAGCGGCATTGGCAAAATTTCATTTTGACAAGCTTGGGTGCTACCGACTTAATTAATTAGATTAATTAAGGAAATGCGGAATTTAGTGGGAGCTTCAATTATTAATGACGTAAATTATATAATCGGTTAAACAACTTTGACTAGTTTTAATTAGGCGTGTTAATCGGATTAACCACCTAGAATAGTTACTAGTGCGCGCGTTGTTTAAATGCATTTTATTTTGTTTTAATTTGTAAATTGCATGGGCCATTCACAAATAATGAATGGATGAATGGAATACATATATTCTCTCTCACAGGTTTTATGAAATGGCAACTAGTGGGACCCGACTAGGATAGAAAATACGGACTACGTGCCGTTATGTATTTTTGTAAATCTAAATACGGTCTACGCACCGTTAAGTATTTTTGGACTTTATTATTTAGATCATTCCTAGTTGTAGACACTAGTTTTTGCATAGTTTAGTGAAGTCTTGAAGACGGCGTATCTTGGAAGACAAAGCCTTGAATTGCAAATGAAGACCTTTTGAAGATATGAAGATCTCAAGGGGTCATGCTAGTTGCTAATATGCATCTATAATTTCGCTTTATGTTTTATGCCTATATATATATGTGTGAATTATTCGTTAGATGCATGTTTAGGTTTTCTTGATGTTGCGATGATTAGTTAAATTCACTTAAATCAACCAACATAGAAATCCTAGGTCCCTAAAAAAATTGAGTCAAACTTGCCTTTCCAAAACAACACTTACTAACCGAACGAGAGTAATGGTAGGCTACGCCAAAGCGAGGTGCCATCACTTCTCCAAGGGGCATAAGGCACACCGGGTGTGCACGTTGGTTTTGGTTTAACTCATCGGTATGGGTGAGCAGTCCTCACATACCGTGGCAAAAGAGATACATCGTGAAAGATGCATTAGATGCGACGATTGTCTAACCAAGAGTGGCTTAGAGCCATTAGCAAGGCAATGCTTACCCTAGAAGATTGAGTTTTTAAGACAAGCCAAAGAATGCTTAACCACTCTTTGTTTCTTCGGATCTTGGAATCGCCTTATTTTCGCCAAATAGGGACAATTATTATGCGTAAATAAGACGTTTAATAAGATTGAAGTTTGCATGAATGCTATTAAATTTCAAACTTATTATATTCTTGATAAATGGTTATACTTAGCACTTATATTTATAGTATTCCAAATCAAATAATATTGTTTCCATGATTGGTAAAGGATATCCTTGAGAATAGTTCTCAAAGAAAGGAAAAGCATTTCTAAAATACAATTCTCATTAATGACTTTTATAATAAAGTCCGAAAGGACGGTTGGACATCATGTATTCAAAATACTAGGTAGTTTTGATAAAACATGAGGTATTGAGTTGCAAACTCAAGATTGTCAATGTTTGACAACCAACGTATCTTTTCGCATTACAATTGAGTAGGAATCATTGATGTAGTAATTCGAGTAAGAATTAATGGAAAAGATGGAACTTTGTTTTACGGCGCACTAGGTGCTTGATTATGCCTAACAAAGTATAAGAGTCAAGGTACTTAAAGAAATGATTCTTAAAGAAAGATTATGAGATATTGTATGATAAGAAATATAGGAAAGAAAGAACGAAGAAAAGGAATTAGATTTCATTTCAACTCATGAGTTCATGTTATTTACTTAGCAATTCGTTATCTTCACAAATATCGGATACTGCTTGATTGTTCCACTATGATAGTGACCTCAAACTATTGAAGTTAAGCTAAGTTATCGACTTACAAGCTTAGAATGAAGCAAGAAGAGCTACATCAGTTGTAAGGTCGTACGTTTTGTTTAAAGACCTTTTAAGCCAAAGGCTGGAACAAGTAATGGTTATTATGTTCCATAATCAGCAACTGATCCGTTTACACACGGAAAGACTCACATTCAAAGTAATGAGCAATAGTTGCGAGGTTTATTTGAATGGGATGGTTATCCAAGCGTTGAGTTAAGAATGCTTGATTATAAACAAACATTTCTCTAACATAATAAACTCACTAAGTTCAAGTCATGGGCTTGATTTGCGTTCCAAACATCTTTAGCAATGTCACATCGACAAGAACGTACTCAAGGCTCTATTAAATAGGCTCTTGATAGTTGCTTGAATTGGAATCGTCCTAAGACAAGAAAGTCTTACTTGTTGAAACCGACAAAGCAGAGAGCTATTGTTCTTGGTATAGACAGTTGACTCCGAAGGCTAAAGAGGATTCAATTACTTCAACGTTTCACAAAGAATTTGAAAGGATATGGCTATATTCATCAAATGTGAATAAACTTGACTTGAGTAGCTCAAGAGTTCAGTGAAGTACATAATCGACTTGGCAAGATATCAAAATGTCTAGATTAGATCGAGCGATGTTTGCTTGAGCCAAGCGTGACTATCTCAAAGTTATGAATGGAAATTTTCATAAATAACTCCACAAAGAACATGGTGTGTCTTCACGGAGACCTCGGTGTCATTTGAAAATGACTCGAACAATGATGGTTCACAACCCTTCCTATAAAGTTCTTAAAGATTTGCACAAATGACTAATGTTACACTAACTAATGTGTCGAAGCTAAGAAAGGACGCCATATTTAGTTATGGATAGAAATAACTTCTAAAAGTCTTTTCAAGTATATGTCTAAGGCTCTTAGTCTCAGTGGGAGTTCACTAGCTCAGTGGGAGCAAAGTGGCTCAGTGGGAGTTAGGTGACTCAGTGGGAGCTGAATGGCTCAATAAAGACTAAGATAGCTCAAGTAGGAGCTAACTGTTTGTTTCACAACAAACTTTTACCCAAAGACAATATACATGTCTCTTTGTAAGCATTCAAGTGAGACTACGGGTATTACCTCCACATCCTAATTGAGAACAAAAATTGTTTGTTGCTCTAAGTAGTGTCTTTCTGGAAAGTAACACGTTTTCAAAACGACAAGTGGGAGAAAATGAACTCGATGACCATCGATCTTAGCAACAAACTAGAACTGAGAATCTCGGATGACCTTAAAGGACTTCGTGATAATGCTTGATCAAGAATACTCAAAAGGACTTTACAAGTGCCTTAAAAGAGAATTCATTACTCACAAAACATTAAAGATGTTGGAGTAAGATCAACATAATAAAAGGGCTTTGAAAGCGCCTTAAAACTCAGTGTTTGATGCAATTGCCCCGTATAGGTATATAATTCACCAAAGGCTTGGATTGAATCTTATAAATTTTCTATTAAGTTAGAAACAAAACCTAAGACTTACAAGCATACTATTTACTATTAGATAGTAAAGGAATAATGTCTTGTAAGATAGCTACGACAAATCCAAATTCGAATAATGGTTAAAGACCATGAAAATCCGAAATAGACTCCATGTTTGAAAATCATGTTTGAAACTTGATTAATTTGCATGAAAGGTGAAAGACCCATCGATTGCAAATAAGTTTTCAAGGAGAAAACTAACAAATGTGGAAATGTATATGCATACATAGCTAGATTGGTTGTAAAGGATATAATTAATATCAAGGAGTTGATTTTAATAAAATCCCATTCACCAATCGGAATGCTCAAGTCTTTTCGTGATTGATCTAGCAAAATTGCACATATGAAATATGGAAAAATAGATACAAAAACCGCCTACCCAAAATAGGATTTTGGAAGTGACTATGGAATAGTCTAAGGGTTTTGAAAATCTAAATAATGCTAGATTTGAAAGCAAGCACATGGAATCCGTCATAGGATTAAAGGAAGCATTGCATGAAGGAATTGGAACGTGTTTTCTCATAAAGTTAATAACAGGATTGACTTATGGAGAAACATAGAAATTCTGATGAACAAGAAGTTTAGTGGGAGAAAAAGTAATGGTCCAACAAGAAGTTTACGAACTCTATTGTGAAACAACCATCAAATGCTAAATGTTTAGATTTGAAATTATTTTCGACAATGGACCGAGCTAAAGACGATACTTAGTACATGTTGGGAATTGAGTTCTATGGTATAGACTTAATTAAATGTTTAAATGAGTAAAAGAAATTACCATGTTAAACATGAAAGACTTTGAAAGGCTTTCCACCCATATGTATGAAGCTAAGTAAATGTTTGAACTAAGTATAAGCTAGGCTAAGTACTAAATCAAACAAGAAAGACTCTAGTAAGAGACTTTCAATCATATCATATAGCGAACAATTTGGCATGACTCAGTGTAACTGTATGAGCTAAATGTCTCATGGATGGAATAAAATTGAGAATCATTCTAGAATTAAATCCATCATGTAAGGCTATGATATGGAATGGTCTGATGACTTACATGCTTAGAGCATGTGAAGTACGTATTCAATACCAATCGACATTAATCTAAGTATTAGATCATTAGATTATGGTCAAGAACATCCAAAGAACTTAGATAAGTAGTTAGATGAGTTCTTGACGCATGGAAACAAATATTATTTGAGTTTTGATGTTGCAAGCACAAACCTTAACAAGGATTAGATCCTTAGCAAGGAAGCCATTTATAAGCACGAGGCAAGAAGTGTCATGGCTTGAGAATAGTAACATGGATGTGCATCTATGTATAATGTGCGGGAATTTAAGGAAAATTTCCATGATCACAAGTGATTAGGGTATCCCAAATCGTTGTGAGTCGCTTGGAGTAAAACCCAAGCAAGACATCATCGGGGAGTCTACTAAAATATATGTTGAGAATATTTTTGCCTTAAAGGCAATAATAAGATAGATGTTAAATGGAAAGGTTCGTTGTTGAACATTAATGATTGTAGGTTGTCAAGTAGAAGGTCTCAAATCATGAAAATGAGTGGGAGCCATTGCTTGGACAATAAATCCTTAATCACATGTAATCCATTAACACTCTCAAAATTTTATCATCTTATTATGGAAATGGTGGATAATTAAGATGCTAAGGTTTGCAAAGTAATTTTAATTAAACTTTTGCAATAAGTGAACGACAACATTCATAATTGCATGAAAGAAATCAAGCATATCAAATATGGGGGTGATTTCTATGAATGTTTTATGAAGAGTATTACTCTTTAAACATTTAGGAAAAACCATTTATCATAAGATGAAACATTGTGAAGTTTCATAGTGGAATAAAATATTTCTAAATATTCCACAAAACTATTTAATTGTGGTTTAGAATTAAATAATGAGTCCATTCGATTTTAATAAATATTCAAAATCGGGTATCAAGTCAATGGCTTGGATAAAGAAACACCTATTAAGTGAACATTGAATATTTTAATCGAAAATTATCCCTAATCAAGGTCATATTTTGTGGACGTATGATGACCATCAGAGATTAGTTTGTAGCATGATTTATAGCACCGTTTCTTGTGCTATGAGGATATAAATCATTTGCACAGGTATTGGTTTAGAACCATACTGGATCGACCTATGAGGAAACTTTAAGAGATTTAAAAATCGTCATAAGTATTTTCTCATTATTACTATCGGAACTCTTTTCCTTTGACCATGAGTAGTGGGAGATCTCTAATTTTAATACTGGTCCGCTTTGGTATCTGCCAAACGTTTGCCGTAACTGGGGATTATAAAGACAGATATTGGGCGGGTGAGTCCTCTTAGTAAGAGAAGCTACATTACAAGACTGGAAATGTCCCCTACTAACAATAGGGAACATGTCTTGTTGTTAACAAGGCCTCTCGAAGAGCGAGACTGTGAAAAATGCATGGCCGTGCTCAGATGGATTTTAGAAATCATCTGCTTATTGACAGTCAAACTCGGATTTCGAGAAACACTTCTGGACGTAACAGAGATGACTAGTAATCTTACTCTGTAGTTCATAAAGAGACATGAAAGACATAGGATAAGGGCTATACACTAAATGCACACTTGTCCGGAAGGACAAGTGGGAGATTGAAAGGAATGGTGTCCTTCGAACAAGTGTATTATTATGATAGCGGGTTCAGAATTATTAGAAAGCTAATATATTCAGCAAGGTCAAGTGATCACAATGCCTGAGTGGAGGCCGCTTCCGATCAGTAATATTAATATAATTAATATTACAGCTTAATCTTGACTGAACCCTTCGGGTCACACCCAAGCAAATATATGCGAACCAACTCGACGAATTAATTCGGAAGAAATTAATTCGTCGCCCGAGTGTTAAATAATTAGACTTCGGTAATTCGAGCTTAGAGCGTCGAAACCGATCGTCGGATGTCGAGTCTAAATAATAAAAGACGAGACGCGCAAAATAATAATAAATCAACAATATTCCCGAAAATAACCCTAGCATCAGAGTGCCCCGAGCATCCGAATGCTAAGGGCAAGACGAGCCGCGCGCACCGTGCTGCAGCCGCGGCCAGCCGCGGCTAGGCACAGCAGTAGCCGCGCCGCGCCACAGCAGCAGCTGGTGCGGGCTGGTGCGGGCTGGGCTCGGGCTTGGCTCGTGGCTTGGCTCGGGCCATAGGTCCGTGAATAAGGGGAAGGTTTGAATATGGGAGCAAGTGGGTTGCCATGTGGCATAAGGTGAGGGAGAGAGTAGGGAGCAAGTTTGGTCCCCATCTCCAAGTGGTCCTCACCTACTCTCTCATGTATGCTTGACACTTGTTTATTTATTACTAGTTTGCTTAATAATTTTATTTTAGCTTTAAAATAAAATGAGAAAATCTCATTGTCCCTCATTGATGGGAGAGATTTTCATACTCCCATCATTCCCTATAAATACCCAACTTTGGGCATTGGAAATGATGCTTTAGTGGGAGTTAAATAGAGCATTCCAAAATATTGGAAAAACTCTTAAACTCATAACACTCGGGTTTTGGTCGGACCTCGCTAACCCCCAGGTAGTAGACCTTAAAGTTGTGTTCGCCTTTTTGTGCGTGGATATCGTCGGAGGCGCGGCGCTTGACGTGCTCGTAGCTTTCAAGTAAGAGACCCGGTTTTTGGGCGAAGCTCGCTTCGAGGGTAAGATTCGTTATCTTTTCTTTGTGTTTATTTATATATGCTTTATGATTTTAATTATTGCGAGCGGTTCCTTGGGTCAGGGTTTGTTTCCGCGGTGAGTCGGACTCACCAAACCCTAACATAATGAGCCCCTTGTTTGGGCGATGATGTGTCTAACGCGCCATAAGGCTAATGAGCCCCTTGGATGGGCAATGATGTATCTCACGCCCCTTAGGGCTAATGATCCCCTTTGATGGGCGATGATGTGTGTGACGCCCCTTAAGGCTAATAAGACCCTTAGATGTTTAATGATGTGCCTGACGCCCCTTAAGGCTAATAAGCCCCTTGGATGGGCCATGATGTGTATGACACCCATTAGGGCTAATGAGCCCCTTAGATGGGCGATAATGTTTCTGACGCCCCTTAGGGCTAATAACCTTCTAGGATGGGTGATGATGTGTCTTACACCCCTCAACGCTAATGAGCCCCTTGGATAGACGATGATGTGTCTCACGCCCCTTTGTTCTAATGAGCCTCTTGGACAGGCGATGATGTGTTAGATGCCCATTAGGGCTAATTTGCCCCTTGGATGGGCGATGATGTGTCTCACGCCCCTTATGGCTATTGGGCCCCTTAGATTGGCGATGATGTGTATGACGTCCCTTAGGGCTAATGAGCCCCTTGGATGGGTAATGATGTGTTTTACGCCCCTCAGGGCTAATGAGCACCTTGTCTAGGCGATGATGTGTCTGACAGCCCTTAAGGCTAATAAGCCTCTTTGATGGGCAATGATGTATCTCACGCCTCTTAAGGCTAATGATCCCCTTTGATGGGCGATGATGTGTGTGACGCCCCTTAAGGCTAATAAGACCCTTAGATGGTTAACGATGTGTCTGGCGCCCCTTAGGGATAATAAGCCCCTTTGATGGGCTATGATGTGTGTGACACCCATTAGGGCTAATAAGCCCCTTAGATGGCTGATGATGTGTCTGACGCCCCTTATGGCTAATAAGCCCCTTGGATGGGTGATGATGTGTCTTACACCCTTCAACACTAATGAGCCCATTTGATAGGCGATGATATGTCTCACGCCCCTTTGTTCCAATGAGCATCTTGGATAGGCGATGATGTGTTTGATGCCCCTTAGGGCTAATGAGCCCCTTGGATGGGCGATGATGTGTCTCACGCCCCTTATGGCTACTAGGCCCCTTGGATTGGCGATGATGTGTATGACGCCCCGTAGGGCTAATGAGCCCCTTAGATGATGATGTGTCTGACTCCCCTCGGGGCTAATGTGCCCCTTTTATGGGTGATGATGTGTCTGACGCCCCTTGAGGCTAATACGCCCCTTGGATGGGCAATGATGTATCTCACGCCCCTTAAGTCTAATAAACCCCTTTGATATGCAATGATGTGTGTGATGCCCCTTAAGGCTAATAAGACCCTTACATGGTTAATGATGTATCTGAAACCCCTTAGGGCTAATGATCCCCTTTGATGGGCGATGATGTGTGTGACGCCCCTTAAGGCTAATAAGACCCTTAGATGGTTAATGATATGTCTGACGCCCCTTAGGGTTAATGAGCCCCTTAGATAGGCGATGATGTGTTTAACGCCTTTTAGGGCTAATGAGCCCCTTGGATGGGCGATGATGTGTCTGATGCCCCTTAAAGCAAATAAGCCCCTTTGATGGGCCATGATGTGTGTGACACCCGTTAGGACTAATGAGCCCTTTAGATGGGCGATGATGTGTCTGACACCCCTTAGGGCTAATAAGCCCCTTAGAAGGGTGATGATGTGTCTCACACTCCTCAACGCTAATGAGCCTCTTGGATAGGGGATGATGTGTCTCTCGCCCCTTTGTTCTAATAAGCATCTTGAATAGGCGATGATGTGTTTGATGCCCCTTAAGGCTAATGAGCCCCTTGGATAGGCGATGATGTGTCTCACGCCCCTTATAGCTACTAGGCTCCTTTGATTGGCGATGATGTGTATGACGTCCCTTAGGGCTAATGACCCCCTTGGATGGGTAATGATGTGTCTGACGCCTGTTGGGGCTAATGAGCCCCTTTTATGGGTGACGATGTGTCTAACGCCCCTTAAAGCTTTAAACCCGTTGGATGGGCATTGATGTATCTCACGCCCCTTAGGGCTAATGATCCCCTTTGATGGGCGATGATGTGTGTGGCGCCACTTAAGGCTAATAAGACCCTTAGATGGTTAATGATGTGTCTGACGCCCGTTAGGGCTAATAAGCCCATTGCATGGGCAATGATGTGTGTGAAACCCATTAGGGCTAATTAGCCCCTTAGATGGGCGATGATGTGTCTGACGCCCCTTAGGGCTAATGAGCTCCTTGGATGGGCGATGATGTTCCTTACACCCCTTAGGGCTAATGAGCCCCTTAGATGGGCAATGATGTGACTCATGCCCATTAAGGCTAGTTAGCCCCTTGGATGGGCGATAATGTGTTAGACGCTCCTTACATAAATTGAGCCCCTTGGATAGGTGATGACGTGTCTTACGCCCCTTAGTTCTAATGAGCACCTTTTATGGGCGATGATGTGTCTAATGCCCCTTAGGGATAATGAGCCACTTGGATGGGCGATAATGTGTCTCATGCCTCTTATGGCTAATAGGCCTCTTGGATTGGCGATGATGTATATGAAGCCCCTTATGGCTAACGAGCCCCTTGGATGGGTAATGATGTGTCTAACACCCGTCGAGGCTAATGAGCCCCTTGGGTAGGCAATGATGTGACTCACGTCCCTTAAGGCTATATAGCCCTTTGGATTGGCGATGATGTGTATGACGCCCCGTAGGGCTAATGATCCCCTTTAGTGGGCGATGATGTGTCTGGTGCCATTAGGGCAATTGACCCCCTTTGATGGGCAATGATGTGTCTGACGCTCCTTAGAGCAATTGAACCCCTTCGATAGGCGATGATGTGTCTCACACCCCTTAGTTCTAATGAGCCCCTTGGATGGGTTATGATGTATCTAACGCCCTATAGGGCTAATAAGCCCCTTGGATGGCGATGATGTGTCTTACACCTCTCAGGGCTAATTAGCCCCTTTGATGTGAAATGATATGACTCACGCCCCTTAAGGCTAACTAGCCCCTTGGATAGGCAATGATGTATATCACGCCCCTAAGGGCTAATGATCCCCTTTGTTGGGCGATAAAGTGTCTGATGCCCATAAGGCTAATGATCCCTTTGGATGGGCGATGGTTTGTCTAATGCTTCTAAGAGCAATTAAGCCCTTTGGTAAGGCGATGATGTGTCTCATGTCCCTTAGTTCTAATGAGCCCCTTGGATGAGCGATGATGTGTCTGATGCCCCTTTTAGGGCTAATAAGCCCTTTAGATGGGCCATGATGTGTCTCACGCCTCTTAGGCTAATGGGTCCCTTGAATTGGCGATGATGTGTATGACGCCCCTTAGGGTTGATGAGCCCCTTGGATGGGCGATGATATTTATGACGCCCCTTAAGGCTAATGAGCCCCTTTGATGGGTTATGATTTGTCTGACGCCCTTAGAGCTAATGCGCCCCATGGATGGGCGATGATGTGTCTTACACCCCTTAGGGCTAATGAGCCCCTTGGATGGGCAATGATATGACTCATGCCCCTTAAAGCTAATTAGCCCCTTGGATGGGTAAATATGTATCTTATGCCATTAAGGGCTAATGATCCCCTTTTATGGGCGATAAAGTGTATGATGCCTCTGGGGCTAATGAGCCCCTTGGATGGGCAATGATGTGTCTGATGCCCCTAAGGGTAATGAGCACCTTAAATGGGTGATGATGTGTTTAACGCCCCTTAGGGCTAATGAGCCCCTTGGATGGGCGATGATGTGTGTTACACCCCTCAGGGCTAATGAGCCCCTTGGATGGGCAATGATATGACTCACGCTCTTTAAGGCTAATTAGTCCCTTGGATGGGCAATGATTTACCTCACGCCCCTAATGGCTAATGATCTTCTTTGATGGGCGATAAAGTGTCTGATGCCCCTAGGGCTAAACACCCCCTTGGATGGGCGATGGTGTGTCTGACGCACCTTAGAGAAATTTAGCCCCTTGGATAGGAGATGATGTGTCTTATGCCCCTTAGTGATAATGAGCCCTTTGGATGGGACATGATGTGTCTCACGCCTTTTAGGGCTTATGGGACCCTTAGATTGGCGATGATGTGTATGACGCTCCTTAAGGCTAATAAGCACCTTGGATGGTTAATAATGTGTCTGACGCCCCTCATGGCTAATGAGCCTCTTGTATTGGAAATGATGTGTCTGACACCCCTTAGGGCTAAGGAGCCTCTTGGATAGGCAATGATGTTACTCACGCCCCTTAGGGCTAATGATCCCCTTTGTTGGCGATGATGTGTCTGATGCCCCTTGGGATAATAAGCCCCTTAGATAGGCGGTGATGTGTCTCACGCACTTTATGGCTAATGGGCCCCTTAGATTAGCAATGATGTGTATGACGCCCCTTAGGGCTAATGAGCCCCTTGGATGGGTAATGATGTGTCTGACGCGCCACAGGGCTAATGAGCCCCTTTAATGAGAAATGATGAATCTCACTTCCCTTAGGGCTAATGATCCCCTTTGATGGGCGATGATGTGTATGACGCCACTTAGGGCTAATAGGCCCCTTGGATGAGACCTAATGTGTCTGATGCCTCTTAGGGCTAATGAGCCCCTTAGATGGGCGATGATGTGTCTGACGCCCCTTAAGGCTATTAAGACCCATGGATGGGTAATGAGGTGTCTGACACCCCTTAGGGCTAATGAGTCTTTTAGATGGGCGATGATGTGTCTAACGCCTTAGGGCTAATGAGCCCCTTAGATGGGTGATGATGTGTCTGACACCCCTCAGGGCTAATGAGCCCGTTGGAAGGGCGATTATATGTCTAACGCCCCTTAAGGCAATTAAGCCCCTTGGATGGGCGATGATGTGTCTCACGTCCCTCAGGGATAATGAGCCCCTTGGATTGGCGATGATCTGTCTTACACCCCTTAGGGCTAATGAGCCCCTTGGATGGGCGATGATGTGTCTTAAGCCCCTTAGAGCTAATGAGCCCCTTGGATGGGCGATTTTGTGTGTGATGCCCCTTAGGGCTAAAAAGGCCCTTAGATGGGTGATGATGTATCAAACGCCCCTTGGATAAGCGACGATGTGTCTTACACCCCTCAGGGCTAATAAGCCCCTTTGATGGGAAATGATATGACTCACGCCCGTTAAGGGAAATTAGCCCCTTGGATAGGCAATGATGTATATCATGCCCCTAAGGGCTAACGATTTCCTTTGTTGGGCGATAAAGTGTTTGATGCCCCTAGGGCTAATGATCCCTTTTGATGGGTGATGGTGTGTCTAACGCTCCTTAGAGCAATTGAGCCCCTTGGTAAGGCGATAATGTGTCTCACGCCCCTTAGTTCAAATGAGCCCCTTTGATGGGCGATGATGTGTTTGATGCCCCTTAGGGCTAATAAGCCCTTTTGATGGGCCATGATGTGTCTCACGCCCCTTAGGGCTAATTGACCCTTGCATTGGCGATGATGTGTATGACGCCCCTCATGGTTGATGAGCCCCTTGGATGGGTAATGATGTGTCTGACGCCCCTCTGGGCTAATGAGCAACTTAAACTAGCATAATGTGTCTGACACCCCTTAGGGCTAATGAGCCGCTTAGAAGGGCAACGATGTATCTCACGCCCCTTAGGGCTAATGATCTCCTTTAATGGGCAATAAAGTGTCTGATGCCCCTTGGGCTAATGAGCCCCTTGGATGAACGATGATGTGTCTGATGCCCTTTAGGGCTAATGATCACCTTAGATGGGTGATGATGTGTTTGACGCCCTTTAGGGCTAATGAGCCCCTTTGATTGGCGCTGATGTGTCTTACACCCCTCAGGGCTAATGAGCCCCTTGGATGGGCAATGATTGACTCACGCTTCTTAAGGCAAATTAGTCCCTTGGATGGGCAATGATGTACCTCACGCCCCTAAGGGCTAATGATCCCTTTTGACGGGCGATAAAGTGTCTGATGCCCCTAGGGCTAATTATCCTCTAGGATGGGATATGATGTGTCTCACGCCCCTTAGGGCTAATGGGACCCTTGGATTGGCGATGATGTGTATGACGCCCCTTAGGGCTTATGAGCCCCTTGGATGGATAATGATGTGTGTGACGCCCCTCAGGGCTAATGAGCCCTTTGTATTGGCGATGATGTGTTTGACACCCCTTAGGGCTAATGAGCCCCTTGGATGGGCAATGATGTTACTCACGCCCGTTAGTGCTAATGATCCCCTTTGTTGGCGATGATGTGTCTGATGCCCCTTGAGCTAATGAGCCCCTTGGATAGGCGATGACGTGTCTCACGCCCCTTATGGCTAATTGGCCCCATGAATTGGCAATGATGTGTATGACGCCCTTTAGGGTTAATGAGCCCCTTGAATGAGAAATGATGAATCTCACGCCCCTTAGGGCTAATGATCCCCTTTGATGGGTTATGATGTGTATATCGCCCCTTGGGGCAATTTAGCCTCTTGGATGGGCGATGATGTGTCTCACGCCACTTACGGCTAATAGGCCCCTTGGATGGGACCTTATGTGTTTGATGCCTCCTAGGGCTAATTAGCCCCTTAGATGGGCGATGATGTGTCTGACGCCGCTTAAGGCTATTCAGACCCTTGGATAGGTAATGATGTGTCTGACACCCCTAAGGGCTAATGAGCCTTTAAGATGGGCGATGATGTGTCTGACGCCTTAGGGCTAATGAGCCCATTAATTGGGTGATGATGTGTCTGACACCCCTTAGGGCTAATAAGCCCCTTGGAAAGGTGATTATTTGTCTAATGCCCCTTAGGGCAATTAAGCCCCTTGGATGGGCGATGATGTGTCTCACGCCCCTTTTGGCTAATGGGCCCCTTGGATTGGCAATGATGTGTATGACGCCCTTTAGGGTTAATGAGCCCCTTGAATGAGAAATGATGAATCTCACGCCCCTTAAGGCTAATGATCCCCTTTGATAGGTTATGATGTGTATAACGCCCCTTGGGGCAATTTAGCCTCTTGGATGGGCGATGATGTGTCTCACGCCACTTACGGCAAATAGGCCCCTTGGATGGGACCTTATGTGTTTGATGCCTCCTAGGGCTAATGAGCCCCTTAGATGGGCGATGATGTGTCTGACGCCCCTTAAGGCTATTCAGACCCTTGGATAGGTAATGATGTGTCTGACACCCCTAAGGGCTAATGAGCCTTTAAGATGGGCGATGATGTGTCTGACGCCTTAGGCCTAATGAGCCCATTAATTGGGTGATGATGTGTTTGACACCCCTTAGGGCTAATAAGCCCCTTGGAAAGGCGATTATATGTCTAATGCCCCTTAGGGCAATTAAGCCCCTTTGAGGGGCAACGATGTATCTCACGCTCCTTAGGGCTAATATTCCCCTTGGATGGGCGTTGATGTGTATGACTCCCTTTAGGGCTAATGAGCCCCTTGGATGGGTTATGATTTGTCAGACGCCCCTTAGGGTTAATGAGCCCCATGGATGGGCGATGATGTGTCTTACCCTCCTCGGGGCTAATGAGCCCCTTGGATGGGCAATGATATGACTCACTCCCTTTAAGGCTAATTAGCCCCTTGGGTGGGCCCTATTGTGTCTGATGCCTCTTAGGGCTAATGAGCCCCTTAGATAGGCGATGATGTTTTTGACGCCCCTTACTGCTAATAAGACCCTTGGATGGGTAATGATGTGTCTGACAACTCTTAGGGATAATGAACCCCTTAGATGGGCAATGATGTGTCTGATGCCCCTTAGGGCTAATATGCCCCTTTGATGGGCACTATAAGGGCTAATGAGCCCTTTAGATAGGCGATGATGTATTTGACATCCCTTAAGGCTAATAAGACCCTTGGATGGCTAATGATGTGTTTGACACCCCTCAAGGCTAATGAGCCTCTTAGATGGGCGATGATGTGTCTCACGCCCCTTATGGCTAAT
Source organism: Chenopodium formosanum (assembly GCA_024500155.1). Taxonomy (NCBI): domain Eukaryota; kingdom Viridiplantae; phylum Streptophyta; class Magnoliopsida; order Caryophyllales; family Amaranthaceae; genus Chenopodium; species Chenopodium formosanum. The sequence goes on along the minus strand of CM044877.1, from coordinate 42,615,803 downwards.
GGGTCCCTTGGATTGGCGATAATGTGTATGACGCCTCTTAGGGCTAATGAGCCCCTTGGATGGGTAATGATATGTCTTACGCCCCTCAGGGCTAATGTCCCCCTTGTTTGGGGGATGATGTGTCTAACGCCACTTAGGGCTAATGATCCCCTTAGATGGGCAACGATGTATCTAACGCCCCTTAGGGCTAATGATCCCCATTGATGGGCGATGATGTGTGTGACGCCCCTAAAGGGGTAATAATACCCTTAGATGGTTAATGATGTGTATGACGCCCCTTAGGACTAATAAGCCCCTTGGATGGGCCATGATGTGTGTGATGCCCCTTAGGGCTAATGAGCCCCTAGTATGGGCGATGATGTGACTCACGCCCCTTAAGGCTATTTAGGCCTTTGGATGGGCGATGATGTGTTTGACGCTTCTTAAAGCTATTAAGCCTCTTGGATAGGCGATGATGTGTCTCACGCCCATTAGTTCTAATAAGCCCCATTAATGGGCGATAATGTGGCTAATACCCCTTAGGGCTAATGAGCCCCTTGGATAGGCTAATGATCCACTAAGATGGGCGATGATGTGTGTGACACCCCTTAAGGCTAATAGAACCCTTGGATGGGTAATGATGTGTCTGACGCCCCTTAGGGCTAATAAGCCCCTTGGATGGGCGATGATGTGTCTGACACCCATTAGGGCTAATTAGCCCCTTGGATGGGCGATGATGTGTCAGCTGCCCCTTAGGGCTAATGAGCCCCTTTGACTGGCGATGACGTGTCTGACGCCCCTTAAGGCTGTTACTCCCCTTGGATAGGTAATGATGTGTCTAACGCCCCTTAGGGCTAATTAGCCCCTTGGATGGGCGATGATGTGTCTGATGCCCCTTAGGGCTAATGAGCCCCTTGGATAGGCGGTGATGTGTCTCACGCCCCTTAGGGCTAATGATCCCCATGGATGGGCGATGAAGTGTCTAATGCCCCTTAGTGCGAATGAGCCCCTTCGATGGGCGACGATATGTCTAACATCCCATAGGGCTAATTTGCCCCTTGGATGGGAGATGATGTGACTCACGCCCCTTAAGGCTAATTTTCCCCTTGGATGGGCGATGATGTGTCTGACGCACCTTTCAGCAATAAAGCCTCTTGGATAAGCGATTATGTGTGTCACGCCCCTTAGTTCTAATGAGCCCCATAAATGGGCGATGATTGTTCTAATGCCCATTAGACTAATGAGTGCCTTTGATGGGCGATGATGTGTTTGACGCTCCTTTGAGCAATTAAGCCTCTTGGATAGGCGATTATGTGTCTCACGCCCCTTAGTTCTAATGAGCCCCTTAAATGGGCGATGATTATTCTAATGCCCATTAGGCTAATGAGCGCCTTGGATGTGCGATGATGTGTTTGCTTCCCCTTAGGGCTAATGAACTGGCAACGATGTGTCTGACGCCACTTAGGGTTGTTACGCCCCTTGGATTGGTAATGATGTGTCTAACGCCCCTTAGGGCTGTTAGGCCCCTTAAGGCTAATTAGTCCCTTGGATGGGCGATGATGTGTCTGATGCCCCTTAGGGCTAAAGAGCCCCTTAGATAGGTGATGATGTGTCTGACGCCACTCAGGGCTAATGAGCCCCTTGGATGGGAGATGATGTGTTTGACACCACCTTAGGCTAATGAGCCCCTTAGATGGGCAATGATGTGACTCCCGCCCTTTAAGGTTAATTGGCCCCTATGATGGGCGATGATGCGTCTGACGCTCCTTAGATAGGCGATGATGTGTCTTACGCTCCTTAGTTCTAATGAGCCATTTGGACAGGCGATGATGTGTTTGATGCCCCTTAGGGCTAATGAGCCCCTTGGATGGGCGATGATGTGTGTGACGCCCCTTAAGGCTAATAAGACCCTTAGATGGTTAATAATGTGTTTAACGCCCCTTAGGGCTAATAAGCCCCTTGGATGGGCCATGATGTGTGTGCCACCCATTAGGGCTAATGAGCCCCTTAGATGGGCGATGATGTGTCTGACGCCCCTTAGGGCTAATAAGCCCCTTTGATGGGTGATGATTTACTTACACTTCTCAATGCTAATGAGCCTCTTAGATAGGCGATGATGTGTTTCACGCCCCTTTGTTCTAATGAGCCTCTTGGACAGGCGATGATGTGGTTGATGCCCCTTAGGGCTAATGAGCCCCTTGGATGGGCGATGATGTGTCTCACGCCCCTTACGGCTATTGGGCCACTTAAATTTGCGTTGATGTGTATGACGCCCCTTAGGGCTAATGAGCACCTTGGATGGGTAATGATAAGTCTTTCGCCCCTCAGGACTAATGAGCCCCTTGTTTGGGGGATGATGTGTCTGACGCCCCTTAAGGCTAATAAGCCCCATGGACGGGCAATGATATATCTCACGCCCCATAGGGCTAATGATCCTCTTTGATGGGCGATGATGTGTGTGACGCCACTTAAGGCTAATAAGACCCTTAGATGGTTAATGATGTGTATGACGCCCCTTAGGGCTAATAAGCCCCTTGGATGGGCCATGATGTGTGTGACTCCCATTAGGGCAAATGAGCACTTTAGATGGGCGATGATGTGTATGACGCCCCTTATGGCTGCTGGGCCGCTTAGATTGGCGATGATGTGTATGACGCCCCTTAGGGCTAATGAACCCCTTGGTTTGGAAATGATGTGTCTTACGCCCCTCAGGGATAATGAGCCCCTTGTTTGGGCGATGATGTGTCCGACGCCCCTTAAGGCTAATGAGCCGCTTGGATGGGCAATGGTGTATGTCACGCCCCTTAGGGCTAATAATCCCCTTGTTTGGGCGATGATGTGTGTGACGCCCCTTAAGGCTAATAAGACCCTTAGATGGTTAATGATGTGTCTGAAATCCCTTAGGGCTAATAAGCCCCTTGGATGGGCGATGATGTGTCTGACACCCATTTAGGCTAATGAGCCCCTAGTATGGGCGATGATGTGTCTGACATCCCTTAAAGCTAATGAGCCCGTTTGATGGGCAATGATGTGACTCACGCCCCTTAAGGCTATTTAGGCGATGATGTGTCTCACACCCCTTAGTTCTAATGAGTCCCATTAATGGGCGATTGATGTGAATTATTGATCCGAAAATCAACAAAACACAAGGGATATGTTTAAGTCTAATTCTATACAGGAAATCCACCAAGAATTAAACAAAAACTAAGATTAATCAATTAAGAATCCACCTAATTAATCAATCCAAACGAATGTTTTAACTAAAACAAGTAAAACAGCAATTGATCGCAATCAACCAAAACTCAAGTATGCAACTTAAGAAATAAATCTGAATATTAATCTATGTATGTTTATTCGTGTGTTTACAGCCCTATTTATAAGACTTAGTTTACCTAGGAAGATTAGGACAAGTCCCTAATTCAGTCCTAATTAAACTAGAATTCTAACTTGCTTGAAGAGCAAGCACCTTGGCGCACAAGCATACACCAAACTGATTTATTTTGCTAACTAACTGATTTTTAAAGCAACTAAATAAATAAATAAAAATTAAAGAACTAAATAAAGATTAAAGATCCTAATGCTTGAACCAAGAAAAACCCTTTCAAGTGAAAGGTAAAAACTTGTAAGCAAAATCTAAGTAAAGAAAATTCAAGAAAGTTCAAGAAAGTGAACTAGACTCCAAGAAAAACCACTAAGCAAACCGTGGCTTTGCTTTGATATCCAAGAAAGTGTCCATGCAATGCTTGGCTTGAATCAATGTTTAGGGACAAGCTATCTTGATGCATGATAAGCAAATCTTCGAAGTTCTCCATGCTTAGACTTGCATCATCCTCCTCTTCTTTGAAAGAATTTGTTCTCAAATCTCGAAGTTCCTCATCAGGAATATACTTAGCCAAATCGCCAACATTGAATGTAGCACTAACTCCATATTCTCCCGGAAGTTCTAACTTATAAGCATTGTCATTTATCTTCTCAATAATCTTGAAAGGACCTTCACTTCTAGGCATCAACTTATTCTTGACAAATCTTCTATAGAACGAAGCTAGACCATGAAAAGACCTTACTTCACTCATATTAGTAGGAATAGGCCAAGTTTTAATAGCCTCTACTTTCGAATGATCAACTGAAACACCATCCTTTAATACAACATAACCAAGAAAAGTAACACTAGGCACTAAGAAGTAGCATTTTTCAAGCTTAGCATAGAGTTTCTTCTCTCTTAACACTTCAAACACACTTGTTAGATGATTTAAATGATCATGCAAATTTTTAGAGTATATCAGAATATCATCTAAATAAACAACAACAAACTTGCCAAGGAAAGGTTTAAGTACCTCATGCATCAACCTCATGAAAGTGCTTGGTGCATTAGTGAGTCCAAACGGCATCACCAACCATTCATACAACCCTAACTTAGTCTTGAATGCTGTTTTCCACTCATCTCCTTCTCTCATTCGAATTTGATGATAACCACTCATAAGATCAATCTTAGAAAACAACTGTGAACCATGTAGTTCATCAAGTAGATCATCTAATCTTAGAATAGGAAATCGGTATTTGATAGTGATGTTATTCACACTCCTACTATCAATACACATGCGCCAACTCCCATCTTTCTTTGGGACAAGTAAAGTAGGCACAGCACAAGGGCTCATACTTTCCCTCACGTATCCTCTAGTCATAAGCTCTTCAATTTGCCTTTGCATCTCCTTTGTTTCTTCCGGATTACTTCTATAGGCTGCCTTATTAGGTAATGGTGCTCCCGGAATCAAGTCAATTTGATGCTCTATCCCACGAATAGGAGGTAGTCCCGGAGGTAATTCCTTAGGAAAGACATCCTTGAATTCTTCTAAAACAGATTCCAATTCATAAGGCCTCTTTGCTTGTTTATCTTGATTAATTCGAATCTCATTAGAAACAAGTATATATACCACATTGTTGCTGCAAATTTCTATTTCTAATTCCCTCTCACTAATCAAATAAGAACTCTTGGAATTAGAGGTAACATTAGAAGGCTTGTTGCTTATCAAAGGTTTTAAAGCAACCGGTCTCTCTTTTTCTCCTTTTCTCACAACATACACATTAGTCCTTCCATCAAACTTCACAAATCTATCATATTGCCAAGGACGGCCTAATAGTATATGACAAGCATCCATAGGACAAACATCACACAAAACTTTATCATGAAATTTACCAATTGAAAAGGAGATTAAGGTTTGTTTAGTTACCTTAACATCACTCGAATTATTAAGCCAATGAAGCTTATAAGGGCTTGGATGTTCAGTAGTTGGCCACTTCAATTTGTCTACCAAAGTAGTAGATACCACATTAGTGCAACTCCCCGTGTCTATGATCATATCACACAACCTATCTTCTACCTTGCACCTTGTAAGAAAGATTTTCTCCCTTTGATTGTTTTCCATAAGCACGGTTTTAGAGTGTAGTGCCCTTCTTAGAACCAAACTTTGACCATGAGTCTCGGGATCAATTTCGTCAATATGCCCCTCCTCTTCTTCAAAGTTTTCCTCTTCGTTCTTTTCTTCATAGTCACTACCTTGCTCACACTAAGCTTGTTCTTGTTCCCACTCTTGAGCAGTCATTACTCTTTTTGATGGACAATTAGTTGCAAGGTGACCAACACTACCACACTTGAAGCACTTCCTATCTTCAACAAGCTTTTTAGGAGCTTCAAACTTTGATTTAGTCTCCTTGTAGTTCGAACTAGAACCACTTTTCTCCAAGCTGTTCTTCTCAAAAGGTTTAGTGAAACCTTTTACAAAGGGCTTAGTGTACGTCCCTTTCTTCCCCTTTATCTGTTTTTCAACTTTCAAAGCTACCTTGCAAACATCCTCAAATGACCAATATTGTTGCAATTCAACTTTTTCAGCAATATTATCATTCAACCCCGAAATAAATCTAGCAATCTTATGCTCAACAATCTCTTCTAAGCCACATAGCATGCATAACTTTTCAAATTCACCAATATAATTCTCAACAGTCATAGAATTTTGTTTAAAAAGTTGCATCTTAAGATAAACATCTTGAATATAATCACTAGGTACGAACCTTTTTTTCATGTGCTTCTTGAGTTGTTCCCAAATTGAGATTCTTGCACGCCCCTCCTTATGCCTCTTCTTCTTTAGATTATCATACCAAAGACTAGCATAACCAGTCAGTTTTAATTCAGCCAATTTGCATCTTTTCCTTTCATCATACTCCTTGTAATCAAAGAGTGTCTCGGCCCTTCTAATCCACTCAAAGTATTTTTCAGGTTCATTCATACTCCCATTGAATTCGGGAAGATCTAATCTAAGGTTCCTATCATCATCCTTTGGTCGATCTCTCCTCCTAGGCCTTGGTGATTCATCACTTGAGGAATAATTATTTCGTGGCCTCCTTGGGTTCCTCCTTGGTTGTTCTTCCTCACTTGAACCAGAATTAGGGTTAGAATTCCCTTTCCTTGAAGAATCTCCAGCAAGAGTATCAAGCCTTTTTAATATCTCATCCATCCTTGCTGCCAACTCGTCAATTCGCCTATCTCTTCTAAGATTTTGAGCCTGTTCTAAGGTTAATCCCCTTGGAACTTGTGGAACCTCCTCGTCACTCATAATTCCTACACAAACCAAGTCAGTTTATGCAAAAATCTTGATTTAAAGATCGAATCTTGAAGGAAAACTAGGCGACACAAAAACCGGACTCCCATCCGCAAATCAGTGCACAAACACCAAATGTTTGAGGCTGTGTAGAACGCGTTACTCAACTAAAAATTATGAAATTTTATATGGTGATAGCTGGACGTTTTTAGAGTTCATTGCAAAAAGAATCACTCAAAAATTCCCAGCCAATTGTTCCCAGTTTAATTTTTTCCGAAGTTGCGTAACCTGGCTCTGATACCAAAGATGATGTGAATTATTGATCCGAAAATCAACAAAACACAAGGGATATGTTTAAGTCTAATTCTATACAGGAAATCCACCAAGAATTAAACAAAAAATAAGATTAATCAATTAAGAATCCACCTAATTAATCAATCCAAACGAATGTTTTAACTAAAACAAGCAAAACAGCAATTGATCGCAATCAACCAAAACTCAAGTATGCAACTTAAGAAATAAATCTGAATATTAATCTATGTATGTTTATTCGTGTGTTTACAACCCTATTTATAAGACTTAGTTTACCTAGGAAGATTAGGACAAGTCCCTAATTCAATCCTAATTAAACTAGAATTCTAACTTGCTTGAAGAGCAAGCACCTTGGCGCACAAGCATACACCAAACTGATTTATTTTGCTAACTAACTGATTTTTAAAGCAACTAAATAAATAAATAAAAATTAAAGAACTAAATAAAGATTAAAGATCCTAATGCTTGAACCAAGAAAAACCCTTTCAAGTGAAAGGTAAAAACTTGTAAGCAAAATCTAAGTAAAGAAAATTCAAGAAAGTTCAAGAAAGTGAACTAGACTCCAAGAAAAACCACTAAGCAAACCGTGGCTTTGCTTTGATATCCAAGAAAGTGTCCATGCAATGCTTGGCTTGAATCAATGTTTAGGGACAAGCTATCTTGATGCATGATAAGCAAATCTTCGAAGTTCTCCATGCTTAGACTTGCATCAGCGATGATGTGTCTATTATCCTTAGGGCTATTGAGCCCCTTGGATAGGGTAATGATCCACTTAAGGCTAATGAGACCCTTGGATGGGTAATAATGTGTCTGACGCCCCTTAGGGCTAATAAGCCCCTTGGATGGACGATGATGTGTCTGACACCCATTGGGGCTAATGAGCCCGTTAGATGGGCGATGATGTGTCTGATGCCCCTTAGGGCTAAAAAGCCCCTTGGATGGGAGATTATATGTTTAACGCCCCGTAGGTCAATTGAGCCCCTTGGATGGGCAATGATGTGTCGCACGCCCCTAGGTGCTAATGAGCGCCTTGGACGGACGATTATGTGTCTGCTGCCCGTTAAGGCTAATGAGCCTCTTGGACTGGCGATGATGTGTCTAACGCCCCTTAGGGCTGTTATGCCCCTTGGATGGGTAATGATGTGTCTAACGCCCCTTAGGGCTAATGAGCCCCTTAGATGGGCTATGATGTGTCTGATGCCCCTTTGGGCTAATGATCCCCATGGATAGGCGATGATGTGTCTGATGCCCCTTAGGACGAATGAGCCCCTTAGATGGGCGACGATGTGTATAACACCCCATAGGGCTAATTTGCCCCTTGATGGGAGATGATGTGACTCACGCCCCTTAAGGCTAATTTGCCCGTTGGATGGGCGATGATGTGTCTGACGCTCCTTTGAGCAATTAGGCCTCCTAGATAGTTTATTATGTGTCTCACGCTCCTTAGTTCTAATGAGCCCCTTAAATGGGCGATGATTGTTCTAATGCCCATTAGGCTAATGAGCGCCTTGGATTGGCGATGATGTGTCTGCTTCCCCTTAGGGCTAATGAACTTGCGATGATGTGTCTTACGCCCCTTAGGGCTATTACGCCCCTTAGGGCTAATGAACAGGCGATGATGTGTCTGATGCCCTTTAGGGCTAATGAGCCCCTTAGATAGGTGATGATGTGTCTGACGCCACTTAGGGCTAATGATCCCCTTGGATGGGTGATGATGTGTTTGACACCCCCTTAGGGCTAATGAGCCCCTTAGATGGGCGATGATGTGTCTGACACTCCTTGGATAGGCGATGATGTGTCTTACGCCCCTTAGTTCAAATAAGCCTCTTGGACAGGCGATGATATCTTTGATGCCCCTCAGCGCTAATGAGCCCCTTGGATGGGCGATGATGTGTGTGACGCCCCTTAAGGCTAATAAGACCCTTATATGGTTAATGATATGTGTTTGACGCCACTTAGGGCTAATAAGCCCCTTAGATGGGCCATGATGTGTGTGACACCCATTAGGGCTAATGAGCCCCTTAGATGGGAGATGATGTGTCTGACGCCCCTTAGGGCTAATAAGCCCCTTGGATGGGTGATGATGTGTCTTACACCCCTCAACGCTAATGAGCCCCTTGGATAGGTGATGATGTGTCTTACGCCCCTTTGTTCAAATGAGCCTCTTGGAAAGGAGATGATGTGTTTGATGCCCCTTATAGCTAAAGAGCCCCTTGGATGGGCGATGATGTGTCTCACGCCCCTTATGACTATTGGGCCCCTTAGATTGGCGTTAATGTGTATGACGCCCCTTAGGGCTATTAAGCCCCTTGTTTGGGCGATGATGCGTCTGACGCCCCTTAAGGCTAATGAGCCCCTTGGATTGGCAATGATGTATCTCACGCCCGTTAGGGCTAATATTCCCCTTTGATGGGCGATGATGTGTGTGATACCCCTTAAGGCTAATAAGACCCTTAGATGGTTAATGATATGTCTGACGCCCCTTAGGGCTAATGAGCCCCTAGGATGGGCGATGATGTGGCTGACACCCATTAGGGCTAATGAGCCCCTAGTATGGCTGATGATGTGTCTGACATCATTTATGGCTAATGAGCCCCTATGATGGGCAATAATGTGACTCACGCCCCTTAAGGCTATTTTGGCCTTTGGATGGGCGATAATGTGTCTGACGCTCCTTAGAGCTATTAAGCCTCTTGGATAGGCGATGATGTGTCTCACGCCCCTTTGTTCTAATGAGCCCCATTATATTAATGGGCGATGATGTGTCTAATACCCCCTAGGGCTAATGAGCCCCTTGGGTAGGCGATGATGTGTCTCACGCCCCTTAGGGGTAATGATCCCCATGGATGGGCGACTATGTGTCTGATGCCCCATAGGGCGAATGACCCCCTTAGATGGGCGACGATGTGTCTAACACCCTTTAGGCTAATTTGCCCCTTGGATGGGCGATGATGTGACTCACGCCCCTTAAGGCTAATTTGCCCCGTGGATGGGCGATGATTTGTTTGACGCTCCTTTGAGCAATTGAGCCTCTTGGATTGGCGATGATGTGTTTCACGCCCCTTTATTCTAATAAGCCTCTTGGATAGGCGATGATGTGTTTGATGCCCCTTAGGGCTTATGAGCCCCTTGGATGGGAAACCATGTGTCTCACGCCCTTTATGGCTACTGGGCCACTTGGATTGGCGATGATGTGTATGACGCCCCTTAAGCTAATAAGGGGCTAATAAGACCCGTAGATGGTTAATGATGTGTCTGACGCCCCTTAGGCTAATAAGCCCCTTTAATGAGCCATGATGTGTGTGACACCCATTAGGGCTAATGAGCTCCTTAGATGGGCGATGATGTGTCTGACGCCCCTTAGGGCTAATAAGCCCCTTGGATGGGTGATGATGTGTCTTACACCCCTCAACACTAATGAGCCCCTTGGATAGGTGGTGATGTGTCTCACGCCCCTTTGTTCTAATGAGCCTCTTGGACAGGCGATGTATGTTTGATGCCTCTTAGGGCACATGAGCAACTTGGATGGGCGATGATCTGTCTCACGCCCCTTATGGCTACTGGGGCCCTTAGATTGGCGATGATGTGTGTGACGCCCCTTAGGGCTAATGAGCACCTTGGATGGGTAATGATGTGTCTTACGCCCCTCAGGGCTAATGAGCCCCTTGTTTGGGCGATGATGTGTCTGGCGCTCCTTAAGGCTAATGAGCCCATTGGATGGGCAATAATGTATCTCATGCCACTTAGGGCTAATGATCCCCTTTGATGGGCGTTGATGTGTGTGACGCCCCTTAAGGCTAATATGACCCTTAGATGGTTAATGATGTGTGTGGCGCCCCTTAGGGCTAATAAGCCCCTTGGATGGGCGATGATGTGTCTGACATCCCTTAAGGCTAATAAACCCCTTTGACGGGCAATGATGTGACTCACGCCCCTTAACTCTATTTAGGCCTTTGGATGGGCGATGATGTGTATGACGCTCCTTATAGCTATTAAGCCTCTTGGATAGGCGATGATGTGTCTCACGCCCCTTAGTTCTAATAAGCCCCTTAAATGGGCGATGATTTTTCGAATGCCCATTAGAGCTGATGAGCCCCTTGGATAGGCGATGATGTGTATGACGCCCCTTAGGGCTAATGAGCCCCTTGGATGGGTAATGATGTGTTTAACGCCCCTTAGGCCTAATGATCCCCTAGTATGGGTGATGATGTGTCTGACACCCCTTAAGGCTAATAAGCCCCTTGTATGGGCAATGATGTATCTCACGCCCTTTCGGGCTAATGATCAACTTAGATGGGCAATGATGTGCATGACACCCCTTAAGGCTAATAAGACCATTGGATGGGTAATGATGTGTTTGACGCCCCTAAGGGCAAATAAGCCCCTTGGATGGCCGATGATGTATCAGACACCCATTAGGTCTATTGAGCCCCTTAGATGGGCGATGATGTGTCCAATGCCCTTTAGGGCTAAAAAGCCCCTTGGATGAGAGATGATGTATCTTAAACCCCTTAGTGCTAAGGAGCCCCTTGGATGGGCGATTATATGTCTAACGCCCCTTAGGTCAATTGAGCCCCTTGGATGGGCGATGATGTGTCGCACGCCCCTGAGTGCTAATGAGCGGCTTGGATGGGCGATGATGTGTCTGACGCCCCTTAGGGCTGTTACGCCCCATGGATGGGTCATGATGTGTCTAACGCCCCTCAGGGCGGTTACGCCCCCTAGGGCTAATTAACTCCTTGGATCGGCGATGATGTGTCTGATGCCCTTTAGGTCTAATGATCCCCTTGGATAGGCGATGATGTGTATGACGCCACTTAGGGATAATGAGCCCCTTGGATGGGCAATAATGTGTTTGATACCCCCTTATAGCTAATGAGCCCCTTAGATGGGCAATGATGTGACTCACGCCCTTTAAGGTTAATTTGCCCCTTGTATGGGCGATGATGTGTCTTACGCCACTTAGTTCTAATGAGCCCCTTAAATGGGCGAGGATGTGTCTAATACCCCTTAGAGCTAATGAGCCCCTTGGATATGCGATGATGTGTTTCACGCCCCTTACGGCTAATGAACCCCATGGATGGGCGATGATGTGTCTGATGCCCTTTAGGGCGAATGAGCCACTTAGATGGGCGACGATGTGTATAACACCCCTTAGGACTAATTTGCCCCTTGGATGGGCGATGATGTGGCTCATGCCCCTTAAGGCTAATTTACCCCTTCGATGGGCGATGATGTGTTTGACGCTCATTTGAGCAATTGAGCCTCTTGAATAGGCGATGATGTGGCTGACGCCCCTTAGGGCTAATGATCCCCTTTGATGGGCAATGATGTGTGTGACGCCCCTTAAGGCTAATAAGACCCTTAGATGGGTAAAGATGTGTCTAACGCCTCTTAGGTCAATTGAGCCCCTTGGATGGGGGATGATGTGTCTCACGCCCATGAGTGCTAATGAGCGCCTTTGATGGGCGATGATGTGTCTGATGCCCTTTAGGGCTAATGAGCCCCTTGGACTGGCGATGATGTGTCTGACATTCGTCAGGGCTAATTAGCCCCTTGGATGGGCAATGATGTGTCTAACGCCCCATAGGGATGTTACGCCCCTAGGGCTAATGAGCCTAATGGATGGGCGATGATGTGTTTGATGCCCGTTAGGGCTAATGAGCCCCATAGATGAGCGATGATGTGTCTGACGCTCCTTAGGGCTAATGAGCTCCTTGGATGGGCAATGATGTTCCTTATACCCCTTAGGGCTAATAAGCCCCTTAGATTGGCAATGATGTGACTCACGCCCATTAAGGCTAATTAGTTCCTTGGATGGGTGATGATGTGACAAATGCTCCATACAGCAATTGAGCCCCTTGGATAGGCGATGACGTGTCTTACGCCCCTTAGTTCTAATGAGCACCTTTTATGGGACATGATGTGTCTAATGCCCCTTAGGGATAATGAGCCACTTGGATGGGCGATGATGTGTCTCATGCCTCTTATGGCTAATGGGCTCCTTGGAATGGCGATGATGTATATGACGACCCTTTTGGCTAATGAGCCCCTTGGATGGGTAATGATGTGTCTTACACCCGTCGGGGCTAATGATTTCCTTGGATAGGCAATGATGTGACTCACGTCCCCTAAGGCTAATTAGCCCCTTAGATTGGCAATGATGTATCTCACGCCCCATAGGACTAATGATTCCCTTATGGCTAATGAGCCCCTTTGATGGGCAATGATGTGTCTGACGCTCCTTAGAGTAATTGGACCCCTTCGATAGGCGATGATGTGTCTCACACCCCTTAATTCTAATGATCCCCTTGGATGGGTTATGATGTATCTGATGTCCCTTAGGGCTAATAGCCCCTTGGATAGGCTAATGAGCCCCTTTGATGGGCGATGATGTTTCTCAGGCCACTTAGAGCTAATGAGCCTCTTGGATGGGCGATGATGTGTATGATGCCCCTTTGGGCTAAGGATCCCCTTAGATGGGTGATGATGTGTCTAACACCCCTTAAGGCTAATAAGCCCCTTGGATGGGCGATGATGTGTCTTACACCCCTCAGAGCTAATGAGCCCCTTTGATGGGAAATGATGTATATCATGCCCCTAATGCGTAATGATCCCCTTTGTTGAGCGATAAAGTGTTTGATGCCCCCATTGTCTAATGATCCCCTTGGTAAGGCGATGATTTGTCTTACGCCCCTTAGTTTTAATGAGCCCCTTGGATAGGCGATGATGTGTCTGATGCCCCTTAGGGGTAATAAGCCCTTTAGATGGGCCATGATGTGTCTCACGCCCCTTAGGGCTAATGGAACCCTTGGATTGGCAATGATGTGTATGACGCCCCTTAGGGTTGATGAGCCCCTTGGATGGGTAATGATGTGTCTGACGCTCCTCAGGGCTAATGAGCCCCTTGGATTGGCATAATGTGTCTGACACCCTTTAGGGCTAATGAGCCGCTTGGATGGGCAACAATGTATCTCACGCCCCTTCGGGCTAATGATCCCCTTTGATGGGCGATGATGTGTATGATGCCCTTGGGGCAATTGAGCCCCTTGGATGGGCGATGATGTGTATGACGCCCCTTAAGGCTAATGAGCCCCTTGGATGGGTTATGATGTGTCTGACGCCCCTTAGAGCTAATGAGCCCCATGGATGGGCGATGATGTGTCTTACACCCCTCTGGGCTAATGAGCCCCTTGGATAGGCAATAATATGAATCACGCCCCTAAAAGCTAATTAACCCCGTTGATGAGCGATAAAGAGTCTGATGCCCCTAGGGCTAATGAGCCCCTTGGATGGGCGATGATTTATCTGATGCCCCTTAGGGCTAATGAGCACCTTAGATTGGTGATGATGTTTTTGACGCCCCTTAGGGCTAATGAGCGCTTTGGATGGGCGAAGATGTGTCTTACACCCCTCAGGCCTAATGAGCCCCTTGGATGGGCAATGATATGACTCACGCTCCTTATGGCTAATTAGTCCCTTGGATGGTAAATGATTTACCTCACGCCTTGAAGGGCTAATGACCCCCTTTGATGGACGATAAAGTGTCTGATGCCCCTATGGCTAATGACCCCCTTGGATGGGCGATGGTTTGTCTGACGCACCTTAGAGCAATTTAGCCCCTTTGATAGGCGATGATGTGTCTGATCCCCCTTAGTGGTAATGAGCCCTTTGGATAAGACATGTTTTTTCCCACGCCCCTTAGGGCTAATAAGACCCTTGGATTGGCGATGATGTGTATGACGCCCCTTAGGGTTAATGAGCCCCTTGGATGGTTAATGATGTGTCTGACGCCCCCAGGGCTAAGGAGCCCCTTGGATGGGCAATGATGTTTCTCACTCCCCTTAGGGCTAATGATCCCCTTTGTTGGCGATGATGTATCTGATGCCCATTGGGCTAATGAGCCCCTTGGATAGGCGATGATGTGTCTTACGCCCCTTATGGCTAATGGGCCCCTTGGATTGACAATGATGTGTATGACTCCCCTTAGGGCTAATGAGCCCCTTGGATGGGTAATGATGTGTCTGACGCGCCACGGGGCTAACGAGCCCCTTGAATGAGAAATTATAAATCTCACGCCCTTTAGAGCTAAAGATCCCATTTGATGGGCGATGATGTGTATGACGCCCCAAAGGGCAATTTAGCCTCTTATATGGGCAATGATGTGTCTCACGCCACTTAGGGCTAATAGGCCCCTTAGATAAGACCTAATGTGTCTGATGCCTCTTAGGGCCAATAAGCCCCTTAGATAGGCGATGATGTGTCTGACGCCTCTTAAGGCTATTAAGAACCTTGGATGGGCGATGATGTTTCTAACGCCCCTTAGGGATAATGAGCCCCTTGGATTGGCGATGACGTGTCTGATACCTCTTAGGGCTAATGAGCCCCTTGGATGGGCAACGATGTATCTCACGCCCCTTAGGGCTAATAATTCCCTTTGATGGGCGATGATGTGTCTGATGCCCTTAGGGCTAATGATCCCGTTGGATGGGCGATGGTGTGTCTAACGCTCCGTAGACCAATTGAGCCCCTTGGTAAGGCGATGATGTGTCTCACGCCCCTTAGTTCTAATGAGCCCCTTGGATGGGCGATGATGTGTCTGATGCCCCTTAGGGCTAATAAGCGCTTTGGATGGGCCATCATGTGTTTCACGCCCTTTAGGGCTAATGGAACCCTTGGATTGGCGATGATGTGTATGACACCCCTTAGGGTGGATGAGCCCCTTGGATGGGTAATGATGTGTCTGACGCCCCTCAGGGCTAACGAGCCCCTTGGATTGGCATAATGTGTCAGACACCCCTTAGGGCTAATGAGCCGCTTGGACGGGCAACGATGTATCTCACGCCCCTTAGGGCTAATGATCCCCTTTGATGGGCGATGATGTGTCTGATGCCCTTCGGGCTATTGAGCCCCTTGGATGGGCGATGATGTGTATGACGCCCCTTAAGACTAATGAGCCCCTTGGATGGGTTATGATGTGTCTGACGCCCTTTATAGCTAATGAACCCCATGGATGGGCGATGATGTGTCTGATTCCCCTTAGGGCTTATGAGCACCTTAGATGGGTGATGATGTGTTTGACGCCCCTTAGGGCCAATGAGCCTCTTTGATGGGCGATGATGTGTCTTACACCCCTCTGGGCTAAAAAGCCCCTTGGATGGGCAATGATATGACTCACGCCCTTAAAAGCTAATTAACCCCGTTGATGGGCGATAAAGTGTTTGATGCCCCTAGTGAAAGGAATGGTGTCCTTCGAACAAGTGTATTATTCTGATAGCGGGTTCAAAATTATTAGAAAGCTAATATATTCAGCAAGGTCAAGTGATCGGAATACTAAGGTGGAGGTCGCTTCCGATCAGTAATATTAATATAATTAATATTATATCTTAATCTTGACTGAACCCTTCGGGTCACACCCAAGCAAATATATACGAACCAACTCGACGAATTAATTCGGAAGAAATTAATTCGTCGCCCGAGTGTTAAATAATTAGACATCGGTAATTCGAGCTTAGAGCGTCGAAACCGATCGTCGGAAGTTAAGTCTAAATAATAAAAGACAAGACGCGCAAAATAAAAATAAATCAACAATATTCCCGAAAATACCCCCAGCATCGGAGGGCCACGAGCATTCGAATGCTAAGGGCAAGACGAGCCGGCGCACCGTGCTGCAGCCACGGCCAGCCGCGGCTAGGCACAGCAGCAGCCGCGCTGCGCCACAGCAGCAGTCGCACCACGACAGCAGCCGTAGCCGCACCACGCCACAGCAGCAGCTGGTGCGGGCTGGGCTCGGGCCAGGTGCGGGGTGGGTGCGGGCCAGGTGCAGGCTGGGCTCGGGCCGGTCTCGGGCTTGGCTCGTGACTTGGCTCAGGCCATAGGGCCGTGAATAAGGGGAAGGTTGGAATATGGGAGCAAGTGGGTTGCCATGTGGCACAAGGTGAGGGAGAGAGTGGGGAGCAAGTTTGGTCCCCATCTCCAAGTGGTCCTCACCTACTCTCTCATGTATGCTTGACACTTGTTGATTTATTACTAGTTTGCTTAATAATTTTATTTTAGCTTTAAAATAAAATGAGAAAATCTCATTGTCCCACATTGATGGGAGAGATTTTCATACTCCCATCATTCCCTATAAATACCCAACTTTGGGCATTGGAAATGATGCTTGAGTGGGAGTTAAATAGAGCATTCCATAATATTGGAAAAACTCTTAAAGTCATATAACACTCGGGTTTTGGTCGGACCTCGCTAACCCCCAGGTTGTAGACCTTAAAGTTGTGTTCGCCTTTTTGTGGGTGGATACTGTCGGAGGCGCGACGCTTGACGTGCTCGTAGCTTTCAAGTAAGAGCCCCGGTTTTTGGGCGAACCTCGCTTCGAGGGTAAGATTCGTTATCTTTTCTTTGTGTTTATTTATTTATGATTTATGGTTTTAATTATTGCGAGCGGTTCCTTGGGTCGGGGTTTGCTTCCGCGATGAGTCGGACTCACCAAACCCTAACAGTGGTATCAGAGCCCCGCTCGTTTATTTTTATAATCATATTTTTCAAGGTTTATTTAGGCTTAATTTTCTGGTTTAAGTTTCTAATTAGATTAGTAGCTCGGTTTTATTTATTTTAATCCCGTTTTAAGGGGACTGTGTTTTAGCCAAATTCTGACCAGAAATGCCTGTTTCGAGGGGTTTTTCGTTTTTGACGAAAAATTTTAAGTCTTTTCTAACCTTGAAATTAATGGCATAAATTGTTGATTATATGTTTGATTATTTGCATTATTTTCTGCATTTTTATGTCCCCTTAAAGCACACTTACTTGGTAGTATTTGATGCTTAAAGGTTGATTTATTTTCAGATAATTGCAAACTAATTGCTTTTTAGTGTGAAAGTTTTATTTTTGAGGCTTCCTAAGTGTTAAAGATTCAATCTTTATTTGTGATAAGTGATTGAAACTTTAAAAACCACTAAATTCCATGTTATTTTGTGTTAAACTTTGATGTTTTAATCATTTTGAGTTGATTGGAAACATAAAGTTTCGATTTTTGTGATAGAAATTTGGTTATCTTCATGTTGGAAGATATAATTTTCAAGAATTCACAAAATTTAGATGTTAGAATATTCATTTGAACATTAAAGTTCATATTTTTCAAACTTCCCTTTACTTTGTCAAATTCTCAAGTTTAATTTAAATTGATTAAATTGAAAGTGAGAAATTGCCTCAATTTTATGTTGCACCAAGATAAACCAATTTAATTAAGAATGGTTCTTGGAATTATTTTGGTTATTTGCACTTTGAAAATTTTATTAAGTTAGACTTTTTTAAAATTTTATTTTGCTCTCTAATTAGTTCTAAAATTTATTTAGAATTAATTATTGTTGTCTCGCGAAAAGGGATCCAATCCCGAGGCCGTGGCACGCAAAACGAGGCAATGCATCACCTTGGCGAGCCGGGCTGCACAATAGCCCATATGTGGCTGCCAAGGTGGCAGCACCACCTTAATTGGGGCCACACGCGCGGCAGCAGCCACGCGCGGGTGTGCCGTGGCAGCAGCTCGCGGCCGTGTGCCGTGGGCCGTGTGTTCTCGGTCTTGGCGTGTGTGTATGCTTGGTGCGGTGAGGTGTCTAGCCGTAGTAGGCTTGATGTTGCTTATTTTGCCGTTTTATCTATTTTAATTAATTATGTTTATTTTAATTAAAATTTTGCAAGGCTAGGCCTCGGTTTTGAGCGGCATTGGCAAAATTTCATTTTGACAAGTTTGGGTGCTACCGACTTAATTAATTAGATTAATTAAGGAAATGCGGAATTTAGTGGGAGCTTCAATTATTAATGACGTAAATTATATAATCGGTTAAACAACTTTGACTAGTTTTAATTAGGCGTGTTAATCGGATTAACCACCTAGAATAGTTACTAGTGCGCGCGTTGTTTAAATGCATTTTATTTTGTTTTAATTTGTAAATTGCATGGGCCATTTAGAAATAGTGAATGGATGAATGGAATACATATATTTTCTCTCACAGGTTTTATGAAATGGCAACTAGTGGGACCCGACTAGGATAGAAAATACGGACTACGTGCCGTTATGTATTTTTGTAAATCTAAATATGGTCTACGCACCGTTAAGTATTTTTGTACTTTATTATTTACATCATTACTAGTTGTAGACACTAGTTTTTGCATAGTTTGGTGAAGTCTTGAAGACGGCGTATCTTGGAAGACAAAGCCTTGAATTGCAAATGAAGACCTTTTGAAGATATGAAGATCTCAAGGGGTCATGCTAGTTGCCAATATGCATCTATAATTTCACTTTATATTTTATGCTTATATATATGTGTGTGAATTATTCGTTAGATGCATGCTTAGGTTTTCTTGATGTTGCGATGATTAGTTAAGTTCACTTAAATCAACCAACATAGAAATCCTAGGTCCCTAATAATATTGAGTCAAACTTGCCTTTCCAAAACAACACTTACTAACCGAATGAGAGTGATGGTAGGCTACGCCAAAGTGAGGTGCCATCACTTCTCCAAGGGGCATAAGGCACACCGGGTGTGCACGTTGGTTTTGGTTTAACTCATCGGTATGAGTGAGGAGTCCTCACATACCGTGGCAAATGAGATACATCGTCAAAGATGCATTAGATGCGACGATTGTCTAACCAAGAGTGGCTTAAAGCCATTAGCAAGGCAATGCTTACCCTAGAAGATTGAATTTTTAAGACAAGCCAAAGCATGCTTAACCACTCTTTGTTTCTTCGGATCTTGGAATCGCCTTATTTTCGCCAAATAGGGACAATTATTATGCGTAAATAAGACGTTTAATAAGATTGAAGTTTGCATGAATGCTATTAAATTTCAAACTTATTATGTTCTTGATAAATGGTTATACTTAGCACTTATATTTATAGTATTCCAAATCAAATAATATTGTTTCCATGATTGGTAAAGGAAATCCTTGAGAATAGTTCTCAAAGAAAGGAAAAGCATTTCTAAAATACAATTCTGATAAATGACTTTTATAATTAAGTCCGAAAGGACGGTTGGACATCATGTATTCAAAATACTAGGTAGTTTTGATAAAACATGAGGTATTGAGTTGCAAACTCAAGGTTGTCAATGTTTGACAACCAACGTATCTTTTCGCATCACAATTGAGTAGGACTCATTGATGTAGTAATTCGAGTAAGAATTAATGGAAAAGATGGAACTTTGTTTTACGGCGCACTAGGTGCTTGATTATGCCTAACAAAGTATAAGAGTCAAGGTACTTAAAGAAATTATTCTTAAAGTAAGACTATGACATATTGTATGATAAGAAATATAGGAAAGAAGGAACAAAGAAAAGGAATTAGATTTCATTTCAACTCATGAGTTCATGTTATTGTATTTTACTTAGTAATTCGTTATCTTTACAAGTATCGGATACTTCTTGAGTGTTCCACTATAATAGTGACCTCAAACTATTGAAGTTAAGCTAAGTTATCTACTTACAAGCTTAGAATGAAGCAAGAAGAGCTACATCAGTTGTAAGATCGTATGTTTTGTTTAAAGACCTTTTAAGCCAAAGGCTGGAAAAAGTAATGGTTATTATGTTCCATAATCAGCAACTGATCCGTTTACACACGGAAAGACTCACACTTAAAGTAATGAGCAATAGTGGCGAGATTTATTTGAATGGGATGGTTATCCAAGCGTTGAGTTAAGAATGCTTGATTATAAACAAACATTTCTCTAACATGATAAACTCACTAAGTTCAAGTCATGGGCTTGATTTGCGTTCCAAACATCTTTAGCAATGTCACATCGACAAGAACGTACTCAAGGCTCTATTAAATAGGCTCTTGATAGTTGCTTGAATTGGAATCGTTCTAAGATAAGAAAGTCTTACTTGTTGAAACCGACAAAGCAGAGAGCAATTGTTCTTGGTATAGACAGTTGACTCCGAAGGCTAAAGAGTATTCAATTACTTCAACGTTTCACAAAGAATTTGAAAGGATCTGGCTATCTTCATAAAATGTAAACAAACTTGACTTGAGTAGCTCAAGAGTTCAGTGAAGTACAGAATCGACTTGGCAAGATATCAAAATGTCTATATTAGATCGAGAGATGTTTGCTTGAGCCAAGCGTGACTATCTCAAAGTTATGAATGGAAATTTTCATAAATAACTCCACAAAGAACATGGTGTGTCTTCACGGAGACCTCGGTGTCATTTGAAAATGACTCGAAAAATGATGGTTCACAACCCTTCCTATTAAGTTCTTAAAGATTTGCACAAATGACTAATGTTACACTAAACAAAATGGCGAAGCTAAGAAAGGACGCCATATTCAGTTATGGATAGAAATAACTTCTAAAAGTCTTTTCAAGTATATGTCTAAGGCTCTTAGTCTCAGTGGGAGTTCACTAGCTCAGTGGAAGCAGAGTGGCTCAGTGGGAGCTAGGTGACTCAGTAGGAGCTGAATGGCTTAATAAAGACTAAGATAGCTCAAGTAGGAGCTAACTGTTTGTTTCACAACAAACTTTTACCCAAAGACAATATGCATGTCACTTTGTAAGCATTCAAGTGAGACTACGGGTATTACCTCCACATCCTAATTGAGAACAAAAAAAAATTGTTTGTTGCTCTAAGTAGTGTCTTTCTGGAAAGTAACACGTTTCCAAAATGACAAGTGGGAGGAAAATGAACTCGATGACCATCGATCTTAGCAACAAACTAGAACTGAGAATCTCGGAAGACCTTAAAGGAATTCGTGATAATGCTTGATCAAGAATACTCAAAAGGACTTTACAAGTGTCTTAAAAGAGAATTCATTACTCACAAAACATTAAAGATGTTGGAGTAAGATCAAGATAATAAAATGGATTTGAAAGCGCCTTAAAACTCAGTGTTTGATGCCCCGTATAGGTATAGAATTCACCAAAGGCTTGGATTGAATCCTATAAATTTTCTATTAAGTTAGAAACAAACCTAAGACTTACAAGCATACTATTTACTATTAGATAGTAAAGGAATAATGTCTTGTAAGATAGCTACGACAAATCCAAATTCCGAATAATGGTTAAAAGCCATGAAAATCCGAAATACACTCCATGTTTGAAAATCATGTTTGAAACTTGATTAATTTGCATGAGAGGTGAAATACCCATCGATTGCAAATAAGTTTTCAAGGAGAAAACTAACAAATGTAGAAATGTATATGCATACATAGCTAGGTTGGTTGTAAAGGATATAATTAATTTCAAGGAGTTGATTTTAATAAAATCCCATTCACCAATCGGAATGCTCAAGTCTTTTCGTGATTGATCTAGCAAAATTGCGCATATGAAATATGGCAAAATAGATACCAAAACCGCCTTCCCAAAATGGAATTTTGGAAGTGACTATGGAATAGTCTAAGGGTTTTGAAAATCTAAATAATGCTTGATTTGAAAGCAAGCACATGGAATCTGTCATGGGATTAAAGGAAGCATTGCATGAAGGAATTGGAACGTGTTTTCTCATAAAGTTAATAAGAGGATTGACTTATGGAGAAACATAGAAATTCTGATGAACAAGAAGTTTAGTTGGAGCAAAAGTAATGGTCCAACAAGATGTTTACGAACTCTATTGTGAAACAACTATCAAATGCTAAATGCTTATATTTGAAAGTATTTTCGACAATGGACCAAGCTAAAGACGATACTTAGTACATGTTGGGAATTAAGTTCTATGGTATAGACTTAATTAAAGTGTTTAAATGAGTAAAGGAAATTACCATGTTAAAACATGAAGGACTTTGAAAGGCTTTCGACCCATATGTATGAAGCTAAGTAAATGTTTGAACTAAGTATAAGCTAGGCTAAGTACTAAATCAAACAAGAAAGACTCTAGTAAGAGACTTTCAATCATATCATATAGCGAACAATTTGGCAAGACTCAGTGTAACCGTATGAGCTAAATGTCACATGGATGGAATAAAATTGAGAATCATTCTAGAATTAAATCCATCATGTAAGGCTATGATATGGAATCGTCAGATGACTTACATGCTTAGAGCATGTGAAGTACGTATATAATACCAATCGACATTAATCTAAGTATTAGATCGTTAGATTATAGTCAAGAACATCCAAATAACTTAGATAAGTAGTTGGATGAGTTCTTGACGTATGGAAACAAATATAATTTGAGTTTTGATGTTGCAAGCACAAACCTTAACAAGGATTAGATCCTTAGCAAGGAAGCCATTTATAAGCACGAGGCAAGAAGCGTTGTGGCTTGAGAATGGTAACATGGATGTGCATCCATATATGATGTGCGGGAATCTAAGGAAAATTTCCATGATCACAAGTGATTAGGGTATCCCAAATTGTTGTGAGTCGCTTGGAGTGAAACCCAAGCAAGGCATCATCAGGGAGTCTACTAAAATATATGTTGAGAATATTGTTTCCTTAAAGGCAATAATAAAGAAAGATGTTTTATGGAAAAGTTCGTTGTTGAACGTTGGTGATTGTAGGTTGTCAAGTAGAAGGTCTCGAATCATAAAATTGAGTGGGAGCCATTGCTTGAACAATAAATTGAAATGGTGGATAATGAAGATGCTAAGGTTTGCAAAGTAATTTTAACAAAACTTTTGCAATAAGTGAACGACAACATTCATAATTGCATGAAAGAAATCAAGCATATCAAATATGGGTGTGATTTCTATGAATGTTTTATGAAGAGTATTGCTCTTTAAACATTTGGGAAAAACCATTTATCATAAGATGAAACATTGTGAAGTTTCATAGTGGAATAAAATATTTCTAAATATTCCACAAAACTAATTAATTGTGGTTTAGAATTAAATAATGAGTCCATTCGATTTTAATAAATATTCAAAATAGGGTATCAAGTCAATGGCTTGGATAAAGAAACACCTATTAAGTGAACATTGAATATTTTAATCGAAAATTATCTCTAATCAAGGTCATATTTTGTGGACGATTATTGATGACCATCAGTGATTAGTGTGTAGTATGATTTGTAGCACCGTTTCTTGTGCAACTAGGATATAAATCATTTGCACAGGTATTGGTTTAGAACCATACTGGATCGACTTATGAGGATACTTTAACAGATTTAAAATCATCATAAGTATTTTCTCATTATTACTATCAGAACTCTTTTCCTTTGACCATGAGTAGTGGGAGATCTTTTGTTTGAGTACTGGTCCGCTTTGGTATCCGCCAAACGTTCGCCGTAACTGGGGATTATAAAGACAGATATTGGGCGGGTGAGTCCTCTTAGTAAGAGAAGCTACATTACAAGACTGGAAATGTCCCCCTACTAACAATAGGGAACATGTCTTGTTGTTAACAAGACCTCTCGAAGAGCGAGACTGTTAAAAATGCATGGCCGTGCTCAGATGGATTTTAGAAATCATCTGCTTATTGAAAGTCAAACTCGGATTTCGAGAAACACTTCTGGACGTAACAGAGATGACTAGTAATCTTACTCTGTAGTTCATGATGAGACATGAAGAGACATAGGATAAGGGCTATACACTAAATGCACACTTGTCCGGAAGGACAAATGGGAGATTGAAAGGAATGGTGTCCTTCGAACAAGTGTATTATTCTGATAGCGGGTTCAGAATTATTAAAAAGCTAATACATTCAGCAAGGTCAAGTGATCGGAATGCCTAGGTGGAGGCCGCTTCCCATCAGTAATATTAATATAATTCATATTACAGCTTAATCTTGACTGAACCCTTCGGGTCACACCCAAGCAAATATATGCGAACCAAGTCGAAGAATTAATTCGGAAGAAATTAATTCGTCGCCCGAGTGTTAAATAATTAGACATCGGTAATACGAGCTTAGAGCGTCGAAACCGATCGTCGGAAGTCGAGTCTAAATAATAAAAGACGAGACGCGCAAAATAATAATAAATCAACAATATTCTCGAAAATACCCCTAATATCGGAGTGCCCCGAGCATCCGAATGCTAAGGGCAAGACGAGCCGGCGCACCGTGCTACAGCCACGGCTAGGCACAGCAGCTGCCGCGCCGTGCCACGGCAGCAGCCGCAACCGCACCACGGCACAGCTGCAGCTGGTGCGGGCTGGGCTCGGGCCAGGCTCAGGCTTGGCTCATGGCTTGGCTCGGGCTATAGGGCCGTGATTAAGGGGAAGGTTGGAATATGGGAGCAAGAGGGTTGCCATGTGGCACAAGGTGAGGGAGAGAGTGGGGAGCAAGTTTGGTCCCCATCTCCAAGTGGTCCTCACCTACTCTCTCATGTACGCTTGACACTTGTTGATTTATTACTAGTTTGCTTAATAATTTTATTTTAGCTTTAAAATAAAATGAGAAAATCTCATTGTCCCACATTGATGGGAGAAATTTTCATACTCCCATCATTCCCTATAAATACCCAACTTTGGGCATTGGAAATGATGCTTGAGTGGGAGTTAAATAGAGCATTCCATAATATTGGAAAAAACTCTTAAACTCATATAACACTCAGGTTTTGGTCGGACCTCGCTAACCCTTAGGTAGTAGACCTTAAAGTTGTGTTCGCCTTTTTGTGGGTGGATACCGTCGGAGGCGCGGCGCTTGACGTGCTCGTAGCTTTCAAGTAAGAGCCACGGTTTTTGGGCGAAGCTCGCTTCGAGGGTAAGATTCATTAACTTTTCTTTGTGTGTATTTATTTATGCTTTATGATTTTAATTATTGCGAGCGGTTCCTTGGGTTGGGGTTTGTTTCCGCGGTGAGTCAGACTCACCAAACCCTAACAGCCCCTTAGGGCTAATAAGCCCCTTGGATGGGTAATGATGTGTCTGACGCGCCACAGGGCTAACGAGCCCCTTGAATGAGAAATGATGAATCTCACGCCCTTTAGGGCTAATGACCCCCTTTGATGGGCGATGATGTGTATGACGCCCCTTAGGGCAATTTAACCACTTATATGGGCAATGATGTGTCTCACGCCACTTAGGGCTAATAGGCCTCTTGGATAAGACCTAATGTGTCTTATGCCTCTTAGGGCTAATGAGACCCTTAGATGGACGATGATGTGTCTGACGCCCCTTAAGGCTATTAAGACCCTTGGATGGGTAATGGTGTATTTGACACGCCTTAGAGCTAATGAGTCCCTTAGATGGGTGATGATGTGTCTGACACCCCTTAGTGCTAATGAGCCCCTTGGAAGGGCGATTAAATGTCTAACGCCCCTTAAGCTAATTAAGCCCCTGAGATGGGCGATGATGTGTCTCACGTCCCTTAGGGATAATGAGCCCCTTGGATTGGCGATGACGTGTCTGATACCTCTTAGGGCTAATGAGCCCCTTGGATGGGCAACGATGTATCTCCCGCCCCTTATGGCTAATAATTCCCTTTGATGGGCGATGATGTGTCTTATGCCCTTAGGGCTAATGATCCCTTTGGATGGGCGATGGTGTGTCTAACGCTCCGTAGACCAATTGAGCCCCTTGGTAAGGCGATGATGTGTCTCATGCCACTTAGTTCTAATGAGCCCCTTGGATGGGCGATGATATGTCTGATGCCCCTTAGGGCTAATAAGCGCTTTGGATGGGCCATGATGTGTTTCACGCCCTTTAGGGCTAATGGGACCCTTGGATTGGCGATGATGTGTATGACGCCCCTTAGCGTTGATGAGCCCCTTGGATGGATAACGATGTGTCTGACGCCCATCAGGGCTAATGAGCCCCTTGGATTGGCATAATGTGTCTGACACCCCTTAGGGCTAATGAGCCGCTTGGATGGGCAACGATGTATCTCACGCCCCTTAAGGCTAATGATCCCCTTTGATGGGCGATGATGTGTGTGATGCCCTTGCGGCTATTGAGCCCATTGGATGGGCGATGATGTGTTTGACGCCCCTTAAGATTAATAAGCCCCTTTTATGGGTAATGATGTGTCTGACGCCCCTTATAGCTAATGAGCCCCATGGATGGGCGATGATGTGTCTGATGCCCCTTAGGGCTAGGGAGCACCTTAGATGGGTGATGATGTGTTTGACGCCCCTTAGGGCCACTGAGCCCCTTTGATGGGCGATGATGTGTCTTATACCACGCAGGGCTAATGAGCCCCTTGGATGGGCAATGATATGACTTACGCTCCTTAAGGCTAATTAGTCCCTTGGATGGGCAATGATTTACCTCATGCCCCTAAGGGCTAATGATCCCCATTGATGGGCGATAAAGTGTCTGATGCCCCTAAGGCTAATGACCCCCTTGGATGGGCGATAATGTGTCTGATGCACCTCAGAGCAATTTATCCCCTTGGATAGGCGATGATGTGTCTGATCCCCCTTAGTGGTAATGAGCCCTTTGGATGGGACATGTTTTTTCCTACGCCCCTTAGGGCCAATGGGACCCTTGGATTGGCGATGATGTGTATGACGCCCCTTAGGGCTAATGACCCCCTTGGATGGTTAATGATGTGTCTGGCGCCCCTAAGGGATAAGGTGCCCATTGGATGGGCAATGATGTTTCTCACGCCCCTTAGGGCTAATGATCCCCTAAATTGGTGATGATCCCCTTAATTTGGATGGGTTATGGTGTATCTGACACGGCTTAGGGCTAAGGAGCCCCTTGGACGGGTGATGATGTGTCTGACACCCCTCAGGGCTAATGAGCCCCTTGGAAGGGCGATTATATGTCTAACGCCCCTTAAGGCAATTAGGCCCCTTGGATGGGCGATGATGTGTCTCACGTCCCTTAGGGATAATGAGCCCCTTGGATTGGCGATGACGTGTCTGTTACCTCTTAGGGATAATGAGCCCCTTGGATGGGCAACGATGTATCTCACGCCCCTTAGGGCTAATTATTCCCTTTGATGGGCGATGATGTGTCTGATGCCCTTAGGGCTAATGATCCCTTTGGATGGGCGATGGTGTGTCTAACGCTCCGTAGACCAATTGAGCCCCTCGTTAAGGCGATGATGTGTCTCACGCCCCTTAGTTCTAATGAGCCCCTTTGATGGGCGATGATGTGTCTAATGCCCCTTAGGGCTAATAAGCGCTTTGGACGGGCCATGATGTGTTTCACGCCCTTTAGGGCTAATGGAACCATTGGATTGGCGATGATGTGTATGACGCCCCTTAGGGTTGATGAACCCCTTGGATTGGTAATGATGTGTCTGACGCTCCTTCAGGGCTAATGAGCCCCTTGGATTGGCATAATGTGTCTGACACCCCTTAGGGCTAATTAGCAACTTAGATGGGCAACGATGTATCTCACGCCCCTTAGGGCTAATGATCCCCTTTGATGGGCGATGATGTGTCTGATGCCCTTGGGGCTAATGATCCCCTTTGATGGGCGATGATGTGTATGACGCCCCTTAAGGCTAATGAGCCCCTTGGATGGGTTATGATGTGTCTAACGCCCTTTATAGCTAATGAGCCCCATGGATGGGCAATGATGTGTCTGATGCCCCTTAGGGGTAATGAGCACCTTAGATGGGTGATGATGTGTTTGACGCCCCTTAGGGCAAATGAGCCCCTTTGATGGGCGATGATGTGTTTTACACCCCTCTGGGCTAATGAGCCCCTTGGATGGGCAATTGATGTGAATTATTGATCCGAAAATCAACAAAACACAAGGGATATGTTTAAGTCTAATTCTATACAGGAAATCCACCAAGAATTAAACAAAAACTAAGATTAATCAATTAAGAATCCACCTAATTAATCAATCCAAACGAATGTTTTAACTAAAACAAGCAAAACAGCAATTGATCGCAATCAACCAAAACTCAAGTATGCAACTTAAGAAATAAATCTGAATATTAATCTCTATGTATGTTTATTCGTGTGTTTACATCCCTATTTATAAGACTTAGTTTACCTAGGAAGATTAGGACAAGTCCCTAATTCAATCCTAATTAAACTAGAATTCTAACTTGCTTGAAGAGCAAGCACCTTGGCGCACAAGCATACACCAAACTCCTTGGAGAACAAGCACACGCCTAAACTGATTTATTTTGCTAACTAACTGATTTTTAAAGCAACTAAATAAATAAATAAAAATTAAAGAACTAAATAAAGATTAAAGATCCTAATGCTTGAACTAAGAAAAACCCTTTCAAGTGAAAGGTAAAAACTTGTAAGCAAAATCTAAGTAAAGAAAATTCAAGAAAGTTCAAGAAAGTGAACTAGACTCCAAGAAAAACCACTAAGCAAACCGTGGCTTTGCTTTGATATCCAAGAAAGTGTCCATGCAATGCTTGGCTTGAATCAATGTTTAGGGACAAGCTATCTTGATGCATGATAAGCAAATCTTCGAAGTTCTCCATGCTTAGACTTGCATCATCCTCCTCTTCTTCGAAAGAATTTGTCCTCAAATCTCGAAGTTCTTCATCAGGAATATACTTAGCCAAATCGCCAACATTGAATGTAGCACTAACTCCATATTCTCTCGGAAGTTCTAACTTATAAGCATTGTCATTGATCTTCTCAATAATCTTGAAAGGACCTTCACTTCTAGGCATCAACTTATTCTTGCGTTTTCCTGGAAATCTTTCCTTTCTCAAATGTAACCATACCAAGTCTCCAACATTGTATCCTTGTTGCGTTCTATGCTTGTTTGCTCTAGCTTTGTAAATGCCATTTACTTTCTCTATTCTTGTTCGAACTTGAGCATGTAATTTCAGCATACTCTTCAACTTAGACTCGGCATCTTTGTGAATTAATTCACCCTTAGGCAATGGAACAAGTTCAATTGGAAGTTTCGGATTGACTCCATAGACTACCTCAAAAGGACTATGTTTGGTAGCATATGTAGGTGATCTATTATAAGCAAACTCCGCATGAGCTAACTTGATGTCCCAATCCTTTTGTGTCTTACTCACTAACCCACGCAAAAGCGCACCAAGAGTACGATTAGTTACCTCGGTTTGTCCATCAGTTTGTGGATGGTACGATGTACTAAAGAGCAATTTAGTTCCCACAAGCTTCCATAAAGACTTCCAAAAGAAACTCATGAACTTTGTATCTCGATCACTCACATTAGTAGGAATAGGCCAAGTTTTAATTGCCTCTACTTTCGAATGATCAACTGAAACTCCATCCTTTGATACAACATAACCAAGAAAAGTAACACTAGGCACTAAGAAGTAGCATTTTTCAAGCTTAGCATAGAGTTTCTTCTCTCTTAACACTTCAAACACACTTGTTAGATGATTTAAATGATCATGCAAATTTTTAGAGTATATCAGAATATCATCTAAATAAACAACAACAAACTTGCCAAGGAAAGGTTTAAGTACCTCATGCATCAACCTCATGAAAGTGCTAGGTGCATTAGTGAGTCCAAACGGCATCACTAACCATTCATACAACCCTAACTTAGTCTTGAATGCTTTTTTCCACTCATCTCCTTCTCTCATTCGAATTTGATGATAACCACTCATAAGATCAATCTTAGAAAACAACTTTGAACCATGTAGTTCATCAAGTAGATCATCTAACCTTGGAATAGGAAATCGGTATTTGATAGTGATGTTATTCACACTCCTACTATCAATACACATGCGCCAACTCCCATCTTTCTTTGGGACAAGTAAAGTAGGCACATCACAAGGGCTCATACTTTCCCTCACGTATCCTCTAGTCATAAGCTCTTCAATTTGCCTTTGCATCTCCTTTGTTTCTTCCGGATTACTTCTATAGGCTGCTTTATTAGGTAATGGTGCTCCCGGAATCAAGTCAATTTGATGCTCTATCCCACGAATAGAAGGTAGTCCCGGAGGTAATTCCTTAGGAAAGACATCCTTGAATTCTTCTAAAACAGATTCCAATTCATACGACCTCTTTGCTTGTTTATCTTGATCAATTCGAATCTCATTAGAAACAAGTATATATACCACATTGTTGCTGCAAATCTCTTTTTCTAATTCCCTCTCACTAATCAAATAAGAACTCTTCGAATTAGAGGTAACATTAGAAGACTTGTTGCTTATCAAAGGTTTTAAAGCAACCGGTCTCTCTTTTTCTCCGTTTCTCACAACATAGACATTAGTCCTTCCATCAAACTTCACAAATCTATCATATTGCCAAGGACGGCCTAATTGTATATGACAAGCATCCATAGGACAAACATCACACAAAACTTTATCATGAAATTTACCAATTGAAAAGGAGATTAAGGCTTGTTTAGTTACCTTAACATCACTCGAATTATTAAGCCAATGAAGCTTATAAGGGCTTGGATGTTCAGTAGTTGGCCACTTCAATTTGTCTACCAAAGTAGTAGATACCACATTAGTGCAACTCCCCATGTCTATGATCATATCACACAACCTATCTTCTACCTTGCACCTTGTAAGAAAGATTTTCTCCCTTTGATTGTTTTCCATAGGTACGGTTTTAGAGTGTAGTGCCCTTCTTAGAACCAAACTCTGACCATGAGTCTCGGGATCAATTTCGTCAATATGCCCCTCCTCTTCTTCAAAGTTTTCCTCTTCGTTCTCTTCTACATAGTCACTACCTTGCTCACACTTAGCTTGTTCTTGTTCCCACTCTTGAGCAGTCATTACTCTTTTTGATGGACAATTAGTTGCAATGTGACCAACACTACCACACTTGAAGCACTTCCTATCTTCAACAAGCTTTTTAGGAGCTTCAAACTTTGATTTAGTCTCCTTGTAGTTCGAACTAGAACCACTTTTCTCCAAGCTGTTCTTCTCAAAAAGTTTAGTGAAACCTTTTACAAAGGGCTTAGTGTACGTCCCTTTCTTCCCCTTTATCTGTTTTTCAACTTTCAAAGCTACCTTGCAAACATCCTCAAAGGACCAATATTGTTGCAATTCAACTTTTTCAGCAATATTATCATTCAACCCCGAAATAAATCTCGCAATCTTATGCTCAACAATCTCTTCTAAGCCACATAGCATGCATAACTTTTCAAATTCACCAATATAATTCACAACAGTCATAGAATTTTGTTTAAAAAATTGCATCTTAAGATAAACATCTTGAATATAATCACTAGGTACGAACCTCATTTTCATGTGCCTCTTGAGTTGTTCCCAAGTTGAGATTCTTGCACGCCCCTCCTTATGCCTCTTCTTCTTTAGATTATCATACCAAAGACTAGCATAACCGGTCAGTTTTAATTCAGCCAATTTGCATCTTTTCCTTTCATCATACTCCTTGTAATCAAAAAGTGTCTCGGCCCTTCTAATCCACTCAAAGTATTTTTCAGGTTCATTCATACTCCCATTGAATTCGGGAAGATCTAATCTAAGGTTCCTCGGTCTCTTCTCCTAGGCCTTGGTGATTCATCACTTGAGGAATAATTATTTCGTGGCCTCCTTGGGTTCCTCCTTGGTTGTTCTTCCTCACTTGAACCAGAATTAGGGATAGAATTCCCTTTCCTTGAAGAATCTCCAGCAAGAGTATCAAGCCTTTTTAATATCTCATCCATCCTTGCTGCCAACTCGTCAATTTGCCTATCTCTTCTAAGATTTTGAGCCTGTTCTAAGGTTAATCCCCTTGGAACCTGTGGAACCTCCTCGTCACTCATGATTCCTACACAAACCAAGTCAGTTCATGCAAAAATCTTGATTAAAAGATCGAATCTTGAAGGAAAACTAGGCAACACAAAAACCGGACTCTCAACCGCAAATCAGTGCACAAACACCAAATGATGTGTATGACTCCCCTTAGGGCTAATGACCCCCTTGGATGGTTAATGATGTGTCTGACGCCCCTCAGGGCTAAGGAGCCCCTTAGATGGGCAATGATCCCCTAAATTGGTGATGATCCCCTTAAATTGGATGGGTAATGGTGTATCTGACACACCTTAGGGCTAATAAGCTCCTTAGATGGGTGATGATGTGTCTAACACCCCTCAGGGCTAATGATCCCCTTGGAAGGGCGATTATATGTCTAACGCCCCTTAAGGCAATTAAGCCCCTTGGATGGGCGATGATGTGTCTCACGTCCCTTAGGGATAATGAGCCCCTTGGATTGGTTATGACGTGTCTGATACCTCTTAGAGCTAATGAGCCCCTTGGATGGGCAACGATGTATCTCACGCTCCTTAGGGCTAATAATTCCCTTTGATGGGAGATGATGTATCTGATGCCCTTAGGGCTAATGATCCCTTTGGATGGGCGATGGTGTGTCTGACGCTCCTTAGAGCAATTGAGCCCCTTGGTAAGGTGATGATGTTTCTCACGCCCCTTAGTTCTAATGAGCCCCTTGGATAGGCGATGATGTGTCTGATGCCCCTTAGGGCTAATAAGCGCTTTGGATGTGCCATGATGTGTTTTTTACGCCCTTTAGGGCTAATGAGACCCTTGTTTTGGCGATGATGTGTATGACGCCCCTTAGGGGTTGATGAGCTCCTTGGATGGGTAATGATGTGTCTGACGCTCCTTCAGGGCTAATGCGTCGCTTGGATTGGCATAATGTGTCTGACACCCCTTAGCGCTAATGAGCCACTTAGATGGGCAACGATGTATCTCACGCCCCTTAGGGCTAATGATCCCCTTTGATGGGCGATGATGTGTCTCATGCCCTTGGGCCTAATGATCCCTTTTTATGCGCGATGATGTGTATGACGCCCCTTAAGGTTAATGAGCCCCTTGGATGGGTTATGATGTGTCTGACGCCCTTTATAGCTAATGAGCCCCATGGATGGGCGATGATGTGTCTGATGCCCCTTAGGGGTAATGAGCACCTTAGATGGGTGATGATGTGTTTGACGCCCCTTAGGGCAAATGAGCCCCTTTGATGGGCGATGATGTGTCTTACACCCCTTTGGGCTAATGAGCCCCTTGGATGGGCAATGATATGACTCACGCCCCTAAAAGCTAATTAACGCCGTTGATGGGCGATAAAGTATCTGATGCCCCTAGGACTAATGAGCCCCTTGGACGGGCGATGATTTGTCTGATGCCCCTTAGGGCTAATGAGCACCTTAGATTGGTGATGATGTTTTTGACGCCCCTTAGGACTAATGAGCCACTTGAAAGGGCGATGATGTGTCTTACACCACTTCGGGCTAATGAGCCCCTTGGATGGGCAATGATATGACTCACACTTCTTATGGCTAATTAGTCCCTTGGATGGGAAATGATTTACCTCACGCCCCTTTGGGCTAATGATCCCCTTTGATGGGCGATGATGTGTCTAATGCCCTTGAAGCTATTGAGCCCCTTGGATGGGCGATGATGTGTATGACGCCCCTTAGGGCTAATGAGCCCCTTGGATGGGTAATGATGTGTTTGACGCGCCACAGGGCTAACGAGCCCCTTGAATGAGAAATGATGAATCTCACGCCCTTTAGGGCTAATGATCCCCTCTGATGGGCGATGATGTGTAAGACGCCCCTTAGGGCAATTTAGCCTCAGATATGGGCAATGATGTGTCTCACGCCACTTAGGGCTAATAGGCCCCTTGGATGCCCCTTGGATAAGACCTAATGTGTCTGATGCCTCTTAGGGCTAATGAGCCCCTTAGATGGGCGATGATGTGTATGACACCCCTTAAGGCTATTAGGACCCTTGGATGGGTAATGGTGTATCTAGCACGCCTTAGGGCTAATGAGCTCCTTAGATGGGTGAAGATGTGTCTAACACCCCTCAGGGCTAATGATCCCCTTGGATGGGCGATTATATGTCTAACGCCCCTTAAGGCAATTAAGCCCCTTGGATGGGCGATGATGTGTCTTACATCCCTTAGGGATAATGAGCCCCTTGGATTGGTTATGACGTGTCTGATACCTCTTAGGGCTAGTGAGCCCCTTGGATGGGCAACGATGTATCTCACGCCCCTTAGGGCTAATAATCCCCTTTGATGGGCGATGATATATCTGATGCCCTTAGGCCTAATGATCCCTTTGGATGGGCGATGGTGTGTCTAACGCTCCTTAGAGAAATTGAGACCCTTGGTAAGGTGATGATGTATCTCACGCCCCTTAGTTCTAATGAGCCCCTTGGATAGGCGATGATGTGTCTGATGCCCCTTAGGGCTAATAAGCGCTTTGGATGGGCCATGATGTGTTTCACGCCCTTTAGGGCTAATGGGACCCTTGGATTGGCGATGATGTGTATGACGCCCCTTAGGGTTGATGAGCCCCTTAGATGGGTAATGATGTGTCTGACGCACCTCAAGGCTAATGAGCCCCTTGGATTGGCATAATGTGTCTGACTCCCCTTAGGGCTAATGAGCCGCTTGGATAGGCAACGATGTATCTCACGCCCCTTAGGGTTAATGATCCCCTTTGATGGGCGATGATGTGTCTGATGCCCTTGGGGCTATTGAGCCCCTTTGATGGGCGATGATGTGTATGACGCCCCTTCAGGCTAATGAGCCCCTTGGATTGGTTATGACGTGTCTGACGCCCCTTATAGCTAATGAGTTCCGTGGATGGGCGATGATGTGTCTGATGCCCCTTAGGGCTAATGAGCACCTTAGATGGGTGATGATGTGTTTGACGCACCTTAGGGCCAATGAGCCCCTTTGATGGGCGATGATGTGTCTTACACCACGCAGGGCTAATGAGCCCCTTGGATGGGTAATGAAATGACTCACGCTCCTTAAGGCTAATTAGTCCCTTGGATGGGCAATGATTTACCTCACGCCCCTGAGGGCTGATCCCCATTGATGGGCGATAAAGTGTCTTATGCCCCTAGGGCTAATGACCCCCTTTGATGGGCGATAATGTGTCTGACCACCTTAGAGCAATTTAGCCCCTTGGATAGGAGATGATGTGTTTAAAGCCCCTTAGTGCTAATGAGCCCTTTGGCTGGGACATGATGTGTCTTACGCCCCTTAGGGCTAATGGGACCCTTAGATTGGCGATGATGTGTATGACGCCCCTTAGGGCTAATGAGCTCCTTGGATGGTTAATGATGTGTCTAACGCCCCTCAGGGCTAATGAGCCCCTTGTATTGGCGATGATATGTCTAATACCCGTTAGGGCTAAGGAGCCTCTTGGATGGGATATAATGTTACTCACGCCCCTTGAGGCAAATGATCCCCTTTGTTGGCATTGATGTGTCTGATGCCCCTTGGGCTAATGAGCTCCTTGGATTGGCGTTGATGTGTCTTACGCCCCTTATGGCTAATAGGCCCCTTGGATTGGCAATGATGTGTATGACGCCCCTTAGGGCGAATGAGCCCCTTGGATGAGAAATGATGAATCTCACGCCCCTTAGTTGGGAGATGATGTGTCTTACACCCCTCAGGGCTAATGAGCCCCTTAGATGGGAAATGATATGAGTCACGCCCCTTAAGGCTAATTAGCCCCTTAGATAGGCAATGATGTATATCACGCCTCTAAGGGCTAATGATCCCCTTTATTGGGCGATAAACTGTCAGAAGCCCCTAGGGCTAATGATCCCTTTGGATGGGCGATGGTGTGTCTAACGCTCCTTAGAGCAATTGAACCCCTTTGATAGGCGATGATGTGTCTGATGCCCTTTGGGCTATTGAGCCCCTTGGGATGGGAGATGATGTGTATGACGCCCCATAAGGCTAATGAGCCCCTTGGATGGGTTATGATGTGTCTGACGCCCCTTAGAGCTAATGAGCCCCATGGATGGGCAATGATGTGTCTTACACCCCTTAGGGCTAATGAGCCCCTTGGATGGGCAATGATATGACTCATGCCCCTTAAAGCTAATTAGCCTCTTGGATGGGCAAATATGTATCTCACTCCCCTTAGGACTAATGATCCCCTTTGATGGGCGATGATGTGTCTGATGCCCTTGGGGCTATTAAGCCCCTTGGATGGGAGATGATGTGTATGACGCCCCTTAGGGCTAATGAGCCCCTTTGATGAGCGATAAAGTGTCCGATGCCCCTAGGGCTAATGAGCCCCTTGGATGGGCGATGATGTGTCTGATGCCCCTTAGGGCTAATGAGTACCTTAGATGGGTGATGATGTGTTTGACGCCCCTTAGGGCTAATGAGTTCCTTGGATGGGGGATGTTGTGTCTTACACCCCACAGGGCTAATGAGCCCCTTGGATGGGCAATGATATGACTCACGTTCCTTAAGGCTAATTAGTCCCTTGGATGGGAAATGATGTACCTCACGCCCCTAAGGGCTAATGATCCCTTTTGATGGGCTATAAAGTGTCTGATGCCCAGAGGTTAATGTTCCCTTGGATGGGCGATGGCGTGTCTGACGCACCTTAGAACAATTTATCCCCTTTGATAGGCGATGATGTGTCTGAATACCCTTAGGGCTAATGAGCCCCTTAGATGAGTAATGATGTGTCTGACGCCCCTTACGGCTAATGGGACCCATGGATGGGCCCTATTAGGGCTAATGAGCCCTTAGATAGGCGATGATGTATTTGGCGTCCCTTAAGGCTAATTAGACCCTTGGATGGCTAATGATGTGTCTGACAACCCTTAGGGCTAATGAGCCTCTTAGATGGGCGATGATGTTTATGACGCCCCTTAGTGCTAATGAGCTCCTTGGATGGGTGATGATGTGTCTGACACCCCTCAGGGCTAATGAGTCCCTTGGAAGGGCGATTATATGTGTAACGCCCCTTTGGGCAATTGAGCCCCTGGGATGGGCGATGATGTGTCTGACGCCCCATAGGGCTAATGAGCCCCTTAGATGGGTGTTATGTGTTTGACATCGCTTAGGACTAATGAGCCCCTTAGATGGGCGATGATGTGTCTTAC
This sequence comes from Chenopodium formosanum, assembly GCA_024500155.1. Classification (NCBI taxonomy): domain Eukaryota; kingdom Viridiplantae; phylum Streptophyta; class Magnoliopsida; order Caryophyllales; family Amaranthaceae; genus Chenopodium; species Chenopodium formosanum. The sequence goes on along the minus strand of CM044877.1, from coordinate 42,578,295 downwards.
GCCCCTTAGAGCTAATGAGCCCCTTGGATGAATGATGATGTGCCTCACGCCCCTTAGGGCTAATGAGCCCCTTGGACAGGCGATGATGTGTCAGATGCCATTTAGGGCTAATGAGCCCCTTAGGTGGGCGATGATGTGTCTGACGACCCTTAGGGCTAATGAGCCCCTTTGATGGGCGATGATGTGTCTTACACCCCTCAGGGCTAATGAGCCCCTTGGATGGACAATGATGTGAATCACTCCCCTTAAGGCTAATTAGCCCTTTGGATGGGCAATGATGTATCTCACGCCCCTATGGGATAATGATCCCCTTTGATAGGCGATAATGTGTCTGATTCCCCTAGGCCTAATGAGCCCCTTTGATGGGCGATGATATGCCTAACGCTCCTTAGAGCAATTAAGCCCCTTGGATAGGCGATGATGTGTCTCACACCCCATTGTTTTAATGGGCCCCTTGGATGGGCGATGATGTGTCTTAAGCCTCTTAGTTCTAGTGAGCCCTTCGGATGGGAAATGAATTATCTCACGCCCCTTAGGGCTAATGGGACTCTTGGATTGCCGATGATGTGTATGCCCCCCTAAGGGATAATGAGCCCCTTGGATAAGTAATGATGTGTCTAACGCCCCTCAGGGCTAATGAGCCCTTTGTATTGGCGATGATATGTCTGACACCCCTTAGGGCTAATGAGCCCCTTGGATGGGCAACGATGTATCCCATGCTCCTTTGGGCCAAAGATCCCCTTTAATGGGCGATGATGTGTCTGATGCCCCAAGGGCTAATGATCCCCTTGGATGGGCGATGATGTGTCTAACGCCCCTTAGAGCTAATGATCCCCTTTTATGGGAAAGGATGTGTTTGATACCCCTCAAGGCTAATAAGCCCCTTGGATGGGCAATTATGTGACACACGCCCCTTAAAGCTAGTCAGCCCCTTGGATGGGCAATGACGTATCTCAAACCCCTTAGGGCTAATGATCCCCTTTGATAGGCGATGATGTGTCTGATACCCCTAGAGCTAATGAGCCCCTTGGATGGGCGATTATGTGTCTGATGCTCCTTTGAGCAATTGTGCCCCTTCGATAAGCGATGACTTGTCTCACGCCCCTTAGTTCTAATGAGACCCTTAGATGGGTAATAATTTGTCTAACGCCTTTAAGGATATTGATCCCCATAGATGGGCGATGATGTGTCTGACGCCCCTTAGGGCTAACAAGTCCCTTGGATGGGTGATGATGTGTCACACGTCCCTTAGGGCTAATGATCCCCTTGAATGGGTGATGGTGTGTTTGATGCCCCTTAGGGCTAATGAGCCCCTTAGATAGGAAATGATGTGTCTGACGCCCCTTAGGGCTAATGAGCCCCATGGATGGGCGATGATGTGTCTTACACCCCTCAAGGCTAATGAGCCCCTTAGATGGGTAATGATATGACTCACGCCCCTTTAGGCTAATTAGCCCCTTGGATGGACAATGATGTATCTCACGCCCCTTAGGGCTAATGATCCCCTTTGATGGGCGATAATGTGTATGTTGCTCCTAGGGCAAATGACCCCCTTGAATGGGTGATGGTGTGCTTGACGCACCTTAAAGCAGTTAAGCCAATTGGATAGGCGATGATGTCTCTCATACCCCGTAGTTCTAATTGTTTAGGGTATTTTTACCCTGCCACGTGGTCCAATCAGAGGGTGACACGTGTCAGCCTCAGATTGGTCCAAAATGGACCAACCCCTGTTTGACACGTGTCATTCCAGAGATAGAAGGGAAAAGGCGGCCTTCAGGCCCAAATCCCGAAAAAAAAGTCGGAATACGGCACAACCCACCAATGATTAGGGTACAGTGACCTAATCAGGGGCAATTCCCAATGACCCTATAAATAGGGGGATGTCCCTCATTTTGAGGACACGGTTTTTACCATTAATTGCAACTGTATTCTCTGACACCAGAGAAACACCTGAGCTTGGAATCCGAGCAGATACCCACCTAAATTTCCGTTCTCTTTAACCCGTTTCAAGTTACTAACTTGTGCGTCGGAGGCGGAGCACCACCCAACAGGTGTCTCCGTTTGTTTTGCAGGTACAGCTCACTGCGGATCAGTCTTCGTGTTGTAACTCTCCCAAGGGACAAAAAACACCCAAAACACTAATGACCCCCTTGGATGGGTGATGATATGTCTAATGCCCCTTAGGGCTAATGTTTCCTTTGGATGGGCCATGATGTGTCTCACGCCCTTTAGGGCTAATGGGACCTTTTGATTAGCGATGATGTGTATGACACCCCTTAGGGCTAATGAGCCCCTTAGATAGGCAATAATGTGTCTTAAGCCCCTTAGGGCTAATGAGCCCCTAAGATGGGCGATGATGTGTCTAAAGCCCCTTAGGGCTAATGAGCCCTTTGGATGGGCAATGATGTATCTCACGCCCCTTTGGGCTATTGAACCCCTTTGATGGGCGATGATATGCTTGACACTCCTTAGAGCAATTAAGCCCCTCTGATAGGCGATGATATGTCTCACGCCCTGTTGTTCTAATGGGCCCCTTGGATGGACGATGATGTGTCTGAAGCCCCTTAGGGCTAGTGAGCCCGTCAGATGGGCGATGAATTATCTCACGCCCCTTAGGGCTAATGGGACCGTTGGATTGGCGATGATTTGGATGACGCTCCTTAGGGCTAATAGGCCCCATGGATGGGTAATGATGTGTCTGACGCCCCTCAGGGCTAATGAGCCAATTGGATTGGCGATGATGTGTCTGACACCCCTTAGGGCTAATGAGCCCCTTGGATGGGCTACGATGTATCTCACGCCCATTAGGGCTAAAGATCCCCTTTGATTTGCGATGGTATGTTTTATTCCCCAGGGGCTATTGATCCCCTTGGATGGGCGATGATGTGTCTGACGCCTCTTAGGGCTATAATCCCCTTTTATGGGAAAGGATGTGTTTGACAACCCTTAGGGCTAATAAGCCCCTTCGATGGGCAATTATGTGACTCACGCCCCTTAAGGCTAATTAGCCCCTTGGATGGGCAATGACGTATCTCACACCCCTTAGGGCTAATGATCCCCTTTGATAGGCGATGATGTGTCTGATACCCCTAAGGCTAATGAGCCCCTTTGATGAGCAATATGTGTTAGACGCTCCTTTGAGCAATTATGTCCCTTCGATAAGCGATGATTTGTCACACGCCCTTAGTTCTAATGAGCCCCTTTGATGGGTAATGATTTGTTAGACACCCTTAAGGCTATTGAGCCCCATATTTGGGCGACGATGTGTTTAACGCCCCTTAGGGCTAACGAGCCCCTTGGATGGGCGATGATGTGTCACACACCCCTTCGGGCTAATGGCCCCTTGATTGGGCGATGATGTGTCTAAAGCCCCTTAGGGCTAATGATCCCTTTAGATGGGCGATGATGTGTCTGACGCCCCTTAGGGATAATGAGCCCTTTGGATGGGCAATGATATGAATGACGCCCCTCTAGGCTAATTAGCCCCTTGGATGGGCATTAATATATCTCACGCCCCTTAGGGCTAATGATCCCCTTTGATGGGCGATAAAATGTCTGTTGCTCCTAGGGCTAATGACCCCATTGAATGGGTGATGGTGTGCCTGACGCTCCTTCGAGCAATTAAGCCCCTTGGATAGGCGATGATTTCTCTCACGCCCCTTAGTTCTAATGACCCCCTTGCATGGGCCAGGATGTGTCTGAAGCTCCTTAGGGCTAGTGAGCCCGTCGGAAGGGTGATGAATTATCTCACACCCCTTAGGGCTAATAAGCCCCTTGGATTGGCGATGATGTGTATGACGCCCTTTATGGCTAATGAGCCCTTTGGATTGGCGTTGTTGTGTCTGACACCCCTTAGGGCTAATGAGCCCCTTGGATGGGCGATAATGTGTCTTATTCCCCTAGGGCTAATTAGCCCCTTAGAAGGGCGATGATATGCCTGACGCTCTTTAAAGCAATTGAGCCCCTTGGATAGGCGATGATTTGTCTCACACCCCATTGCTCTAATGGGCCCCTTAGATGGGCGATGATGTGTCTGAAGCCCCTTTGGGCTGATGATCCTCTTGGATAATTAATGATGTGTCTTACGCCCCATAGGGCTAATGAGCCCATTGGATTGGCGATAATGTGTCTCACACCCCTTAGGGCTAAAGAGCCCCTTGGATGGACAGCGATTTATCTTACTCCCCTAAGGGCAAAAGATCCCCTTTGATGGGCGATAATGTGTTTGATGCCCTAGGGGCTAATGATCCCCTTGGATGGGCGATGACGTGTGTGACGCCCCTGAGGGCTATTTAGCCCCTTAGATGGGCGATGATGTGTATGACACCCCTTAGGGCTAATAAGCCCCTTGAATGGGCCATGATGTGTCTGACACCCATTAGAGCTAATGAGCCCCTTAGATGGGTGATGATGTGTCTTACACATCTCATTGAATGGGCCATGATGTGTCTCACACCCCTTAGGGCTAATGACACCTGAGATAGTCGATGATGTGTCTGACGCCCCTTATGACTAATGGGCCTCTTGGATGGGCGATGATGTGTCTGATGCCCCTTAGGGCTAATGAGTCCTTTAGATGGGCGATAATGTGTTTTACACCCCTCAGGGCTAATGAGCCTTTTGGATGGGTGACGATGTGTCTTACAGATCTCATTGGATGGGCCATGATGTGTCTCACACCCTTAGCGCTAATGAGCCCCTTGGATGGGCGTTGATGTGTCTCACGCCCCTTAGGGCTAATGAGCCCCTTGGATAAGCGATGATGTGTTTGATGCCCCTTAGGGCTAAAGAGCCCCTTAGATGGGTGATGATGTGTTTGACGACCCTTAAGGCTAAATATACCCTTAGATGGGCGATGATGTGTCAGGCACCACTTAGGGCTAATACGCCGCTTAAATGGGCAATGGTGTGTCTCACACTCATTAGGGCTAATGAGCCTCTTAGATAAGCGATGATGGGTCTGACGTCCTTGAGGGCTAATGAGCCCCTTGGATAGGCGATGATGTGTCTTAAACCCATCAGGGATAATGAACCCCCTTGATAGGCGATTATGTGTCTAACGCCCCTTAGGAGAATAAAGCCTTTTGGATTTGCGATGATGTTTCTAACGCCCCTTAGGGCTAATGATCCCCTTGGATGGGAAATAATGTATCTCACTCCCGTTAGGGCTAATGATTCCCTTTGATGAGAAATGATGTGTCTGTTTTCCCTAGAGCTTATGGGCCCCTTTGATGTGTCTAACGCCCTCTAAGGCTAATAAGACCCTTGAAAGGGTAATGATGTGTCTCACACCCCTTAGGGCTAATAAGCCCCTTTGGTGGGCGATTATATGTCTAACGCCCCTTAAGTAAATTGAGCCCCTTGGATGGGCGATGTTGTGCCTCACGCCCCTTAGGCTAATGTGCCCCTTATATGGGCGCTGATGTGTCTGAAGCCCCTTAGATAGGCGATGATGTGTCTGACGCCCTTTATAGCTTATAAGCCCCTCGGATGGGCCTTGATGTGTCTGACACCCCTTAGGGCTAATGAGCTCCTTAGCTAGGCGGTCATGTGTCTGACGCCCCTCAGGGCTAATGAGGCCCTTTGATGGGCGATGATGTGTCTGACGCCCCTTTGGCAAATGAGCCCCTTGGATGGGCGATGATGTGTGTGACGCTCCCTAAGGCTAATAAGACCCTTGAAAGGGTAATGATGTGTCTCACGCCCCTTAGGGCTAATAAGCCCCTCGGAGGGGCCATGATGTGACTGACCTCCTTTAAAGCTAATGAGCCCCTTAAATGGGCGATGATGTGTCTGACGCCCCTTAGGGCTACTAAGCCCCTTGGATAGGCAATTATATGTCTAACGCCCCTTAAGAAAATTGAGCCCCTTGGATGGGCGCTGATGTGTCTCACGCCCCTTAGGGCTAATGAGCCCCTTGTATGGGCGATGATGTGTTTGATGCCCCTTAGGGCTAATGACCCCTTATATGGGCGATGATGTGTTTGACGCCCCTTAGGGCTATTGAGCCCCTTGGATGGGCGATGATGTGTCTGACACCACTTGAGGCTAATTAGCTCCTTGTTTGGGCAATAATGTGACTCACGCCCCTTTAGCCTATTTAGGCCTTTGGATTGGCGATGATGTGTCCGACGCTCCTTAGAGATATTGAGCCTCTTGGGTAGGCGATTATATGTCTCACGCCCCTTAGTTATAATGAGCCCATTTAGGCTTATAGGACCCTTGGAAGGGTAATGATGTGTCTGACGCCCCATAAGGCTAATAAGCCCCTTTGATGGGCCATCATGTGTCTAACACCCCTAAAAGCTAATGAGCCGCTTAAATGGGCGATGATGTGTCTAACGCCCTTTAGGACTAATGATCCCCTTGGTTGGGCGATTATGTGTCTAACGCCCCTTAGGGAACATGATGCCCTTGGATTGGAGATGATGTGTCTTACGCTCATTAGTGCTAATCAGCGCCTTGGACGGGCGATGATGTGTCTGATGCCCCTTAGGGCTATTGAGCCCCTTGGACTAGCTATGATGTATCTGACACCTCTAAGGGCTAATTAGCCCCTTGGATGGGTAATGATGTGTCTGACGCCCCTTAGGGTTAATGAGCCCCTTAGATAGATGATGATGTGTCTGACGCCCCTTAGGGTTAATGATCCTCTTTGTTGGGCGATGATGTGTCTTATGCCCCTAGGGTAATGAGCCCCTTGGATGGGCGATATTGTGTCTCACGCCCCAAAGGGCTAATGTGCCCCTTAGATGGGCGCTGATGTGTCTGATGCCCCTTAGGGCTAATGATCCCCTTAGATGGGCGATGATGTGTCTGACGCACTTTATGGCTTATAAGACCCTTGGATGGGTAATGATGTGTTTGACGCCACTTAGGGCTAATGAGCCCCTTAGATATGCGATGATGTGTCTAACGCCTCTTAAGGCTAATGTTCCCCTTGGATGGGTGATGATGTGTCTTACACCCCCCAGGGCTAATGAGCCCCTTGGATAGGCGATTGTGGGTCTAACGCCCCTTAGGGAAATTGAGCCCCTTGGATGGGCGATTATGTGTCTCACTCCACTTAGTGTTAATGAGCGCCTTGGATGGGCTATGATGTGTCTGATGCCCCTTAGGGCTAATGAGCCCCTTGGACTAGCGATAATGTGTCTGACACCCCTCAGGGCTAATGAGCCCCTTGGATAGGTATTGATGTGTCTTACGCCCCTTAAGGATAATGAGCCCCTTAGATAGGTGATAATATGTCTGAAGCCCCTTAGGGCTAATGAGCCCCTTGGATGGGCGATGTTTTGTCTCACGCCCCTTAGGGCTAATGAGCCCCTTTTATGGGTTATAATGTGTCTGACACCCCTTAAGACTAATGAGACCCTTACATGGGTGATAATGTGTCTGAAACCCCTTAAAGCGAATAAGCCCCTTGGATGGGCCATGATGTGTCTCACCTCCGTTAAAGCTAATGAGCCCCTTAAATGGGCGATGATGTGTCTGACGCCCCTTAGGGCTAATGAGCCCGTTAGATGGGCAATTATATGTCTAACGCCCCTTAAGCAAGGTGAGCCCCTTGGATGGGCGATGATGTGTCTGATGCCCCTTAGGGCTAATGACCCCTTATATGGGCGATGATGTGTTTGACGCCCCTTAGGGCTAATGACCCCTTATATGGGCGATGATGTGTCTAACGCCCCTAAAGGCTAATGAGACCCTTGGATTGGTGATAATGTGTCTGATACCCCTTAGAGCGAATAAGTTCGTTGGATGGGCCAGGATGTGTCTGACACCCCTTAGGGCTAATGAGCCCCTTAGATAGGCTATGATGTTTCTGACGCCCCTTAGGGGTAATGAGCCTCTTGGATGGGCGATGATGTGTCTAACGCCCCTTGGGCAAATGAGCCCCTTAGCTGGGCGATGATGTGTCTTACGCCCATTTAGGCTAATAAGACCCTTGAAAGGGTAATGATGTGTCTCACACCCCTTATGGCTAATAAGCCCCTTTGATGGGCGATTATATGTCTAACGCCCCTTAAGGAAATTGAGCCCCTTGGATGGGTGAATATGTGTCTCACGCCCCTTATGGCTAATGAGGCCCTTGGATGGGCGATGATGTGTCTGATTCCCCTTAAGGCTAAAGAGCCCCTTAGATGGGCGATGATGTGTCTGACGACCCTTAAGGCTAATGAGCCCCTTAGATGGGCGATGATGTATGTGACGCTCCCTAAGACTAACAGGACCCTTGAAAGGGTAATGGTGTGTCTCACGCCCCTTAGGGCTAATAAGCCCCTTGGATGGGCCATGATGTGTCTAACCTCCCTTAAAGCTAATGAGCCCCTTAAATGGGTGATGATGTGTCTGACGCCCCTTAAGGATAATGAGCCCCTTGGATGGGCGATTATGTGTCTAACGCCCCTTAAGGAAATTGAGCCCCTTGGATGGGCGATGATGTGTCTCACGCCCCTTTGGCCTAATGAGCCCCTTGGATGGGCGATGATGTGTCTGATGCCCCTTAGGGCTAATGACCCCTTATATGGGCGATGATGTGTTTGACGCCCCTTAGGGCTAAGGACCCCTTATATGGGCGATGATGTGTCTGACGCCCCTTAAGGCTAATGAGACCCTTGGATGGGTGACAATGTGTCTGATACCCCTTAGAGCGAATAAGTTCGTTGGATGGGCCAGGATGTGTCTGACACCCCTTAGAGCTAATGAGCCCCTTAGATATGCGATGATGTGTCAGACGCCCCTTAGGGGTAATGAGCTTCTAGGATGGGCGATGATGTGTCTGACGCCCCTTGGGCAAATAAGCCCCTTAGTTGGGCGATGATGTGTCTAACGCCCATTTAGGCAAATAAGCCCCTTTGATGGGCGATTATATGTCTAATGCCCCTTAAGGAAATTGAGCCCCTTGGATGGGTGATGATGTGTCTCACTCCCCTTATGGCTAATGAGCCCCTTGGATGGGCGATGATGTGTCTGATGCCCTTAAGGCTAATGAGCCCCTTACATGGGCGATGATGTGTCTAATGACCCTTAAGGCTAATAAGCCCCTTAGATGAGCGATGATGTGTGTGACGCTCCCTAAGGCTAATAAGACCCTTGAAAGGGTAATGATGTGTCGCACGCCCCTTACGGCTAATAAGCCCCTTGGTTTGTCCATGATGTGTCTGACGCCACTTAGAGCTAATGAGCCCCTTAGATATGCGATGATGTGTCTAACGCCCCTAAAAGAAATTGGGCCCTTGGATGGTGCGATGGCGTGTCTCACGCACCTTAGGGATAATGAGCCTCTTGGATGGGCGATGATGTGTCTGATGCCCTTTAGGGCTAATGACCCCTTATATGGGCGATGATATGTTTGACACCCCTTAGGGCTAATGACCCCTTATATGGGCGATGATGTGTCTGACGCCCCTTAAGGCTATTGAGACCCTTGGATGGGTGATAATGTGTCTGATACCCCTTAGAGCGAATACGTCCGTTGGATGGGCCAGGATGTGTCTGACACCCCTTAGGGCTATTGAGCCCCTTAGATAGGCGATGATGTGTCTAACGCCCCTTAGGGGTAATGAGCCTCTTGGATGGGCGATGATGTGTCTGACGCCCCTTGGGCAAATGAGCCCCTTAGCTGGGCGATGATGTGTCTGACGCCCATTTAGGCTCATAATACCCTTGGATAGGTAATGATGTGTCATACGCCCCTTAAGGCTAATAAGCCCCTTTGATGGGCCATCATGTCTCTAACATCCCTTAAAGCTAATGAGCTGCTTAAATGGGCGATGATGTGTCTTACCCCCCGTAGAACTAATGAGCCCCTTGGTTGGGCGATTATGTGTCTAACGCCCCTTAGGGAAATTGATACTCTTGGATTGGAGATGATGTGTCTTACGCTCATTAGTGCTAATGAGCGCCTTGGACGGGCGATGATGTGTCTAATGCCCCTTAGGGCTAATGAGACCCTTGGACTAGCTATGATGTGTCTGACACCTCTAAGGGCTAATGAGGCCCTTGGATGGGTAATGATGTGTCTGACACCCCTTAGGGTTAATGAGCCCCTTAGATAGGTGATGATGTGTCTGACGCCCCTTAAGTCTAATGATCCTCTTTGTAGGGCGATGACGTGTCTTATGCCCCTAGGATAATGAGCCCCTCGGATGGGCGACTATGTGTCTGACGCCCCTTGGGAAAACGAGCGCCTTGGAGTGGAGATGAAGTGTATCATGCCCCTAAGGGCTAATGAGCCCCTTGGATGGGCGCTGATGTGTCTAATGCCCCTTAGGGCTAATGAGCCCCTTAGCTGGGCAATGATGTGTCTGACGTCCGTTAAGGCTAATAAGACTCTTAAAAGGGTAATGATGTGTCTCACGCCCCTTAGGGATAATAAGCCCCTTGGATGGGCCATGATGTGTCTGACCTTTCTTAAAGCTAACAAGCCCCGTAAAATGGGCGATGATGTGTCTGACGCCCCTTAAGGCTAATGAGCCCCAGCGATGGGCTATTATATGTCTAACGCCCCTTAAGGAAATTAAGCCCCTTGGATGGGCGATGATGTGTCTCACGCCCCTTAGGGCTAATGAGCCCCTTGGATGGGCGATAATGTGTCTGATGCCCCTTAAGGCTAATGAGCCCCTTAGATTGGCGATGATGTGTCTTACGACCCTTAAGGCTAATGAGCCTCTTAGATGGGCGATGATGTGTGTGACGCTCCCTAAGACTAATAAGACCCTTGAAAGGGTAATGATGTGTCTCACGCCCCATGGGGCTAATAAGCCCCTTGGATGGGCCATGATGTGTCTGACCTCCCTTAAAGCTAATGAGCCCCTTAAATGGGCGATAATGTGTTTGACGCCTGTAGACACCTAAAAATGTCTCCCCAAAACCAAGCCCCCCTGATAAATAACCTTTCACCGCCATTGTTGGTCGGGTTTAGTATTTAATCCCGAGAGTGCTTAAAAAATCGTATTTTATTAAATTCATATTTTGAAAGGTCCATGGATCAGTCTTGGTGTTTGGTAAAAGCATAGTTTTAATTTGTTAATTAATTTTAAGCCCAAACCTTTTTTTTATTTTATTATTATTTTATTTTTTTTGGCCCAAATATTTTATTTAATTTATTATTTTCTCATTTTAGCCCGAATATTAAAAGTCAGAAAAAAGCCCGTAATTATCAATCGGCACTCAAAAAGCCGAAAGAAATTAGGGTTAAAAATGAATTTGGACGGAAAAATGGACTAGAGTTGACCGTGTCACGGTCAGGCTTGACCGTGTCACGGGAACATTTCCCGTCTGACGGTGGGACTTCCCGTGACACGGGAGGTCTGCCGTGACACGGGAAGCTCCGCGTCCTTTCCGCGTAAACCCTTAACGCGTTTTCCGTTCCGTTTTCTGAAAATTTCCCGCGACACTCCAAAGACTGACCGTGTCACGGGAACTTGTACTGTCTGACGGTACAGTCTAACCGTGTCACGGTACACTCTGACCGTGTCACGGGATATTTTTTAGGGTTTTTTATCATTTTAGGGTTCCGTGTGCTCCCTCAGCACATTTCCCTATAAATACCCCCTCATTTCTGATGAACGGGGCAACAGGAATTCTATTATTCTTATTTTTCTCTCTTCTATGCTCTTAACCTAAACACTAGCCTACCCTTTTCACTTCAAAATTCCCTCTTCAAGCACTCAAAGGAGTCCATATTTTACTCGAGGTTCTATCCTTAAACCAAGGCGTGAAAGGTAGAATCGTTTGAGGGTTTGGCCCCAAAATTAACCTTGTTTTTTAATTTAATTTAATTATTGTTTTATTATTTTCTTGAAGTTACTAACTCGTTTTATTATTTTGTAGATGCAAGCAAACAGATTCAAAGTAAGAGTTATGCTCTTTTTATTATTATTTTTCTAACGATTTTTCTGTTGTTAGAATTATGATTAAATTGGTTCTTTTTATGTTTGTATTAATTCTATTATATTTATGATCACAATATTGCATGTTAAAGGGAATATGTAATTGAAAATCACGACTAATAAGATAATTTGGACAACCGGTTTAGGTTCCTTTTTAATCTTGTTGTTTAATCAAGTGATCACAATATTTAGAATTATGTGTGTATTAATTTTGAACCAATTTAGTTAAATAACAGTTTGGAGCAAATTGAATATTTTATTGTATGCCTTTGAGATTACAGGAATACTTTTCACTATAAGAATCGAGTAGAGGCCAATACGGGCGAATATGACTCCATGACTCACTTCGTACCATCATCCCCGATCCTCCTTTCGTGGTTCCGAACCATATGGAGTTAGTAATCTCATGGATTATGAATGGGGTGTAACCTTCACGGGTCAATCGTTGTTGCCTATCGTTGTCCCTTATCGTGGTTGCCTTTTTTATGATCCGTGAACGGTTTACAAGTTCCACAAAAACTTGTTGGCGGCTCCCTACTTTCCTTGTCCCTAATCGTATTATGTCAATTCCCACTTCCTATGAGTGCCAAGCATATTCACAACATGCTTTTAACGTAGGCGCACTTCGAGCGACGCCTACAATTTGGCGACTCCACTGGGGAGGATTCTTAATTATTTATCGATTTGAGTGATCGGTATTTAATTTAGATGAGTGGATGAGACTTGAAAGATTCTTGAAAAAAATATTCCTGTGATTAATTTGGCATTTTTGCATCTGCATAGACGTTTTAACGTCACATTCAGGTCTGTCCCGTAGGAAAAATTGGATAACTCGGTTGCGTGCAAAAGCAAACAGGGCACCAGTCAGATTTTCTGACTACCGTGTCACGGTAGAGTCTGCCGTGTCACGGTACAGTGTACCGTCTGACGGTAGACTGTACCGTGACACGGGAATTTCTACCGTGTCACGGCAGTCCTAAAATCTGTCCGGTGACCTATTTTCTTTTTACACGGTCGACTTCCTTCGATTTTTCTGAAAAAACGTATGTGTTCTACATGCGTCTTAGCCCCGGGGGATTTAAGCTCTATCAACCCAAAAACGCTCATGGCAATAAGGGTTCATCCGAGTTATTAAATCCACCCAAACCATGGAGTCGAGTTCGATTTCATCACGAACTCGCGGAGCCGCCCGTTGGCATACACCCTCAAAGGAGGCTGCCTTGCTAACGCGTCCAAACTCTTAACCATGGTACCCTTTTGACACCCAAAGCTTGACCAATAGCTGAACATAGATCTTGACTTTAGGTTGCGAACTTTTTTTACATCATCGTGCCTAAATGCTATGTGTTTGTTCGGTGCTAACCCTAATGTGTTTGGTTTTTTTTGTTTGACCCATGACCGAGGGTTTTTTCTCACATAGTAATTAGTACGGACTTAAAATCGATTAAAAAAAAAAAAAAAAAAAAAAAAAAAAAAAAAAAAAAATCACAAAAATGACCTGGAACTGTGCACCGTGTCACGGCATTTTTTGCCGTGTCACGGTGAACAGTGCCGTGACACGGTAAAAACTACCGTCTGACGGTTAGTCTTAACCGTGTCACGCCAGTCTGCACCGTGACACGGTGCCCAGGAAAGTGTCCCGTCAGTCTTTTTTCTCCATTTTGCGTCCGGTATTAAATCGTGTCTAGTTATATGGTCAAAACACGCGTCTATAACCTCACCTTATCACCTACATGTTATGTCCACACACTTTTCTTTTTAGTCGTACATCACTTTTGACCGTATTTTAGGGAAGTTTCGTTTTTTGTGTCGTTTTTTTTTTCGGAGTAAGTCGGATGGTATCCTCCCATGTTTTTTTTTTCTTTTTATTTATTAAAAAAAAAATAAGTAGAACTTCGATTTTTTCTTTTTTTTTATTTTTTTTTCTTTTCTTTGTTTTAATCCGGATGGGTTAAGGTTAAGTGTGGTCATTAAAAGGTGCATTTGTTTCGGTGTCACAGCGCTTGGGCAAGAAGCAAGGGTAGATTATTACGATGCGAGTCCATACCGCAACAACCTCTTGTACTAAAGAGGCGTACAAGGAAACCACCTCAGTCATCTCAACAAGATCCGTCTCCAGTCTACTTTCAACCAATGGCCACTAAGGAAGACATCGAGAACCTCAATAGGACAATCGAAAGGTTGACTGACATGATGCAGACACTCACTACTAGAGTCAGCACTGTAAAGCAAGACAAGCAAAACAGTGTTACTGCTGCTGCGATGGACAAGATCAAGGAACAGATGAGTAAGATTTCAGAAGAGTTCACTTATGTGGAACAGCCTGTCACTTCCTCGTCCATAAGAGAGAAACTCCCTGAAAAATTTTCAACTGCTGATATTCCCAAGTTCAAGCCTACTGATAACCCGTTGTTCCATTTGAAGGCTTTTTCTGCAACCATGGCTCTTAAGGGAGTAGATGTGACACTCTTCCATACGGTGTTTCCTCTTTCCTTAGAGCATGCCTGTCAACAGTGGTTCTATTCCCTAGAATCCAAGCATGTCGCGACTTGGGAAGATGTTGCTGAAAGCTTTATGAACCGATACAAGTGCAACATTCAGGCCAAGACTTCTGAACGTGAACTCTCCATTCTCAAACAGAAAGAGAATGAAGGCTTCACTACTTACCTAAGTAGGTGGAGAGAAACAGCTGCACTCCTGGTAGACCCTCCCAAGGAGAAGGAAATGGTTCGCTTGTTCATTTCCAATCTGACGCATAAATACAAGCAACACTTGAAGTTTCTGCCTTTAAGTACCTTTGAAGCTGTATACGATATTGGAATCAATATCGAAGATGAACTGATGAAGTCTGTTGGTAACAACAATAACAGCAGCACTTGGAAAAACAAGAAGAACGACACTCCTTCTTCTTCGTCTTCTAAGCCCAATAATGCTACCAACAACATCGACATTAGTGATGTGCTGGCCCTTAATGCTCCTCCTCAAAAATTCCAAAGGCAAAGGAGGATTTATACGCCTTTGGGAATGACTTATGATGCTGCTTATGACCGTCTTCATAGTAAGGGATTGATTATGCCAATTGGACCATTCCCAGAACCTCGACCTGAGAACAGGACCGCTAGTTATGACCCCAATGCTTATTGCAAGTATCATCAAGGCAAGGGTCATAACACTGAGAAGTGTTGGAGGCTGAAAGACGCAATCCAAGACCTGATAGATGCTAACCAACTTCCTGTCCCTCCGGGGGGCAAGAAGCCTAACATTCAAACAGGTCCTCTTTCTGATGCTCTGGCTATCATGGGAGATGAAGTCTCCTTTGATCCGTCAATACTCATTCAACCTGTGAATGAACCTCTGCCAGAAGTTGTATTTATCTCAAACACTGAAGAAGTGAATGGGATTTGGGATAGCGATGATGAAGATATCTATCTCAAAGATATAGCCTGTTCGTCTCTCGGCACCAGTGAAGATGTTTGGGGGGACCTTGAGGTCAAGGTTCTCACTAGAAGTGGACGGTTGCAACAACCTAACCCACCTCCACCTCCACCACAATCAGATCCGATAGTTGATCCCATCGACCCTGTGAATAGCGATGTGGTCAAACAGCTACAAAAAACCAAGGTGGAGATGAATGTATGGAAGCTTTTGGCCACTTCCCACGAGCATCGAAAGGCTGTAATGAATGCTCTGGTGAAGATAGGAGTCGATGACGACATGACTCCCCAAGGACTGGTCAACTTCCTCACTACTGAGCTGCCGAGTACCAGCAATCTGATTTCCTTTTCTGATAAGGATCTACCCCCAGAAGGGGATCGACATAATAAGGCCTTACACCTCACTGTGGTGTGTAGGCAGATGAATGTTCCTATGAGCCTGGTTGATAATGGCTCTGCAATTAATGTGTGCCCACTCCGTACTGCAAAGAAGTTGGGTATAAAGAATGAAGAGTTGACTCCCTCCACTCAGGGGATTCGCGCTTACGATAATACTCGCCGTCAAGCCGTGGGTACTATCATACTGAATATAACCACTGGGACCGTTGAGCGTCGCACCAAGTTTCAGGTGGTGGATATCAAGGCCTCTTTCAATCTGCTGTTAGGACGCCCTTGGCTTCATGAGCTAAAGGCGATTCCCTCGTCGCTCCACCAGAAAGTGAAAGCCATAGTGGGAGGGATTCCGATTACTATCGATGCTTCTCCTATGCGCATTCAAGTTATTGATACCCCTATCGTCCATGTTGAACACGACGAGGAAAATGAAGATCTGTGGGGTTTTTCTTTAGATGATGTTCTTGCGATCGAAGAAGAGGAAAAGTGTCATCTCGACTTTGATCCTTATTCAAACACTAGTATCAACGCCATTCTGAAGAAGCAAGGTCACTTTCCTGGAATGACCCTTGGGCTCAAGAAAAAAATGGCTAAACAAAGGAAGACTTGAAACAGGCCGCCTTGAAATTGAAGGCTCGCAACAATGCTCGAATCACGAAGATAGAAATGGCCATGGATCCATATTCGTTCACTCTCAACGGCCAGTACATCAAAGAAGGGGAAGACTTCCCATGCTATGAATTCCCCGAGCCATTTGTCCATGATGGGATCCGTGAACCAGGATTCGAAGTATTCCTCGATTGTGACTTCCTCGATGAAGAACTCTCTACAATTGAGAAGTCAGCCAACCTGAACTCTGATGATTTGGGAATTAATCTTCTTTTTGGAATGGAGAAAAATGAATCCAAGTCGGTCTGCAATGATAACTCTGAGCTCGTTCAAGCGGTCATAGCAAACAAGGAGTTTGACCCCTCCGAGTTAATCGTCCAAGCTGACAACATTTCAAGGGGATGGCGCAAGACATTGAGGATTACCACGCCAAGTGGAGAGAAGTTGGAAATAACCGCTGGCGAGGGTCCTATGTTTGATGAGTCTGAATCATCTGGGTCCGAGTCCGAGTCTGAGTCTAAGTCTGTAGATGAGTCCTTAGAGTTTGAGGCCGACCCTCTTTCTGCTATAGAGTTCAGCCCTGAGTCTCTTGTTGAGCCTTATCTTTCTAGTCCTAATAATTCTGGTGAGGTCGCAGCTGACCTTGCCTCTCTTGATGTTTTAGCCAGTGTATTCAATAAAATGAATACCTTTGCTTACGATGTGTGCCATTTCCCTAGCCCTGATCAATATTGCTTTGCTAATGATAAAAATGACAAAGAAATAATAAAAGCAATGGAAGAACATGAAAATAAAACAGCAGTTATTGAAGATACAGAAACAGTTAATATTTCCAATGATACGACTGTTAAAGAAGTAAAAATTGGATTAACGCTAAGTCAAGATGAACGCAAAGAGCTAATTAGCTTGCTTAGTGAATTTGTTGATGTATTTGCTTGGTCATACCAAGATATGCCAGGAATTGACAGGGATATAGCTCAGCACACGATACCACTAATCCCAGGTATGAAGCCTGTCAAACAAAAGCTGCGCAGAATGAAACCAAATGTGGCTCTCAAAATCAAAGAAGAAATCAGGAAGCAATTGGCCGCAGGTTTCATCAGAGTATCCAAGTATCCGGAATGGATAGCAAATGTGGTCCCAGTTCCAAAGAAGGACGGAAGAGTCAGAATGTGTGTTGATTACAGGGATCTCAATAAAGCAAGCCCAAAAGATGGGTTCCCTCTACCTCATATTGACATTCTGGTCGATAATACAGCAAATCATGCACTCCTGTCATTCATGGATGGTTACGCCGGATATAATCAAGTACTGATGGCCAAAGAAGACATGGAGAAAACCACATTCATCACACAGTGGGGTACATATTGCTATACGGTAATGCCATTCGGGTTGAAAAACGCGGGTGCCACCTACCAAAGAGCAGCTACAGCACTCGTACATGATATGATGCATAAAGAGGTGGAGGTTTATGTCGATGATATGATTGTCAAGTCTAAAGATCGCCCAGGTCATATTATCGCACTTCGCAAATTTTTTGCAAGACTCTGTAAGTACAACATGAGATTAAATCCAGCAAAATGTGCATTCGGAGTCACGTCAGGCAAATTACTTGGATATGTGATCAGTTCTCGAGGGATTGAAATAGATCCTTCAAAAGTAAAAGCGATCGTGGCCATGCCACCACCCAAAAATGAGAAGGAGATTCGAGGCTTCATTGGAAGGTTGCAGTACATAAGTAGGTTCATATCAAAGCTCACTGCGATATGCGAACCTATATTCAAGAAGCTTAAGAAGAATGTCCCAGTCACATGGGATAATGACTGCCAAAAGGCTTTCGATAAAATCAAAGAGTATTTGGCAAATCCACCTGTGCTAGCGCTGGCAATACCTGATTTTCCTCTTCGACTCTACCTTACGGTCACAAGAGAAACGATGGGGGCGATGCTAGCACAAGAGATTGAAAGCAAGGAGAATGCAATCTATTACCTGAGCAAGAAACTCCAAGGATATGAGACGCGATACACGCCACTCGAGAAATTGTGTCTCGCACTTGTATGGGCCGCACAAAAACTGAGACATTACATGCTCACTCATACAGTGCATGTCGTTCTAAGATGGATCCTCTCAAATATCTGTTCGAGAAAGCAACACTCAACGGAAGATTATCAAGGTGGATAGTTAATCTAGCTCAATTTGACTTGAGATTCGTACCACAAAATGCCATCAAAGGTTCTGCAGTTTCTGACTTCTTAGCAGACTTTCCGCTAGAAGAAGCTGAAAAAGAAGAAGATGAGTACGATTTCCCTGACGAAGATTTACTCATGACCGAAGACGATAGTTGGACACTCTATTTCGATGGAGCCTCAAACCAAAAGGGATGTGGAGTGGGAGTCTTGCTTGTATCGCCCAATGAAGAACATATCCCAATTTCCATGAAGCTCGACTTTGATGTCACCAATAATGCCGCAGAATATGAAGCATGCATTTTGGGATTAGAAACAGCTGTCGCCTTGGGAATCAAGAGACTTAGAATCTATGGTGACTCCTCACTAATCATTAACCAAATCTCTAAGAGATGGAAAGTGAGGAGTGAAAGTCTCGCTACGTATCAAGCTCATCTGGAAACTCTCACGGAGCAACTAGATGAAGTGGAATATACGTATTTGCCAAGAGAAGAAAACCAGTTCGCCGACGCACTAGCTAAGTTAGCATCAATGGTGCGAATTCCAGCTGACACGATCAGAATGCCACTTACCATAGAGAGAAGATATAAACCAGCTTATGTTCATGCACTTGATGATGAACAAGAAGAAGATGAAGAACCATGGTATACAGACGTCCTCAATTATGTGACAAGAGCAGAGTATCCTCCTAATACTGATAAAAGGGCACGCCGTGCTTTGAGGCTCCTGGCCTCACAGTATGTGCTCATCAGGGGAGAACTTCATAAGAGAACCGCAACAGGAAGGAATCTCTTATGTGTAACTAAAAAAGAAGCACATAAAACCATGGAAAACCTTCATGCAGGTATATGTGGAACTCACATGAATGCAAAGATGTTAGTCCAAAAGATTCAACGACAAGGTTACTATTGGACTACTATGGAGCGAGATTGTCACGAGTACGTCAAGAAATGTATGAAGTGCCAAATCTATGCAAACTTACAGCATGTTCCACCTTCACTTCTCTACACGTATACTTCTCCATGGCCTTTCTCCACTTGGGGCATCGACATCATTGGAAAAATCACACCACCAGGACAAGGGGGGCATGAATTCATTCTCGTAGCAATCGATTACTTCACCAAATGGGTTGAGGCAGCCTCATATGCCAAGCTGACGGCAAAGCATGTAGCTCAATTCATTGAGAAAAATATTATATGCCGCTATGGGGTACCACATGAGATGATCAGTGACAATGGAACACATTTCCAAGCCGAATGCGCGGAATTTTTGCAGAAATATCACATCAAACATCATCTATCATCACCTTACAGACCACAAACAAACGGAGCAGTCGAATCGGCCAACAAAAACGTGAAAACCATCATCGAAAAGATGACGGAAAATTATAAAGATTGGCCAAGTAAGCTACATTTCGCCCTTTGGGGTTATCGAACCACTGTTCGTACATCGACAGGGGCTACCCCCTTTTCCTTGGTCTATGGCGTTGAAGCGGTACAACCAATTGAGCTCGAGATACCTTCTCTCCGAATCGCATTGGAAAGCCAACTAGATGAAGTCGACTGGATTAGAGCAAGATACGACAAACTGGTCTTGCTTGATGAAAAACGCTTGGCAACTTTGCATCATGTCCAAACCTACCAACAGCGTATGGCACGACATTTTAATAAAAAAGTCAAGACCAGGAACATCAAGGAGGGTGACCTAGTGCTTAAGGCCCTCCGCAAAAATGTGTTAGATCCAAGAGGAAAATTCAGACCAAACTGGTCAGGACCGTACATTGTTAAAGCCATTCTGTCCGGCGGAGCGGCACAATTGGTAGACATGGACGGTAACGGCTTCCATAATTTAACCAACTTGGATCAACTCAAAAAGTTCTACGCCTAGTCGCATGGGTTCATGACCCAATAGAGCTACGTCTGGCCTAATTCCTTTTAGGATACGTAGGCAACCCCTCAAGGGGGCCCGGCCACACTAAAATAAAAAAATACTCCCTCCATTGATTTAATGTGTGCCCGATTCAACATTGCGTCACGGCAAAATTAAAAAAAAAAAAAAAAAAAAAAAAAAAGTACATATGCCGCGACACGGGAAGAATTCCCGTCTGACGGGAGAAAATCCCGTGTCACGGCAAAATCTGAAAAAAAAAAAAAAAAAAAGGGTACATATGCCGCGACACGGGAAGAATTCCCGTCTGACGGGAGAAAATCCCGTGTCACGGCAAAATCTGAAAAAAAAAAAAAAAAAGGGGGGTTTTGCCGTGACGCGGGAACTTCAACCGTGTCACGGGACCTTTTGACCGTGACACGGTAGTTTTAGTTTCCCCTTTTATTTATTGGCGCATTCGTTGCGAATTTCCGGTACTAGCTTTGTTCTTCCATTGCGTCCGACTCCTTGACTCGAATAGCGATGTGGTCAAACAGCTACAAAAAACCAAGGTGGAGATGAATGTATGGAAGCTTTTGGCCACTTCCCACGAGCATCGAAAGGCTGTAATGAATGCTCTGGTGAAGATAGGAGTCGATGACGACATGACTCCCCAAGGACTGGTCAACTTCCTCACTACTGAGCTGCCGAGTACCAGCAATCTGATTTCCTTTTCTGATAAGGATCTACCCCCAGAAGGGGATCGACATAATAAGGCCTTACACCTCACTGTGGTGTGTAGGCAGATGAATGTTCCTATGAGCCTGGTTGATAATGGCTCTGCAATTAATGTGTGCCCACTCCGTACTGCAAAGAAGTTGGGTATAAAGAATGAAGAGTTGACTCCCTCCACTCAGGGGATTCGCGCTTACGATAATACTCGCCGTCAAGCCGTGGGTACTATCATACTGAATATAACCACTGGGACCGTTGAGCGTCGCACCAAGTTTCAGGTGGTGGATATCAAGGCCTCTTTCAATCTGCTGTTAGGACGCCCTTGGCTTCATGAGCTAAAGGCGATTCCCTCGTCGCTCCACCAGAAAGTGAAAGCCATAGTGGGAGGGATTCCGATTACTATCGATGCTTCTCCTATGCGCATTCAAGTTATTGATACCCCTATCGTCCATGTTGAACACGACGAGGAAAATGAAGATCTGTGGGGTTTTTCTTTAGATGATGTTCTTGCGATCGAAGAAGAGGAAAAGTGTCATCTCGACTTTGATCCTTATTCAAACACTAGTATCAACGCCATTCTGAAGAAGCAAGGTCACTTTCCTGGAATGACCCTTGGGCTCAAGAAAAAAATGGCTAAACAAAGGAAGACTTGAAACAGGCCGCCTTGAAATTGAAGGCTCGCAACAATGCTCGAATCACGAAGATAGAAATGGCCATGGATCCATATTCGTTCACTCTCAACGGCCAGTACATCAAAGAAGGGGAAGACTTCCCATGCTATGAATTCCCCGAGCCATTTGTCCATGATGGGATCCGTGAACCAGGATTCGAAGTATTCCTCGATTGTGACTTCCTCGATGAAGAACTCTCTACAATTGAGAAGTCAGCCAACCTGAACTCTGATGATTTGGGAATTAATCTTCTTTTTGGAATGGAGAAAAATGAATCCAAGTCGGTCTGCAATGATAACTCTGAGCTCGTTCAAGCGGTCATAGCAAACAAGGAGTTTGACCCCTCCGAGTTAATCGTCCAAGCTGACAACATTTCAAGGGGATGGCGCAAGACATTGAGGATTACCACGCCAAGTGGAGAGAAGTTGGAAATAACCGCTGGCGAGGGTCCTATGTTTGATGAGTCTGAATCATCTGGGTCCGAGTCCGAGTCTGAGTCTAAGTCTGTAGATGAGTCCTTAGAGTTTGAGGCCGACCCTCTTTCTGCTATAGAGTTCAGCCCTGAGTCTCTTGTTGAGCCTTATCTTTCTAGTCCTAATAATTCTGGTGAGGTCGCAGCTGACCTTGCCTCTCTTGATGTTTTAGCCAGTGTATTCAATAAAATGAATACCTTTGCTTACGATGTGTGCCATTTCCCTAGCCCTGATCAATATTGCTTTGCTAATGATAAAAATGACAAAGAAATAATAAAAGCAATGGAAGAACATGAAAATAAAACAGCAGTTATTGAAGATACAGAAACAGTTAATATTTCCAATGATACGACTGTTAAAGAAGTAAAAATTGGATTAACGCTAAGTCAAGATGAACGCAAAGAGCTAATTAGCTTGCTTAGTGAATTTGTTGATGTATTTGCTTGGTCATACCAAGATATGCCAGGAATTGACAGGGATATAGCTCAGCACACGATACCACTAATCCCAGGTATGAAGCCTGTCAAACAAAAGCTGCGCAGAATGAAACCAAATGTGGCTCTCAAAATCAAAGAAGAAATCAGGAAGCAATTGGCCGCAGGTTTCATCAGAGTATCCAAGTATCCGGAATGGATAGCAAATGTGGTCCCAGTTCCAAAGAAGGACGGAAGAGTCAGAATGTGTGTTGATTACAGGGATCTCAATAAAGCAAGCCCAAAAGATGGGTTCCCTCTACCTCATATTGACATTCTGGTCGATAATACAGCAAATCATGCACTCCTGTCATTCATGGATGGTTACGCCGGATATAATCAAGTACTGATGGCCAAAGAAGACATGGAGAAAACCACATTCATCACACAGTGGGGTACATATTGCTATACGGTAATGCCATTCGGGTTGAAAAACGCGGGTGCCACCTACCAAAGAGCAGCTACAGCACTCGTACATGATATGATGCATAAAGAGGTGGAGGTTTATGTCGATGATATGATTGTCAAGTCTAAAGATCGCCCAGGTCATATTATCGCACTTCGCAAATTTTTTGCAAGACTCTGTAAGTACAACATGAGATTAAATCCAGCAAAATGTGCATTCGGAGTCACGTCAGGCAAATTACTTGGATATGTGATCAGTTCTCGAGGGATTGAAATAGATCCTTCAAAAGTAAAAGCGATCGTGGCCATGCCACCACCCAAAAATGAGAAGGAGATTCGAGGCTTCATTGGAAGGTTGCAGTACATAAGTAGGTTCATATCAAAGCTCACTGCGATATGCGAACCTATATTCAAGAAGCTTAAGAAGAATGTCCCAGTCACATGGGATAATGACTGCCAAAAGGCTTTCGATAAAATCAAAGAGTATTTGGCAAATCCACCTGTGCTAGCGCTGGCAATACCTGATTTTCCTCTTCGACTCTACCTTACGGTCACAAGAGAAACGATGGGGGCGATGCTAGCACAAGAGATTGAAAGCAAGGAGAATGCAATCTATTACCTGAGCAAGAAACTCCAAGGATATGAGACGCGATACACGCCACTCGAGAAATTGTGTCTCGCACTTGTATGGGCCGCACAAAAACTGAGACATTACATGCTCACTCATACAGTGCATGTCGTTCTAAGATGGATCCTCTCAAATATCTGTTCGAGAAAGCAACACTCAACGGAAGATTATCAAGGTGGATAGTTAATCTAGCTCAATTTGACTTGAGATTCGTACCACAAAATGCCATCAAAGGTTCTGCAGTTTCTGACTTCTTAGCAGACTTTCCGCTAGAAGAAGCTGAAAAAGAAGAAGATGAGTACGATTTCCCTGACGAAGATTTACTCATGACCGAAGACGATAGTTGGACACTCTATTTCGATGGAGCCTCAAACCAAAAGGGATGTGGAGTGGGAGTCTTGCTTGTATCGCCCAATGAAGAACATATCCCAATTTCCATGAAGCTCGACTTTGATGTCACCAATAATGCCGCAGAATATGAAGCATGCATTTTGGGATTAGAAACAGCTGTCGCCTTGGGAATCAAGAGACTTAGAATCTATGGTGACTCCTCACTAATCATTAACCAAATCTCTAAGAGATGGAAAGTGAGGAGTGAAAGTCTCGCTACGTATCAAGCTCATCTGGAAACTCTCACGGAGCAACTAGATGAAGTGGAATATACGTATTTGCCAAGAGAAGAAAACCAGTTCGCCGACGCACTAGCTAAGTTAGCATCAATGGTGCGAATTCCAGCTGACACGATCAGAATGCCACTTACCATAGAGAGAAGATATAAACCAGCTTATGTTCATGCACTTGATGATGAACAAGAAGAAGATGAAGAACCATGGTATACAGACGTCCTCAATTATGTGACAAGAGCAGAGTATCCTCCTAATACTGATAAAAGGGCACGCCGTGCTTTGAGGCTCCTGGCCTCACAGTATGTGCTCATCAGGGGAGAACTTCATAAGAGAACCGCAACAGGAAGGAATCTCTTATGTGTAACTAAAAAAGAAGCACATAAAACCATGGAAAACCTTCATGCAGGTATATGTGGAACTCACATGAATGCAAAGATGTTAGTCCAAAAGATTCAACGACAAGGTTACTATTGGACTACTATGGAGCGAGATTGTCACGAGTACGTCAAGAAATGTATGAAGTGCCAAATCTATGCAAACTTACAGCATGTTCCACCTTCACTTCTCTACACGTATACTTCTCCATGGCCTTTCTCCACTTGGGGCATCGACATCATTGGAAAAATCACACCACCAGGACAAGGGGGGCATGAATTCATTCTCGTAGCAATCGATTACTTCACCAAATGGGTTGAGGCAGCCTCATATGCCAAGCTGACGGCAAAGCATGTAGCTCAATTCATTGAGAAAAATATTATATGCCGCTATGGGGTACCACATGAGATGATCAGTGACAATGGAACACATTTCCAAGCCGAATGCGCGGAATTTTTGCAGAAATATCACATCAAACATCATCTATCATCACCTTACAGACCACAAACAAACGGAGCAGTCGAATCGGCCAACAAAAACGTGAAAACCATCATCGAAAAGATGACGGAAAATTATAAAGATTGGCCAAGTAAGCTACATTTCGCCCTTTGGGGTTATCGAACCACTGTTCGTACATCGACAGGGGCTACCCCCTTTTCCTTGGTCTATGGCGTTGAAGCGGTACAACCAATTGAGCTCGAGATACCTTCTCTCCGAATCGCATTGGAAAGCCAACTAGATGAAGTCGACTGGATTAGAGCAAGATACGACAAACTGGTCTTGCTTGATGAAAAACGCTTGGCAACTTTGCATCATGTCCAAACCTACCAACAGCGTATGGCACGACATTTTAATAAAAAAGTCAAGACCAGGAACATCAAGGAGGGTGACCTAGTGCTTAAGGCCCTCCGCAAAAATGTGTTAGATCCAAGAGGAAAATTCAGACCAAACTGGTCAGGACCGTACATTGTTAAAGCCATTCTGTCCGGCGGAGCGGCACAATTGGTAGACATGGACGGTAACGGCTTCCATAATTTAACCAACTTGGATCAACTCAAAAAGTTCTACGCCTAGTCGCATGGGTTCATGACCCAATAGAGCTACGTCTGGCCTAATTCCTTTTAGGATACGTAGGCAACCCCTCAAGGGGGCCCGGCCACACTAAAATAAAAAAATACTCCCTCCATTGATTTAATGTGTGCCCGATTCAACATTGCGTCACGGCAAAATTAAAAAAAAAAAAAAAAAAAAAAAAAAAGTACATATGCCGCGACACGGGAAGAATTCCCGTCTGACGGGAGAAAATCCCGTGTCACGGCAAAATCTGAAAAAAAAAAAAAAAAAAAGGGTACATATGCCGCGACACGGGAAGAATTCCCGTCTGACGGGAGAAAATCCCGTGTCACGGCAAAATCTGAAAAAAAAAAAAAAAAAGGGGGGTTTTGCCGTGACGCGGGAACTTCAACCGTGTCACGGGACCTTTTGACCGTGACACGGTAGTTTTAGTTTCCCCTTTTATTTATTGGCGCATTCGTTGCGAATTTCCGGTACTAGCTTTGTTCTTCCATTGCGTCCGACTCCTTGACTCGGATAATATATAAAAATCATTGTAATTTTTATTTAAGAAATAAATGCGCTATTATTATTAAAATAAATGCGACTACAATATTGGCATCATACGCCTTATTTTAAATAAAAATTAAATAATAAAATGCAAAGCACTATTGATCTAATCTCTCTTCTCTTTAGGGACATCCTTCTCTTGCTCAATTAGGTCGGCCCTCACCATTAGTGTATCTTTTGTAGCCCGAACCGTCACACCCCTAGTCGAGCTTTCGCCCCTTTCACCTTTCTTGAACTTTTTTGGTTGTTTTTCCCTATACACCATCTTTTCCTTACCCTTTCCTTTCACATAGGTCTTCTTCCTTGGCATCTTAGGAGTCTTAAACTCAATTCCTTGTGTTCTCGGACCTAGGCGATCTTTAAGAGGAGCTTTCTTATCTCCAAGACGACTCTTCACATCAGACTTGCGTGATCCGAATCGTTCCCTCTTGCTTCTAGGGTTCAACCATGCCTTGTATGCACTAGATAAGGGAGGAGGAGCTTGGTCACTTACAGAAACGGTCCACAAAGGTCTTCCAATCCAGTAAGTCTCGTACTTGTGAACGTTACTTTCATGCAACGATACTTCACGAGGACTATTGTTATAGCGTGGAATTACTTGTTCAAGTCCATACTGCCGCATCAGTCGAGAGGGACAATAAAAGGTCAATTTGGAGATACTAGGAACACGACAATATGGTGTTTCATTCGTGCCAACCATCCTAGTAAGCCTCCACCAAGGCACCACCCAACGAATGGAAAATTCTCTCTTTGCAAAGAAATTTTTTCAATCTTCATACGACATGTTCGCAGAATAATTCTTCTTCCTACAGACTAAGTCGTTAGGGCCATATTTTTCAATGTTATCGGGGGCTTCAAATAATTCCAAACGCTCCATCAACAAAATCTGCAAAACAAGAAAACAAAAATAACATTAATCGTCAAAAAAAATAAAAAAAATAAAAAAAATTAAAAAAATAAAAAAAAAAAATAATAAAAAAAAAATAAATAAAAAAAAATAAAATGCAGATTCCCGTGACACGGCAGTTTTGACCGTGCCACGACAGAACCTAACCGTGACACGGTGACTGTTTTGTGTCACGGGGGCTATTCAGAGCGTATTTTTACCTGTAATAGTACCAAAGAGCCCTTCCTGATGGCTTTCCGGTCAGATTTTGCCCCGTCTAAACCACGAAATGTTTCTCCAAGGCACGTCGGCATAGGAGATCTTCCGGATTCTACATGCTCAAGCACAGACGCTAGACAAGCATGTCCTACCCTACCGTTTGCAAAAAGTAGCTTGCTAAACATGCAAAAAATATATGCCCTTCTACGATACACATGATAAGACTCAGAGACAGGGCGATTAAAATATAAGTTCGCAAGTTTTTCTATGTCTACTTCATTACCACAAACAATTCTATTTAAATCTGGATATGTTAGATTCAGATGGCGTTCAAAGTCTTGGTAATAGTATTCACGTAAGGTAGGCATGGCTATAAGATTCCTAGCAGGAAATCCAAAAATTGCCCCAAATTCCTCCGGCAGAGGACAGATTTCATCATAATCGAATTTGAAACAGTGCGTTTCTGGACTCCAATAATCTAATGCTGCCCTAAGAAAATCATGTTCAATAGCTACATGTCGCAGGGCTAGCAAACCCCTGACATGAAACAATTCTAACTCTCTTTTTTCAGCATTGGTCAAAGAATAAGACCAGTCGCGCAATGTATTATCAAAATTCTGAGACATGATTATTGAAATATGAAATTCTAAATTATTTTGTGTTTCGTAATTATGCATATCATGAATAATCTGGTCTTATTTTAAAGCAAAAGCGCTCGAAACTGCCCAGAATTTATCTTTTCGCCCGCGTGGATAAAACTGCTGAATAATAAGCTTCCCGTGACATGGGAAATTCCACCGCGTCACGGGAATCTTTGCCGTGACACGGCAGGTTTTGCCGTGACACGGTGAACAGTGCCGTGTCACGGCACCTTACGCGCCTGCTTTTATTTCATCTTTTCCGTATCTATCCGGATTTTTTTTGTATTTTCTTATCTTTAACATTTGTTTTTTTAGTCGTTTCTGAGAGTTCTATTCCTAATAAAATTCTCACCTTTTTATTTTATTCTTTATCTTTATTTTTTATTTTTATCTTTATTTTACGATGGTTTTTATTTTTTTTTTTATTTTTTTTATTTTTTTTTTCTCTTTGGGGAAGATTTTTTTTAGTCATTTATTCATCATTTTATCTTTATTTTCTTTTCTTTTGGGGAAGGTAATTTTATTTCTTTTCTTTTGGGGAAGGTCGGTACCCTCCATTACTCCACTTATGTCTTCTTTCATCATGTCATTACTAAGTACACAATCACACACAAAGAGTCTCAAAACACACACTAACACACACAATAGTAGATATATAAACTGTAAATAATGTACAAAGAGTCGTAATACATAAATGTATCAAGTGTCATCACAGTATCCACATAAACCCTCGGTCAAAAATCTCTAGAATCAGAATCGGTCTCATCTTGTCCCTGTGCACGTGGACCCCCCTGTGTGTATGGAAACGGCGAACCAAAGAGTCCCTCGACCATCCGAGTACGGGGAGTAGCGTCCCTACTAGTCCCCGCAGGCCCAGTAGTAGTCAAGCTCAAAGCAGGACCCGTCCAGCCGGAAAGCGGAGAAGACTGGCCAAAAGAGACTGGAATCGTCGGCGAAGGCATCGTCCCATATAGCGGAACCGAGAACAGGCCCGACAGTGGTGGAGGAACCCCGGATAATGGGGCCGAGAATGAACCAGGATCCAAGGGAGACCCAAACTTAGGAACGGGAGGCTGTGAAAATGACGGACGCTGAGAAGACTGCCCCTGCTGCCACTGAGCCTCCTGGAACGGCTGAGTAGTCTGCGGCTCTCGCTGAGAACGCCGATGAGCCTCAGGAGATCGTCTACTACGACCAAGCTCCTCCTCGTCCGAGCCTCTGGGCCTCGAGCGCGAGCGGGACCTCCGTCGCTCCTGAAAAAACACAAAATCAAAAGGTGTCAATGATGCAAAACAAAACAAATGGTAGAAATGAAAAAGTAATAAGTGGTACCTCAAGGACGTCGCTAGAGCTCCGACAACTCGCACCATGCCGAAGCTTAATAATGCAATACTTCAGCGCGTCCACCAGCTTCATAATTCCCATCACCTCCGGGCGGTTAGGCTGAGGACAAAACAAAGAAAAATCAGTAATAGGCAGCATTAAAAGAGTGGATAATACGTCGAAGAAAACTCACCGGCTCAAAAGCCTCAGGCACTGACTCCTGCGCCTGTCTATAACCCTCCGGCGCGTCAGCAATATGGTCCTCCGTGATACCGATCGGCCCAGGGTAGCGGACAGACTGAGGAGGAATCTGAATCCTCCCCACAGGGTGAATGGTCGTCTGAAAATATGATCAAATAATCAAGTTATTCGACTATTTAAAACAGAGACTAGTAAAGAAGATTCTCAAAATCATACCTCGGGAAGACGGGGTGGAGGAGCCAGAGAGGGAAGCAAATCCCGCGCGTAGTCACTCTCCATGTGAACAAGCTCCTGCCACGGAAAAGTGTAGCGCTCTCCCCTGTTGATCAACCCTCTGATCAAGCGGGAGTCCAACATCGACTCTGGCAGGGAAGAAGGCACCACAAAGCGATCGCCGCTATGCTGACGGACGACTCGCTCCCCCAAATACCAGACGAAGCGCCCAGTACCAACCAAAATGGTACGGTACACTGAAAGACGTAGGGCCTCGGGCAGATCAGTCATCCCGGCCCAAGGACGATACTGAACATCAATGGGAACCTGAAAACCATAAAATGTTAGGCGACAAAAACAACATCAGAAGGAAAAAACGCAACAAAGCTAATCCTTACGCCAACGGAAGAGGTGCCTCGGCGTAGTACCCCACGAAGCGCCGGAACAGACTCCACCCGTGACTCTCCTCGGTCACGCCAGCTGGCCCCGATAGGGAAGTCATGGACCACTCCCCGACGCCGGCGAGGAGCCAAGCCTGGGAAGTACTCATAGAACCATAACTGCAACAAAAATAACATTCAGCATACGAATCGAAAAGCCTAAATGGAACAAGAAAGGGAAAAGATCATCACCTCTACGACTCTCCACAGGCCGTAAACAGTGACAGGGGACTCGTCATTCAGCTGACGGCAGCCATGACGTAGAGATAGAAGAAGATCCGCGTATCCAAGACTGGCCCAGCTGTAGGATCCTATCTCGGGAATCCTGGCCAAAGAAGGGAGGTAACAGAGGAGCACGCGTGAACTCCTGTCAGGAGAGAGGGTTATAGAGATCAGGATCAAGATAAAGATCCGCACCCGCTGCTCGGCCGTCGTGTCCTCCATATCAAAGCCGCGAGCAAGAATTGAAGCCGACTCCGATCGTCCACTCCTAGGACCACCTTGTGACACCGGACGAGTCCTGATGTGCTGAACGATCGGACCTAACAAATCAGCTACCTCAGCCGATGTCCAGGATAGATCAGACATCTGGCCTACTGCTCGGTCGGTAAAGCGCAGCCCGCTGATCATTCTGAAGTCTAAAGGGGTCACCGTCATCTCCCCCCAGGCAAAGTGAAACGTGTTGTTAGTATCCCAAAAATACTCCAACAACGCACGAACAACCGTCGCGCCGCAACCCCGGGGGCTGGGAAACCCTACAATCGCCGCATAAAAATCGACCAAGCTAGAAGCCTCCCATAGGGCGCTCGTAGCAGGATCCTCTGTAATGACCTGGTGAAGTCGAGGAATCAAATCACTAGCCCCAGAACCATGTTGGCGAAGTGTGCCATCGACTATGCCGGAAAGTGCACGATGAGAAACGTGGTTTTCACGGCAGAAAACCAACTGGTCTGGAGTCCAGGGAGGCGGAACCCACCTACCCCTACTCGTAGAAGTCCGAGGCTCGGACTCCAAGACGTCGTCGTCCACGCCCTCAGGGACAGTGGGAGTGTCCTCCCGAAAAGCCCGACGCCGACCGCGGGTAGAAAGGTCGCAATCTCGTCGTCTAGGCATGCTATTGTCAAAATCTAAATGTTTAGCATCATTTCCTAAACATTTAATTCAAATTGCATATTTATAATAAAATCTAAATACTTAGCATCATTTCCTAAGCTATTTAGTTGTTCATTGAATTATATGCTAAATTTTGTCAAAATCTAAATGTTTAGCATCATTTCCTAAACATTTTAAATTGCAAAATAATAATCTAAATACTCGGCATCATTTCCTGAGTTATTTAATTATTTATTGAATTATACGCTAAATTTTTACCTCAAGGCTAAAAATTGGCAAAAATTATAGTATTTAGTTTCTTCATGACAAACTGATACTACAGTGCTCCTATCCGCATGATACTATGTTCTCCATGACAATATAGTACATATACATCAACACATCATTTCACAAGATTTATCACTATTTTTTCCATTTCAAAGCATGAACATTATCTCACAAAGTAGCACCCAAAAATGGTGATTTGCTCAATTCTCCACCAAATCATGCAATTTTTGTCTCAAATTTCTCACAAACACACATGTACACATATACAAGTAAAATCATGGAAAGAATTTCAACATAAAGCTTCAAAATCAAAAACCCCCAAATTGATTTTATTAGGGTTTGTCATGAAATTGTTAATGTGAAGTAAATTCAAAGCAAAAATCAAAGGGAACTTACATGGATGTTTGTAAAGGGTCAAAAATGAAGAGAAGATCGAGAAATTACAACAAAATTGATGAAATTCGAAGCTTGAAAATGTGTTCCGGCCACCAGCACCACTGTTGCGACACGGGCGAGATTAACCGTGTCACGGTTAAGAGAAAACGCGTCACGGTTAAGAGAAACCGTGTCACGGTCAAGAGTAAAGCTTGACGGAGCTCCAGTGAAATAGGCGGCAGTACTGGAACAGAAACAGAAGCAGCAACGAAACAGCAGCAACGCAGTACAGTGGCCAAACAACCGCAGCAAATCACGGAAAGAAAAAAAAAAAAAAAAAAAAAGAGCCAGTCTACGCAGTACAGTGGCCAAACAACCGCAGCAAATCACGGAAAGAAAAAAAAAAAAAAAAAAAAAAGAGCCAGTCTAACCGTGTCACGGTCGCCTCTACCGTGTCACGGCAAGCTATGAACGGCCGACGGTTAAACTCAGGCGTGGCGCGGCAGATTTTAGGAAGAGAGAAGATAAAATGGTGAAACCAAGTGTGAAATGGTGAAAGCAAGTGTGAAATGGTGAAATGGTGAAGGAGTGCACGCGCATTTGAAGGCAGCAAAGGACAAAAAGCAAAAGAGCCGTTATTGACTAATTCAAACAAGCAAAAATAAAAAAAAAAAGGGAAAACAGGTATCCCGTGACACGGGATATAGTCCCGTCTGACGGGAATCCCTGACCGTGTCACGGGAACCTGGTGACGTGGCGCGGCAAAACTGAGCTTGGTCAGGGAATATTCTTGGCCTTTTGACCAGTTTGACTGATTTTCCGAGCTTATTGGGCGATTATTTTTCGCTAGAATTACGCGGAAAATCTCAACTGATATTTAAGGGGGACTAAAATTACCATTTTACCCCTAGCAAGCGTTAAAGTCTATTTTTCGGCATTTTAAGCATTCACTTATCAATTTTCAGCAACCGTCGTTTTCCTCAGGCTTGGAAAATGTTATCGGTGGATTTTTCTTCAAGTATAGAGAACCGCCAAGTCGGTTTTCCTCAGGCTTGGAAAGCGTTATCGGTGGATTTTTCTTCAAGTATAGAAAACCGCCAAGTCGGCTTTCCTCAGGCATGGAAAGCATCATCGGTGGATTTTTCTTCAAGTATAGAAAACCGCCAAGTCGGCTTTCCTCAGGCATGGAAAGCATCATCCGTGGATTTTTTCTTCAAGTATAGAAAACCACGAAATTCCTTTGTCGGCTTTCCTCCAGTATGGAAGGCATTATCGGTGGAATTCTTCAAGCATAGAATGACACCAAATTCGTTTGTCGACTTTCCTCAGGCATGGAAAGTATTATCCGGTAGCTTTCTTCAGGCTTAGAAAGGTACCAAACTCTTCAGTCGGCTTTCCTCAAGCATGGAAAGCGTTTCAACCAATGTCACTCGGTAGATTCCTTCAAGTATAGGAAAATACCAAACTCGTTTGTCACCGACACACTGGTGTCAGATACGCATTCTATCCCTTTACTCTTTTATCTGTAGAACTAACATTTTTCTGCAGGTATCGGCGTATACAGATTGATTTAGGATCGCAGAACGTCTTAAATCATTCTCCGTCCCTATCGACTACTTTGACTATCGTTTTCGAAACTGACGTTTCTACAAACTCAGTCAAAGTGGGGGCTTCTGTAGACACATAAAAATGTCTCCCCAAAACCAAGCCCGATGATAAATAACCTTTCACCGCCACTGTTGGTCGGGTTTAGTATTTAATCCCGAGAGTGCTTAAAAAATCGTATTTTATTAAATTCATATTTTGAAAGGTCCATGGATCAGTCTTGGTGTTTGGTAAAAGCATAGTTTTAATTTGTT
The DNA here is from genome assembly GCA_024500155.1 of Chenopodium formosanum. Taxonomy (NCBI): domain Eukaryota; kingdom Viridiplantae; phylum Streptophyta; class Magnoliopsida; order Caryophyllales; family Amaranthaceae; genus Chenopodium; species Chenopodium formosanum. The sequence goes on along the minus strand of CM044877.1, from coordinate 42,544,367 downwards.
AATTAATTTTAAGCCCTAACCTTTTTTTTATTTTATTATTATTTTATTATTTTTGGCCCAAATATTTTATTTAATTTATTATTTTCTCATTTTAGCCCGAATATTAAACGTCAGAAAAAAGCCCGTAATTATCAATCGGCACTCAAAAAGCCGAAAGAAATTAGGGTTAAAAATGAATTTGGACGGAAAAATGGACTGGAGTTGACCGTGTCACGGTCAGGCTTGACCGTGTCACGGGAACATTTCCCGTCTGACGGTGGGACTTCCCGTGACACGGGAGGTCTGCCGTGACACGGGAAGCTCCGCGTCCTTTCCGCGTAAACCCTTAACGCGTTTTCCGTTCCGTTTTCTGAAAATTTCCCGCGACACTCTCAAGACTGACCGTGTCACGGGAACTTGTACCGTCTGACGGTACAGTCTAACCGTGTCACGGTACACTCTGACCGTGTCACGGGATATTTTTTAGGGTTTTTTATCATTTTAGTGTTCCGTGTGCTCCCTCAGCACATTTCCCTATAAATACCCCCTCATTTCTGATGAACGGGGCAACCAGAATTCTATTATTCTTATTTTTCTCTCTTTTATGCTCTTAACCTAAACACTAGCCTACCCTTTTCACTTCAAAATTCCCTCTTCAAGCACTCAAAGGAGTCCATATTTTACTCGAGGTTCTATCCTTAAACCAAGGCGTGAAAGGTAGAATCGTTTGAGGGTTTGGCCCCAAAATTAACCTTGTTTTTTAATTTAATTTAATTATTGTTTTATTATTTTCTTGAAGTTACTAACTCGTTTTATTATTTTGTAGTTGCAAGCAAACAGATTCAAAGTAAGAGTTATGCTCTTTTTATTATTATTTTTCTATTGATTTTTCTGTTGTTAGAATTATGATTAAATTGGTTCTTTTTATGTTTGTATTAATTCTATTATATTTATGATCACAATATTGCATGTTAAAGGGAATATGTAATTGAAAATCACGACTAATAAGATAATTTGGACAACCGGTTTAGGTTCCTTTTTAATCTTGTTGTTTAATCAAGTGATCACAATATTTAGAATTATGTGTGCATTAATTTTGAACCAATTTAGTTAAATAATAGTTTGGAGCAAATTGAATATTTTATTGTATGCCTTTGAGATTACAGGAATACTTTTCACTATAAGAATCGAGTAGAGGCCAATACGGGCGAATGTGACTCCATGACTCACTTCGTACCATCATCCCCGATCCTCCTTTCGTGGTTCCGAACCATATGGAGTTAGTAATCTCATGGATTATGAATGGGGTGTAACCTTCACGGGTCAATCGTTGTTGCCTATCGTTGTCCCTTATCGTGGTTGCCTTTTTTATGATCCGTGAACGGTTTACAAGTTCCACAAAAACTTGTTGGCGGCTCCCTACTTTCTTTGTCCCTAATCGTATTATGTCAATTCCCACTTCCTATGAGTGCCAAGCATATTCACAACATGCTTTTAACGTAGGCGCACTTCGAGCGACGCCTACAACGCCCCTTAGGGTTAATGAGCCCCTTGGATGGGCGAATATATGTCTAACGCCCCTTAATGAAATTGAGCCCCTTGGATGGGCGATGATGTGTCTCACGCCCCTTTGGGCTAATGAGCCCCTTGGATGGGCGATAATGTGTCTGATGCCCCTTAGGGCTAATGAACCCTTATATGGGCGATGATGTGTTTGACGCCCCTCAGGGCTAATGACCCCTTATATGGGCGATGATGTGTCTGACGCCCCTTAAGGCTAATGAGACCCTTGGATGGGTGATACTGTGTCTGATACCCCTTAGAGCGAATAAGTTCGTTGGATGGGCCTGGATGTGTCTGACACCCCTTAGGGCTAATGAGTCCCTTAGATAGGCGATGATGTGTCTGACGCCCCTTAGGGGTAATGAGCCTCTTGGACGTGCGATGATGTGTCTGACGCCTATATAGGAATATAAGACCCTTGGAAGGGTAATGATGTGTCAGACGCCCCTTAAGGCTAATAAGCATGTGTCAGACGCCCCTTAAGGCTAATAAGGGAGAAATATGTACACTTATGTATTTGAACATACATCAATGAAGAAACAAATAGTAATGCCGAACTTATGTATACTTGTATTTTTTTTTTATGTTTGACGCCCTTCAGGGCTAATGAGCCCCTTGATGGACGATGATGTGTCTCACGCCCATTAGGGCTAATGAGCCCCCTGGATAGGCGATGATGTGTTTGACGCCCTTTAGGACAATTGTGCCCCTTGGATGGGCGATGATGTTTCTCACGCCCTTTTGGGCTAATGAGCCCCTTGGATGGGTGATGATGTGTCTGATGCCCCTTAGGGCTAATGAGCCCCTTAGATGGGCGATGATGTGTCTAACGCCCCTTAAAGCTAATAAGACCCTTGGTTGGGTGATGATTTGTATGACGCCCCTTAGGGCTAATGAGACCCTTGGATGGGCCATGAAGGGTATTACACCCCTTAGGGCTAACTAGCCTCTTTGATGTGGCTATGTTGTGTTTGACGCCTCTGAGGGCTAATGAGCTCTTTAGATGGGCGATGATGTGTCTTACACCCCTTAGGGCGATTGAGCCCCTAAGATGGGCGATGATGTGTATGATGCCCCTTACGGTTAATCAGCCCCTTAGATGGGAGATGATGTGTCTGACGCCACTTAAGGATAATAAGACCCTTGGATGGGTAATGATGTGTTAGATGCCCCTTAGGGCTAATTATACTCCTGGATTGGCCATGATGTGTCTGATACCCCTTACGGCTAATGAGCCCCCTTGGATGGGCCATGATGTATCTGAAACCCCTTAGGGCTAATGAGCCCCTTAGATGGGCGATGATGTGACAAACGCCCCTAAGGGCTAATAATCCCCTTAGATGGGTAATGATGTGTCTTACACCCCTCAGGGTTAATGAGCCCCTTGGATGGGCGACTATGTGTCTAACGCCCCTCCGGGCAATTGGGCCCCTTGGATAAGCGATGATATGTCTCACGCCTCTTCGTGCTAAGGAGCGCCTTGGATGGGTGTTTATGTGTCTAAAGCCCTTTAGGGCTAATAAGCCCCTTGGTCAAGCGATGATGTGTCTCACGTTTGTGAGGGCTAATGGGACCCTTGGGTTTGCAATGATGTGTCTGACACCCCTTTGAGCTATCGAGCATCTTAGATGGGTGATGATGTGTCTGATTTCCCTTAGGGCTAAAGAGCCCCTTGGATGCGTAATGATGTGTCTAACGCCTCTTTGGGCTATCGAGCATCTTAGATGGGCAATGATGTGTCTGATTTCCCTTAGGGCTAAAGAGCCCCTTGGATGGGCGATGATTTGTCTCACACCCCTTAGGGCTAATGAGCCCCTTGGATTGGCGATGATGTGTCTGATGTCCCTTATGGCTAATGAGCCCCTTAGATGGGCGATGATGTGTTTGACGCCCCTTAGGGGTAATGAGCCCCTTGGATGGGCGATTTTGTGTCTGACATCCCTTACGACTAACGAGCCCCTTGGATGGGCAAAGATGTGAATTAAGCCCCTTAAAGCTAAATATACCCTTGGATGGACGATGTTGTATTTGACGCTCCATAGAGCAATAGAGCCCTTTGGATAAGCGATGATGTGTCTCAAGCCTGTTAGTTCTAATGAGCCCCTAGGATGGGCGATGATGTGTCAAATGTCCCTGGGGCTAATGAGCCCTTTGAATTGGCGATGTTGTGTCTGATGCACCATAGTGCTAATGAGCCCTTGTATGGGTAATGATGTGTCTGACGCCCCTCGGGGCTAATGAGCCCTTTGGATGAGCGATGATGTGTTCGACGCCCCTTAGGGCTAATGAGCCCCATGGATGGGCAATGATGTATCTCACGCCCCTTAGGGCTAATGATCCCCTTTGATGGGCGATGATGTGTTTGATGACTCTAGGGATAATGAGCCCCTTGGATGGGCGATGATGTGTCTGACACTCCTTGAAGCAATTTAGCCCCTTGGATGGGCGATGATGTGTCTCACGCCCTTTAGGGCTAATGAGCCAACTGGATGGGCGATGATGTGTCTGATGCCTCTTAGGGCTAATGAGCCCCTTGGAATGGCGATGATGTGTCTCACGTCCCTTAGGGCTAATGGGCCCCTTAGATTGGCCATGAAGTGTATGACACCCCTCTGGGCTAATGACGCCTCTTAGGGCTAATGAGCCCTTTGGATTGGCGATGATGTGTCTTATGCCCCTAAGGGCTTATGAGCACCTTGGATGGGCAATGATGTGTCTCACGCCCCTTAGTGCTAATGAGCCCCTTAGATGGGAGATGATGTGTCTAATGCCCCTTAGGGCTAATGAACCCTTTGGATAGGTGATGATGTTTCACACGACCCTTATGGATAATGGGCCCGTTGGATTGGCGATGATGTATATCACGCCACTTAGGGCTAATGAGCCTCTTTGATGGGTAATGATGTGTCTTACTCCCCTTATGGCTAATGAGCACCTTGGATGGGCGATGATGTGTCTGAAGCCCCTTAAGTTTAATGAGCCCCTTGAATGGGCAATGATGTATCTCACGCCACTTAGTGTAATGATGCCCTTTGATGGGCGATGATGTGTCCTATGCCCCTAGGGCTATTCAGCCTTTTGGATGGGCGATGATGTGTATGACGCCCCTTAGGTCAATGGAGCCCCTTGGATGGGCAATGATGTTTCTCACGCCTGTTAGGACTAATGAGCCCATGTGATGGGTGATGATGTGTCTGACGCCCCTTAAGGCTAATAAGACCCTTGGATGGACAATGAGGTGTCTAACACCCCTTAGGGAAAATGAGCCCCTTGGATGGGTGATGATGTGTCCTACATCACTGAAGGATAATGATCCACTTGGATGGGCGATTTTGTGTCTAAAGCACCTTAGGGCGATTAAGCCCCGTGCATGGGCGATGATGTGTCTCACGCCCCTTAGTGCCAATAAGCGCCTTGGATTGGTGATGATGTGTCTGATGCCCCTTAGGGCTAATGAGTCCCTTGGACTTGCGATGATGTGTCTGACACCCATCAGGGCTAATGAGCCCCTTGGATGGGTAATGATGTGTTTGACGCCCCTTAGGGCTAATGAGCACCTTAGATGGGCGATAATGTGTTTGACGCCCCTTAGGGCTGATGAGCCCCTTGGATGGGCAATGATGTGTCTCAAGCCCCTTAGGGCTAATGAGACACTGGGACAGGCAATGATGTGTCTGATGCTCCTTAGGGCTAATGAGCCACTTAGATGGGCGATGACGTGTCTAATGCCCCTTAGGGCTAATGGGCCCTTTGGATTGGCGATAATGTGTTTAACACCCAATAAGGCTAATGAGCCCCTTGAATGGGCGATGATGTGTAAAAATAGTGTGGACATGTAAAACTATAACGATTGTAAAATGATACAAATTTTTTAATTGTTTCACAAACATACTTGCATAAGGTACAGAATGTACAATTGCTACAAAATAATAGCTACGAACAGACTTTTTCTTAAGGAGTCCTGGGTGACAAGTGTCTGTGGAGAAATATGTACACTTATGTATTTGACCATACATCAATGAAGAAAAAAATTGTAATGCCGAACTTATGTATATTGTATTTTTGTTTTGTTTGACGGCCGTCAAGGCTAATGAGCCCCTTGGATGGACGATGATGTGTCTCACGCCCGTTAGGGCTAATGAGTCCCTTGGATAGGCGATGATGTGTTTGACGCCCTTTAGGACAATTGTGCCCCTTGGATGAGCGATAATGTTTCTCACGCATCTTTGGACTAATGAGCCCCTTGGATGGGCGATGATGTGTCTGATGCCCCTTAGGGCTAATGAGCCCCTTTGATGGGCGATGATGTGTCTGACGCTTCTTAAAGCAAATAAGACCCTTGGATGGGTGATGATTTGTCTGATGCCCCTTAAAGCTAATGAGACCCTTGGATGGGCCCTGATGGGTCTTACACCCCTTAGGGCTAATGAGCCTCTTCGATGTGGCTATGATGTGTTTGACGCCTCTGAGGGCTAATGAGCTCCTTAGATGGGCGATGATGTGTCTTACGCCCCTTAAGGCGATTGAGCCCCTTGGATGGGCGATGATGTGTCTGACGCCCCTTAGTGCTAATGAGCCCCCAGTATGGGCGATGATGTTTCTGACACCCCTGAAGGCTAATGAGCCCCTTGTATGGGCAATGATGTATATCACGCCACTTAGCTCTAATGAGCCCCTTTAATAGGCAATGATGTGTCTAATGCCCCTTAGGGCTAACGAGCCCCTAGGATGGGCGATCATGTGTCTCACGCCCCTTAAGGCTAATCAGATCCCTGGATGGGTAATGATGTGTCTGACGTCCTTTAGGGCTAATGAGCCCCTTAGATGGGCAATGATGTGTCCGACGCCCCTTAGGGCTAAAAAGCCCCTTGGATGGAAGATGATGTGTCTTACACCCCTCAAGGCTATTGAGCCCCTTGGATGGGCGATGATGTGTCGCACGCCCCTTAGTGTTAATGAGCGCCTTGGATGGGCGATGATGTTTCTGATGCCTCTTAGAGCTAATGAGCCCCTTGGACTGGCGATGATGTGTCCGACGCCCCTTAGGGCTGTTACTCCCCTTAGATGGGTAATGATGTGTCTAACGCCCCTTAGGGCTAATTAGCCCCTTGGATGGGCGATGATGTGTCTGATGCCCCTTAGGGCTAATAAGTCCCTTATATGGGAGATGATGTGTTTGACGCCTCTTAGGGCTAATGAGCCCCTTAGATGGGCGATGATGTGTCTGACACTCCTTGGAGAAATTAAGCCCCTTGGATGGGCGATAATTTGTCTGACGCTCTTTTGAGCAATTGAGTCTCTTGGATAGACGATGATGTGTCCCTCGCCCCTTTGTTCTAATGATCCCCTTTGATGGGCGATGATGTGTTTAATGCCCCTTAAGGCTAAAGAGCCCCTTGGATGGGTGATGATGTGTCTCACGCCCCTTATGGCTAATGGGCCTCTTGGAATTGCGATGATGTGTACGACGCCCCTTTGGGCTTACGATCCCCTTTGATGGGTAATGATGTGTCTAACGCCCCTCAGGGCTATTGAGCCCCTTGTATGGGCGATGATGTGTCTGACGCCCTTTAAGCCTAATGAGCCCCTTGGATGGGCTATGATGTATCTCACGCCCCTTAAGGCTAATGATCCCCTTAGATGGACGATGATGTGTTTAATGCCCCTAGGACTAATGAGCCCCTTGGATGGGCGATGATGTGACTAAAACTCCTCGGGGCAATTGAGCCCCTTGGATGGGCAATGATGTGTCTCAAGCCACTTAAGTCTAATGATCCACCTGGATGTGCGATGATGTGTCTGATGCCCCTTAGGGTTAATGAGCCCTTTCAATGGCGATGATGTGTCTCACGCCCTGAGGGCTAATGGCACCTTAGATTGACAATGATGTGTCTAACACCCCTCGGGGCTAATGAGCTCATTTTATGGGTAATGGTGTGTTTGACGCCCCTTAGGAATAATAAGCCCCTTGGATAGGCGATGATGTGTCTCACGCCCAATATGGCTACTGGGCCCCTTGGAATTGCGATGATGTGTATGACGCCCCTTAGGGCTAATGAGCCCCTTTAATGGGTACTGATGTGTCTGTCGCCCTTCAGGGCTAATGAGCCCCTTGTATGGGCGAGGATGTGTTGACACCCTTTAAGGCAAATGTGCCCCTTGGATGGGCAATGATGTATCTCACGCCCCTTAAGGCTAATGATCCCTTTTGATGGACAGTGATGTGTTTGATGCCCCTAGGGTTAATGAGTCCCTTGGATGGACGATGATGTGTCTAACACTCCTCAGGGCAATTGAGCCCCTTGGATGGGCAATGAGGTGTATCAAGCCCCTTAGTGCTAATGAGCCACCTGGATGTGCGATGATGTGTCTGATGCCCCTTAGGGCTAATAAGCCCTTGGAATGGCGATGATGTGTTTCATGCCCTGAGGGCTATTGGCCCCCTTAGATTGATAATGATGTGTCTAACACCCCTCAGGGCTAATGAGCTCATTTTATGGGTAATGTTGTTTTTGACGCCCCTAAGGGCTAATAAGCCCCTTGGATGGGCGATAATGTGTGTGACACCCCTTAGGGCTAATGAGCCCCTTTGATGGGCATTGATGTGACTCACGCCCCTTAAGGCTATTTAGGCCTTTGGATGGGCGATGATGTGTATGATGCTCCTTAGAGCTATTAGGCCTATTGAATAAGCGATCATATGTCTCATGCCCCCTATGTCTAATGGGCCCCTTGTATTGGCGATAATGTGTATGACGCCCTTTAGGGCTATTGAGCCCCTTGTATGGGCAATGATGTATCTCACGTCCCTTAGGGCTAATGATCCACTTTGATGGGCGATGATGTGTGTGACCCCTCATTAAGGCTAATAAGACCGTTGGATGGGTATTGATGTGTCTGACGCCCCTTAGGGCTAATAAGCCCCTTGGATGGGCGAGGATGTGTCTAACACCCATTAAGGCTAATGAGCCCCTTAGATGGACGATGATGTGTCCGACGCACCTTAGGGCTAAAAAGCCCCTTGGATGGGTGATGATGTGTCTTACACCCCTCAGGGGTAATGAGCCCCTTAGATGGGCGATTATGTGTCTAACGCCCCTTAGGTCAATTGACCCCTTGGATGGGCGATGATGTGTCGCACGCCCCTAAGTGCTAATGAGCGCCTTGGATGGGCGATGATGTGTCTGATGTCCCTTAGGGCTAATGAGCCACTTGGACTGGTTATGATGTGTCTGACGCCCCTTAGGGCTGTTACGCCCCTTTGTAGGGTAATGATGAGTTTAACCCCCCTTAGGGCTAATTAGCCCCTTGGATGGGCGATGATGTGTCTGATGCCCCTTAGGGCAAATAAACCCCTTAGATGGGCGATGATGTGTCTGACGCTCCTTAGGTCTAATGAGCTTCTCGGATGGGCGACGATGTTTTTGACACCACCTTAGGGGTAATGAGCCCCTTAGTTGGAAATGATGCGATTCACGCCTTTTAAGGCTAATTAGCCCCTTGGATGGGCGATGATGTGTCTAACGCTCCTTACAGCAATTGAGCCTCTTAGATAGGCGATGATGTGTCTTACGCCCCTTAGTTCTAATGAGCCCCTTAAATGGGCGATGATGTGTCTAATACCCCTTAAGTCTTATGAGCCCCTTGGATGTGCGATGATGTGTCTCACGCCCCTTAGGGCTAATGATCCCCATGTATGAGTGATGATGTGTCTAATGCCCCTGAAGGCTAATGATCCCCTTAGATGGGCGATGATGTGTCTGACGCCCCTTAGGGCTAATGAGAACCTTGGATCGGCGATGATGTGTCTGACACCCCTTACGGCTAATGAGCCCCTTGGATGGGCAATGATGTGACTCACGCCCCTTAAGGCTAATTTGCCCCTTGGATGGGCGATGATGTGTCTGACGCTCCTTGGAGCAAATGAGCCTCTTGGATAGGCGATGATGTGTCTAATGCCCTTTAGGGCTAATGAGCACCTTTGATGGGCGATGAAGTGTCTCACGCCCCTTATGGATATTCGACCCCTTGGAATTGCGATGATATGTCTCACGCTCCTTAGGGTTAATGAGCCCCTTTGATGGGTTTTGATTTGTCTAACGCCCCTCAAGGCTAATGAGCCCCTTGTATGGGTGATGATGTGTCTAACGCCCCTTAAGGTTAATGAGCTCCTTGGATGGGCAATGATGTATCTCACACCCCTTAGGGCTAATGATCCCCTTTGATGGGGGACGATGTGTTTGATGCCCCTGGGGCTAATGAGCCCCTTAGATGGGCGATGATGTGTCTAACACTCCTTGGGGCAATTGAGCCCCTTTGATGGGCGACGATATTTCTCACGCCCTTTCGTGCTAATGAGCCACCTGGATGGGCGATGATGTGTCTGATGCCCTTTAAAGCTAATGAGCCCCTTGGAAATGCGATGAAGTGTCTCACGCCCCTGAGGGCTTATGGGACCCTTAGATTGGCAATGATGTGTGTAACACCCCTTAGGGCTAATGAGCTCATTATAGGGGTAATCGTGTGTTTGACGCCCGTTAGGGGTAATGAGCCCCTTGGATGGGCGATGATGTGTCTGACACCCCTTAGAGCTAATGAGCCCCGTTGATGGGCAATGATGTGACTCACGCCCCTTAAGGCTATTTAGGCCTTTGAATGGGCGAGGATGTGTCTGACGCTCCTTAGAGCTATTGAGCCTCTTAGATAGGAGATGATGTGTGTAACGCCCCTTAGTTCTAATGAGCGCCATAAATGGAAGATGATGTGTCTAATTCCCATTGGGGCTAATGAGCCCCTTGGATAGGCGATGATGTGTATGACGCCCCTTAGGGCTAATGAGCCCCTTGGATGGGTAATGATGTGTCTGACGCCCCTCAGGGCTAATGAGCACCTAGTTTAGGCGATGATGTGTCTGACACCCCTTCAGGCTAATGAGCCCCTTGTATGGGGAAAAATGTATCTCACGCTCCTTAGGGCTAATGATTCACTTAGATGGGCGATGATGTGTGTGACACCCCTTAAGGCTAATAAGACCCTTGGATGGGTAATGATGTTTCTTACGCCCCTTAGGGCTAATAAGCCCCTTGGATGGGCGATGATGTGTCTGACATCCATTAGGGCTAATGAGCTCCTTAGATGAGCCATAATGTGTACGATGCCCCTTAGGACTAAAAAGCCTCTTGGATGGGAGATGATGTGTCTTACACACTTAGGGCTAATGAGCCCCTTGGATGGGCGATTATATGTCTAACGCCCCTTTGATCATTTGAGCCCCTTGGATGGGCGATGATGTGTCGCACGCCCCTGGGTGCTAATGAGCGTCTTGGATGGGCAATGATGTGTCTGCTGCCCCTTAGGTATAATGAGCCACTTGGACTGGTTATGATGTGTCTGACGCCCCTTAGGGCTGTTACGCCCCTTGGTAGGGTAATGATGAGTTTAACCCCCCTTAGGGCTAATTAGCCCCTTGGATGGGCGATGATGTGTCTGATGCCCCTTAGGGCAAATAAACCCCTTAGATGGGCGATGATGTGTCTGACGCTCCTTAGGTCTAATGAGCTTCTCGGATGGGCGACGATGTTTTTGACACCACCTTAGGGGTAATGAGCCCCTTAGTTGGAAATGATGCGATTCACGCCTTTTAAGGCTAATTAGCCCCTTGGATGGGCGATGATGTGTCTAACGCTCCTTACAGCAATTGAGCCTCTTAGATAGGCGATGATGTGTCTTACGCCCCTTAGTTCTAATGAGCCCCTTAAATGGGCGATGATGTGTCTAATACCCCTTAAGTCTTATGAGCCCCTTGGATGTGCGATGATGTGTCTCACGCCCCTTAGGGCTAATGATCCCCATGTATGAGTGATGATGTGTCTAATGCCCCTTAAGGCTAATGATCCCCTTAGATGGGCGATGATGTGTCTGACGCCCCTTAGGGCTAATGAGAACCTTGGATCGGCGATGATGTGTCTGAGACCCCTTACGGCTAATGAGCCCCTTGGATGGGCAATGATGTGACTCACGCCCCTTAAGGCTAATTTGCCCCTTGGATGGGCGATGATGTGTCTGACGCTCCTTGGAGCAAATGAGCCTCTTGGATAGGCGATGATGTGTCTAATGCCCCTTAGGGCTAATGAGCCCCTTTGATGGGCGATGAAGTGTCTCACGCCCCTTATGGATATTCGACCCCTTGGAATTGCGATGATATGTCTCACGCCCCTTAGGGTTAATGAGCCCCTTTGATGGGTTTTGATTTGTCTAACGCCCCTCAAGGCTAATGAGCCCCTTGTATGGGTGATGATGTGTCTAACGCCCCTTAAGGTTAATGAGCTCCTTGGATGGGCAATGATGTATCTCACACCCCTTAGGGCTAATGATCCCCTTTGATGGGGGACGATGTGTTTGATGCCCCTGGGGCTAATGAGCCCCTTAGATGGGCGATGATGTGTCTAACACTCCTTGGGGCAATTGAGCCCCTTTGATGGGCGACGATATTTCTCACGCCCTTTCGTGCTAATGAGCCACCTGGATGGGCGATGATGTGTCTGATGCCCTTTAAAGCTAATGAGCCCCTTGGAAATGCGATGAAGTGTCTCACGCCCCTGAGGGCTTATGGGCCCCTTAGATTGGCAATGATGTGTGTAACACCCCTTAGGGCTAATGAGCTCATTATAGGGGTAATCGTGTGTTTGACGCCCGTTAGGGGTAATGAGCCCCTTGGATGGGCGATGATGTGTCTGACACCACTTAGAGCTAATGATCCCCGTTGATGGGCAATGATGTGACTCACGCCCCTTAAGGCTATTTAGGCCTTTGAATGGGCGAGGATGTGTCTGGCGCTCCTTAGAGCTATTGAGCCTCTTAGATAGGAGATGATGTGTGTAACGCCCCTTAGTTCTAATGAGCGCCATAAATGGAAGATGATGTGTCTAATTCCCATTGGGGCTAATGAGCCCCTTGGATAGGCGATGATGTGTATGACGCCCCTTAGGGCTAATGAGCCCCTTGGATGGGTAATGATGTGTCTGACGCCCCTCAGGGCTAATGAGCACCTAGTTTAGGCGATGATGTGTCTGACACCCCTTCAGGCTAATGAGCCCCTTGTATGGGGAAAAATGTATCTCACGCCCCTTAGGGCTAATGATTCACTTAGATGGGCGATGATGTGTGTGACACCCCTTAAGGCTAATAAGACCCTTGGATGGGTAATGATGTTTCTTACGCCCCTTAGGGCTAATAAGCCCCTTGGATGGGCGATGATGTGTCTGACATCCATTAGGGCTAATGAGCTCCTTAGATGAGCCATAATGTGTACGATGCCCCTTAGGACTAAAAAGCCTCTTGGATGGGAGATGATGTGTCTTACACACCTCAGGGCTAATGAGCCCCTTGGATGGGCGATTATATGTCTAACGCCCCTTAGATCATTTGAGCCCCTTGGATGGGCGATGATGTGTCGCACGCCCCTGGGTGCTAATGAGCGTCTTGGATGGGCAATGATGTGTCTGCTGCCCCTTAGGGATAATGAGCCCCTTGGATAGGCAATGATGTGTTTGACACCCCCTTAGGGCTAATAAGCCCTTAGATGGGCAATGTTGTGACTCACGCCCTTCATGGTAAATTGCCCCTTGGATGGGCAATGATGTGTATGACGCACCTTGGATAGGCGATGATGTGTCTTACGCCCCTTAGTTCTAATGAGCCCCTTTAATGGGCGATGATGTGTCTAATACCCCTTAAGGCTAATGAGCCCCTTGGATAGGCGATGATCTGTCTCACGCTGCTTAGGGCTAAATAATCCACATGGATGGGTGATGATGTGTATGATACCCCTTAGGACTTATAAGCCCCTTAGATAGGCGACGATGTGTCTAACGCCCCTTAGGGATAATTTGCCCCTTGGACGGGCGATGATATGACTGACGCCGCTTGGATGGGTAATGATGTGTTTTACGCTCCTCTTGGCTAATGAGCCCCTTGTTTGGGCGATGATGTGTCTGACGCCCCTTAAGGCTAATGAGCAAATTGGATGGGCAACGATGTATCTCACGCCCCCTAGGGCTAATGATCACCTTTGATGGGCGATAATGTGTGTGACGCCCCTTTAGGCTAATAAGACCCTTGGATGGTTAATGATGTGTCTGACGCCCCTTAGGGCTAATAAGCCTCTTGGATGGGCCATGATGTGTTTGACACCCATTAGGGCTAATGAGCCCCTTAGATGGGCGATGATGTGTCTAACGCCCCTTAGGGCTAATAAGCCCCTTAAATGGGTGATGATGTGTCTCACGCCCCTTAAGGATATTTAGGCCTTTTAATGGGCGATGATGTGTCTGACGCTCCTTAGAGCTATTGAGCCTCTTAGATAGGCGATGATTTGTCTTACGCCCCTTAGTTCTAATAAGCCCCTTAAATGGGCGATGATTTGTCTAATGCCTATTAGGCTAATGAGCCCCTTGTATGGGCAATGATGTATCTCACGCCCTTTAGGGCTAATGATCCACTTAGATGGGTGATGATGTGTGTGACACCCCTTATGCCTAATAAGACCCTTGGATGGGTAATGATATGTCTGACGCCCCTTAGGGCTAATGTTTCGGGGGTTTTTGTCCCTCGGGAGAGTTACAACACTGAAACTGGATTCAACTGAGGATGCCTGTACCTGCAAAGCAAACGGACCGCCGAATGGTCGGTAATCCGCCTCCGAAGAATAAGTTAGTAAAAGTTCGGAAATAAAATGTGCGGAAGTAAAGTTATCTGCTTGGATTCCAAGCTTAGGTAAAGTGTTGCGTGTTCTTTGAAAACGACAGCTCTTTTGTAAGTGACGTATTGTCTCGTATTGCGTGTCAAAAGCTCTCTCTCTTTTTTTGTGGTTGTTGTTGTGTTTCAATTGTTCGTCATAAATGACATCATGCCCCTATATATAGGGTCCTTTTGAAAAGTGTGCCTTCCTAGGATCTGGTGACCTAGGACTTAGGTCATGTCGTTTTGCGGCGCCTCAGGATTTGGGCCTTGGTAGGCCACCATCCCAGGGCCAATGCCTAAGTGACACGTGTCACTGTGCCCAATGGATTTTGAAGCACTTTTGGTGTGACACGTGTCGCCACCTGAATGGTCCCTGCTGGACCTTCAGTCCACGTAGGACGGAGAAGAGTCCTCCCTCCACGTGTCATCATTCCATAGGTCCAAATGGCACCTATATGGAGGACACGTGGCACTTTCTGATTGGGCCACTTGGCCGGGTATAAAATACCCAAATCATTTGCCCCTCACAGGGGCCACGAGCATTGCATGTGACTCCTGTGACAGGTGTCAGTATCTGAGTGATCAGATTCGAAAATTTACTAATGGGAAAAAATTAGGGTTTTACCCCCTATAAATAGTAAGGTTTGACCCCCCTTCTTGAATTTACACCTTGGCGAATCTCTGGAGAATCTTGGACTTTTTGACTTAAAGAATCTCAAAATTCCCTAAGCGTTTTTCAAGCATCCGACACTCGGCTACCAGTTCGACTGTTCTTTAGTCAACCAGGCGTCTTTCTCCCTTCTTTTAAAGGTAACGCCTGTATTTTCATTTTATTCTTCATTTTTTCTTTGTTTTCGAAAAAATGGTTCCCCAATTGCATGCGGCACGGCATAGGATAGTGATCAGCCGGTCACCGGGGACGGCTGAATGATGTGAATTATTGATCCGAAAATCAACAAAACACAAGGGATATGTTTAAGTCTAATTCTATACAGGAAATCCACCAAGAATTAAACAAAAACTAAGATTAATCAATTAAGAATCCACCTAATTAATCAATCCAAACGAATGTTTTAACTAAAACAAACAAAACAGCAATTGATCGCAATCAACCAAAAACTCAAGTATGCAACTTAAGAAATAAATCTGAATATTAATCTCTATATGTTTATTCGTGTGTTTACAGCCCTATTTATAAGACTTAGTTTACCTAGGAAGATTAGGACAAGTCCCTAATTCAATCCTAATTAAACTAGAATTCTAACTTGCTTGAAGAGCAAGCACCTTGGCGCACAAGCATACATCAAACTCCTTGGAGAACAAGCACACGCCTAAACTGATTTATTTTGCTAACTAACTGATTTTAAAAACAACTAAATAAATAAATAAAAATTAAAGAACTAAATAAAGATTAAAGATCCTAATGCTTGAACCAAGAAAAACCCTTTCAAGTGAAAGGTAAAAACTTGTAAGCAAAATCTAAGTAAGAAAATTCAAGAAAGTTCAAGAAAGTGAACTAGACTCCAAGAAAAACCACTAAGCAAACCGTGGCTTTGCTTTGATATCCAAGAAAGTGTCCATGCAATGCTTGGCTTGAATCAATGTTTAGGGACAAGCTATCTTGATGCATGATAAGCAAATCTTCGAAGTTCTCCATGCTTAGACTTGCATCATCCTCCTCTTCTTCGAAAGAATTTGTCCTCAAATCTCGAAGTTCTTTATCAGGAATATACTTAGCCAAATCGCCAACATTGAATGTAGCACTAACTCCATATTCTCCCGGAAGTTCTAACTTATAAGCATTGTCATTGATCTTCTCAATAATCTTGAAAGGACCTTCACTTCTAGGCATCAACTTATTCTTGCGTTTTCCTGGAAATCTTTCCTTTCTCAAATGTAACCATACCAAGTCTCCAACAGTGTAACTTTGTTGCCTTCTATGCTTGTTTGCTCTAGCTTTGTACATGTCATTTACTTTCTCTATTCTTGTTCGAACTTGAGCATGTAATTTCAGCATACTCTTCAACTTAGACTCGGCATCTTTGTGAATTAACTCACCCTTAGGCAATGGAACAAGAACAATTGGAAGTTTCGGATTGACTCCATAGACTACCTCAAAAGGACTATGTTTGGTAGCATATGTAGGTGATCTATTATAAGTAAACTCCGCATGAGCTAACTTGATGTCCCAATCCTTTTGTGTCTTACTCACTAACCCACGCAAAAGCGCACCAAGAGTACGATTAGTAACCTCGGTTTGTCCATCAGTTTGTGGATGGTACGATGTACTAAAGAGCAATTTAGTTCCCACAAGCTTCCATAGAGACTTCCAAAAGAAACTCATGAACTTTGTATCTCGATCACTCACATTAGTAGGAATAGGCCAAGTTTTAATAGCCTCTACTTTCGAATGATCAACTGAAACTCCATCCTTTGATACAACATAACCAAAAAAAGTAACACTAGGCACTAAGAAGTAGCATTTTTCAAGCTTAGCATAGAGTTTCTTCTCTCTTAACACTTTAAACACACTTGTTAGATGATTTAGATGATCATGCAAATTTTTAGAGTATATCAGAATATCATCTAAATAAACAACAACAAACTTGCCAAGGAAAGGTTTAAGTACCTTATGCATCAACCTCATGAAAGTGCTAGGTGCATTAGTGAGTCCAAACGGCATCACCAACCATTCATACAACCCTAACTTAGTCTTGAATGCTGTTTTCCACTCATCTCCTTCTCTCATTCGAATTTGATGATAACCACTCATAAGATCAATCTAAGAAAACAACTGTGAACCATGTAGTTCATCAAGTAGATCATCTAATCTTGGAATAGGAAATCGGTATTTGATAGTGATGTTATTCACACTCCTACTATCAATACACATGCGCCAACTCCCATCTTTCTTTGGGATAAGTAAAGTAGGCACAGCACAAGGGCTCATACTTTCCCTCACGTATCCTCTAGTCATAAGCTCTTCAATTTGCCTTTGCATCTCTTTTGTTTCTTCCGGATTACTTCTATAGGCTGCCTTATTAGGTAATGGTGCTCCCGGAATCAAGTCAATTTGATGCTCTATCCCACGAATAGAAGGTAGTCCCGGAGGTAATTCCTTAGGAAAGACATCCTTGAATTCTTCTAAAACAGATTCCAATTCATACGGCCTCTTTGCTTGTTTATCTTGATCAATTCGAATCTCATTAGAAACAAGTATATATACCACATTGTTGCTGCAAATTTCTTTTTCTAATTCCCTCTCACTAATCAAATAAGAACTCTTCGAATTAAAGGTAACATTAGAAGACTTGTTGCTTATCAAAGGTTTTAAAGCAACCGGTCTCTCTTTTTCTCCGTTTCTCACAACATACACATTAGTCCTTCCATCAAACTTCACAAATCTATCATATTGCCAAGGACGGCCTAATAGTATATGACAAGCATCCATAGGACAAACATCACACAAAACTTTATCATGAAATTTACCAATTGAAAAGGAGATTAAGGCTTGTTTAGTTACCTTAACATCACTCGAATTATTAAGCCAATGAAGCTTATAAGGGCTTGGATGTTCAGTATTTGGCCACTTTAATTTGTCTACCAAAGTAGTAGATACCACATTAGTGCAACTCCCCGTGTCTATGATCATATCACACAACCTATCTTCTACCTTGCACCTTGTAAGAAAGATTTTCTCCCTTTGATTGTTTTCCATAGGTACGGTTTTAGAGTGTAGCGCCCTTCTTAGAACCAAACTTTGACCATGAGTCTCGGGATCAATTTCGTCAATATGCCCCTCCTCTTCTTCAAAGTTTTCCTCTTCGTTCTTTTCTTCATAGTCACTACCTTGCTCACACTTAGCTTGTTCTTGTTCCCACTCTTGAGCAGTCATTACTCTTTTTGATGGACAATTAGTTGCAATGTGACCAACACTACCACACTTGAAGCACTTCCTATCCTCAACA
Source organism: Chenopodium formosanum (assembly GCA_024500155.1). Taxonomy (NCBI): domain Eukaryota; kingdom Viridiplantae; phylum Streptophyta; class Magnoliopsida; order Caryophyllales; family Amaranthaceae; genus Chenopodium; species Chenopodium formosanum. The sequence goes on along the minus strand of CM044877.1, from coordinate 42,526,116 downwards.
AGCTTTTTAGGAGCTTCAAATTTTGATTTAGTCTCCTTGTAGTTCGAACTAGAACCACTTTTCTCCAAGCTGTTCTTCTCAAAAGGTTTAGTGAAACCTTTTACAAAGGGCTTAGTGTACGTCCCTTTCTTCCCCTTTATCTGTTTATCAACTTTCAAAGCTACCTTGCAAACATCCTCAAATGACCAATATTGTTGCAATTCAACTTTTTCAGCAATATTATCATTCAACCCCGAAATAAATCTAGCAATCTTATGCTCTACAATCTCTTCTAAGCCACATAGCATGCATAACTTTTCAAATTCACCAATATAATTCTCAACAGTCATAGAATTTTGTTTAAAAAGTTGCATCTTAAGATAAACATCTTGAATATAATCACTAGGTACGAACCTTTTTTTCATGTGCTTCTTGAGTTGTTCCCAAGTTGAGATTCTTGCACGCCCCTCCTTATGCCTTTTCTTCTTTAGATTATCATACCAAAGACTAGCATAACCGGTCAGTTTTAATTCAGCCAATTTGCATCTTTTCCTTTCATCATACTCCTTGTAATCAAAGAGTGTCTCGGCCCTTCTAATCCACTCAAAGTATTTTTCAGGTTCATTCATACTTCCATTGAATTCGGGAAGATCTAATCTAAGGTTCCTATCATCATCCTTTGGTCTATCTCTTCTCCTAGGCCTTGGTGATTCATCACTTGAGGAATAATTATTTCGTAGCCTCCTTGGGTTCCTCCTTGGTTGTTCTTCCTCACTTGAACCAGAATTAGGGTTAGAATTCCCTTTCTTTGAAGAATCTCCAGCAAGAGTATCAAGCCTTTTTAATATCTCATCCATCCTTGCTGCCAACTTGTCAATTCGCCTATCTCTTCTAAGATTTTGAGCTTGTTCTAAGGTTAATCCCCTTGGAACTTGTGGAACCTCCTCGTCACTCATGATTCCTACACAAACCAAGTCAGTTTATGCAAAAATCTTGATTAAAAGATCGAATCTTGAAGGAAAACTAGGCAACACAAAAACCGGACTCTCATCCGCAAATCAGTGCACAAACACCAAATGTTTGAGGCTGTGTAGAACGCGTTACTCAACTAAAAATTATGAAATTTTATATGGTGATAGCTGGACGTTTTTAGAGTCCAATGCGAAAAGAATCACGCAAAAATTCTTAGCCAATTATTCCCAGTTTAATTTTTACCGAAGTTGCGCAAACCTGGCTCTGATACCAAAGATGATGTGAATTATTGATCCGAAAATCAACAAAACACAAGGGATATGTTTAAGTCTAATTCTATACAGGAAATCCACCAAGAATTAAACAAAAACTAAGATTAATCAATTAAGAATCCACCTAATTAATCAATCCAAACGAATGTTTTAACTAAAACAAACAAAACAGCAATTGATCGCAATCAACCAAAAACTCAAGTATGCAACTTAAGAAATAAATCTGAATATTAATCTCTATATGTTTATTCGTGTGTTTACAGCCCTATTTATAAGACTTAGTTTACCTAGGAAGATTAGGACAAGTCCCTAATTCAATCCTAATTAAACTAGAATTCTAACTTGCTTGAAGAGCAAGCACCTTGGCGCACAAGCATACATCAAACTCCTTGGAGAACAAGCACACGCCTAAACTGATTTATTTTGCTAACTAACTGATTTTAAAAACAACTAAATAAATAAATAAAAATTAAAGAACTAAATAAAGATTAAAGATCCTAATGCTTGAACCAAGAAAAACCCTTTCAAGTGAAAGGTAAAAACTTGTAAGCAAAATCTAAGTAAGAAAATTCAAGAAAGTTCAAGAAAGTGAACTAGACTCCAAGAAAAACCACTAAGCAAACCGTGGCTTTGCTTTGATATCCAAGAAAGTGTCCATGCAATGCTTGGCTTGAATCAATGTTTAGGGACAAGCTATCTTGATGCATGATAAGCAAATCTTCGAAGTTCTCCATGCTTAGACTTGCATCACTGAATCTAGAACTAGCAGTGCCGAATGCTTGGCCAAAGATCCTGCTTTGCGAACTTCTCCGAATCCTACCGTTTCCGTGTCTGTGCAGGACACTATGGCCAGGACCAAAAGAACAGCAAGGCAGTGTAGCTCCGATGGAGTTTTCTACCATTCGGACGGGTCGACTATTTATTCAGACGGCTCAATAAGAGTGCCTCAAAGTGAGCTGTCGGAACACCCTGACAGCCCTACCTATCTTCCTCCAACCCCCACATATTACCATTCGCCCACATCTAGTGGAACTCCCAGTGATGGAATCCTGGGGGAGGCGGATGAAGAATATCAACCCGGGCCTTCTAGACAGGCGCCGGAAGATAGTCTAGGGAAGGACCCCGCTGGCACCAGTCGGCGGTCCCCTAGCTCTGATGAGAGCTCTGATGGCGAGTCGGCCTCGTCATCTTCTACAGAGAAGGCCTCCGTAACTTCAGAGGAGGCTAGATCAAACATAGATTCTGCCAGAGAGTCCCTGACAGTGGATAGGGGGGAGAGCTGGGCCGAGCCGAGTGCTTCCAGGCGCTTGGAGAGAGCCCCATACTATCAGCATGTTCCGCCAGGCAGGCGGAGTGCCATGGCATCCGGCCTTGCCAATTTTAGGCACAAGGTCGTCCTAGGCTATGGCCACACTTTGTCGGTCCCTAACAAGGGCGACACCATAACCTGGCCGAGCCTGGCCAGCTATCAAGACAAAGCATTCGGCTGTTATGAAGCGGCCTTCCAGGCTGGCCTCCGCTTCCCTCTCCATCCGGTCGTGGAGAGGATCTTGGACGGATATCAACTGGGTATCTAGCAACTTGTACCCAACTCCTGGATCAATATTCTGGGGTACGTTGCCGCCTGTGAGATGCTGCAGGTGGAGGCAAACTTTGAAGCGTTCGCCCACATGCACTATCTGAGCAGGGCGCCTGCTAGGGGCGGTGAAGGCTGGTACACCTTGACCACTTGCAAGGGGTACATGATGGCTGTTGGCAAAGAGAACAAGTGGAAAGACTAGAGGACTAAGTTTTATATAGTCAAGTCTGCCGACAGCCGCCTGAACCAAAAGTATAACAGGTGGAATAAGGATCCGCCTCTCCTAGCAGGCAGGAGCGCATTGCCGCCTATTCCTAAGCAGGCAAAGGAGGAGATCATGGACGCGGGGTTGTTTAGCGTGTCCATGTGGACGAATGATGAGGGGGACAAGGAGGTCACCCCTCAATGCTATCTCCCTTTGTACAAGTGGTTTGAAGAAGGGACATTCTTAGCCGCCTGTGGGCTAAGTTCTGAGATGCCGAGAGGTAGTCGGCCGTCTGTTTTATATGCAATTTACTTCTGCTTTTCATTACTTGTTTAATGATGCTAATCACTTGTTCATTTTTGCAGATAAATCAATGGAAAAGCTCTCGGCCACAAGGAAGCCGGTTGTATCTGCTGCTCGATATAGGTCGAATGTTTTAAATAGGGCAGAAGTAACCACTCACACCAAAGTGGACGAGCAGAAAACTGGCGGCACCTCCAAGGTAGAAAATTGTTATACTTTCATTTCTGACCAATATTAAATTTGCCCGAATGATTTCTAACTTGCGTTTATCTTATGTGGATGTAGGGTACGCCTTCCGAATCTCCTTCAAAACCATCCGACCCTAAAATCCAAAAGACAAGGACGGGTGATGTGAGCGCATCCGGCAAGGGCGGCCGGAAGCACGTTGCTTATAAGCCCCAAAAGGGCCCAGACGCCTCTTCTCTCAATGCTGAAAAGGAGATCAGCAAACCGGATGCCCAGAGGGCATCGAAGGGTGGCTTTAAGCAACCCACCACTACTGTCGGCTCAGCAAGAGAGAAGAGGAGTCTGGGGAGAAAGGAGGAACAGAAGGACGACGGTAAAATCCATTCGCCCCTATTGTTCTTTCATTTAGATGTACTTGAGTTATTTTTTCTAACTTTCTCTCCTTCTCAGTTCCTGTGCAGAGGCCGACTATAGTCCAGATGGCCAAGTCCATGCTGAGGGTGGTTGATCCTAACGACAAGGCATCTGTCAGAGGAGTCGGCACCCTTGACTTGGATGGCATCTTAAGGAACCTCTGCGAGGTATGAGTCTTAGCTCAAGCAATTTTTTAGCATTATTTCTTTTTCCGCCTGGTTTTAACCATTCGGTTCTTTTACAAGCCATGCTGCGTGTCCAAGGGCTCAGGCAACCCCTCAAGGAGAAATCCAAAGAGGTAACAGTCGCCAAAGCTCGGGCCGAGTCCGCCTTGGATCGAGCTCAATTTGATATTGCTCAGAATGAGTATCTGACGCTTGATATGATGTATTCGCAGGCGGAAGCCAATATGCAAGTGAAGAAGGAACTGGACTCGGCCCGCCTACGCATCACTTCCCTTAAGAAAGAGATTACAATTCTTAAGGAGAAGCTCGAGCCTCTTCAAGATGCCAAAGAAGAGGCCGAGAGAGCCAAGCAGAAGGTGGGCCGCCTAGAGCAGCGCCTCAGCAACCAGGAGCATCAGCTGAAGTCCAAGTTTGAGTCTGTGGCTGATCAAGAGAGAGAGGCTCTTGTTAAGCAAATAATGAGCGATTATGAAGCCATCATGCGGGACACTTGGGCGGCTGTACAGCCGGACTCGGACTATCAGATTTGGAAATCCAAATTTGACGAAGCCAGCAAAGCATTCGACGCTCGCCTTATTGAAGAGGCTGAGAATGATGAGGCCGAGGAAAGTTCTGGGTCCGACTCTTCTGGGGAGTCGTCCTCGGGCGGCGAGGAGGAGGATCAGGCGGAGGAGCCAGAGAAAAAAGAAGAAGAGCAGCCGAAGGACGACAAGCCGGCTGCCACTTAAGAGGCTCTCCCTTGATCACTTAAGCTTTTATGCTGTTCTGCGGCCAAATGGCCATGTACTTTTCTTTTCCGGCCTGCGTGCCGAGTATTTGTATCTTTACCGACCGAGGGGTCGGGTAATTTGACAATCTTTCTGGCTTTGCCAGATAACAATCTTAACCAATCGTCAGGTGACGATTGGACTTTTTAATTTGAATCATTCGGCCATTTGACTGAAGTTATCCATATAGTTGTCCTTTGCATTTTGAATTTTTCATTGCATGTTTTTGGCTAAGTATAATAACCTGTATATCATGCGAATGTTCTTGCCCTTGGACGGATATCGAGTGGTTTCGGTTTATTGGATTGATTGGCTTAGAAATTTTTGATACTTAGAAGAGTATGCATGGTTTCTAAGTCAATCAATCACTATGGTGATTGCCCCAAACCACGTGGCAGACGTCCATCCAGAATTGGCAAACATAAAGTGTTCATTCGGCCATTGGCTCCAACTAACTCAAATTTTCAACTTAGCTAATTTGCTAAGGGCAAACCTCCGCCTGTTCTGCCCCATAAGCAAAAACAAGCGCCTCCGGCCATAAGCCTCTTTGGGATAAAATGCTAAGTTTGTAACTTAACCAATTTCCTTATAAATAATTGTCCGCCTGTCTTGCCCCATAGGCAAGGATCAGGCGTCATCCGACCAATAGCCTCAGTAAGTGTTTTGTTAACTTAACTCGTATATTATTCAAATATTCCGCCTATTTCGCCCCTAAGCAATAACAGGCGCATCCGGCTTTATGCCTCGCTTAGCCTCTACTTATGATACACTGACCATTTTTGAACTGCGCTAGATAGAAATTTTAGGTCTTTTAGATTTCACTTTCGATTAAAACAAACGACTGCGAATGCTGCCTTAGCATTCGGTAGGGCCGCTTGATATATTCGTAGAGCAATGTGCCACCCAAAAGGGAGATGCTTCTCCTCGACAAATTCGCCCAAATGGACGTCGCCGGTTATCTGACTCATGTTGGAGCAGACGGTCATACTCATGTTGGAGCAGACTGTGACCATTCGGTCTCTTTTTGTTTATTAATATCCGACTTTGGGCCTCATTATGATTTTATCTGGCCTTAGGCCTCTTTAATGATTCGTCAAGTGTTGGTGTAAACTTGATGAATTTCGTAGGAACGACTATTCTAAAACAATCGGCTCCTTCAGAGGGATTGGGACGTCTGCTGTTGGAACAGACGCTTTCCAAACATATTGGTCGTCTATATTTGGTGCTGGCGACGCTTAAAAAACTTAAATAAAAAGATAAGTTGGGAAATGAAGGCATATTCTCATTAACAATACGTGAGATTTACAAAATTGAGGTCTTTTCATTCGTACTTAGAAGTAGTACTTTTTCAAGTTGTCTACATTCCAAGTTCTAGGCAGCTGCCTGCCGTCTGGTTCTTCCAGGCGGTAGGTGCCGTTTCTTACCTCCTCATAAATTCGGTAGGGGCCTTCCCAATTTGGGGTTAGCTTTCCTTGTTCATTCGCCCTACCGACTGCCTCCATTTTCCGTAGCACAAAGTCCCCCACTTTGAGAGGACGCTTGTGTACTCTTTTGTTGTAAGTCCGAGTCATTCTCAGACGGTATATCTCATGACGTAAGGCAGCATTGCCCCTGCGCTCTGGAAGTGAGTCCAATGCTAGGCGCATGGCCTCCCAATTTGCCTCTTCATCATACAACATGATTCGAAGGGTCGGCTCATAGTGGTCAATGGGCAGAACAACTTCTGCACCATACACCATTAAGAATGGGGTTTCTCCCGTTGCCCCTTCAGCAGTCGTTCTGATGGACCAAAGGACGTGTGGTAATTCATCCGCCCAAAGGCCACCAGCCCGCTCAATCTTCTTTTTAATCGCGTCTGAGTTTAACTTGTTGAAGGCTTCGACCTGGCCGTTTGCATGCAGCCGGCCGACTGATGCGAAGAAGCTTGAGACCCCCGGTCTCCCAGCCAAGTCTTGAGTTGAGGCGTCTCAAATTGAGGACCATTGTCAAAAACCATAGACATGGGCACCCCGAAACGAGTCATTATGTTCCTCCAAACAAAGGAAATGACGTCTTTAGTCTTGATGTTTTTGACTGCCTCAGCCTCTACCCACTTGGTAAAGTAATCCACAGCCACCAATATATAGCGCTTGCGGCCTGGTGCAGTTGTATATGGCCCCTGAATGTCCATGCCCCATTTGGCAAAGGGTATTGGGCTGTGGATGGCCGTCAGGTCTTGTCACATTTTTGGCACTTGTCACATTTTTTCACCATTTCCATGGCATCCGACTCCAGAGTTGGCCAGAAGTAAAGCCGCCTGGCCTTGGCCGCGAGGGATCTGCCGCCTATATGGGAGGCGCAGAATCCCGAATGCAACTCTTCGAGAACTTCCTTCCCCTTTTTAGGGGTAACACACTTCAACAGGGGTTTCAAAAAGCCAGCCCTGAAGAGCTCTCCTTGCCACAACTCGAAGTTAGCTGCTCGTTTTTTAAGAACAGCCGCCTCCCGTAGTGAGTCAGGGAGCGTGCCGTCTGCAAGATAGGTCCGGATGCTGTCCATCCAAGTTGAGCTTCGGTCAAGAATTCCAATGGGGTCTTTTTCAGATATACTTCTTTTTTCCATGACCTCCTAGAAGACTGACCGAGGCGTTTCACAGGAGGCGAATGATGCTAATTTGGACAGGGCATCCGCCTGATTGTTTGAAGACCTGGGCACCTGAGTTAGATGAAATTCTTCAAGTGACCCAACTTCACTCTTGACCGCCTGCAAATATTTTATCATGGCCGGATGAGTGGCCTCGTACGTTCCATTAACCTGGAGTACGACAAGTTGAGAATCAGAGCAGGCGGATATCTTCTTCGCCCCTGCCGTCTTGCAATACCGGATGCCGGCCAGCAGGGCCTCATACTCGACCTGAAACTTGAACCGTAGTGCGTATTTGTACTTATCTCCTTCAGGAGACTGACAGATAATCCCCGCACCACAGTCGTTCACAGTGGAGCTCCCATCCACATACACTTTCCAGACCTGGTCCGTATTGTCCGGAACAACCGGCCTTGTCATTTCGACAATAAAGTCAGCGAATGCTTGTCCTTTTATTGCCTTCCTTGATTCATAAGTGATTTCTAATCCTTGTATTTCAATTGCCCATTTGAGCATTCGTCCAGATGACTCCAAGGTTGTGAGTGGCCGTTTGATCGGTTGGTCAGTATAGACCTCTACCACATGCGCCAAGAAGTAAGGTTTAAGCTTCTTGATGGCCATGTAAAGGGCAAGGCCAAATTTCTCAACCAAGGGGTACCGAATCTCCGCATTTCTCAAAACATGGCTTATAAAATACACCGGGAGCTGGATGCTGTCTCTTTCAGCTAAGAGGACAGTACTGAGGGCATGATAAGAGACGGCTAAGTACATGAAGAGCTTCTCTTTAGGCAAAGGGCTGACAAGCCTCGGCAAAGAGTGCAGATGAGTTTTTAGCCTTTGAAAGGCCGCCTCTACATCATCCCCCCATTCAAAGTTTGTCTTCTTTTTGATTGCCTGGAAAAAGTATAGACACTTGTCGCCTGAACGGCTGAGGAATCTCCCCAGGGCCGCCAGACAACCTGTTAGTTTTTGCACTTCCTTCACAGTACGGGGCGACTGCATGTCGATTACCGCCTGTATTTTCTCAGGATTGGCCTCTATTCCTCTTTGGTCAATCAAAAATCCAAGAAACTTCCCAAACTCAACACCAAAGACACACTTTTTTGGGTTAAGCATGACCTTGTGCCGCCTGAGTGTGGCGAATGTTTCTCGGAGATCAGCAAGGTGATCCGCCTGCTGTTTGGATTTGACTATCATATCATCAATGTACGCCTCTACGTTCCTTCCGATTTGATTAATGAAGACCGTATTAATCATTCGTTGGAAGGTAGCAAGCGCATTCTTCAAACCAAACGGCATCACCGTATAACAGAATAACCCCTGATCGGTGACAAATGCCGTCTTTTCTTGATCTTTTTTCCACAGGGGTATCTGATGGAAACCTGAATAGGCATCCATGAAACTCATCAGGGCATGTCCGGCTGTTGAGTCGACCAGACTGTCGATCTTAGGCAGTGGATAGCTATCCTTTGGACATGCCTTGTTGAGGTCTGTGTAATCGACACACATCCGCCAAGTTCCATTCGGCTTTTTTACTAACACAACGTTAGCTACCCACTCAGGGAAGTTACATGGCCGAATGAACTTGGCATCTAACAGCTTTTTTACTTCGGCAGCTGCCGCCTGACTTCTTTCTTCGCCGTGGTTTCTTTTCTTTTGCCGGATGGGCTTCTTTTTAGGATCCATAGCGAGTTTGTGGACAGCGAGATCCGGGCTGATGCTTGGCATCTCCTCCACTTCAAAGGCAAAGATGTCTTTGAATTCCTTGAGTAGCTGGTGAAGGCTTTCACCCAGCTTTGCAAATGCAACCGTCCCCACCTTAATAGTCCATTCTGGACGGCTGTTGTCCAAAGGGATGTCAATGTGCTCACCAGCAGGCTGGGGACGGAGATCATCCGACCGTTCCCCGGTCAGTGATTGCTATTGCTTTTCTTTTTTGACCACCACCAGCTGATCAGTCTATCTTTTCTTTCCGGGTGGTGGGGCCGACTGTTCTTCCTCGACATTGTCGAGGTCAATCATTTGCTTGCCTCGGCCGGATGATGCGGCCGCATGCTTGACATTTGAGAGATAACACTCTCGAGCCGTCTTTTGGTCCCCATTAAGGGAACCAACTGTTCCATCATCCTTCTCATACTTGAGTAGCATGAGAGCAGGGATGATGACGGCCTTACACTCATTAAGAGTGGGTCGGCCAAAGATGAGGTTGTAAGTCGTGAGCCCTTCAACCACTAGGAAACGGATGGTCATGTGTCGACCGTCTCCCCTGCTTCCTAGGCGGACATGTAGGTCGATTCGTCCGACTGGGTGCACAAGTCCTCCCCCAAACCCAACTAAGGTGTGGGTGACCTCCATCATGCTATCCGGTTTGTACTTGAGATTGGACAAGCATTTGAGGCTGATGAGGTCAAAGGAACTTCCTTGTCAATCAGAATTCGGCCAACCAGCTGGTTGGCGACTTTACACTCAATGACAACAGGGTTATCATGCGGCCGACGGACTTTGCCTCTGTCCTGTTTGGTGATGACAACTTTAGGGAAGGTGGATGTGCTAGCTGTATCCCCCTCCTCAACAGAATTAACCATCCTTCTCAGATGGGCAAAGATGTGACTCACGTCCCTTAAAGCTAATTAGACCCTTAGATGGACGATGATGTATTTGATGCTCCTTAGAGCAATAGAGCCCTTTGGATAAGCGATGATGTGTCTCAAGCCTGTTAGTTCTAATGAGCCCCTAGGATGGGCGATGATGTGTCTAATGTCCCTGGGGCTAATGAGCCCCTTGGTTGGGCGATAATGTGTCTCACGCTTCTTATGGCTAATGAGCCCTTTGAATTGTAGATGTTGTGTCTGATGCCCCATAGTGCTAATGAGCCCCTTGTATGGGTAATGAAGTGTCTATCGCCCTCAGGGTAAATGAGCCCTTTGGATGAGCGATGATGTGTTCGACGCCCCTTAGGGCTAATGAGCCCCATGGATGGGCAATGATGTAACTCACGCCCCTTAGGGCTAATGATCCCCTTTGATGGGCGATGATGTGTTTGATGCCCCTAGGGATAATGAGTCCCTTGGATGGGTGATGATGTGTCTGACACTCCTTGGAGCAATTGAGCCCCTTGGATGGGCGATGATGTGTCTCACGCCCTTTAAGGCTAATGAGCCAACTGGATAGGCGATGATGTGTCTGATGCCTCTTAGGGCTAATGAGCCCCTTGGAATGGCGATGATGTGTCTCACGTTCCTTAAGGCTAATGGGCCCCTTAGGTTGGCAATGAAGTGTATGACACCCCTCAGGGCTAATGAGCCCATTTTATGGGTAATGATGTGTCTGACGCCTCTTAGGGCTAATGAGCCTTTTAGATTGGTGATGATGTGACATACGCCCCTTAAGGCTTATGAGCACCTTGGATGGGCGATGATGTGTTTCACGCCCCTTAGTGCTAATGAGCCCCTTAGATGGGAGATGATGTGTTTGACGCCCTTAGGGCTAATGAGCCCCTTTGATGGGCGATGATGTGTCTGGCGCCTCTTAGGATTAATGACCCCCTTATATGTGCGATAATGTGTAAGACGCCCCTTAGGGCTAATGAGCCCCTTGGATGGGTGATGATGTGTCTCACACCCCTGGGGGCTAATAATCCCCATGGATTGGCGATGATGTGTCTTATGCCCCTTAGGGCTAATGAGCCCCTTAGATGGGAGATGATGTGTTTGACGCTCCTTAGGGCTAATGAGCCCCTTGGATGGGCAATGATTTTACTCACGCCCCTTAAGGCTATTTAGGCCTTTGGATGGGCGATGATGTGTCCGACGCTCCTCAGAGCTATTGAGCCTCTTGGGTAGGCGATGATGTGTCTCACGACCCTTAATTCTAATGAGACCCTTTGATGGACGATGATATATCTAATGACCATTAGGGCTAATAAGCCCCTTGGTTGGGCGATGATGTGTCTCAGGCCTCTTATGGCTAATGGGCCCCTTGGATAAGCGATGATGTGTATGACGTCTCTTAGGGCTAAAGAGCCCCTTGGATGGGTAATGACGTGTCTGACGCCCCTTAGGGATAATGAGCCCCTAGTATGGGCGATGATGTGTTTGACACTCCTTAAGGCTAATGAGCCCCTTGTATGGGCAATGATGTATCTCACGCCACTTAGCTCTAATGAGCCCCTTTAACAGGCGATGATGTGTCTCACGCCCCTTAAGGCTAATAAGACCCCTAGATGGGTAATGATGTGTCTAACGCCCCTTAGGGCTAATAAGCCCCTTGGATGGGCGATGTTGTGTCTGACACTTATTAGGGCTAATGAGCCCCTTAGATGGGCAATGAGTTGTCCGACCCCCCTTAGGGCTAAAAAGCCCCTTGGATGGGTGATGATGTGTCTTACACCCCTTAGGGCTATTGAGCCCCTTGGATGGGTGATGATGTGTCGCACGCCCCTGAGTGCTAATGAGCGCCTTGGATGGGCGATGATGTTTCTGATGCCCCTTAGGGCTAATGAGCCCCTTGGACTAGCGATGATGTGTCTGACGCCCCTTAGGGCTGTTACTCCCCTTGGATGGGTAATGATGTGTCTAACGCCCTACTTAGCCCCAAGTATGGGCGATGATGTGTCTGACACCCCTTAAGGCTAATGAGCCCCTTGTATGGGCAATGATGTATCTCACGCCCCTTAGGGCTAATGATCCACTTTGATGGGCGATGATGTGTGTGACGCCCCTTAAGGCTAATAAGACCCTTGGATGGGTAATGATGTGTCTGACGCCCCTTAGGTCTAATAAGCCCCTTGGATGGGCGATGATGTGTCTGACACCCATTTGAGCTAATGAGCCCCTTAGATGGGTGATGATGTGTCCGACGCCCCTTAGGGCTAAAAAGCCCCTTGGAAGGGTGATGATGTGTCTTACACCCCTTAAGGCTAATGAGCCCCTTAGATGGGCAATTATGTGTCTAACGCCCCTTAGGTCAATTGAACCCCTTGGATGGGCGATGATGTGTCGCACGCCCCTAAGTGCTAATGAGCGCCTTGGATGGGTGTTGATGTGTCTGATGCCCCTTAGGGCTAATGAGCACTTTGGACTGGCGATGATGTGTCTGACGCCCCTTAGGTATGTTACGCCCCTTGGATGGGTAATGGTGTGTCTAACGCCCCTTAGGGCTGTTACGCCCCTTAGGGCTAATTAGCCCCTTGGATGGGCGATGATGTGTATGATGCCCCTTAGGGCTAATGAGCCCCTTAGATGGGCGATGATGTGTCTGATGCCCCTTAGGGCTAATGAGCCCCTTAGATGGGCGATGATGTGTCTGACGCCCCTTAGAGCTAATGAGCCCCTGTTATGGGTGATGATGTTTTTGACACCCCCTTAGGGCTAATGAGCCCCTTAGATGGCCAATGATGTGACTCACGCCCTTTGAGGCTAATTAGCCCCTTGGATGGGCGATGATGTGTCTGACGATCCTTACAACAATTGAGCCCCTTGGATAGGCAATGATGTGTCTTACGCCCCTTAGCTCTAATGAGCTCCTTTAATAGGCGATGATGTGACCCCTTAGGGCTAATGAGCCCCTTGGATGGGCGATCATGTGTCTCACGCCCAAAGGGCTAATGATCCCCAGGGATGGGCGATGATGTGTCTGATGCCCCTTTGGGCTAATGAGCCCCTTAGATGGGCGACGATTTTTCTAACGACCCTTAGGTCTAATGAGCCCCTTGGATGGGCGATCATGTGTCTGACACTCTTAGGGTTAATGATCCCCTTGGATGTGCAATGATGTAACTCACGCCCCTTAAGGCTAATTTGCCCATTGGATGGGCGATAATGTGTCTGACGCTCCTTTGAGCAATTGAGTCTCTTGGATAGACGATGATGTGTCCCACGCCCCGTTGTTCAAATGAGCCTCTTGGATAGGTGATGATGTTAATGCCCCTTGATATGTTTAGTTTATATAGTGTTTTATCCCCGTCCCATGGTCATTATTAGTAGTGTTTTTGTCTCTTTCGGGCCACTTTTATTATTAATTTATGAGTTCTACTGTTTTCGTAGTTTCAGTTGTATTTTATAGGAGATTGCACTCTTGGAGCATTTTCCCGGGCCTTATTGGATCGACTACGGAAGCTAGTAGGACACGACCACTTTTGGAGCCCAAGATCGGTGAGAGCCGGTGACTAAGGGCTCGGTAATTTGGATCACGAGGCATTTGGACCATGTGTTCGAGACCCGAGAGGAAATATGGATTGGGCCGAGAAATCTAGCCTAATCGAAGTCCAAGCCTCGAAGATGAAGACCTGGCCCGATCGGGCAAGCATACACCCGATCGGGCGGCTGCGTGCATTAGTGCCCTCAAGGAAGAGGCACGCCCGATCGGGTGAGCTAGGCTCGATCGGGCGCGGCACATCAGAAGGAGCATTGGAAAAAAGGCGGGCCCAATCGGGCGCCCCTTTGCCCGATCGGGCGCGTGTTTTCTGAGGACCTGATTAAGTTTTGTTTTAATTTTTGTTTTAGGAGAAGTTTATATACGTTTTTGTACGGAATAATTACTTACCTCTTTTCTTAGACTTTCTCTCTCTACTTAGTATTTTTCTCTCTCTTAAATTGTCTCTAAACTTTTGTTCTTAATTCCTTCATTAATTCCAGATTTACTTTGGTACAATTTCTTCCCTTTTTAATTTCAGCTATTTTAATTGTTTTCTTGATTATGCTTTTATTTATTTATTTGATTGGTTTAGTTATGATGATTAGTGAGTAGTTTAATTCTAGGGTTTATGGGGATCCATAATTAATATGAAGGGATAGTTTGTTATAATTTTTTATTGATATTGCATAATAATTTCCTATTGAATTGTTTTAATTATTTGCAATTAGGTTATGAATCGAGCAGATGTAATTTGATTGTGAATGTTTAGCAATATTGAATAGATGAATCGAGCAGATGTTAATTTATATTAAAGGCTAATTTTAATAGGAACTTAGGTCTAGTAAATTGCGAGAGCCTGTTAGATCTATGTTAATTAATAAATTGCGAGAGCCTGTTAGATCTATGTTAGTTAATAAATTGCGAGAGCCTGTTAATCATGTTATCCGTGCATTGTTAATTATTAATTACTTCGTCCTATCCCGGAATATTAATTATTGGTGAACCTGTGACCCTAGGTTTCCTTATTATTGATTATTTTCTCCCTAAACTTATTCTTCGTAGTATAGAATTTATACCTAAAAATATTGGTTACTTAGATAATTTAGATTATAATAATTAACTAGAATTAAAAAGACCCGTTTACCTGTGGAGTTCGACCCTACTTCCCTATCTACTTTAGTTAGTGATTTAGGTAATTATTTTTTATTAGGGGATACGACTTTACCCTGTCAAAATTTGGCGCCATTACCGGGGAAACGGTTTTATTTTTATTTTCTGATTATATTTTTGTAGTCTAGACTATCCCCCTTTTTGCCTCAGAGAACATTAGTTCTTTGGGGCAGATCTCATATTTGTCTTTAGTTCTTTGTTTATGCCCAGGTGTTCTAGAACAGGTGACATCCCTTTTGATCCTGGGATCGAGTGTTCTTTTCATAGGCAAAGGAGACTCGATAGACAAATTCTGGCGGGTTCCAAGGAGGACAACGATCGAAGAGATCCTCCCCCTGATTCTAGTGATACAGATATTCCTTCAGATTCAAAATCAGAGATGACGGCCCAGAAGAAACTCAGTGATTATTCGCAACCGAAGCTCACAGATTTCCCGAACCTTACTCCTATTCCGGATCTAGATGGAGTTCAATTTGAGATCAAGCCCCAATTTATCACTTTGATAGAGAGGAAGCAGTTCAGCGGAGCTAAGGGTGAAGATCCTAATCTTCACATCGCAGATTTCTGCCAATATTGTAACACCATTAGACAAGCCGGGGTCACGCAGGACCAAATCAGGGAGATTCTTTTTCCCTTTTCATCATGTGGCAAAGCAAAATTATGGTTTAATGGTTTGAATAGAATTGCACTTGGTATTACTGACTAGGAAACTCTTGCTTTGAATTTCTATTATAAATATTATCCTGCAGAGAGAACAACGGTGCTAAGAAGTGCTATTCAGAACTTCGCTTAAGAGGCCGACGAAACATTATATGAGGCTTGGGAGAGGTTCAAGGATCTACAGAGAGAGTGCCCCCACCACAATCTAGCACAATGGCAATTGATCCAAGCATTTTATAATGGACTTGGAAATTCTTCTACATCAGTACTAGATTCGGCAGCGAGTGGGAGGTTTATGAATTTAAATGTGGATGATGCAGGACAGGTTATCGAAGATATGGCAATACACAATTCCCAATATGGGAATCCGAGGGGGTTTGCAAATAAGGGAAAACATAATGTCGATTTCGTATCCTTTTTGCAAGCTCAATTAATATCTATTTGTCAAAAATTAGATAATCTTACTGCTGCTCCTAACTCTCTAGCTAATGTTTCTGCTGTTGCTAACCATGAACCTTTTGTAAAAATTGTGGAATTGTAGGTCATTGGGAGCAAGATTGTAGGAGCTCTATGGAACAAGTTTATGCCTTTCAAACCTATAGGCAAAATAACCCCTATTCCAATTCCTACAATGCCGGTTATAAAAACCATCCTTATCTTTCATACCGGAGTACCAATGTACAAAACCCTCCACCTCCACAACAACCACACCAGCAAACACCACCACAGAAAAAATATTATCATCCTAATGCCGGCCAGAAAAGCCAAGCATCACCCTCATCATCTTCCGACCCTGCCATGACAGAAATTAGAGCAATTCTTGCCAATATGCAAAAGCATATGGAGAGTAGGGATGCACAAATTGATTCTATTCTAGCCCATAATAAAATCATACACAATCAAATTGCACAACTTTCATCTACCTTACAATCCCGTCAACAGGGAGCTCTACCATCACAACCTATCCATCCTACAGATCATGCTAATGAAATCACTCTAAGGAGTGGTTCACATTATGATGGACCTCCTATGCTAAAGGAAGATGGACCAGTTCCTGATCTAGATTCCTCTATACCAAACGGTAATCCTGCTAGCCCTTCAGGGCTACAAATAGATACTAACCCTACTAATGTTTCTGTGCAGGGTAAATTGCAGGAGAAGGGAGGAGATGTGCAGAGCCCAGTTATCAAGCTTCCATTCCTTAATAGACAACTGAAGAGTAAGCTTGATAAACAATTCGGTAAGTTTTTAGAGGTTGTGAAAAACCTGCAGGTAACAGTTCCTTTCACTGATTTAATCACTCAAGTACCTGCTTATGCTAAATTCATGAAAGACATTTTGACTAGGAAAAGGGCCTTTAATGAAGTAGAAACTGCAGCTTTCACAGAGGAGTGTAGCGCTTATTTGCAAAATAAATCCCCTCCTAAATTAAAGGATCCCGTTAGTTTTTCTATCCCTTGTCACATTGGGAATGTTTTTATTGATAAAGCTTTATGTGATTTGGGTGCTAGTGTGAGTGTCATGCCATCATCTATCTGCGCTAAATTAAATATGGGAGAATTAAAAATTACTAATATAACTTTGCAAATGGCAGATCGTTCGGTAAAATACCCCTTAGGTATTTTAGAGGACGTCCCTGACAAAGTTGGTAAATTTTTTATTCCTGTTGATTATGTTGTTTTAGATATGACAGAGGACACATAAATACCCATTATATTAGGTAGGCCTTTCCTCCACACTACAGGAGCGATTATTGATGTGAAAAATGGTAAACTAACCCTTTTTGTCGGTGACGATAATGTTACCTTTAATTTAGGGAAGGTTTTGAAAGGGCCTGTGTTAGAGGAAAATTGTTGCTTCATTGATACGGTTGATATAATGGACGATATTTGTATTGATAGCTTGCCAAAGGTTCTTGCGAAGGATCCCTTAGAGGAAGTTGTCTGCGGGAATTTATCTAGCGACAATGCAAGCATTTGGGGTAATGAGATACAGGATATTTTAAAGGCTCTTTCCTTAGAAGAGTTAAGCCCTAAGGATACAATGAAGGTAGTAAATTTAGTTCAGGATCAAAACCTGCAGAGGTCAAGAAACCTGAGCTAAAACCTCTCCCTTCTCATTTAAAATATGTTTTTCTAGATGAGCAGGAACTACACCCCGTGATCATCAGTACTGCACTCACTGACCTACAATCTTCCTAACTTTTAGGGGTCCTCAAAACCCATAAGAAGGCTATAGGGTACAGTATTGATGATCTCAAGGGTATTAGCCCTGATTTTTGCATGCACAAGATTCATCTAGAAGAAAATTACAAGCCCTGCATTTAACCCCAACGAAGATTAAATCCCAACATGCGGGAAGTGGTCAAGAAGGAGGTGATGAAATTACTTAATGCAGGTATTATCTATCCTATTTCTTACTCCAAGTGGGTAAGTCCTGTGCAGGTAGTACCGAAGAAAGGTGGGATGGCTGTGATAACTAATGAAAAAAATGAATTAATTCCCACTAGAACTGTAATAGGGTGGCGTATGTGCATAGACTATCGTAGATTAAATATCGCCACTAAAAAGGATCACTTCCCTCTTCCCTTTATTGATCAAATGCTTGAGAGGTTAGCTAATCAAAAATTCTTTTGTTATTTGGACGAGTATTCGGGATTTTTTCAAATTCCGATTCACCCTGAAGATCAGGAAAATACTACCTTTACATGCCCTTATGGCACTTTTGCATATCGTAGAATGCCCTTTGGTTTATGTAACGCACCTGCCGCCTTTCAACGTTGCATGATGAGCATTTTTTCTGATTTCATAGAGTCTATTATGGAGGTCTTTAAGGATGATTTTAGCGTATACGGTTCTTCATTTGATTCATGTCTAATTAATCTCGCTAAAATTTTGAAAAGATGTGAAGAGTGCAACTTAGTACTTAATTGGGAGAAATGTCACTTTATGGTGACAGAGGGAGTAGTCCTTGGCCATATTATATCTGATAAGGGCATAAAAGTAGACAAAGCTAAAATATCGGTGATTGAGAAATTACCTCCCCCAGTCAATGTTAAGGGAGTTAGAAGCTTCTTGGGTCATGCGGGGTTTTATCGCCGCTTTATCAAAGATTTTTCTAAAATTGCTAAACCACTGACACAGCTTTTGCTCAAAGATGCCCCATTTATTTTTACTGACGAGTGTCTTGAGGCTTTTAACAGGATTAAGCAGGCTTTGATATCGGCACCCATCATATGTGCTCCCGATTGGAACCTTCCTTTCGAGATCATGTGTGATGAAAGTGACTTTGCACTAGGAGTCTTGCTCGGACAGAGGAAGGACAAGGTTTTGCATGCTATTTACTATGCTAGCAAAACCTTGGATGAAGCCCAAGTCAACTATTCCACCACAGAAAATGAGTTTCTTGTTGTAATTTATGCTTTAGAAAAATTTAGATCATATCTAGTTGGTTCTAAAGTTATTGTTTTTACTGATCATGCAGCATTGAAATACTTGATAGCCAAGGCGGAATCAAATCCAAGGCTACTCCGGTGGGTTCTCTTGCTCCAAGATTTCAACATAGAAATGAATGATAAAAAGGGAGCAGAGAACGTAGTGGCAGACGACTTGTCACGTATCAGGTATGATGAGGGTAAGGATTCTTTACCTATAGATGATTCTTTCCCTGATGACAACCTGTATGCAGTTATAGAGCATCACCCTTGGTATGCTGATTTTGCTAATTATATAGTGGGTGGTACATTACCTCCTTACGTGTCCTACCAACAGAAAAAGAAATTCCTTTATGATGTTAAACATTATTTTTGGGATGATCCTTTTTTGTTTCGTGAGTGTGCAGATGGATTATTTCGCAATTGTGTTCCCGAATGGGAGGTTCACGGCGTCCTTACCAGTTGTCATACCTCACCCTACGGTGGACATCATGGCCCCACTAAAACGGTGGCTAAGATCAATGAGTCAGGATTCTTTTGGCCTACTATGTTTAAAGATGCTAACACTTTTGTGCAGGCTTGTGACTCTTGCCAGAGGATTGGCAACATTTCGCGGAGGCATGAGATGCCCCAAACTAGAATTCTCGAAGTTGAAATATTTGATGTTTGGGGTATCGATTATATAGGGTCGTTCCCATCTTCCAATGGGAATTGTTACATACTTGTAGCCGTCGATTATGTGTCCAAGTGGGTAGAAGCCATAGCTTCACCAACAAACGATTCTAAGGTAGTCATTAAGCTCTTCAAGAAGATCATATTTCCAAGGTTTGGTGTTCCACGAGCTATTATTAGTGATGGGGGTATCCACTTCCATGAAAAACAATTTGATAACCTCCTTAAGAAGTATGGCGTATATCATCGAACAGGGCTTAGTTACCACCCTCAAACTAGTGGTCAAGTTGAGGTCTCTAATAGGGAAATCAAGGCGATCCTAGAAAAGGTAGTAGCCAAGTCAAGGAAAGATCGGAGCATGAAGCTTGATGACACACTTTGGGCATACCGAATAGCATTTAAGACACCGATTGGTACTTCACCTGATAGATTGGTTTATTGTAAGGCATGTCATCTTCCCGTAGAATTAGAGTACAAAGCCTTTTGGTCGATCAAAGAGCTTAATATGGATTCTATGGCCGCGGGTAAGAAGAGACTTCTTCAACTCAATGAGTTGGATGAGTTTAGATTGTCGGCATATGATAGTGCGCGAATCTACAAGGACAAGACCAAGAAGTGGCATGACAAGAAGATCTTACCAAGAGAGTTTGCACTAGGTGATAAGGTTCTTCTCTTTAATTCTAGATTGAAGATTTTCCCAGGAAAGTTAAAGTCTAGGTGGTCCGGTCCCTTCACTGTCACAAAGGTGAACAAATTCGATTCGGTGGAGTTGGTGAATGACAAAGGTGAAGAGTTCAAGGTAAATGGCCAAAGGTTGAAAGTGTATCATGAAGGTGCTACCATAACAGATGTGGAGGAGACTCTCCTAACTCCACTTCCAACATGAGCTTCAAGGTGGTAAGAAGGTCGTGCGGGATCTAGATAAACCAGCGCTTTAGGGGAGGCAACCCGTATTTCATGCTTTCTAGACTAGTTTTTCCTTTTTCCTTATTTTTGTTTTTTTTTTCGAGAGGCGAGGAGAGTGATATTTCACCAGTTTTAAGTGTTGTTGTACAGGTATGAATTTGACAGGTTCAAAGACTTAGAAAAAATTTGAAGAAGAAAAGAAATCAGAGAAAAAGGGCTGCTCAGGCCCGATCGGGCGCGCAAGCAACCTAGAAATCAGCAACAAATTCGCCTGATCGGGCAACGCAGACCGATCGGGCGCGCAAGCATGCTAAAAATCGGAACCATTTTGGCCTGATCGGGCGCGCAAGCAAGGTTGAATTCAGAGACTATTTTCGCCCGATCGGGCGAAGCTTGCCCGATCGGGCGCTTTTTTTGGAAAATCGAGTGAAAAGGAAAGATATGTCGGGCGAAGCTCGTCCGATCGGGCGAGCAAAGTGCAAACATTTTGTTCGCGTTCGCGCCCGATCAGGCGGAGCTCGCCTGATCGGGCGCGCAACTTGAGTTCTGGAATTTCAAACCTTCGCCCGATCGGGCGCGCCTGCAGCCCGTCCCCCCTTTATTTTCTTTTCTCTTCTTTCTTTCCTCATTTTCTCCTTATTTCATCTTCTTCATTTCACTTTCTCTCTCTAAAACCTCCATTTTTAAACCTTCAACTTACACTTCAATCCAAGATCTCCTCCAATTCTTCCATCCAAATTCAAAATTTCTAACATATTCCATCTCCCCTCATCCTCCTCTACAATCTATTCTAATTTTCCCCCATTTTCTCTCAAATTTTCTCAAACCCTAAGAGAGAAAAACCTTAAATTTACCACTATTTTACAAAGCAATGGCCTCAAAGCGTTCAAGGAATCAAAGGGGTGAGAGCTCAAGTGCACCACAACCAACAATCAACCCGGACCTTAAAATTCCAGATTGGGAGGAGGTTGTAATCACCTCGGAGGAGCAACGAGTTAGGATGGTCACCCTCATCGATCGTCAGGTAATCTCTACCCGTTTTATTCATCATCCCACATTAGCTAGGTTAGGCCTTGATAAATATGTGGAAAAAATGTTTAAGGGTATAGGCATGAGTGGGCTTTTTCAAATGTGCCATGATATATATGATTATTTAACATTGGAATTTATCTCAAGTTTTAATGTTATTAAGATGAATGCACTAATCACTCATGTACAATTCCGATTATTAAACAACAATGTGAGACTAACTCTAAAAGAATTTGGAAAGTTGCTTGATTTAAAATCGGATAAACCTATTGAGCCCTCTCAATACCACACCGCCGTGGTCTATAAGAGGTTAACTGGGGAGGATTTAGTGAACCTCCCACATGCCAAAGGGACGTGGATTTAACATCCCGACCCAAAACTTTGGCAAAGATTTGTCCGCCTCACCATTTTTGGGAGGCATGAACCGACAAATGTTTGGAGAGATGAATTGGAACTATTGGCATCCTATATAATTCCTAATGCTGAAAAATTGAACATACCCCATATGATAGCCAATCATTTCCAAAGGGTGGCCAATGCGGCCGAGGCTAGTAGGTCTAGAGCACCTATTTACTTTGGGGGCTTAGTGACCCATATTGCTAGGAAACACTTAGGTTGGAAACCCGATGGCCATAGGAAAGTTGTGGAATCGAACCTAATGGACCAACCCTATTTAGGGAGTTTGAACTGGGTACAACCGGTGGGGAGTGATACTTGGTGTATTGTCCGCCGACAATCGGGTAGGAGGGACCAAGCCTTTACCTTACCCAACCCCGCCTTGACCAAATTTGAGAGGGGGAAGTCCTCTTATACTTTCGAGATAAATGGTCAAGGTGAGGTTCAACCACCTAACCCCTCACCACAACCCCACCAATCCCCCATTCACCACTCACCATACTACCAACCACCCCCACCTTTCACCTATGGCATGCCCACTTCCTCGGTCGATTACAATGTCGACCCCAATGCCCCATATGACTTTTCGGCTTTTAGGAGCCAATTAGACCGCATTGAGACGGGGAAAGGGAGGGTTGAGGGTATGATGCAAAACCTAGACTCTAGGTTAAGCACCCTAGATGGGCGGGTTGGTCTTATAGAGAGGAACCTAGGGAGGGGCCTTTACCCCATGTATGATGATTATGCCCGTCGGGGGGCTATTCCTCCCGATTTACTTACTCCCGATTGGTTCCAATACCCCTAAGGAGGGTATTCTCACCCCAGTGCATATGGTACTTACGTGGACTACTCTTCGGTCCACGGATATGGGGGTGATGCTCCTTATGGGGGTATGGGTGGGAATGTAGACCCTAACTACTATGCGGGTGGTTCGGGGTATGGAGGTGGTGGCTCTAGCCGTGGAGGAGCCGGTTCTAGCCATGGGATGGATGAGGATGAGGATGAGGAGTAGGCTACTCTCCCAAGTCAATGAGGGCATTGCTTGATTTAGCTTGGGGGGTGTTCTTTCACTTGGAAATTCTCTTCCTTTTCTCTCTTTATTTGCTTTCTAGTATAGTTTTTATTTGCTTTCCTAGTGTAGTTTTTATTGCTTTCTTATATATGAAAAATACAAAAAAATTGAAAAATAAAAAAATTCAAAAATACGTTTCAATGAATTGTAAATCATGCTTCCCTGTGCCCCATACTTGAGAAAAATTTGTTTTGATTCTTGGTATCTGATGATGAGCATTGTGGATTTGTTGGTCATGATTTGAAGTTTATTTGTTTGGATTCCTTAACATGCGTCAATTTTGTCCAACTACTTGTGAATATAGTGCTTGACTAGTTGATTTGGTTAGGAAATGTGTGATAGTTCCATAATTCTTGGTATGTCAATGAATTTGAGTATTGATTTGCAACTATGAGTAGTGTTTCATGACTTATTATTATGCACACGAGGAGGACGAAGGTGTTCATTCTTTTAGGTAGCCTTCAGAGTATTAGATATATTTGTTCCCTTCTTGTTACCCATGTTGTTGCTTGTGCCCTTTTATTGTTTATAGCCACATTACAAGCCTTATTTGCCCCATTGGTTACTAGTCCCAAGCTTGGCTTGGGGGAGCTATTAGTGAGTGAGGTGAGGGAGTTTGTAGTGTGCACATTATTTGCACAATTTGGGTGGGTTTTGAGAAGTAATTTGTTCTTGATCATATTTTTGTTGTTATGAGTTTGAAAGTTGTATATATTTGAGTAAAAAAAAAGTGTGATGGAAAAAAAAGAAGTTCAAAAAAAAAAAAAGTGATAAATTTGAAAAAAAAAAGAAAGTGAACTTCTAAGAAAAAAAATGATTGATGTTCAAATCTTCTATGTGAAGGGTAATCAAAAGAAAAGAAAAAAAAAAGTTGAGTTTCAATGTAAATATTTCAAGTTATGAGTTCAAAGTTTGTTTTTCACTTAAAGTTCTACATTATCATATTTTTATGAGTGAAATTGTAAGTGATGGGATGGTCTTTTTTGTTTGGAGTATATTTGGTGGATTGTTGTTGGAGTTGGTTATGTTGGAGATGTGTATGATCATTATCTTTGATCATGGGTTTATTAGGATTTGGCTCCCTTAATGCATAGCTTTTCTCTCACATAATCCCAAATTTATCCTACCTTTACCCTAGCCTTACATTACAAGCTTAAAAGACCTTCCGACCTTGTGCATAGAAGTTATGTAAATGTGAAAGTATTGTTTTTCAATGGAAGTTATGACTTGGCATATTTCGAGTCGACTAGTAGGATGAGCGTTCAATGTTTTTTATACACACGAGAGTGTGAGTTGGGAGGGCATTGTTTACATTAAAGGGGTTGGGTGGAGAGCGATCGAGTACATTCTTTACTCGCAACACAAATGAGAGTTGAGTGTGTGAGCACTAGTCGTGAATTCTATATGCTCTTGTGGTTTGCTTTATTTGACAATTGTTGGGGAGGAAGGGTGATTAGATGAATAAGATTGATTGATGTTGAAGCATGTTCATTTAATTTTACCTTGAATCGTTGGCTTTTGATTTGTTTATTGGGGTGAAGTATGTTTTATATGTTCATTGATGAGCTCTTTGCTTAGGAACAAGCAAAGGTTTAGCTTGGGGGAGTTTAATATGTTTAGTTTATATAGTGTTTTATCCCCGTCCCGTGTTCATTATTAGTAGTGTTTTTGGCTCTTTTGGGCCACTTTTATTACTAATTTGTGTGTTCTAGTATTTTCGTAGTTTTAGTTGTATTTTACAGGAGATTGCACTCTTGGAGCATTTTTCAAGGCCTTATTGGATCGACTACGGAAGCGAGAAGGACACGACCACTTTTGGAGCCCAAGATCGGTGAGAGCCGGTGACTAAGGGCTCGGTAATTTGGATCACGAGGCATTTGGACCATGTGTTCGAGACCCAAGAGGAAATATGGATTGGGCCGAGAAATCTAGCCTAATCAAAGTCTAAGCCTCAAAGATGAAGACCGGGCCGGATCGGGCAAGCATACGCGCGATCGGGCGGCTGCGTGCATTAGTGTCCTCAAGGAAGAGGCGCGCCCGATTGGGTGAGCTAGGTTCGATCGGGCGCGGCACATCAGAAGAAGCATTGGAAAAAAAGGCGGGCCCGATCGGGCGCGTGTTTTCTTAGGACCTGATTAAGTTTTGTTTTAGGAGAAGTTTATATACGTTTTTGTACGGAATAATTACTTACCTCTTTTCTTAGACTTTCTCTCTCTACTTAGTATTTTTCTCTCTCTTAAATTGTCTCTAAACTTTTGTTCTTAATTCCTTCATTAATTCCAGATTTACTTTGGTACAATTTCTTTCCTTTTTAATTTCAGCTATTTTAATTGTTTTCTTGATTATGCTTTTAATTATTTATTTGATAGGTTTAGTTATGATGATTAGTAAGTAGTTTAATTCTAGGGTTTATGGGGATCCATTATTAATATGAAGGGATAGTTTGTTATTATTGGTTGTTGATATTGCATAATAATTTCCTATTGAATTGTTTTAATTCTTTGCAATTAGGTTATGAATCGAGCAGATGTAATTTGATTGTGAATGTTTAGCAATATTGAATTAATGAATCGACAGATGTGAATTTAATTTTAAAGGCTAATTTTAATAGGAACTTAAAATTTTGAGAGCCTGTTAGATCTATGTTGATTAATAAATTTTGAGAGCCTGTTAATCATGTTATCCGTGCATTGTTAATTATTAATTACTTCGTCCTATCCCGAAATATTAATTATTGGTGAACCTCTGACCCTAGGTTTCTTTATTATTGATTCTTTTCTCCCTAAACTTATTCTTCGTAGTATAGAATTCATACCTAAAAATATTGGTTACATAGATAATTTAGATTATAATAATTAATTAGAATTAAAAAGAACTGTTTCCTTGTGGAGTTCGACCCTACTTCCCTATCTACTTCAGTTATTGATTTAGGTAATTATTTTTTATTAGGGGATACAAATTTACCCTGTCTCCCCATAACGCTAAAGAGCCCCTTTGATGGGCGATGATGTGTCTCAAGCCCCTTATGGCTACTGGGCCCCTTGGAATTGCGATGATGTGTATGACGCCCCTTAGGGCTAATGAGCCACTTTGATAGGTAATGATGTGTCTGACTCCCCTCAGGGCTAATGAGCCCCTTGTATGGGCGATGATGTGTCTGACGCCCCTTACGGCTAATGAGCCCCTTTGATGGGCAATGATGTATCTCACACCCCTTAAGGCTAATGATCCCCTTTGATGTTTGAAGATGTGTTTGATGCCCCTAGGGCTAATGAGCTTCTTGGATGGGCGATGATGTGTTTAACACTCCTTGGGGCAATTAAGCCCATTGGATGGGCAATGATGTGTCTCACGCCACTTAAGGCTAATGATCCCCCCGGATGTGCGATAATGTGTCTGATGCCCCTTAGGGCTAATGAGCCCTTGGAATGGGGATGATGTGTCTCACGCCCTGAGGGCTAATGAGCTCTTTTTTATGGGTAATGGTGTGTTTGACGCCCCTTAGTGCCTATAAGCCCCTTGTATGGGCGACGACGTGTCTGACACCCCTTAGGGCTAATGAGCCCCTTTGATGGGCATTGATGTGACTCACGCCCCTTAAGTCTATTTAGTCCTTTGGATGGGCGATGATGTGTATGATGCTCCTTAGAGCTATTAAGCCTGTTGGATAGGCGATGATGTGTCTCACGCCCCTTAGTTCTAATGAGCCCCTTGGATAGGCGATGATGAGTCTCACGCACCTTATGGCTAATGGGCCCCTTGAATTGGCGATGATGTGTATGACGCCTCTCAGGGCTAATAAGCCCCTTGGATGGGTAATGATGTGTCTGACGCCTTTCAGGGCTAATGAGCCCCTAGTGTGGGCGATGATGTGTCTGACACCACTTAAGGCGAATGGGCCCCTTGTTTGGGCAATGATGTATCTCACGTCCCTTAAGGCTAATGATCCACTTTGATGGGCGATGATGTGTGTGACCCCCCATTAAGGCTAATAAGATCCTTGGATGGGTATTGATGTGTTTGACGCCCCTTAGGGCTAATAAGCCCCTTGGATGGGCGAGGATGTGTCTCACACCCATTAAGGCTAATGAGCCCCTTAGATGGGCGATGATGTGTCCGACGCACTCTAGGTCTAAAAAGCCCCTTAGATGGGTGATAATGTGTCTTACACCACTCAGGGCTAATGAGCCCCTTAGATTGGCGATTATGTGTCTAACGCCCCTTAGGTCAATTGAGACCCTTGGATGGGCGATGATGTGTTGCACGCCCCTTAGTGCTAATGAGTGCCTTGGATGGGCGATGATGTGTCTGATGTCCCTTAGGCTAATGAGCCACTTGGACTGGCTAAGATTTGTCTGACGCCCCTTAGGGCTGTTACGCCCCTTGGTAGGGTAATGATGTGTTTAACGCCCCTTAGGGCTAATAAGCCCCTTGGATGGGCGATGATGTGTCCGATGCCCCTTAGGGCTAATAATCCCCATGGATGGGCGATGATGAGTCTGATGCCCCTTAGGGCAAATGAGCCCCTTAGATAGGCGATGATGTGTCTGACGCTCCTTAGGTCTAATGAGCCCCTTTGATGGGCGATGATGTTTTTGACACCCCCTTAGGGGTAATGAGCCCCTTAGATGGGAAATGATGTGACTCACGCCCCTTAAGGCTATTTAGGCCTTTGGATGGGCGATGATGTGTTTGACTCTCCTTAGAGCTATTGAACCTCTTGGATAGGCGATGATGTGTCTAACGCCCCTTTGTTCTAATGAGCCCCTTAAATGGGCGATGATGTGTATGACGCCCTTTAGGGCTAATGAGCCCCTTGGATGGGTAATGATGTGTCTAACACCCCTCGGGGCTAATGAGCCCCTAATATGGGCGATGATGTGTCTGACACCCCTTAAGGTAATGAGTCCCTTGTATGGGGAATGATGTATCTCATTCCCTTCAGGGCTAATGATTCACTTAGATGGGCAATGATGTGTGTGACTCCCCTTAAGGCTAATAAGACCCTTGGATGGGTAATGATGTGTCTTACGCCCCTTAGGGCTAATAAGCCCCTTGGATGGGCGATGATGTGTCTGACACCTATTAGGGCTAATAAACCCTTAGATGGGCGATGATGTGTCCGATGCCCCTTAGGTCTAAAAAGCCCCTTTGATGGGAGATGATGTGTCTTGCACCCCTTAGGGGTAATAAGCCTCTTGGATGGGCGATTATATGTCTAACGCCTCTTAGGTCAATTGAGCCCCTTGGATGGGCGATGATGTGACTCACGCCCCTTAAGGCTATTTAGGCCTTTGGATAGGCGATGATGTGTCTAACGCTCCTTAGAGCTATTGAGCCTCCTGGATAGGTGATGATGTGTCTAACGCCCCTTAGTTCTAATAAGCCCCTTAAATGGCCGATGATGTGTCTAATGCCCATTAGGGCTAATGAGCCCCTTGGATAGGCGATGATGTGTATGACGCCCCTTAGGGCTAACGAGCCCCTTGGATGAGTAATGATGTGTCTGACGCCCCTCAAGGCTAATGAGCCCCTAGTATGGGAGATGATGTGTCTAACACCCCTTAAGCTAATGAGCCCCTTGTATGGGCAATGATTGATGCAAGTCTAAGCATGCAGAACTTCGAAGATTTGCTTATCATGCATCAAGATAGCTTGTCCCTAAACATTGATTCAAGCCAAGCATTGCATGGACACTTTCTTGGATATCAAAGCAAAGCCACGGTTTGCTTAGTGGTTTTTCTTGGAGTCTAGTTCACTTTCTTGAACTTTCTTGAATTTTCTTTACTTAGATTTTGCTTACAAGTTTTTACCTTTCACTTGAAAGGGTTTTTCTTGGTTCAAGCATTAGGATCTTTAATCTTTATTTAGTTCTTTAATTTTTATTTATTTATTTAGTTGCTTTAAAAATCAGTTAGTTAGAAAAATAAATCAGTTTAGGCGTGTGCTTGTTCTCCAAGGAGTTTGGTGTATGCTTGTGCGCCAAGGTGCTTGCTCTTCAAGCAAGTTAGAATTCTAGTTTAATTAGGATTGAATTAGGGACTTGTCCTAATCTTCCTAGGTAAACTAAGTCTTATAAATAGGGCTGTAAACACACGAATAAACATACATATAGATTAATATTCAGATTTATTTCTTAAGTTGCATACTTGAGTTTTGGTTGATTGCGATCAATTGTTGTTTTGCTTGTTTTAGTTAAAACATTCGTTTGGATTGATTAATTAGGTGGATTCTTAATTGATTAATCTTAGTTTTTGTTTAATTCTTGGTGGATTTCCTGTATAGAATTAGACTTAAACATATCCCTTGTGTTTTGTTGATTTTCGGATCAATACTTCACATCATCTTTGGTATCAGAGCCAGGTTACGCAACTTCGGGAAAAATTAAACTGGGAACAATTGGCTGAAATATTTTGAGTGATTCTTTTTGCATTGAACTCTAAAAACGTCCAGCTATCACCATATAAAATTTCATAATTTTTAGTTGAGTAACGCGTTCTACACAGCCTAAAACATTTGGTGTTCGTGCACTGATTTGCGGATGGGAGTCCGGTTTTTGTGTTGCCTAGTTTTCCTTCAAGATTCGATCTTTTAATCAAGATTTTTGCATAAACTGACTTGGTTTGTGTAGGAATCATGAGTGACGAGGAGGTTCCACAAGTTCAAAGGGGATTAACCTTAGAACAGGCTCAAAATCTTAGAAGAGATAGGCGAATTGACGAGTTGGCAGCAAGGATGGATGAGATATTAAAAAGGCTTGATACTCTTGCTGGAGATTCTTCAAGGAAAGGGAATTCTAACCCTAATTCTGGTTCAAGTGAGGAAGAACAACCAAGGAGGAACCCAAGGAGGCCACGAAATAATTATTCCTCAAGTGATGAATCACCAAGGCCTAGGAGGAGAGATCGACCAAAGGATGATGATAGGAACCTTAGATTAGATCTTCCCGAATTCAATGGGAGTATGAATGAACCTGAAAAATACTTTGAGTGGATTAGAAGGGCCGAGACACTCTTTGATTACAAGGAGTATGATGAAAGGAAAAGATACAAATTGGCTGAATTAAAACTGACCGGTTATGCTAGTCTTTGGTATGATAATCTAAAGAAGAAGAGGCATAAGGAGGGGCGTGCAAGAATCTCAACTTGGGAACAACTCAAGAAGCACATGAAAAAAAGGTTCGTACCTAGTGATTATATTCAAGATGTTTATCTTAAGATGCAACTTTTTAAACAAAATTCTATGACTGTTGAGAATTATATTGGTGAATTTGAAAAGTTATGCATGCTATGTGGCTTAGAAGAGATTGTTGAGCATAAGATTGCTAGATTTATTTCGGGGTTGAATGATAATATTGCTGAAAAAGTTGAATTGCAACAATATTGGTCCTTTGAGGATGCTTGCAAGGTAGCTTTGAAAGTTGAAAAACAGATAAAGGGGAAGAAAGGGACGTACACTAAGCCCTTTGTAAAAGGTTTCACTAAACCTTTTGAGAAGAACAGCTTGGAGAAAAGTGGTTCTAGTTCGAACTACAAGGAGACTAAATCAAAGTTTGAAGCTCCTAAAAAGCTTGTTGAAGATAGGAAGTGCTTCAAGTGTGGTAGTGTTGGTCACATTGCAACTAATTGTCCATCAAAAAGAGTAATGACTGCTCAAGAGTGGGAACAAGAACAAGCTAAGTGTGAGCAAGGTAGTGACTATGAAGAAAAGAACGAAGAGGAAAACTTTGAAGAAGAGGAGGGGCATATTGACGAAATTGATCCCGAGACTCATGGTCAAAGTTTGGTTCTAAGAAGGGCACTACACTCTAAAACCGTACCTATGGAAAACAATCAAAGGGAGAAAATCTTTCTTACAAGGTGCAAGGTAGAAGATAGGTTGTGTGATATGATCATAGACACGGGGAGTTGTACTAATGTGGTATCTACTACTTTGGTAGACAAATTGAAGTGGCCAACTACTGAACATCCAAGCCCTTATAAGCTTCATTGGCTTAATAATTCGAGTGATGTTAAGGTAACTAAACAAGCCTTAATCTCCTTTTCAATTGGTAAATTTCATGATAAAGTTTTGTGTGATGTTTGTCCTATGGATGCTTGTCATATACTATTAGGCTGTCCTTGGCAATATGATAGATTTGTGAAGTTTGATGGAAGGACTAATGTGTATGTTGTGAGAAAAGGAGAAAAAGAGAGACCGGTTGCTTTAAAACCTTTGATAAGCAACAAGTCTTCTAATGTTACCTCTAATTCGAAGAGTTCTTATTTGATTAGTGAGAGGGAATTAGAAAAAGAAATTTGCAGCAACAATGTGGTATATATACTTGTTTCTAATGAGATTCGAATTGATCAAGATAAACAAGCAAAGAGGCCGTATGAATTGGAATCTGTTTTAGAAGAATTCAAGGATGTCTTTCCTAAGGAATTACCTCCGGGACTACCTCCTATTCGTGGGATAGAGCATCAAATTGACTTGATTCCGGGAGCACCATTACCTAATAAGGCAGCCTATAGAAGTAATCCGAAAGAAACAAAGGAGATGCAAAGGCAAATTGAAGAGCTTATGGCTAGAGGATACGTGAGGGAAAGTATGAGCCCTTGTGCTGTGCCTACTTTACTTGTCCCAAAGAAAGATGGGAGTTGGCGCATGTGTATTGATAGTAGGAGTGTGAATAACATCACTATCAAATACCGATTTCCTGTTCCAAGATTAGATGATCTACTTGATGAACTACATGGTTCACAGTTGTTTTCTAAGATTGATCTTATGAGTGGTTATCATCAAATTCGAATGAGAGAAGGAGATGAGTGGAAAACAGCATTCAAGACTAAGTTAGGGTTGTATGAATGGTTGGTGATGCCGTTTGGACTCACTAATGCACCTAGCACTTTCATGAGGTTGATGCATGAGGTACATAAACCTTTCCTTGGCAAGTTTGTTGTTGTTTATTTAGATGATATTCTGATATACTCTAAAAATTTGCATGATCATTTAAATCATCTAACAAGTGTGTTTGAAGTGTTAAGAGAGAAGAAACTCTATGCTAAGCTTGAAAAATGCTACTTCTTGGTGCCTAGTGTTACTTTTCTTGGTTATGTTGTATCAAAGGATGGCGTTTCAGTTGATCATTCGAAAGTAGAGGCTATTAAAACTTGGCCTATTCCTACTAATATGAGTGAAGTAAGGTCTTTTCATGGTCTAGCTTCGTTTTATAGAAGATTTGTCAAGAATTTCTCAAGTATTGTGGCGCCTATGACCGAATGTTTGAAGAAGGACAAGGGTAAATTCGTATGGACTAAAGAAGCTCAAAGTGCATTTGAGTTGGTTAAAAAGAAGCTATGTGAAGCACCTATACTTGCGTTACCAGATTTCTCAAGTCCTTTTGAAGTTGAAACCGATGCTAGTGGAGTTGGAATTGGAGCAGTTTTACTCCAAAAGAAGAGGCCTATTGCATATTTCAGTGAGAAATTGGGAGGAGCTCGATTGAACTATTCTACTTATGATAAAGAGTTCTATGCCATTGTTAGAGCTTTAGATCATTGGAGCCATTATCTCCGACCTAATCACTTTGTGTTGCATTCTGATCATGAAGCATTGAAGTACATACATGGACAACAAAAGCTCAATCCTAGACATGCTACGTGGGTTGAATTTTTACAATCATTTAATTTTTCTTCAAGGTACAAAGAAGGGAAATCGAATGTTGTGGCTGATGCATTATCTAGAAGATACACTTTGATTGGAATTCTAAATAGCAAGCTACTTGGTTTTGAATTGATCAAAGAATACTACAAAGGTGATGATGATTTTGCTACATTGATTGAAGAGTGTTCTAAAGGAGCCGTGGGTTCTTATTTGCTGCAAGATGGTTTTCTTTTCAAAGGAAATCGACTTTGTCTTCCTAAGTGTTCTATTAGAGAGCTAGTTGTTAGAGAAGCTCATGGGGGAGGAATTGCTGGTCACTTTGGCATTACAAAGACCTTGAGTATGTTACAAGAACACTTCTATTGGCCTAAGATGCTCACGGATGTGCAACTAGTTATTTCTAGGTGTGCAACTTGTCAAAAAGCGAAGGCCACTTTTCATCAAGGCTTGTATACTCCTTTACCTGTTCCGGATTCACCTTGGGAAGATATTTCTATGGATTTTATTGTGGGATTGCCGAGAACACAACGGGGGAAAGACTCTATTATGGTTGTTGTGGATAGGTTCTCTAAGATGGCTCATTTTGTTCCTTGTCACAAAGTGGATGATGCTATGAAAGTGGCGGAAATATACTTCAAAGAGATTGTTAGATTGCATGGAATTCCGAAAACTATTGTGAGTGATCGAGATACAAAGTTCATGAGTTTCTTTTGGAAGTCTCTATGGAAGCTTGTGGGAACTAAATTGCTCTTTAGTACATCGTACCATCCACAAACTGATGGACAAACCGAGGTTACTAATCGTACTCTTGGTGCGCTTTTGCGTGGGTTAGTGAGTAAGACACAAAAGGATTGGGACATCAAGTTAGCTCATGCGGAGTTTGCTTATAATAGATCACCTACATATGCTACCAAACATAGTCCTTTTGAGGTAGTCTATGGAGTCAATCCGAAACTTCCAATTGATCTTGTTCCATTGCCTAAGGGTGAATTAATTCACAAAGATGCCGAGTCTAAGTTGAAGAGTATGCTGAAATTACATGCTCAAGTTCGAACAAGAATAGAGAAAGTAAATGACATTTACAAAGCTAGAGCAAACAAGCATAGAAAGCAACAAAGTTACAATGTTGGAGACTTGGTATGGTTACATTTGAGAAAGGAAAGATTTTCAGGAAAACGCAAGAATAAGTTGATGCCTAGAAGTGAAGGTCCTTTCAAGATTATTGAGAAGATCAATGACAATGCTTATAAGTTAGAACTTCCGGGAGAATATGGAGTTAGTGCTACATTCAATGTTGGCGATTTGGCTAAGTATATTCCTGATGAGGAACTTCGAGATTTGAGGACAAATTCTTTCGAAGAAGAGGAGGATGATGCAAGTCTAAGCATGCAGAACTTCGAAGATTTGCTTATCATGCATCAAGATAGCTTGTTTCTAAACATTGATTCAAGCCAAGCATTGCATGGACACTTTCTTGGATATCAAAGCAAAGCCACGGTTTGCTTAGTGGTTTTTCTTGGTGTCTAGTTCACTTTCTTGAACTTTCTTGAATTTTCTTTACTTAGATTTTGCTTACAAGTTTTTACCTTTCACTTGAAAGGGTTTTTCTTGGTTCAAGCATTAGGATCTTTAATCTTTATTTAGTTCTTTAATTTTTATTTATTTATTTAGTTGCTTTAAAAATCAGTTAGTTAGCAAAATAAATCAGTTTAGGCGTGTGCTTGTTCTCCAAGGAGTTTGGTGTATGCTTGTGCGCCAAGGTGCTTGCTCTTCAAGCAAGTTAGAATTCTAGTTTAATTAGGATTGAATTAGGGACTTGTCCTAATCTTCCTAGGTAAACTAAGTCTTATAAATAGGGCTGTAAACACACAAATAAAGATACATAGATTAATATTCAGATTATTTCTTAAGTTGCATACTTGAGTTTTGGTTGATTGCGATCAATTGCTGTTTTGCTTGTTTTAGTTAAAACATTCGTTTGGATTGATTAATTAAGTGGATTCTTAATTGATTAATCTTAGTTTTTGTTTAATTCTTGGTGGATTTCCTGTATAGAATTAGACTTAAACATATCCCTTGTGTTTTGTTGATTTTCGGATCAATAATTCACATCAATTAGCCCCTTAGATGGGCGATGATGTATCTGATGCGCCTTAGGGCTAATGAGCCCCTTAGATAGGTGATGATGTGTTTGACGCCACTTAGGGCTAATGAGCCCCTTGGATGGGCGATGATGTGTTTGACACCCCCTTAAGGCTTATAAGCCCCTCTGTTAGGCGATGATGTGTCTGACACTCATTAGAGG
This sequence comes from Chenopodium formosanum, assembly GCA_024500155.1. Taxonomy (NCBI): domain Eukaryota; kingdom Viridiplantae; phylum Streptophyta; class Magnoliopsida; order Caryophyllales; family Amaranthaceae; genus Chenopodium; species Chenopodium formosanum. The sequence goes on along the minus strand of CM044877.1, from coordinate 42,491,209 downwards.
TAATGAGCCCCTTAGATGGGCGATGATGTGTCCGATGCCCCTTAGGGCTAAAAAGCCCCTTGGATGGGAGATGATGTGTCTTACACTCCTCAAGGCTAATGAGCCCCTTTGATGGGCGATTTTATGTCTAGCGCCCCTTAGGTAAATTGAGCCCCTTGGATGGGCAATGATGTGTCGCACGCCCTTTGGTGCTAATGAGCGCTTTGGATGGGCGATGATGTGTCTACTTCCCCTTAGGGCTAATGAGCCCCTTGGACTGGCGATGATGTGTCTGACGCCCCTTAAGGTTGTTACGCCCCTTGGTTGGGTAATGATGTGTCTAACGCCCCTTTGGGCTATTACGCCTTTTAAGGCTAATTAGCCCCTTGGATGGGCGATGATGTTACTAATGCCCCTTAGAGCTAATGAGCCACTTAGATAGGTGATGATGTTTTTGACGCCACTTAGGGCTAATGAGCCCCTTGGATGGACGATGATGTGTTTGACACCCCCTTAGGGCTAATGAGCCCCTTAGATGGGCAATGATGTGACTCACGCCCTTTAAGGTTAATTTGCCCCTTGGATGGGCGATGATGTGTCTAACGCTCCTTGGATAGGCGATGATGTGTCTTATGCCCCTTAGTTCTAATGGGCGATGATGTGTCTAATACCCCTTAGTGCTAATAACCCCTTGGGTAGGCGATGATGTGTCTCACGCCCCATAGGGCCAATGATCCACATGGATGGGCGATGATGTGTCTGATGCCATATAGGGCGAATGAGCCCCTTAGATTGGCGACGACGTGTTTAACATCCCTAAGGGCAAATTTGCCCCATGGTTGGGCGTTGATGTGACTCACGCCCCTTAAGGCTAATGAGCCCCTTGGATAGGCAATGATGTATCTCACGCCCCATAGGGCTAATGCTCCCCTTTGATGGGCGATGATGTGTGTGACGCCCCTTAAGGCTAATAAGACCCTTAGATGGTTAATGATGTGTCTGACACCCCTTAGGCTAATAAGCCCCTTTGATGGGCCATGATGTGTGTGACACCCATTAGGGCTAATAAACCCCTTAGATGGGCGTTGATGTGTCTTACGCCCCTTAGGGCTAATAAGCCCCATGGATGGGTGATGATGTGTCTTACACCCCTCAACGCTAATGAGCCCCTTGGATAGGCGATGATGTGTCTCACTCCCCTTTGTTCTAATGAGCCTCTTGGACAGGCGATGATGAGTTTAATGCCCTTTAGGGATAATAAGCCCCTTAGATGGGCGATGATGTGTCTGACGCCCCTTAGGGCTAATAAGCCCCTTAGATGGGTGATGATGTGTCTTACACCCCTCAACGCTAATGAGCCCGTTTGGATAGGCGATGATGTGTCTCACACCCCTTTGTTCTAATGAGCCTCTTGGACAGGCGATGATGTTTTTAATGCCCCTTAGGGCTACTGAGCCCCTTGGATTGGCGATGATGTGTATGACGCCCCTTAGGGCTACTGGGCCCCTTGGATGGGTAATGATGTGTCTTACGCCCCTCAGGGCTAATGAGCGCCTTGTTTGGGCGATGATGTGTTTGACGCCCCTTAAGGCTAATGAGCCCCTTGTTTGGGCGATGATGTGTCTAACGCCCCTTAAGGCTAATGAGCCCCTTGGATGGGCAATGATGTATTTCACGCCCCTTAGGGTGAATGATCCCCTTTGATGGGCGATGATGTGTGTGACACCCGTTAAGGCTAATAAGACCCTTAGATGGTTAATGATGTGTCTGACGCCCCTTAGGGCTAATAAGCCCCTTGGATGGGCGATGATGTGTCTGACACCCATTAGGGCTAATGAGCCCCTTTGATGGGCAATGATGTGACTCACGCCTGATGAGTGACATTTATGTCACTCTTAGGGAGTAGTTTTAGAGTCATTTTCGTGTTTATTTTATCTTATTTTTCCTTTTATTCTCCTATTTTCTCGTTAATAAAGTTTCTAGTTTATTTTGGTAATTTTGGAGCGTTTTAGTTTATTTTCTTTATTATATGAGCTTTAGTTTATTTTCGTATTTTATTTTACTTTATTTGCTTTTATAGTTTTTGTTTTATTTTTATTAGTTTAGTTTTATGTCTCTTATATTCTATTTCATTTTATTTATTTCTATTTTATTTATTTTATTCTATTTGTCGTGGTTTTGTTTTATTTTGTCCTTTGTTTATTTTCATTTTATTTTATTTTATCTTTGTCCCGATTCTCCCTTGTTTTTATTTGGTTGTGTAGGATCGTGCTCGGAGGTCGGAGGCTCGGGACAAAGGTGTCAAATCAAGAAGCTTTCAATACCCAAAGATGCTGCCCAACCTTATCCATCACCGCATCTTTCATTATCCTACACCACCCCAAGCAACAACACTCTTCCCCTGCTTCACCCCGCACATCACCACCAGCACCCACAAACCGCATCTAGCAGCCCTGACCCACCTTCAACTACCACCGCAATCAACCTCTCTCAACCAATTACAGTAGCCGCACACCTAGCAGCCACCAAACAACATCAACACCTAGCAGCCCACCAAACAACCTCACACCTTACCACCACTGCGCAACAGAGCAGCCACCACCATCATCAATTACAGCAACAATTGCGCCACATCGTCACCAATTCGCACAGCAACAACCCCAAATCAGAGAGAAATGCAAGTTCATTTGGGTTCGAGCAAACCCATTGAGAAGTTTGGTCGAATTTCGAGTCAGAGATTTTGGGGGTTTTGTTATTCGAAGAGGAGTGGTCGAACATACCCATGGTTCGACCGAACCAACCCCGTAGTTCGGCCGCACCAACCCGTGGTTCGATCGAACCATTTCACGAGCTTCGCACGCGATTGTTATTGAAGACCAACGGCCTTGATTGATTCTCATAATAGGCGTTGATGATGCGATTGGTGGTGATAGCCGTTCATTTGGTGCTTGAGTGAAATCGGAGGGTGGTGATGCAATGAAGATTATTGATGGTGGAGCTTGGTGAAGTATGGTGCAGGGGATTATCTCCCCATTAGAGAGCTGGCATCGAATAAAAGAAGAAATTGAGGGTCTGATGTTTTGAGGATTTTGGTTTTATTTTTCTTTTTCTTTTATTTTTTTTTCTTTTCCTTTTCCTTTTCTTATTTCTTTTCTCTTTTATTTCTTTTCTATTTTCTTTTCTTTTTATTTTCCTTTTCTTTCTTTATTTTTTTTTTCCTTCTTTTATTTTTCTTACTTTGGCTAGCTTAGTATAAATACCCAATTTTGGGGTAATTAGGAAAAACATTCAATAACTCTCTATTCTTCTCTCTAATTAGTTTTAGGTTAGGTTAGGTTAGGATTAGTCTTCATTGGTAGAGAAAGAATGTATCGTTTTCTTCATTAATGAACTTGGATTTTGAAGAAGGAGCTTGTTCAATCCTTTGTAGACCATCATCTTCAATTAATGAGCAATCTCTTACTCTTTCTCTTTACCTTTGTTTTTTATTTTGTTTATTTGCTTTTATTTTTCTTCTTTGCTTATTAATAATGTTGATGCTTATTGATTTGATGATTGATATTGTTTTCAACATGATTTGTGAGTAGTCATCTGGCCAAGGGTGTGGGGATGGTGTAGTTGCTAATTGTTCATGCTTTTAATGTTGGGGTTATGTTAATGGTAATTAAAGTCTTTGCATGCTTGATATTCTTCGGTATTTCTTGCAAGTGCACATTGTTAGTTGATCAAAGATGAGTCTTTACTAACAAGTAACGGAAGTTGACTTAGTTGAGATTCATTACTATCAACTGTTATTTAATAGTACCTCCTAGTATATGGTTCTAATGTGGAAACATAGAGGCTATGTTAGGTGAAGCCAATTGACCCTGGAAGGCGGCTAGATTGGACCCTTTTACTTCGATATTCATGCATGTTTAGTTTACCATTGATATGCTACATTGTTATTGTATGGTCAAGCATCAACTTCCCCTACCCATTTCCCTTGGTGCCTTAATGTTTTATTTCTTGTTTTAGCATCTTTAGACTTTAGTTTATTTATCTCCTATTCCGAACTAGCTTAATTGTCGATAACATTTGGTGGTGTTTACCGTTCTCTATGGTTCGACCCCTATGCTTGCCTTATACTCGTATTAGGTTTGTTTAGGTTGTATAAATTGTACTTGATCTAGGGATAGACAATTCACGACGCGTTTATTCCCTTGTCAACGCCCCACAAGGCTATATAGGCCTTTGGATGGACGATGATGTGTCTAACGCTCCTTAGAGCTATTAAGGCTCTTGGATAGGCGATGATGTGTCTCACGCCCCTTAGTTCTAATGAGCCCCTTAAATGGGCGATGATTTTTCTAAAGCCCATTAGGGCTAATGAGCCCTTGGATACGCAATAATGTGTATGACGCCCCTTAAAGCTAATGAGCCCCTTGGATGGGTAATGATGTGTCTAACGCCCCTCAAGGCTAGTGAGCCCCTAGTATGGGCGATGATGTGTCTGACACCCCTTAAGGCTAATGAGCCCCTAGTATGGACAATGATGTATCTCACGCCCTTTAGGGCTAATGATCCACTTACATAGGCGATGATGTGTGCGACACCCCTTAAGGCTAATAAGAGCCTTGGATAGTTAATGATGTGTCTGACGCCCCTTAGGGCTAATAAGCCCCTTGGATGGGCGATGATGTATCTGACATCCATTAGGGCTAATGAGCCCCTTAGATGGGCGATAATGTGTCTGATGCCCCTTAGGGTTAAAAAGCCCCTTTGGATGGGAGATGATGTGTCTTAATTCCCTCAGGGCTAATGAGCCCCTTGGATGGGCGATTACATGTTTAACGCCCCTTAGGTTAATTGAGCCCCTTGGATGGGCGATAATGTGTCGCACGCCCCTTGGTGCTAATGAGCGCCTTGGATGTGCGATAATGTGTCTGCTGCCCCTTAGGGCTAATGAGCCCCTTGGACTGGCGATGATGTGTCTGACGCCCCTTAGGGCTGTTACGCCCCTTGGATGGGTAATGATGTGTCTAACGCCCCTTAGGGCTGTTACGCCCCTCAGGGCTAATTAGCCCCTTGGATGGGCGATGATGTGTCTGATGCCCCTTAGGGCTAATGAGCCCCTTAGATAGGCGATGATGTGTCTGACGCCACTTAGGGCTAATGAGCCCCTTGGATGGGCGATGATGTGTTTGACACCCCTTTAGGGATAATGAGCCCCTTAGATAGGAAATGATGTGACTCACGCCCTTTAAGGTTAATTTGCTCCTTGTATAGGCGATGATGTGTCTGACGCTCCTTGGATAGGCGATGATGTGTCTTACGCCCCTTAAATCTAATGAGCCCCTTTAATGGACGATGATGTGTCTAATACTCCTTAGGGCTAATGACACCCTTTGATAGGCGATGATGTGTATGACACCCCTTATGCCTAATGATCCCCTTTGATGGGTAATGATGTGTCTAACGCCCCTCAGGGCTAATGAGCCCCTTGTTTGGGCGATGATGTGTATGACGCCCCTTAAGGCTAATGAGCCCTTTGGATGGGCAATGATGTGTCTCACGCCCCTTAGGGCTAATGATCCCCTTTGATGAGCAATGATGTGTGTGACGCCCCTTAAGGCTAATAAGACCCTTAGATGGTTAATTATGTGACTGATGCCCCTAAAGGCTAATAAGCCCCTTGGATAGGCGATGATGTGTATGACACCCATTAGGGCTAATGAGCCCCTTAGATGGGCGATGATGTGTCTGACGCCCCTTAGGGCTAATAAGCTTCTTGGATGGGTGATGATGTGTCTTACACCCCTTAACGCTAATGAGCCCCTTGGATAGGCGATGATGTGTCTCGCACCCCTTTGTTCTAATGAGCCTCTTGGACAGGCGATGATGTGTTTGATGCCTCTTAGGGCTAATCAGCCCCTTGAATGGGCGATGATGTGTCTCACGCCCCTTATAGCTATTGGGCCACTTAGATTGGCGATGATGTGTATGACGCCCCTTAGGGCTAATGAACCCCTTGATGGTTAATGATGTGTTTTACGCCCCTCAGGGCTAATGAGTACTTGTGTGGGCGATAATGTGTCTGACGCCCGTTAAGGATAATGAGCCCCTTAGATGGGCAATGATGTATCTCACGCCCCATAGGGCTAATGATCCCCTTTGAGGGGCGATGATGTGTGTGACGCCCCTTAAGGCTAATAAGACCCTTAGATAGTTAACGATGTGTCTGACGCCCCTTAGGGCTAATAAGCCTCTTTGATGGGCTATGATGTGTGTGACACCCATTAGGGATAATAAGCCCCTTAGATGGGCGATGATGTGTCTGACGCCCCTTAGGGCTAATAAGCCCCTTGGATGGGTGATGATGTGTCTTACACCCCTCAACGCTAATGAGCCCCTTGGTTAGGCGATGATGTGTCTCACGCCCCTTTGTTCAAATGAGCATCTTATATAGGCGATGATGTGTTTGATGCCCCTTAGGGCTAATGAGCCCGTTGGATGGGCGATGATGTGTCTCACGCCCCTTATGGCTACTAGGCCCCTGTGACTGGCGATGATTTGTATGACGCCCCTTAGGGGTAATGAGCCCCTTGGATGGGTAATGATGTGTCTAACGCCCCTTAGGGCTATTACGCCTCTTAGGGCTAATTAGCCCCTTTGATGGGCGATGATGTGTCTGATGCCCCTTAGGGGTAATGAGCCCCTTAGATAGGCAATGATGTGTCTGACGCCACTTAGGGCTTATGATCCCCATGGATGGGCGATGATGTGTCTAATGTCCGTTAGGACGAATGAGCCCCTTAGATGGGCGACGATGTGTCTAACACCCCTTAGGACTAATTTTCCCGTTGGATGGGCGATGATAAGACTCACGCCCCTTAAGGCTAATTTGCCCCTTTGATGGGCGATGATGTGTCTGACGCTCCTTTGAGCAATTGAGCCTCTTGAATAGGCGATGATTTGTCTCACGCCCCTTTGTTCTACTGATCCTCTTGGATAGGCGATGTTGTTTTGATGCACCTTAGGTCTAATGAGCCCAATAGATGGGTGATGATGTGTCTCACGCCCCTTATGGCTACTGGGCCCCTTGGATTGGCGATGATGTGTATGACACCCCTTAAGGCTAATAATCCCCTTTACTGGGCGATGATGTGTCTGATGCCCCTTAGGGCTAATAAGCTTCTTGGACGGGAGATGATGTGTCTTACACCCCTCAACGCTAATGAGCCCCTTGGATATGCGATGATGTGTCTCACGCACCTTTGTTCTAATGAGCCTCTTTGACAGGCGATGATGTGTTTGATGCCCCTTAGGGATAATCAGCCCCTTGGATGGGCGATGATGTGTCTCGCGCCCCTTATGGCTGTTAGGCCCCTTAGATTGGCGATGATGCGGATTACGCCCCTTAGGGCTAATGAGCCCCTTGGATGGGTAATGATGTGTTTTACGCCCCTCAGGGCTAATGAGCCCCTTGTTTGGGCGATGATGTGTCTGACGCCCCTTAAGGCTAATGAGTCCCCTTGGATGGGCAATGATGTATCTCACGCCCCTTAGGGCTAATGATCCCCTTTGATAGGCGATTATGTGTGTGACGCCCCTCAAGGCTAATAAGACCCTTAGATGGTTAATGATGTGTTTAACGCCCCTTAGGGATAATAAGCTCCTTTGATGGGCCATGATGTGTGTGACACCCATTAGGGCTAATAAGCCCCTTAGAATGGCGATGTTGTGTCTGACGCCCCTTAGGGCTAATAAGCCCCTTGGATGGGTTATGATGTGTCTTACACCCCTCAACGCTAAAGAGCCCCTTGGATAGGCGATGATGTGTCTCACTCCCCTTTGTTCCAATAAGCATCTTGGATAGGCGATGATGTGTTTGATGCCCCTTACGGCTAATGAGCCCCTTGGATGGGCGATGATGTGTGAGACGCCCCTAAAGGCTAATAAAACCCTTAGATGGTTAATGATGAGTCTGACGCTCCTTAGGGCTAATAAGCCCATTGGATGGGCCATGATGTGTGTGAAACCCATTAGGGCTAATGAGCCCCTTAGATGAGCGATGATGTGTCCGACGCCCCTTATGGATAATAAGCCCCTTGGATGTGTGATGATGTGTCTTACACCCCTCAAGGCTAATGAGCCCCTTGGATGGGCGATGATGTGTCTCACGCCCCTTATGGCTACTAGGCCCCTTGGGTTGGCGATGATGTGTATGACGCCCCTTAGGGCTAATGAGCCCCTTGGATGGGTAATGATGTGTATGTCTCCCCTCGGAGCTAATGAGACCCTTTTATTGGTGATGATGTGTCTAACGCCCCTTAAGGCTAATAAGCCCCTTGGATGGGCAATGATGTATCTCACGCCCCTTAGGGCTAATGATCCCCTTTGATGGGCGATGATGTGTGAGACGCCCCTTAAGGCTAATAAGACCTTTAGATGATTAATGATGTGTCTTATGCCCTTTAGGGCTAATAAGCCCATTGGATGGGCCATGATGTGTGTGAAACCCATTAGGGCTAATGAGCCCCTTAGATGAGCGATGATGTGTTCGACGCCCCTTAGGGCTAATAAGCCTCTTGGATGGGTGATGATGTGTCTTACACCCCTCAAGGCTAATGAGCCCCTTGGATGGACGATGATGTGTCTCACGCCCCTTATGGCTACTAGGCCCCTTGGATTGGCGATGATGTGTATGACGCCCCTTAGGGCTAATGAGCCCCTTGGATGGGTAATGATGTGTCTGACTCCCCTCGGGGCTAATGAGCCCCTTTTATGGGTGATGATGTGTCTAACGCCCCTTAAGGCTAATAAGCCCCTTGGATGGGAAATGATGTATCTCACGCCCCTTAGGGCTAATGACCCCCTTTGATTGGCGATGATGTGTGAGACGCCCCTTAAGGCTAATAAGACCCATAGATGGTTAATGATGTGTCTGACGCCCCTTAGGGCTAATAAGCCCATTGGATGGGCCATGATGTGTGTGAAACCCATTAGGGCTAATGAGCCCCTTAGATGAGCGATGATGTGTCCGATGCCCCTTTGGGCTAATAAGCCCCTTGGATGGGTGATGATGTGTCTTACACCTCTCAAGGCTAATGAGCCCCTTGGATGCGCGATTATGTGTCCAACGCCCCTTACGTCAATTGAGCCGCTTGAATGGGGGATGATGTGTCTCACGCCCATGAGTGCTAATGAGCGCCTTTGATGGCGATGATGTGTCAGATGCCCTTTAGGGCTAATAAGCCCCTTGGACTAGCGATGATGTGTCTAACATCCCTCAGGGCTAATTAGCCCCTTGGATGGGTTATGATGTGTCTAACGCCCTTTAGGGATGTTACGCCCCTATGGCTAATGAGCCCCATGGATGGGACATGATATGTTTGATGCCTCTTAGGACTAATGAGCCCCTTAGATGGGCGATGATGTGTCTGACGCCCCTTACGGCTAATGAGTTCCTTGGATGGGCGATGATGTTCCTTACACCCCTTCGGGCTAATGAGCCCCTTAGATGGGCAATGATGTGACTCATGCCCATTAACGCTAATTAGCCTCTTGGATGGGCGATGATGGGTCAAACGCTTCTTACAGCAATTGAGCCCCTTGGATAGGCGATGACGTGTCTTACGCCCCTTAGTTCTAATGAGCACCTTTTATGGGCGATGATGTGTCTAATGCCCCTTAGGGATAATGAGCCACTTGGATGGGCGATGATGTGCCTCATCCCTCTTATGGCTATTGAGCCCCTTGGATTGGCGATGATGTATATGAAGCCCCTTATGGCTAATGAGCCCCTTGGATGGGTAATGATTTGTCTAACGCCCTTTAGGGCTAATAAACCCCTTGTTTGGGCGATGATGTGTCTGACGCCCCTTGAAGCTAATGAGCCCCTTGGATGGGCAATGATGTATCTCACGCCCCTTACCTTTGATGGGAGATGATGTGTGTGACCCCCTCTAAAGGCTAATAAGACCCTTAGATGGTTAAAGATGTGTCTTACGCACCTGAGGGCTAATAAGCCCCTTGGATGGGCCATGATGTGTTTTACACCCATTAGAGCTAATGAGCCCCTTAGATGGGCGATGATGTGTCTGACTCCCCTTATGCTAATAAGCTTCTTGGATGGGTGATAATGTGTCTTACACCCCTCAACACTAATGAGCCCCTAGGATAGGCGATGATGTGTCTCACGCCCCTTTGTTCTAATGAGCCTCTTGGACAGGCGATGATGTGTTTGATGCCCCTTAGGGCTAATCAGGCCCTTTGATGGGCGATGATGTGTCTCACGCCCCTTATGGCTATTGGACCCCTTAGATTGGCGATGATGTGTATGACGCCCCTTAGGACTAATGAGCCCCTTGGATGGGTAATGTTGTGTTTTACGCCCATCAAGGCTAATGAGACCCCTTGTTTGGGCGATGATGTGTCTGACGCCCCTTAAGGCTAATGAGCCCCTTGGATGGGCAATGATGTATCTCACGCCCCTTACGGCTAATGGTCCACTTTGATGGGCGATGATGTGTGTGACGCCCCTTAAGACTAATAAGACCCTTAGATGGTTAATGATGTGGCTTATGCCCTTTAGGGCTAATAAGCCCATTGGATGGGCCATGATGTGTGTGAAACCCATTAGGGCTAATGAGCCCCATAGATGAGCGATGATGTGTTCGACGCCCCTTAGGGCTAATAAGCCTCTTGGATGGGTGATTATGTGTCTTACACCCCTCAAGGCTAATGAGCCCCTTGGATGGACGATGATGTGTCTCACGCCCCTTATGGCTACTAGTCCCCTTGGATTGGCGATGATGTGTATGACGCCCCTTAGGGCTAATGAGCCCCTTGGATGGGTAATGATGTGTCTGACTCCCCTCGGGGCTAATGAGCCCCTTTTATGGGTGATGATGTGTCTAACGCCCCTTAAGGCTAATAAGCCCCTTGGATGGGCAATGATGTATCTCACGCCCGTTAGGGCTAATGACCCCCTTTGATTGGCGATGATGTGTGAGACGCCCCTTAAGGCTAATAAGACCCATAGATGGTTAATGATGTGTCTGACGCCCCTTAGGGCTAATAAGCCCATTAGATGGGCCATGATGTGTGTGAAACCCATCAGGGCTAATGAGCCCCTTAGATGAGCGATGATGTGTCCGATGCCCCTTTAGGCTAATAAGCCCCTTGGATGGGTGATGATGTGTCTTACACCCCTCAAGGCTAATGAGCCCCTTGGATGGACGATGATGTGTCTCACGCCTCTTATGGCTACTAGGTCCCTTGGATTGGCGATGATGTGTATGACGCCCCTTAGGGCTAATGAGCCCCTTGGATGGGTAATGATGTGTATGACTCCCCTCGGAGCTAATGAGACCCTTTTATGGGTGATGATGTGTCTAACGCCCCTTAAGGCTAATAAGCCCCTTGGATGGGCAATGATGTATCCACGCCCCTTAGGGCTAATGATCCCCTTTGATGGGCGATGATGTGTGAGACGCCCCTGAAGGCTAATAAGACCCTTAGATGGTTAATGATGTGTCTTATGCCCTTTAGGGCTAATAAGCCCATTGGATGGGCCATGATGTGTGTGAAACCCATTAGGGCTAATGAGCCCCTTAGATGAGCGATGATGTGTTCGACGCCCCTTAGGGCTAATAAGCCTCTTGGATGGGTGATGATGTGTCTTACACCCCTCAAGGCTAATGAGCCCCTTGGATGGACGATGATGTGTCTCAGGCCCCTTATGGCTACTAGGCCCCTTGGAATAGCGATGATGTGTATGACGCCCCTTAGGGCTAATGAGCCCCTTGGATGGGTAATGATGTGTCTGACTCCCCTCGGGGCTAATGAGCCCCTTTTATGGGTGATGATGTGTCTAACGCCCCTTAAGCTAATAAGCCCCTTGGATGGGCAATGATGTATCTCACGCCTGTTAGGGCTAATGACCCCCTTTGATTGGCGATGATGTGTGAGACGCCCCTTAAGGCTAATAAGACCCATAGATGGTTAATGATGTGTCTGACGCCCCTTAGGGCTAATAAGCCCATTAGATGGGCCATGATGTGTGTGAAACCCATCAGGGCTAATGAGCCCCTTAGATGAGCGATGATGTGTCCGATGCCCCTTTAGGCTAATAAGCCCCTTGGATGGGTGATGATGTGTCTTACACCCCTCAAGGCTAATGAGCCCCTTGGATGGAAGATGATGTGTCTCACGCCCCTTATGGCTACTAGGTCCCTTGGATTGGCGATGATGTGTATGACGCCCCTTAGGGCTAATGAGCCCCTTGGATGGGTAATGATGTGTATGACTCCCCTCGGAGCTAATGAGACCCTTTTATAGGTGATGATGTGTCTAACGCCCCTTAAGGCTAATAAGCCCCTTGGATGGGCAATGATGTATCCACGCCCCTTAGAGCTAATGATCCCCTTTGATGGGCGATGATGTGTGAGACGCCCCTTAAGGCTAATAAGACCCTTAGATGGTTAATGATGTGTCTTATGCCCTTTAGGGCTAATAAGCCCATTGGATGGGCCATGATGTGTGTGAAACCCATTAGGGCTAATGAGCCCCTTAGATGAGCGATGATGTGTTCGACGCCCCTTAGGGCTAATAAGCCTCTTGGATGGGTGATGATGTGTCTTACACCCCTCAAGGCTAATGAGCCCCTTGGATGGACGATGATGTGTCTCACGCCCCTTATGGTTACTAGGCCCCTTGGATTGGCGATGATGTGTATGACGCCCCTTAGGGCTAATGAGCCCCTTGGATGGGTAATGATGTGTATGACTCCCCTCGGGGCTAATGAGACCCTTTTATGGGTGATGATGTGTCTAACGCCCCTTAAGGCTAATAAGCCCCTTGGATGGGCAATGATGTATCCACGCCCCTTAGGGCTAATGATCCCCTTTGATGGACGATGATGTGTGAGACGCCCCTTAAGGCTAATAAGACCCTTAGATGGTTAATGATGTGTCTTATGCCCTTTAGGGCTAATAAGCCCATTGGATGGGCCATGATGTGTGTGAAACCCATTAGGGCTAATGAGCCCCTTAGATGAGCGATGATGTGTTCGACGCCCCTTAGGGCTAATAAGCCTCTTGGATGGGTGATGATGTGTCTTACACCCCTCAAGGCTAATGAGCCCCTTGGATGGACGATGATGTGTCTCACACCCCTTATGACTACTAGGCCCCTTGGATTGGCGATGATGTGTATGACGCCCCTTAGGGCTAATGAGGCCCTTGGATGGGTAATGATGTGTCAGACTCCCCTCGGGGCTATTGAGCCCCTTTTATGGGTGATGATGTGTCTAACGCCCCTTAAGGCTAATAAGCCCCTTGGATGGGCAATGATGTATCTCACGCCCGTTAGGGCTAATGACCCCCTTTGATTGGCGATGATGTGTGAGACGCCCCTTAAGGCTAATAAGACCCATAGATGTTTAATGATGTGTCTGACGCCCCTTAGGGCTAATAAGCCCATTGGATGGGCCATGATGTGTGTGAAACCCATCAGGGCTAATGAGCCCCTTAGATGAGCGATGATGTGTCCGATGCACCTTTGGGCTAATAAGCCCCTTGGATGGGTGATGATGTGTCTTACACCTCTCAATGCTAATGAGCCCCTTGGATGCGCGATTATGTGTCCAACGCCCCTTACGTCAATTGAGCCGCTTGAATGGGGGATGATTTGTCTCACGCCCATGAGTGCTAATGAGCGCCTTTGATGGGCGATGATGTGTCAGATGCCCTTTAGGGCTAATAAGCCCCTTGGACTGGCGATGATGTGTCTAACATCCCTCAGGGCTATTTAGCCCCTTGGATGGGTTATGATGTGTCTAACGCCCTTTAGGGATGTTACGCCCCTATGGCTAATGAGCCCCATGGATGGGACATGATGTGTTTGATGCCTCTTAGGGCTAATGAGCCCCTTAGATGGGCGATGATGTGTCTGACGCCCCTTACGGCTAATGAGTTCTTTGGATGGGCGATGATGTTCCTTACACCCCTTTGGGCTAATGAGCCCCTTAGATGGGCACTGATGTGACTCATGCCCATTAACGTTAATTAGCCCCATGGATGGGCGATGATGTGTCAAACGCTTCTTACAGCAGTAGAGCCCCTTGAATAGGCGATGACGTGTCTTACGCCCCTTAGTTCTAATGAGCACCTTTTATGGGTGATGATGTGCCTAATGCCCCTTAGGAATAATGAGTCACTTGGATGGGCGATGATGTGTCTCATCCCTCTTATGGCTATTGAGCCCTTTGGATTTGCGATGATGTATATGAAGCCCCTTATGGCTAATGAGCCCCTTGGATGGGTAATGATTTGTCTAACGCCCTTTAGGGCTAATAAGCCCCTTGTTTGGGCGATGATGTGTCTGACGCCCCTTAAGGCTAATGAGCCCCTTGGATGGGCAATGATGTATTTCAAGCCCCTTAGGGCTAATGATCCCCTTTGATGGGAGATGATGTGTGTGACCCCCTCTAAAGGCTAATAAGACCCTTAGATGGTTAATGATGTGTCTTACGCCCCTTAGGGCTAATAAGCCCCTTGGATGGGCCATGATGTGTTTGACACCCATTAGAGCTAATGAGCCCCTTAGATGGGCGATGATGTGACTTACTCCCCTTATGCTAATAAGCTTCTTGGATGGGTGATAATGTGTCTTACACCCCTCAACGCTAATGAGCCCCTAGGATAGGCGATGACGTGTCTCACGCCCCTTTGTTGTAATAAGCCTCTTGGACAGACAATGATGTGTTTGATGCCCCTTAGGGCTAATCAGGCCCTTTGATGGGCGATGATGTGTCTCACGCCCCGTATGGCTATTGGACCCCTTAGATTGGCGAGTATGTGTATGACGCCCCTTAGGACTAATGAGCCCCTTGGATGGGTAATGATGTGTTTTACGCCCATCAAGGCTAATGAGCCCCTTGTTTGGGCGATGATGTGTCTGACGCCTCTTAAGGCTAATGAGCCCCTTGGATGGGCAATGATGTATCTCACGCCCCTTAGGGCTAATGGTCCCCTTTGATGGGCGATGATGTGTGTGACGCCCCTTAAGGCTAATAAGACCCTTAGATGGTTAATGATGTGTCTGACGCCTCTTAGGGCTAATAAGCCCCTTTGATGGGGCCATGATGTGTGTGACACCTATTAGGGCTAATAAGCCCCTTAGATGGGCGATGATGTGTCTGACGCCCCTTAGGGCTAATAAGCCCCTTGGATGGGTGATGATATGTCTTACACCCCTCGAAGCTAATGAGCCCCTTGGATAGGCGATGATGTGTCTCACGCCCCTTTGTTCCAATGAGCATCTGGGTAAGCGATGATGTGTTTGATGCCCTTTAGGGCTAATGAGACCCTTGGATGGGCGATGATGTGTCTTACGCCCCTTATGACTACTAAGCCCCTTGGATAGGCGATGATGTGTTTGACGCCCCTAAGGGCTAATGAGCCCCTTGGATGGGTAATGATGTGTCTTATTCCCGTCAGCCTAATGAGCCCCTTTTATGGGTGATGATGTGTCTAAGGCCCCTTAAGGCTAATAAGCCCCTTGGATGGGCAATGATGTATCTCACGCCCCTTAGGGCTAATGTTCCCCTTTTAATGGGCGATTATGTGTGAGACGCCCCTTAAGGCTAATAAGACTTTTAGATGGTTTATGATGTGTCTAACGCCCCTTAGGGCTAATAAGCCCATTGGATGGGCCATGATGTGTGGGAAACCCATTAGGGCTAATGAGCCCCTTAGATGAGCGATGATGTGTCCGACGCCCCTTAGGGCTAATAAGCCCCTTGGATGGGTGATGATGTGTCTTACACCCCTCAAGGCTAATGAGCCCCTTGGATGGGCGATTATGTGTCTAACGCCCCTTAGGTGAATTGAGCCCCTTGGATGGGGGATGATGTGTCTCACGCCCATGAGTGCTAAAGAGCGCCTTTGATGGGCGATGATGTGTCTGATGCCCTTTAGGGCTAATGAGCCCCTTGGACTGCCGATGATATGTCTGACATCCCTCAGGGCTAATTAGCCCCTTGGATGGGTAATGATGTGTCTAACGCCCCTTAGGGTTGTTACGCCCCTAGGGCTAATGAGCCCTATGGATGGGCGATGATGTGTTTGATGCCCCTTAGGGCTAATGAGCCCCTTAGATGGGCGATGATGTGTTTGACGCCCCTTAGGGATAATAAGCTCCTTGGATGAGCGATGATGTTCCTTACACACCTTAGGGCTAATGAGCCCCTTAGATGGGCAATAATGTGACTCACGCCCATTAAGGCTAATTAGCCCCTTAGATGGGCGATGATGTGTCAAACGCTCCGTACAGCAATTGAGCCCCTTTGATAGGCGATGACATGTCTTACGCCCCTTAGTTCTAATCATCACCTTTTATGGGTGATGATGTGTCTAATGCCCCTTAGGAATAATGAGCCACTTAGATGGTTGATGATGTGTCTCATGCCTCTTATGGCTAATGGGCCCCTTGGATTGGGGATGATGTGTATGACGCCCCTTATGGCTAATGAGCCCCTTGGATGGTTAATGACGTGTCTTACTCCCCTCTGGCTTAATGAGCCCCTTGTTTGGGCGATAATGTGGCTGACGCCCCTTAAGGCTGATGAGCCCCTTGGATGGGCAATGATGTATCTCACGCCCCTTAGGGCTAATGATCCCCTTTGATGGGCGATGATGTGTGTGACGCCCCTTAAGGCTAATAAGACCCTTAGATGGTTAATGATGTGTCTGACGCCCCTTAGGGCTAATAAGCCCCTTGGATAGGCCGTGATATGGATGATGAAAGGAATGGTGTCCTTCGAACAAGTGTATTATTTTGATAGCGGGTTCTGAATTATTAGAAAGCTAATAAATTCAACAAGGTCAAGTGATCGGAATCCCTGGGTGGAGGCCGCTTCCGATCAGTAATATTAATATAATTAATATTACAGCTTAATCTTGACTGAACCCTTCGAATCACACCCAAGCAAATATATGCGAATGATAAGTGACTTTAATGTCACTTTTAGGGTGTTTATTGAGTCGTATTCCGGCTTATTTTCCAATAATTTCATCTTTTATATCCTTTATTTCTATTATTTTATTATTCTCGTCTTTTATCTTTATTTTGAGTATTTTTGTAATTTTCTATAATTTTTAGTTTTAGCATCTTATTTTATTTTATTTTATTTTACTTTATTTATCTTATTTTATTTTACTTTATTTTACTTTATTTATCTTATTTTATTTTACTTTATTTTACTTTATTTTATTTATTTTATTTTCCAATTCACCCTCATGTTGTTTTTGGTTGTAGGCGCTCCGGGTTTCAAAGTCATATTCGAGTTCAAGGTCTGAGGTTCGAGGCACATAATTTGAGCCAAGCAAGCTGTTGCCCCTTACCTCCTTTTGCTGCCAACTTATCATACACCCCACCTTCCTTATCCTCCACCACATCAACCTCACACAAATCAGCCCACCGATTCACGCACCAACCAATTCGCCACCCCTGCTCCCGATCACACTCAACACCACCAGCTCTCAACACCACCAGCCCTCACAGCGCCACCCATAGTAACCTCCCACAAACCACCACACATTACAACACCAACAGCAACAGCAGCGACAACAACCATCAACAACACCAACACCATCAGCCACCTCCAATCAACCTCCTCCAAAACCGCCAATCGCCTATCAATCACCAATTAAACCACTCACCAATTAAACCAAACTCCCACGCATCGCACCTCCCCTGCTTCACCTCGCAACACCACCATTACACCAGTCACCGCCACCAATTTCAACCACCGATATCACCCATTCGCAGCCACCTGACCTCAATTGACACCAACCCACAAAACCTTGCTCCTCCCAATCGCACCGAAACCACCCAACCTCACCTCCCATTTCACCACCAATTCACATCTCCAATCGCACCATTCGAACCAAATTCATAGCAAGGAGCAACCCAGACCTCGCGGCCGCACAGCCCTGTCAGAAAGCGCACGAGATTGAGTCCAAAATTAGAGTCGAGGCAGAAGTTATGCGCGACCTCTGCGCGGTGTCTTCGCGGGCGCGCATTCGTGGGTCAATCACGAGCTTTTCACGTGATTTTTAATGAGAATTGGATGGCCACGATTTGGAGATGCTAGATGATTGTGGTTGATGAGCGGTGGTGATTGAGTGATAATTGATGCGTGGTGATGGTGATGCAAATCAGAGCAGCGAAGATCGAAAGAGAAAAGGAATTGGGAAGCTGATTGTTTCGTGGGTTTGGGGAAATGGTTGGGTTTTTTTTTTTTTTTTGTTTTCCTTTTTTCTTTTCATTTTCTTTTATTTCATTTTATTTTTAGTTTAGTTTTATTTTTGGTTTTTAAGTTTCGTTATTTTAATTATTTTAGTTTAGTTTTTATTTCTTTTTAGTATTCTCGTTTACTTTATTTTATTTAGCCTTGTATTATAAATACCCCTTTGGGGTTATTTTCCCATAACTTTCACTTAACATTATTTTAGATTAGATTAGATTAGTTTAGCCTTTATTTTCTCTCTCTTAGGGTTAGGAGTAGTTTAGAGAGAGAAAGATGGGATTTTTCATGGAGTTTTTTGGATTTTGAAGAAGCAAATTTGTTGATTTTTCCTCTCATAAATTCAATGAGTTTTCCTAACTTTCTCTCACCTTTATTGCTTTCATTTATTATTGTTTTTGCTTATTTATTTGTTTATTTGAGTAAATTAATTAGTTTAGTTGTTGATTCTTGCTTTTATTATTATTTTACCTTGTTTTCCATATTTTTGTTCATTATGTTAGTTTAGGTTTTGTTCTAGGGAAATGGATGAAGATTATGTTAATTAATTTGATGATTGATTGTGGTTAGTATAAAATTGTTTCTTGATTATTGTGTATGGATGATGCTTTTATGGATTAGAATCTTTCTAGCTAATTGATTCTATGCTTTTAATTGTGTTTTCAATCAATTGTGCGAAAGTGAGTTGTTTGAGAACCCTAAATTCCTCCATATCTTTGCTAGGCTAGTTGCACGAGAGTGAATTAGTTTAGTAGGATAATTAACATGCTTAATTGTGCGAGAGTGAGTTAAATGTGTTGATTGTTCCTAATTGAGGTCATTTTCATCTAATTGTTTGATGTTGTTGAATGCATTGATGTAATTGGATTCCACTTTCCCTAGTTTTAGTTATTTGCTCTTAGTAGTGTTAGTTGAACCTCTCTTTACCTCACAAGCTTTCCTAGTAGTCTAATTAGCATAGATTGATACACTTAGTCCTTTTGGGTTCGACCCTGTACTTACCCCTATACTCGTATTAGGGTAGTTTAGGTATTATAAATTGTTAATTTGACCAGGGTTAGTAGACTAACGACACTATCTAACCCCGATCAAATTTTGGCGCCGTTGCCGGGGACTAAGGCGTTCATTAGTTTGTGTTGATTAGATTAACTAGGTTCTTGTATATATTTTGATTTTTGTTTGCATTTCTTTGTTCAAACTTTGTATAAAAATGGCATGCTTATCTTTTCCTCAATTTGATGGTGAACCCTTTTATGCTTACTTTGAAAGACTAGATGGTTTTCTTAGTTACCATGGGTGTTGTCTTAATGATGCTTGTGATATAGCTTATTGGGGCATGAATGAGTATACTAGGGGAATGGTTGAGGACATGAATAATGCTAGATTTTGTCATTTGTCTATGCATGATGCGTGGGATTTCTTCACATGGCTTGCTAAGGATTCTTTAGATAGAGAATCTCATGTTTCTTACTTTGATTCTCAATGCCAAGATTCTTTTAATTTTTGCATGAATTCTCTTGATACTTCTTATGTGCCTAGTGATAATCCAAGTATGCAAATTGACACCTTTCCCCCTTATGCTCATTTTGATGAGGTTTGTGCTAATTTTGATGATGTGCAATTTGAATTTGATCATGAACCTGAACCCAATAACATTGAAGCCCAAATTCTTTCTCAAATGCAATATCTCACCCAACAACTCCAAGAGCTTTAAGAGGAACAAAAATTAAGAGAAGTGAGGCTTGCCCAAGTGATGAGTGCTTTGGTTGATGTAAATGGATGTGAGGCACCTCATTTGGAGTGTGAGAGTGTTTTTGAGAATGATGTGGGCCAAGGGTGTGAAGTTGAGGGGAGATTTTCTTGTGATGAGGGGATTTTTGAGGATTTTGATCCTTTTCATTCCCCATTTGAGCTTGAATGCCATCCTTCCCCTTATTTACCCCCTTTGAGAGCTTCCCTTGGTGAGGATGTGAGTGAGTCATCTTCATGTTTGAATGAGGGATTTCATGAGGATGATGATGATGAGTTTGAGCAATCAAGAGAGATTGAAAGTCCCTTGAGTGATGGTGGAAGAGTTTCTAATGAAGAAAATATCGATTTTGAGGTTTCCAACCCCCTTCCCCATCTTGATGAGTCTACCTTGCATGTTTGTGACCCTTCTATCCATGAGTCTTTGGACTCATTTGAGGTTATGGCTAGTATGTTCATTGAAGGTGTAACAAATCATTATAGCCTCTTGAAAGAGTTCATTGGCAATGCTTCATGGGAAAGGGATGAGTTTGAGAGAAACCTTTATCCTTTCATGCATGGTTTAGAGACTCTAGGCTTTGAGGATCTTGAGGGAGTTGTTGTTCATCGTTGTGATAGAGAGGAGGATGAGGTTGTTTCTATTGGAGAGTTTTTGTTTGAGGGAGATGTGAGTCATGAGTGTTCTTTTGAGGATTCTATGATTGATTTTCATGCCCTCGTTGATGATGTGAGGCTTTGTGAGACCATTGTTTCTCCTCCCCTTCCTCATGTCCCTTTCTCAAGGAAATTTGACCACATCCCCTACTATCCTATGTTCCTCCCCTCTTTTGTCTTAGAGCCTATTGAGGACCCTCTCTTGTTTGATGAGACTTTTCCTTCTCATCCTCCCATCATTGAGGAAATGGGTGATTATGCCACCCAAAAAGATTTTGAGGAGGTTTTGCCTTTTTATTATTTTCCTTATTTTTCTTCTTCTTTCTCTTCTTATTTTCTCGATTTTTCTTTTGATTTTTCTTCTTTCTTTTGGCATCTTCCTCCTCATTTACGTGCAATAATCTTGTTGCACGTCCTCCTCTCGTCATTTGCCTACTTGTTATCATATGAAATGTGTAGTAGTGCATTTGATAAGCTCTTGCGTTCGTTGCAATATTATTTACTAGAGCGGTCTCGCTTGGACGTTAAACAAGCCTTTCTCGGGAAGTAACCCGAGGCTTTTATTGCTTTCATTTTCTTTTCTTTTTAGATTAGATTTTCTCTCATGGAAATGTTTGTGTGTCCTTTTGCTAGGTACATCACTTGATATACACTTATGCATTGGTTTGGATCAAGAATCAAGGAAGTTTGATGCCTATTTTTGCTAGCATATGGAAATCGAGATTCAATTCAAGAGGAAAATCGGCTTTGAAAGGTTAAATTGGTTCATTTGCGGGAAATTACACCCACCAATATCCGGTAACATCTTTCCTAGCTCTTTCTCTAATGGTTGGTGACTCGTTGGACTTGTGTTGGTTTGTTGGGTTGATTTCTTTCCTTTCCCCTCCCATGTTTTATATGGTTTATGTTTGAGTATATTGTCTCATTCAAGCTTGGGGGAGGGTATTCTATCATGCTTGGGTAGAATGTTGGTCATTTATGTCATGCACTTGAGTATATGCATTTCCATGCCTTTTCTTATATTTTGAAAATTCCAAAAAGATTTTGGTTTACTTTCAAGGTAATTTTGGCAAAATATGTTTTGTTTGTTCTTATTTTGGACATTTTGTTTTGGAATTGCATTCTTGAATGTTTTTTCTTCCTAAGTGGTGAATGTATGCACGGTTTGAGAGTGTCATTGGTTGACTCTAGGATACTATATGCTAAGGTAGCCGGATTAAGAACTTTTAGGGGTCCATGAAACCTTAGTTCACGGGAATGTGGTAAGATGGAGTTGCTCTCTATAGTGGATTTGAAACCCTTGGTTGGTATTTGTTTGGTTATAATCCCTTGTGAGCTTCATTTGTTCTAGCCTTCATCACCTTGTTGAGCGGCTATTTAGGATCCTTGACTATGCACGTCTTAATCCTTGGTTTGACCTCTAGCTCCCAAGATCGTGACCGAGCCACTCTAAGGGAGGAAAAGGGCACCTCTTCTCATTTTTCTTTATCTTCTTTTTATTTTGTTACAAATTTGATTTTCTATTTTGCATCAACCTACTTATTAACCAATTTGAGCCTATGTTTCCCGCTCTTGTTTAAACCGCATTACAAACCTAATGGCCTATGTTTACCAACCCTTTTAGTTAGTGAAGCATAGGCATGTGAGGTTTGAGTTTTGAGAGTGTTGATCATGAGCAAGAAAACTTTGTGAATTGGTTTAAGTACGGTATTTGAAAGTTGAGCTTAAAAAGAATATGCAAAAAGTTCGAGAAGAAAGATGCAATTCAAGAAAATCAAATGAAATTTCAAGAAAAAGCCGTCCATGGTTAGAAAAAGGAAAGGACACATAATAAAAAAAAAATAAAAATAAAAAAATAAAAAAATAAAAAATAAAAAACAAAAAGAAACAAATAAACACAAATAATATATTTTAGTTTGGTTTCGTTTTCTTCCCTTGTTTAAGCAATGGGGACAATGCTTCGTTCAAGCTTGGGGGGGGGGGGGAGCGTTCCTTCATTTTTTTTTGTATATATTGTGTGTTAGTGTTGAGTAAGCTTGGGGGAGATGGCATTATTGGTATTTTTGTTTGATATTTTGCGATTTCTTGAGTTTGTTTTTGAGAGTAGGCCACTCTTTTGCTTCACTTAGGAAATATCACCAAAATTTTCAAATTTGTACCTTGCCTTAACCCTTAGCCTTATGTTACAACCAAATAAAAGACCCTTAGACTTTAGTGGGGTTAGGTCAAAGAACGGTGGAGGGAGATAGACTTCAAACCTATGGAAAGAGTATGCATAGTTGAGATGTCGGGATTACCTTCTCAAACTTTTTCATTTCTTTATCTTTTTCCAGTTCTTTTGAGGAATCATGAGAAGCTAGCTTAAGGGTTGATTTGAAGCTAGTGGAGAGAACGCGGCCCGATTGGTTGGGGCTAGGGCGGATTGAGTCCTCATTAGTTCTCTATGCTTAGCATATGTTATGTTTCAATCAACCATTGACATCTTAGAACGTGCATACATTTGTCTATCTAGAAAGGTTCGCATTCATTGTTTTTTGTTCCAATCTCTTGTCCAAATATGAACTTGTGTTTTTCTTTCTCATTTTATGTTTCTTTTTCTTTTCTTTTTATTGCCGTGCCTTGGTTTTTATTTAGAGTTGTGGGTTAAACTCTTAGGACACCCTCACGAGAGCACACTCGTCCTCTAGGGCGATCTAGGGGTTTAAAGGGCTTGTCATTAGTTGCTAAAAGTGACCGTGATTCCTACGAAAGTGAGTTAGTGTACATTCTTGTCTCCTTTAGTGTTCTAGCTTTGCTTGAAAAAATCATTCTCCTTCTCCCGTGTTTCATGTCAATTTGCTCGAGGACGAGCAAAAGGTAAGCTTGGGGGAGTTTGATAAGTGACTTTTATGTCACTTTTAGGGTGTTTATTGAGTCGTATTTCGGCTTATTTTCCAATAATTTCATCTTTTATATCCTTTATTTCTATTATTTTATTATTCTCGTTTTTATCTTTATTTTGAGTATTTTTGTAATTTTCTATAGTTTTTAGTTTTAGCATCTTATTTTATTTTATTTTATTTTACTTTATTTATCTTATTTTATTTTACTTTATTTTACTTTATTTTATTTATTTTATTTTCCAATTCACCCTCGTGTTGTTTTTGGTTGTAGGCGCTCCGGGTTTCAAAGTCATATTCGAGTTCAAGGTCTGAGGTTCGAGGCACATAATTTGAGCCAAGCAAGCTGTTTCCCCTTACCTCCTTTTGCTGCTTACTTATCATACACCCCACCTTCCTTATCCTCCACCACATCAACCTCACACAAATCAGCCCACCGATTCACGCACTAACCAATTCACCACCCCTGCTCCCAATCACACTCAACACCACCAGCTCTCAACACCACCAGCCCTCACAGCGCCACCCATAGCAACCTCCCACAAACCACCACACATCACAACACCAACAGCAACAGCAGCGACAACAACCATCAACAACACCAACACCATCAGCCACCTCCAATCAACCTCCGCCAAAACCGCCAATCGCCTATCAATCACCAATTAAACCACTCACCAATTAAACCAAACTCCCACACATCGCACCTCCCCTGCTTCACCTCGCAACACCACCATTACACTAGCCACCGCCACCAATTTCAACCACCGATATCTCCCATTCGCAGCCACCTGACCTCAATTGACACCAACCCACAAAACCTTGCTCCTCCCAATCGCACCGAAACCACCCAACCTCACCTCCCATTTCACCACCAATTCGCATCTCCAATCGCACCAATCGAACCAAATTCACAGCAAGGAGCAACCCAGACCTCGCGGCCGCGCAGCCCTGTCAGAAAGCGCACGAGATTGAGTCCAAAATTAGAGTCGAGGCAGAAGCTATGCGCGACCTCTGCGCAGTGTCTTCGCGGGCGCGCATTCGTGGGTCAATCACGAGCTTTTCACGTGATTTTTAATGAGAATTGGATTGCCACGATTTGGAGATGCTAGATGATTGTGGTTGATGAGCGGTGGTGATTGAGTGATAATTGATGCGTGGTGATGGTGATGCAAATCAGAGCAGCGAAGATCGAAAGAGAAAAGGAATTGGGAAGCTGATTGTTTCGTGGGTTTGGGGAAATGGTTGGGTTTTGTTTTTTTTGTTTTCCTTTTTTCTTTTCATTTTCTTTTATTTCATTTTATTTTTAGTTTAGTTTTATTTTTGGTTTTTAAGTTTAGTTATTTTAATTATTTTAGTTTAGTTTTTATTTCTTTTTAGTTTTCTCTTTTACTTTATTTTATTTAGCCTTGTATTATAAATACCCCTTTGGGGTTATTTTCTCATAACTTTCACTTAACATTATTTTAGATTAGATTAGATTAGTTAAGCCTTTATTTTCTCTCTCTTAGGGTTAGTGATGCAAGTCTAAGCATGCAGAACTTCGAAGATTTGCTTATCATGCATCAAGATAGCTTGTCCCTAAACATTGATTCAAGCCAAGCATTGCATGGACACTTTCTTGGATATTAAAGCAAAGCCACGGTTTGCTTAGTGGTTTTTCTTGGAGTCTAGTTCACTTTCTTGAACTTTCTTGAATTTTCTTTACTTAGATTTTGCTTACAAGTTTTTACCTTTCACTTGAAAGGGTTTTTCTTGGTTCAAGCATTAGGATCTTTAATCTTTATTTAGTTTTTTAATTTTTATTTATTTATTTAGTTGCTTTAAAAATCAGTTTGTTAGCAAAATAAATCAGTTTAGGTGTGTGCTTGTTCTCCAAGGAGTTTGGTGTATGCTTGTGCGCCAAGGTGCTTGCTCTTCAAGCAAGTTAGAATTCTAGTTTAATTAGGATTGAATTAGGGACTTGTCCTAATCTTCCTAGGTAAACTAAGTCTTATAAATAGGGCTGTAAACACACGAATAAACATATATATAGATTAATATTCAGATTTATTTCTTAAGTTGCATACTTGAGTTTTGGTTGATTGCGATCAATTGCAGTTTTGCTTGTTTTAGTTAAAACATTCGTTTGGATTGATTAATTAGGTGGATTCTTAATTGATTAATCTTAGTTTTTGTTTAATTCTTGGTGGATTTCCTGCATAGAATTAGACTTAAACATATCCCTTGTGTTTTGTTGATTTTCGGATCAATAATTCACATCAGTTAGGAGTATTTTAGAGAGAGTAAGATGGGATTTTTCATGGAGTTTTTGGGATTTTGAAGAAGCAAATTTGTGGATTTTTCCTCTCATAAATTCAATGAGTTTTCCTAACTCTCTCTCACCTTTATTGCTTTCATTTATTATTGTTTTTGCTTATTTATTTGTTTATTTGAGTAAATTAATTAGTTTAGTTGTTGATTCTTGCTTTTATTATTATTTTACCTTGTTTTCCATATTTTTGTTCATTATGTTAGTTTAGGTTTTGTTCTAGGGAAATGGATGAAGGTTATGTTAATTAATTTAATGATTTATTGTGGTTAGTATGAAATTGTTTCTTGATTATTGTGTATGGATGATGCTTTTATGGATTAGAATCTTTCTAGCTAATTGATTCTATGCTTTTAATTGTGTTTTCAATCAATTGTGTGAAAGTGAGTTGTTTGAGAACCCTAAATTCCTCCATATCTTTGCTAGGCTAGTTGCACGAGAGTAAATTAGTTTAGTAGGATAATTAACATGCTTAATTGTGCGAGAGTGAGTTAAATGTGTTAATTGTTCCTAATTAAGGTCATTTTCATCTAATTGTTTGATGTTGTTGAATGCATTGATGTAATTGGATTCCACTTTCCCTAGCTTTAGTTATTTGCTCTTAGTAGTGTTAGTTGAACCTCTCTTTACCTCACAAGCTTTCCTAGTAGTCTAATTAGCTTAGATTGATACACTTAGTCCTTTTGGGTTCGACCCTTTACTTACCCCTATACTCGTATTAGGGTAGTTTAGGTATTATAAATTGTTAATTTGACCAGGGTGAGTAGACTAACGACACTATCTAACCCCGATCAGCGAACCAACTCGACGAATTAATTCGGAAGAAATTAATTCCTCGCCCAAGTGTTAAATAATTAGACATCGGTAATTCGAGCTTAGAGCGTCGAAACCGATCGTGGGAAGTCGAGTCTAAATCATAAAAGACGAGACGCGCAAAATAATAATAAATCAACACTATTCCCGAAAATACCCCTAGCATCGGAGTGCCCCGAGCATCCGAATGCTAAAGGCAAGACGAGCCGGCGCACCGTGCTGCAGCCACGGCTAGGCACAACAGCAGCCGCGCCGCGACACGGCAGCAGCTACTGCGGGCTGGGCTCGGGCCAGGTGCGGGCAAGGTGCGAGCTGGTACGGTTGGGCTCGGGCCAGGCTCAGGCTTGGCTCGTGGCTTGGCTCGGGCTATAGGACCGTGAATAAGGGGAAGGTTGGAATATGGGAGCAAGTGGGTTGCCATGTGGCACAAGGTGAGGGAGAGAGTGGGGAGCAAGTTTGGTCCCCATCTCCAAGTGGTCCTCACCTACTCTCTCATGTATGCTTGACACTTGTTGATTTATTACTAGTTTTCTTAATAATTTTATTTTAGCTTTAAAAAAAAAAGAGAAAATCTCATTGTCCCACATTGATGGGAGAGATTTTCATACTCCCTTCATTCCCTATAAATACCCAACTTTGGGCATTGGAAATGATGCTTGAGTGGGAGTTAAATAGAGCATTCCATAATATTGGAAAAACTCTTAAACTCATATAACACTCGGGTTTTGGTCGGACCTCGCTAACCCCCAGATAGTAGACCTTAAAGTTGTGTTCGCCTTTTTGTGGGTGGATACCGTCGGAGGCACGGTGCTTGACGTGCTCGTAGCTTTCAAGTAAGAGCCCCGGTTTTTGGCCGAAGCTCGCTTCGAGGGTAAGATTCGTTATCTATTCTTTGTGTTTATTTATTTATGCTTTATGATTTTAATTATTGCGAGCGGTTCCTTGGGTCGGGGTTTGTTTCCGCGGTGAGTCAGATTCACCAAACCCTAACAGCGGTATCAGAGCCCCGCTCGTTTATTTTTATAATCATATTTTTCAAGGTTTATTTTGGCTTAATTTTCTGGTTTAAGTTGCTAATTAGATTAGTAGCTCAGTTTTATTTATTTTAATCCCGTTTTAATGTCGATTTTGGCCCAGAACCCAGATTTTCGCCCTAGACTAGTAAATTTTGGGTGGAAAACGTGTTATGGAAAGGTTTTTACCCCCAGATGGAACTGTGTTTTAGCCAAATTCTGACCAGAAATGCCTGTTACGAGGGGTTTTTCGTTTTTTACGAAAAATTTTAAGTCTTTTCTAACCTTGAAATTAATGGCATAAATTGTTGATTATATGGTTGATTATTTGCATTATTTTCTGCATTTTTATGTCCCCTTAAACGTAACTTACTTGGTAGTATTTGATGCTTAAAGGTTGATTTATTTTCACATAATTGCAAACTAATTGCTTTTTAATGTGAAAGTTTTAATTTTAAGGCTTCCTAAGTGTTAAAGATTCAATCTTTATTTGTGATAAGTGATTATAACTTTAAAAACCACTAAATTCCATGTTATTTTGTGTTAAACTTTGATGTTTTAATCATTTTGAGTTGATTGGAAACGAAAAGTTTCGATTTTTGTGATAGAAATTTGGTTATCGTCATGTCGGAAGATATAATTTTCTAGGATTCACAAAATTTAGATGTTGGAATTTTCATTTGAACATTAAAGTTCATATTTTTCCAACTTCCCTTTACTTTGTCAAATTCTCAAGTTTAATTTAAATTGATTAAATTGAAAGTGAGAAATTGGCTCAATTTTATGTTGCACCAAGATAAACCAATTTAATTAAGAATGGTTCTTGGAATTATTTTGGTTATTTGCACTTTGAAAATTTTATTAAGTTAGACTTGTTTAAAATTTTATTTTGCTCTCTAATTAGTTCTAAAATTAATTTAGAATTAATTATTGTTGTCTCGCGAAAACGAATCAAATCCCGAGGTTGTGGCACGCAAAACGAGGCAATGCATCACCTTGGCGAGCCGGGCTGCACAACAGCCCATATGTGGCTTCCAAGGCGGCAGCACCACCTTCCTTGCGGCCACACGCGCGGCAGCACACGCGGGCTGCAGCAGCCACGCGCGGCTTTGCCGTGGCAGCAGCTCGCGGCCGTGTGTTCGTGGTCTTGGCGTGTGTGTATGCTTGGTGCGGTGAGGTGTCTAGCCGTAGTAGGCTTGATGTTGCTTATTTTGCCGTTTTATCTATTTTAATTAATTTTGTTTATTTTAATTAAAATTTTGGGAGGCAGGGCCTCGGTTTTTAGCGGCATTGACAAAATTTCATTTTGACAAGTTTGGGTGCTACCGACTTATCTAATTAGATTAAATAAGGAAATGCGGAATTTAGTGGGAGCTTCAATTATTAATGACGTTAATTATATAATCGGTTAAACAACTTTGACTAGTTTTAATTAGGCGTGTTAATCGGATTAACCACCTAGAATAGTTACTAGTGCGCGCGTTGTTTAAATGCATTTTATTTGGTTTTAATTTGTAAATTGCATGGGCCATTCACAAATAGTGAATGGATGAATGGAATACATATATTCTCTCACAGGTTTTATGAAATGGCAACTAGTGGGACCCGACTAGGATAGAAAATACGGACTACGTGCCGTTATGTATTTTTGTAAATCTAAATACGGTCTATGCACCGTTAAGTATTTTTGTACCTTATTATTTAGATCATTTCTAGTTGTAGACACTAGTTTTTGCATAGTTTGGTGAAGTCTTGAAGACGGCGTATCTTGGAAGACAAAGCCTTGAATTGCAAATGAAGACCTTTTGAAGATATGAAGATCTCAAGGGGTCATGCTAGTTGCCAATATGCATCTATAATTTCGCTTTATATTTTATGCCTATATATATATATATATATATATATATATATATATATATTTGTGTGTGTGTGTGTGTGTGTGTGTGTGTGAATTATTCGTTAGATGCATGTTTAGGTTTTCTTGATGTTGCGATGATTAGTTAAGTTCACTTAAATCAACCAACATAGAAATCCTAGGTCCCTAAAAATATTGAGTCAAACATGCCTTTCCAAAACAACACTTACTAACCGAACGAGAGTAATGGTAGGCTACGCCGAAGCTAGGTGCCATCACTTCTCCAAGGGGCATAAGGCACACTGGGTGTGCACGTTGGTTTTGGTTTAACTCATCGGCATGAGTGAGGAGTCCTCACATACCGTGGCAAAAGAGATACATCGTCAAAGATGCATTAGATGCGACAATTGTCTTACTAAGAGTGGCTTAGAGCCATTAGCCAGGCAATGCTTACCCAAGAAGATTGAGTGTTTAAGACAAGCCAAAGCATGCTTAACCACTCTTTGTTTCTTCAGATCTTGGAATCGCCTTATTTTCACATAATAGGGACAAATTTTACGTG
This sequence comes from Chenopodium formosanum, assembly GCA_024500155.1. Taxonomy (NCBI): domain Eukaryota; kingdom Viridiplantae; phylum Streptophyta; class Magnoliopsida; order Caryophyllales; family Amaranthaceae; genus Chenopodium; species Chenopodium formosanum. The sequence continues at coordinate 42,461,102 of CM044877.1, read as the reverse complement.
TGAATAAGACGTTAAATTAGTATTGAAAATTTGCATGAATAAAATTCAATCTTATTTAAGTATATTTGAATGGTTTTTCATTAAAAGTCTTTCAATTGTAGAATCATGTCTTCAACTAATGACAACGACCTTATGTACCCGGAACTTCCCGAAAAGTTACCAATTTTGCTCAATTTGGTGAACTTCATGGAATGGAAAGATGAACTCCGAAAGACACTCAGTAATTGCTACCTAGAGCATATCTTGGACACTCCAATCCCGAGTTTCTACACGAAAGGGATCATGAGTGATGAAGCTCATGAAGAATGGAGTATAGATTGCAAGAGAGTTTCCAAACTCATGGCAAACTCCATCCCGGATCAATGGAGAGGGGTTTTCTCCGGCTATTTTCCGGACATGATGCTAAAAGCTCTTGAGGAAGTAGTCAATATGAGGGTCACCAAGAGTGATAGGGGAAATTATGATGGTCATGTGGAGGATGTGACTAGGTCACTCTCCAAAATGAGGATCAAGCCACCGCAAGAAGGTTGTCTCTTGAAAGAAAGACAAGAGGTATAGGGAAAAGTCTACAGTGCGAGACTTAGGCCCGGAATGCCACTTCAAGCTTATGTAATTAACATGACAAGGCTATTCAACCATTTGGAGCTATTTGGCAAACCAGTGGAAGACGAGCAAGCGGCTCACATGCTTCTTAGCTCTCTTCACTCAGGGTATGTGGGGCTTAAGATGCGTCTCACCGCCAATAGGGATACACTGTCCTTAAGAGAAGTCATCCAAGAGCTCCAAAAGACCTATTCTTGCAAGAAGGCTAACTTTGCCCTTAGACCAAGGAAGAAGGAGTTCAAAGACAAGAGGAAGATGCGTTGCTTCTATTGTGGTAATCCCGGACACTACAAAAGAGAATGCGGCATGTATCTGGATGATGAGGCGAAAGGAAGAGTAACCTCAACCTCAGGTATCATCTTATACACTTGAATATAAGCAATTTTAAAAGGTATTAGATACCGGAAAATTGACTCACAACACACTCCTTCCTCAGGAACTAAGTGAGCGGTGCTTTTTCAAGAAGAATCGAGTTCACAAGAAGGATGTAAGTGATCTATCCAAGAGAAACTTGTCATCTCATGTTTTGTCTAAAGAAGTAGAACTTATTTAGTTTTATCTACCATACTTTTGATGTATTTCCGACGTTGGACCTCATTTTCATCAAATCGAGACCTTTTTGATATCTTGAACATATTTATGGAATGACACTTTCACGTGTTTTTAGACAAATGTTTGATACCAATACAAAGAAAGCTAAGACTACACAATCTAGTCAAACTTACTTTTTGCATAATCGCCTTGGCCACATTAACATCAAACGCATTAAGAAACTTCTACAAGAAGGTATTCTTGACTCATTTGATTTAGAACCCTTTGAGAATTGCGAAGGATGTTTATTAGGAAAGATGATAAAGAAACCATTCTTTAAGTTAGGAGAAAGGGCCGGTGACTTGTTGGGACTAATACACATCGATGTATGTGGACCAATGGGTACACCCGCAAGGAGTGGTTATCGGTATTTTATAACCTTCACGGACGACTTTAGTAGATATGGTTATGTCTATCTAATGTCGCACAAATCTGAATCGTTTGATAAATTCAAAGAATTTCAGAAAGAAGTTGAAAACCAACTCGGCAAGAAAATCAAAGCGCTTCGATCGGATCGAGGTGGCGAATATTTGAGCCAAGAGTTCGATGACCATCTGAAAGAACATGGAATACTTTCAGAGTTGACACCTCCGGGAACTCCTCAATGGAATGGAGTATCTAAAAGGAGGAATCGAACCTTGTTAGACATGGTCCGATCTACTATGGGTCTTAGTGAACTTCCAATCTCTTTCTGGGGACATGCACTTTTAACTGCGGCACTCACTCTAAATCGTGCTCCGTCAAAAGCAGTGGAAAAGACTCCATATGAATTATGGACAAGAAAACTGCCAAGGTTGTCTTTTCTTAAGATTTGGGGATGCGAAGCATATGTCAAGAAACTCATTTCTAACAAACTTCATCCGAAATCTGACAAGGTTTACTTTGTGGGTTATCCAAAAGAAACCAAAGGGTATTACTTCTACAACAAATCCGAGAACAAAGTGTTTGTTGCTCGTGATGGTGTCTTCTTGGAGAAGGAGCATCTCTCCAAAATGACAAGTGGGAGGAAAATCGAACTCGACGAAGTTTGAGAGGACGAGCAACAAGGACAAGTTGACAATCAAAGTGCTTACCAAGCAGCTGTTGACATTGGTCAAAGTCAAAATACGCAAAGTCAACCCGACAATGCAAATGCTCAGTCCATTACCCTACGTAGGTCGACTCGGCCAAGATCTCAACCTGACAGATATCTCGGTGTTGTATTAACCGAAGATCTGGACATCCTAGTAGTGGATGGAGATGAGCCGGTAACCTACAAGCAAGCTATGGAGATGAGTCGGTAACCTACAAGCAAGCCCCGACTCTGCAAAATGGCAAGAGGCCATGAAATACGAAATGGACTCCATGTTTGAAAATCAAGTATGGGACTTGGTTGATTTACCCGCAGGTTACACACCTATCGGATGTAAATGGATTTTCAAAATGAAAACCGACAAAGATGGAAATGTATTTATTTCAAAGCAAGGCTGGTAGCAAAAGATTACAGGCAAATTCACGGCGTTGATTATGATGAAACCTTTTCTCCAGTTGCTATGCTTAAGTCCGTTCGAATTCTTCTAGCGATTGCTGCATATTACGATTATGAAGTATGGCAGATGGACGTCAAAACTGCCTTCCTCAATGGGATTTTGGAAGAAACTGTGTATATGACACAGCCTGAAAGTTTTGTCGACCAGAATAATCCTAAGAAGGTATGCAAGCTTAAGAAGTCCATTTATGGATTAAAGCAAGCAAGCAGAAGTTACATCGATAAGGTATTAGCTCGATTGGAATGATTGGAATGAGTCAAAGTACTTACATCGATAAGGTACTGGCTCGATTCCAAATGGAAGGAGCCAAGAGAGGGCACCTACCCATGTCACATGGCATAACCTTAAGCAAGAAGTAGTGTCCAAAGACACATGATGAGCGAGAAAGGATGAGTCGAATTCCATATGCTTCACTTATTAGATCAATCATGTATGCCATGATATGTACTAGGCCTGATGTATCGTATGCCTTAAGTGCTACGAGCCGATACCAAATAGATCCAGGAGAGGCGCATTGGACTGCGGCCAAGAATATTCTAAAGTACCTGAAAAGGAACAAGGATAAATTCTTGGTTTATGGTGGTAAAGATGAATTGGTTGTTGAGGGATATACCGACGCAAGCTTCCAGACAGACAAAGACGACTTTAAGTCACAATCAGGATACATATTCTGTCTCAATAGAGGAGCGTTTAGTTGGAAGAGTGAAAAGCAAAGCACAACCGCTGATTCTTCAACTGAAGCCGAGTACTTGGCAGCATCTGAGGCAGCCAAGGAGGCAGTTTGGATTCGCAAGTTCATTGATGAACTTGGTGTTGTACCCTCCATCAAGGGTTCAATAGACCTCTATTGTGACAACAATGGAGCTATTGCTTAGGCTAGAGAGTCACGAGAACATCAGAAGGTCAAACATGTCCAGAGGCGATTTCACATGATCCGAGAATGGAAGTCAGAAGGTGAAATCAGAATTTGCAAAGTTGGAACGGATGACAATGTAGCCGATCCACTTACTAAACCTTTGCCTCAAGTGAAGCACAACAAACACATTGAGGCAATGGGAATCAAGCATGTCATGAACTGGCTTTGAATTCCATTTTATAGTGTTTTAATCAAATTTTAAACAATGTTGATGTAAAGCACTATGATGAACCATTCAGTTTTGGAGTAATTAAAATTTTTCATGCAATTTAAATCACTCCGTCTCTATTTAATTATGGTTTAGAATTAAATAATGAGTCCATTCGATTTTAATAAATATTCAAAATAGGGTATCAAGTCAATGGCTTGAATAAAGAAACACCTATTAAGTGAACATTGAATATTTTAATCGAAAATTATCCCTAATCAAGGTCATATTTTGTGGACGATTGATGACCATCAGAGATTAGTGTGTAGTATGATTTGTAGCACCGTTTCTTGTGCTATGAGGATATAAATCATTTGCACAGGTATTGGTTTAGAACCATACTGGATCGACCTATGAGGATACTTTAAGAGATTTAAAATCGTCATAAGTATTTTCTCATTATTACTATCGGAACTCTTTTCCTTTGACCATGAGTAATGGGAGATCTCTTGTTTGAGTACTGGTCCGCTTTGGTATCCGCCAAACGTTCGCCGTAACTGGGGATTATAAAGACATATATTGGGCGGGTGAGTCCTCTTAGTAAGAGAAGCTACATTATAAGACTGGAAATGTCCCCCTACTAACAATAGGGAACATGTCTTGTTGTTAACAAGGCCTCTCGAAGAGCGAGACTGTGAAAAATACATGGCCGTGCTCAGATGGATTTTAGAAATCATCTGCTTATTGACAGTCAAACTCGGATTTCGAGAAACACTTCTGGACGTAACATAGATGACTAGTAATTTTACTCTGTAGTTCATGAAGAGACATGAAGAGACATAGGATAAGAGCTATACACTAAATGCACACTTATCCGGAAGGACAAGTGGGAGATTGAAAGGAATGGTTTCCTTCAAACAAGTGTATTATTATGATAGCGGGTTCAAAATTATTAGAAAGCTAATATATTCAGCAAGGTCAAGTGATCACAATGCCTGGGTGGAGGCCGCTTCCAATCAGTAATATTAATATAATTAATATTACAGCTTAATCTTGACTGAACCCTTCGGGTCACACCCAAGCAAATATATGCGAACCAACTCGACGAATTAATTCGGAAGAAATTAATTCGTCACCCGAGTGCTAAATAATTAGACATCGGTAATTCGAGCTTAGAGCGTCGAAACCGATCGTCGGATGTCGAGTCTAAATAATAAAAGACGAGACGCACAAAATAATAATAAATCAACAATATTCCCCAAAATAACCCTAGCATCGGAGTGCCCCGAGCATCCGAATGCTAAGGGCAAGACGAGCCGGCGTACCGTGCTGCAGCCACGGCCAGCCGCGGCTAGGCACAGCAGCAGCCGTGCCGTGCCACGGCAGCAGCCGCACCACGCCACAGCAGCAGCTGGTGCGGGCTGGACTCTGGCAGGTGCGGGCTGGTACGGGCTAGGCTCGGGCCGGGCTCGGGCTTGGCTGATGTGAATTATTGATCCGAAAATCAACAAAACACAAGGGATATGTTTAAGTCTAATTCTATACAGGAAATCCACCAAGAATTAAACAAAAACTAAGATTAATCAATTAAGAATCCACCTAATTAATCAATCCAAACGAATGTTTTAACTAAAACAAGCAAAACAGCAATTGATCGCAATCAACCAAAACTCAAGTATGCAACTTAAGAAATAAATCTGAATATTAATCTATGTATATTTATTCGTGTGTTTACAGCCCTATTTATAAGACTTAGTTTACCTAGGAAGATTAGGACAAGTCCCTAATTCAATCCTAATTAAACTAGAATTCTAACTTGCTTGAAGAGCAAGCACCTTGGCGCACAAGCATACACCAAACTGATTTATTTTGCTAACTAACTGATTTTTAAAGCAACTAAATAAATAAATAAAAATTAAAGAACTAAATAAAGATTAAAGATCCTAATGCTTGAACCAAGAAAAACCCTTTCAAGTGAAAGGTAAAAACTTGTAAGCAAAATCTAAGTAAAGAAAATTCAAGAAAGTTCAAGAAAGTGAACTAGACTCCAAGAAAAGCCACTAAGCAAACCGTGGCTTTGCTTTGATATCCAAGAAAGTGTCCATGCAATGCTTGGCTTGAATCAATGTTTAGGGACAAGCTATCTTGATGCATGATAAGCAAATCTTCGAAGTTCTCCATGCTTAGACTTGCATCATCCTCCTCTTCTTCGAAAGAATTTGTCCTCAAATCTCGAAGTTCTTCATCAGGAATATACTTAGCCAAATCGCCAACATTGAATGTAGCACTAACTCCATATTCTCCCGGAAGTTCTAACTTATAAGCATTGTCATTGATCTTCTCAATAATCTTGAAAGGACCTTCACTTCTAGGCATCAACTTATTCTTGCGTTTTCCTGGAAATCTTTCCTTTCTCAAATGTAACCATACCAAGTCTCCAACAGTGTAACTTTGTTGCTTTCTATGCTTGTTTGCTCTAGCTTTGTACATGTCATTTACTTTCTCTATTCTTGTTCGAACTTGAGCATGTAATTTCAGCATACTCTTCAACTTAGACTCGGCATCTTTGTGAATTAACTCACCCTTAGGCAATGGAACAAGATCAATTGGAAGTTTCGGATTGACTCCATAGACTACCTCAAAAGGACTATGTTTGGTAGCATATGTAGGTGATCTATTATAAGCAAACTCCGCATGAGCTAACTTGATGTCCCAATCCTTTTGTGTCTTACTCACTAACCCACGCAAAAGCGCACCAAGAGTACGATTAGTAACCTCGGTTTGTCCATCAGTTTGTGGATGGTACGATGTACTAAAGAGCAATTTAGTTCCCACAAGCTTCCATAGAGACTTCCAAAAGAAACTCATGAACTTTGTATCTCGATCACTCACAATAGTTTTCGGAATTCCATGCAATCTAACAATCTCTTTGAAGTATAATTCCGCCACTTTCATAGCATCATCCACTTTGTGACAAGGAACAAAATAAGCCATCTTAGAGAACCTATCCACAACAACCATAATAGAGTCTTTCCCCCGTTGTGTTCTCGGCAATCCCACAATAAAATCCATAGAAATATCTTCCCAAGGTGAATCTGGAACAGGTAAAGGAGTATACAAGCCTTGATGAAAAGTAGCCTTCGCTTTTTGACAAGTTGCACACCTAGAAATAACTAGTTGCACATCCGTGAGCATCTTAGGCCAATAGAAGTGTTCTTGTAACATACGCAAGGTCTTTGTAATGCCAAAGTGACCAGCAATTCCTCCCCCATGAGCTTCTCTAACAACTAGCTCTCTAATAGAACACTTAGGAAGACAAAGTCGATTTCCTTTGAAAAGAAAACCATCTTGCAGCAAATAAGAACCCACGGCTCCTTTAGAACACTCTTCAATCAATGTAGCAAAATCATCATCACCTTTGTAGTATTCTTTGATCAATTCAAAACCAAGTAGCTTGCTATTTAGAATTCCAATCAAAGTGTATCTTCTAGATAATGCATCAGCCACAACATTCGATTTCCCTTCTTTGTACCTTGAAGAAAAATTAAATGATTGTAAAAATTCAACCCACGTAGCATGTCTAGGATTGAGCTTTTGTTGTCCATGTATGTACTTCAATGCTTCATGATCAGAATGCAACACAAAGTGATTAGGTCGGAGATAATGACTCCAATGATCTAAAGCTCTAACAATGGCATAGAACTCTTTATCATAAGTAGAATAGTTCAATCGAGCTCCTCCCAATTTCTCACTGAAATATGCAATAGGCCTCTTCTTTTGGAGTAAAACTGCTCCAATTCCAACTCCACTAGCATCGGTTTCAACTTCAAAAGGACTTGAGAAATCTGGTAACGCAAGTATAGGTGCTTCACATAGCTTCTTTTTAACCAACTCAAACGCACTTTGAGCTTCTTTAGTCCATTCGAATTTACCCTTGTCATTCTTCAAACATTCGGTCATAGGCGCCACAATACTTGAGAAATTCTTGACAAATCTTCTATAGAACGAAGCTAGACCATGAAAAGACCTTACTTCACTCATATTAGTAGGAATAGGCCAAGTTTTAATAGCCTCTACTTTCGAATGATCAACTGAAACTCCATCTTTTGATACAACATAACCAAGAAAAGTAACACTAGGCACTAAGAAGTAGCATTTTTTAAGCTTAGCATAGAGTTTCTTCTCTCTTAACACTTCAAACACACTTGTTAGATGATTTAGATGATCATGCAAATTTTTAGAGTATATCAGAATATCATCTAAATAAACAACAACAAACTTGCCAAGGAAAGGTTTAAGTACCTCATGCATCAACCTCATGAAAGTGCTAGGTGCATTAGTGAGTCCAAACGGCATCACCAACCATTCATACAACCCTAACTTAGTCTTGAATGCTGTTTTCCACTCATCTCCTTCTCTCATTCGAATTTGATGATAACCACTCATAAGATCAATCTTAGAAAACAACTTTGAACCATGTAGTTCATCAAGTAGATCATCTAACCTTGGAATAGGAAATCGGTATTTGATAGTGATGTTATTCACACTCCTACTATCAATACACATGCGCCAACTCCCATCTTTCTTTGGGACAAGTAAAGTAGGCACAGCACAAGGGCTCATACTTTCCCTCACGTATCCTCTAGTCATAAGCTCTTCAATTTGCCTTTGCATCTCCTTTGTTTCTTCCGGATTACTTCTATAGGCTGCCTTATTAGGTAATGGTGCTCCCGGAATCAAGTCAATTTGATGCTCTATCCCACGAATAGGAGGTAGTCCCGGAGGTAATTCCTTAGGAAAGACATCCTTGAATTCTTCTAAAACAGATTCCAATTCATACGGCCTCTTTGCTTGTTTATCTTGATCAATTCGAATCTCATTAGAAACAAGTATATATACCACATTGTTGCTGCAAATTTCTTTTTCTAATTCCCTCTCACTAATCAAATAAGAACTCTTCGAATTAGAGGTAACATTAGAAGACTTGTTGCTTATCAAAGGTTTTAAAGCAACCGGTCTCTCTTTTTCTCCTTTTCTCACAACATACACATTAGTCCTTCCATCAAACTTCACAAATCTATCATATTGCCAAGGACGGCCTAATAGTATATGACAAGCATCCATAGGACAAACATCACACAAAACTTTATCATGAAATTTACCAATTGAAAAGGAGATTAAGGCTTGTTTAGTTACCTTAACATCACTCGAATTATTAAGCCAATGAAGCTTATAAGGGCTTGGATGTTCAGTAGTTGGCCACTTCAATTTGTCTACCAAAGTAGTAGATACCACATTAGTGCAACTCCCCGTGTCTATGATCATATCACACAACCTATCTTCTACCTTGCACCTTGTAAGAAAGATTTTCTCCCTTTGATTGTTTTCCATAGGTACGGTTTTAGAGTGTAGTGCCCTTCTTAGAACCAAACTTTGACCATGAGTCTCGGGATCAATTTCGTCAATATGCCCCTCCTCTTCTTCAAAGTTTTCCTCTTCGTTCTTTTCTTCATAGTCACTACCTTGCTCACACTTAGCTTGTTCTTGTTCCCACTCTTGAGCAGTCATTACTCTTTTTGATGGACAATTAGTTGCAATGTGACCAACACTACCACACTTGAAGCACTTCCTATCTTCAACAAGCTTTTTAGGAGCTTCAAACTTTGATTTAGTCTCCTTGTAGTTCAAACTAGAACCACTTTTCTCCAAGCTGTTCTTCTCAAAAGGTTTAGTGAAACCTTTTACAAAGGGCTTAGTGTACGTCCCTTTCTTCCCCTTTATCTGTTGTTCAACTTTCAAAGCTACCTTGCAAACATCCTCAAAGGACCAATATTGTTGCAATTCAACTTTTTCAGCAATATTATCATTCAACCCCGAAATAAATCTAGCAATCTTATGCTCAACAATCTCTTCTAAGCCACATAGCATGCATAACTTTTCAAATTCACCAATATAATTCTCAACAGTCATAGAATTTTGTTTAAAAATTTGCATCTTAAGATAAACATCTTGAATATAATCACTAGGTACGAACCTTTTTTTCATGTGCTTCTTGAGTTGTTCCCAAGTTGAGATTCTTGCACGCCCCTCCTTATGCCTTTTCTTCTTTAGATTATCATACCAAAGACTAGCATAGCCGGTCAGTTTTAATTCAGCCAATTTGCATCTTTTCCTTTCATCATACTCCTTGTAATCAAAAAGTGTCTCGGCCCTTCTAATCCACTCAAAGTATTTTTCAGGTTCATTCATACTCCCATTGAATTCGGGAAGATCTAATCTAAGGTTCCTATCATCATCCTTTGGTCTATCTCTTCTCCTAGGCCTTGGTAATTCATCACTTGAGGAATAATTATTTCGTGGCCTCCTTGGGTTCCTCCTTGGTTGTTCTTCCTCACTTGAACCAGAATTAGGGTTAGAATTCCCTTTCCTTGAAGAATCTCCAGCAAGAGTATCAAGCCTTTTTAATATCTCATCCATCCTTGCTGCCAACTCGTCAATTCGCCTATCTCTTCTAAGATTTTGAGCCTGTTCTAAGGTTAATCCCCTTGGAACCTGTGGAACCTCCTCGTCACTCATGATTCCTACAAAAACCAAGTCAGTTCATGCAAAAATCTTGATTAAAAGATCGAATCTTGAAGGAAAACTAGGCAACACAAAAACCGGACTCCCAACCGCAAATCAGTGCACAAACACCAAATGTTTGAGGCTGTGTAGAACGCGTTACTCAACTAAAAATTATGAAATTTTATATGGTGATAGCTGGACGTTTTTATAGTTCAATGCAAAAAGAATCACTCAAAAATTCCCAGCCAATTGTTCCCAGTTTAATTTTTTCCGAAGTTGCGTAATCTGGCTCTGATACCAAAGATGATGTGAATTATTGATCCGAAAATCAACAAAACACAAGGGATATGTTTAAGTCTAATTCTATACAGGAAATCCACCAAGAATTAAACAAAAACTAAGATTAATCAATTAAGAATCCACCTAATTAATCAATCCAAACGAATGTTTTAACTAAAACAAGCAAAACAGCAATTGATCGCAATCAACCAAAACTCAAGTATGCAACTTAAGAAATAAATCTGAATATTAATCTATGTATATTTATTCGTGTGTTTACAGCCCTATTTATAAGACTTAGTTTACCTAGGAAGATTAGGACAAGTCCCTAATTCAATCCTAATTAAACTAGAATTCTAACTTGCTTGAAGAGCAAGCACCTTGGCGCACAAGCATACACCAAACTGATTTATTTTGCTAACTAACTGATTTTTAAAGCAACTAAATAAATAAATAAAAATTAAAGAACTAAATAAAGATTAAAGATCCTAATGCTTGAACCAAGAAAACCCTTTTAAGTGAAAGGTAAAAACTTGTAAGCAAAATCTAAGTAAAGAAAATTCAAGAAAGTTCAAGAAAGTGAACTAGACTCCAAGAAAAGCCACTAAGCAAACCGTGGCTTTGCTTTGATATCCAAGAAAGTGTCCATGCAATGCTTGGCTTGAATCAATGTTTAGGGACAAGCTATCTTGATGCATGATAAGCAAATCTTCGAAGTTCTCCATGCTTAGACTTGCATCATTGGCTCGTGGCTTGGCTCGGGACATAGGGCCGTGAATAAGGGGGAGGTTGGAATATGGGAGCAAGTGGGTTGCCATGTGGCACAAGGTGAGGGAGAGAGTGGGGAGCAAGTTTGGTCCCCATCTCCAAGTGGTCCTGACCTACTCTCTCATGTATGCTTGACACTTGTTGATTTATTACTAGTTTGCTTAATAATTTTATTTTAGCTTTAAAATAAAATGAGAAAATCTCATTGTCCCACATTGATGGGAGAGATTTTCATACTCCCATCATTCTCTATAAATACCCAACTTTGGGCATTGGAAATGATGCTTTAGTGGGAGTTAAATAGAGCATTCCATATTATTGGAAAAACTCTTAAACTCATATAACACTCGGGTTTTGGTCAGACCTCGCTAACCCCCAAGTAGTAGACCTTAAAGTTGTGTTCGCCTTTTTGTGGGTGGATACCGTCGGAGGCGCGGCGCTTGACGTGCTCGTAGCTTTCAAGTTAGAGCCCTGGTTTTTGGGCGAAGCTCGGTTCGAAGGTAAGATTCGTTATCTTTTCTTTGTGTTTATTTTTTTATGATTTATGATTTTAATTATTGCGAGTGGTTCCTTGGGTCAGGGTTTGTTTCCGCGTTGAGTCAGACTCACCAAACCCTAACAGATGACACCCATTAGGGCTAATGAGCTCCTTAGATAAGCGATGATGTGTCTGACGCCCCTTAGGGATAATAAGCCCCTAGGATGGGTGATGATGTGTCTTACACCCCTCAACGCTAATGAGCCACTTGGATAGGCGATGATGTGTCTCACGCCCCTTTTTTCCAATGAGCATCTTGGATAAGCGATGATGTGTTTGATGCCCCTTATGGCTAATGAGCCCCTTGGATGGGCGATGATGTATCTCATGCCCCTTAGGGCTAATGTCCCCCTTTGATGGGCAATGATGTGTGAGACGCCCCTTAAGGCTAATAATGTGTCTAACGCCCCTTAGGGCTAATAGGCCATTGGATGGGCCATGATGTGTCTGAAACCCATTAGGGCTAATGAGACCCTTAGATGGGCGATGATAAGTCCGACGCCCCTTAGGGCTAATAAGCCCCTTGGATGGGATTTGATGTGTCTTACACCCCTCAAGGCTAATGAGCCCCTTGGATGGGCGATTATGTGTCTAACGCCCCTTAGATGAATTGATCCCCTTGGATGGGGGATGATGTGTCTCACGCCCATGAGTGCTAAAGAGCACCTTTGATGGGCGATGATGTGTTTGATGCTCTTTAGGGCTAATGAGCCTCTTGGACTGCCGATGATGTGTCTGACATCCCTTAGGGCTAATTAGCCCCTTGGATGGGTAATGATGTGTATAACGCCCCTTAGGGATGTTACGCCCCTAGGGCTAAAGAGCCCCATGGATGGGCGATTATGTGTTTGATGCCCCTTAGGGCTTATGAGCCCCTTAGATGGGCGATGATGAGTCTGACGCCCCTTAAGGATAATAAGCTCCTAGGATAGGCGATGATGTTCCTTACACCCCTTAGGGCTAATAAGCCCCTTAGATGGGCAATAATTTGACTCACGCCCATTAAGGCTAATTAGCCCCTTGGATGGGCGATGATGTGTCAAACGCTCCTTACAGCACATAAGCCCCTTTGATAGGCGATGACGTGTCTTACGCCCCTTAATTCTAATGAGCACCTTTTATGGGTGATGATGTGTCTAATGCCCTTTAGGGATAATGAGCCACTTAGATGGGCGATGATGTGTCTCATGCCTCTTATGGCTAATGGGCCCCTAGGATTGGCAATGATGTGTATGACGCCCCTTGTGGCTAATGAGCCCCTTGGATGGGTAATGATGTGTCTTACGTCCCTCAGGGTCAATGATCCCCTTGTTTGGGCGATAATGTGTCTGACGCCCCTTAAGGCTAATGAGCCCCTTGGATGGGCAATGATGTATCTCACGCCCCTTAGGGCTAATGATCCCATTTGATGGGCGATGATGTGTCTGAAGCCCATTAAGGCTAATAAGACCCTTAGATGGTTAATGATGTGTTTGACGCCCCTTAAGGCTAATAAGCCCCTTGGATAGGCCGTGATGTGGATGACACCCATTAGGGCTAATGAGCCCCTTAGATGGGCGATGATGTGTCTTACGCCCCTTAGGGCTAATAAGCCCCTTGGATGGGTAATGATGTGTCTTACACCCCTCAATGCTAATGAGCCCCTTGGATAGGCGATGATGTGTCTCACGCCCCTTTGTTCTAATGAGCCTCTTGGATTGGCGATGATATGTTTGATGCCCCTTATGGCTAATGAGCCCCTTGGATGGGCAATGACGTGTCTCACGCCCCTTATGGCTATTGGGCCCCTTAGATTGGCGATGATGTGTATGACGCCCCTTAGGGCTAATGAGCCCCTTGGATGGGTAATGATGTGTCTTACGCCCCTCAAGGTTAGTGAGCCCCTTGTTTAGGCGATGATGTGTCTAACGCCCCTTAAGGCAAATGAGCCCCTTGGATGGGCAATGATGTATCTCACGACTATTAGGGCTAATGATCCCCTTTGATGGGCGATGATGTGTGTGACGCCCCTTAAGGCTAATAAGACCCTTAGATGGTTAATAATGTGTCTAATTCCCCTTAGGGCTATTAAGCCCCTTTAATGGGTCATAATGTGTGTGACACTTTAGGCCCCTTAGGCCGAATAAGCCTCTTGGAGGGGTGAAGATGTGTCTTACACCCCTCAACGCTAATGAGCCCCTTGGATAGGCGATATTGTGTCTCACGCCCCTTTGTTCTAATGAGCATCTTGGATTGGCGGTGATGTGTTTGATACCCCTTAGAGCTAATGAGCTCCTTAGATGGGCGACGATGTGTTTCACGCCCCTTATAGCTACTTGGCCCCTTGGATTGGCGATGATATGTATGACACCCCTTAGGGCTAATGAGCCCTTTAGATGGGTAATGATGTGTCTGACGCCCCTCAGCGCTAATGTGAAAGGAATAGTGTCCTTCGAACAAGTGTATTATTCTGATAGCGGGTTTAGAATTATTAGAAAGCTAATATATTCAGGAAGGTCAAGTGATCGGAATGCCTGGGTGGAGGCCGCTTCCGATCAGTAATATTAATATAATTATTATTACAGCTTAATCTTGACCGAGCCCTTCAAGTCACACCCAAGCAAATATATGTGAACCAACTCGACGAATTAATTCTGAAGAAATTAATTCGTCGTCCGAGTGTTAAATAATTAGACATCGGTAATTCGAGCTTAGAGCGTCGAAACCGATTGTCGGAAGTCGAGTTAAAATAATAAAAGACGAGACGCGCAAAATATTTTATAAATCAACAATAATCCTGAAAATACCCCTAGCATCGGAGTGCCCCGAGCATCCGAATGCTAAGGGAAAGACGAGCCGGCGCACCGTGTTGCAGCCACGGCCAGCCGCGACTAGGCACAGCAGCAGCCGCGCCGCGCCATAGCAGCAGCTGGTGAGGGCTAGGCTCGGGCCAGGTGCGGGCTGGGTGCGGGCCAGGTGCGGGCTGGTGCGAGCTGGGCTCGGGCCGGGCTCGGGCTTGGCTCGGGCCATAGGGCCGTGAATAAGGGGAAGGTTTGAATATGGGAGCAAGTGGGTTGCCAAGTGGCACAAGGTGAGGGAGAGAGTGGGGAGCAAGTTTGGTCGTTATCTCCAAGTGGTCCTCACCTACTCTCTCATGTATGCTTGACACTTGTTGATTTATTACTAGTTTGCTTAATAATTTTATTTTAGCTTTAAAATAAAATGAGAAAATCTCATTGTCCCACATTGATGGGAGAGATTTTCATACTCCCATCATTCCCTATAAATACCCAACTTTGGGCATTGGAAATGATGCTTGAGTGGGAGTTAAATAGAGCATTCCATAATATTGGAAAAACTCTTAAACTCATATAACACTCGGGTTTTGGTCGGACCTCGCTAACCCCCAGGTAGTAGACCTTAAAGTTGTGTTCGCCTTTTTGTTTGTGGATACCGTCGAAGGCGCGGCGCTTGACGTGCTCGTAGCTTTCAAGTAAGAGCCCCGGTTTTTGGGCGAAGCTCGCTTCGAGGGTAAGATTCGTTATATTTTCTTTGTGTTTATTTATTTATGCTTTATGATTTTAATTATTGCGAGCGGTTCCTTGGGTCAAGGTTTGTTTCCGCGGTGAGTCGGACTCACCAAACCCTAACAGCGGTATCGGAGCCCCGCTCGTTTATTTTTATAATCATATTTTCCAAGGTTTATTTTGGCTTAATTTTCTAGTTTAAGTTGCAAATTAGATTAGTACCTCAGTTTTATTAATTTTAATCCCGTTTTAATGTCGATTTTTGCCCAGAACCCAGATTTTCGCCCAAGACTAGTGAAGTTTGGGTGGAAAACGTGTTATGAAAAGGTTTTTACCCCCAATAGGGACTGTGTTTAAGCCAAATTCTAACCAGAAATGCCTGTTTCGAGGGGTTTTTCGTTTTATACGAAAAATTTGAAGTCTTTTCTAACCTTGAAATTAATGGCATAAATTGTTGATTATATGGTTGATTATTTGCATTATTTTCTGCATTTTTATGTCCCCTTAAAGCACACTTACTTGGTAGTATTGGATGCTTAAAGGTTGATTTATTTTCACATAATTGCAAACTAATTGCTTTTTAATGTGAAAGTTTTAATTTTGAGGCTTCCTAAGTGTTAAAGATTCAATCTTTATTTGTGATAAGTGATTATAACTTTAAAAACCACTAAATTCCATGTTATTTTGTGTTAAACTTTGATGTTTTAATCATTTTGAGTTGATTGGAAACATAAAGTTTCGATTTTTGTGATAGAAATTTGGTTATCTTCATGTTGGAAGATATAATTTTCAAGGATTCACAAAATTTAGATGTTGGAATTTTCATTTGAACATTAAAGTTCATATTTTTCCAACTTCCTTTTACTTTGTCAAATTCTAAAGTTTAATTTAAATTGATTAAATTGAAAGTGAGAAATTGCCTCAATTTTATTTTGCACCAAGATAAACCAATTTAATTAAGAATGGTTCTTGGAATTATTTTGGTTATTTGCACTTTGAAAATTTTATTAAGTTAGACTTGTTTAAAATTTTATTTTGCTCTCTAATTAGTTCTAAAATTAATTTAGAATTAATTATTGTTGTCTCGCGAAAAGGGATCAAATCCCGAGGTCGTGGCACGCAAAACGAGGCAATGCATCACCTTGGCGAGCCGGGCTGCACAACAGCCCATATGTGGCTTCCAAGGCGGCAGCACCACCTTACTTGCGGCCACACGCGCGGCAGCAGCCACGCAAGGTAGCAGCACACGCAGGCTGCAGCAGCCACTCGCGGCTGTGCCGTGGCAGCAGCTCGCGGCCGTGTGCCGTGGGCCGTGTGTTCGTGGTCTTGGCGTGTGTGTATGCTTGGTGCGGTGAGGTGTCTAGCCGTAGTAGGCTTGATGTTGCTTATTTTGCCGTTTTATCTATTTTAATTATTTTTGTTTATTTTAATTAAAATTTTGGGAGGCTAGGCCTCGGTTTTGAGCGGCATTGGCAAAATTTCATGTTGACAAGCTTGGGTGCTACCGACTTAATTAATTAGATTAATTAAGGAAATGCGGAATTTAGTGGGAGCTTCAATTATTAATGACGTAAATTATATAATCGGTTAAACAACTTTGACTAGTTTTAATTAGGCGTGTTAATCGGATTAACCACCTAGAATAGTTACTAGTGCGCGCGTTGTTTAAATGCATTTTATTTTGTTTTAATTTGTAAATTGCATGGGCCATTCACAAATAATGAATGGATGAATGGAATACATATATTCTCTCTCACAGGTTTTATGAAATGGCAACTAGTGGGACCCGACTAGGATAGAAAATACGGACTACGTGCCGTTATGTATTTTTGTAAATCTAAATACGGTCTACGCACCGTTATGTATTTTTGGACTTTATTATTTAGATCATTCCTAGTTGTAGACACTAGTTTTTGCATAGTTTGGTGAAGTCTTGAAGACGGCGTATCTTGGAAGACAAAGCCTTGAATTGCAAATGAAGACCTTTTGAAGTTATGAAGATCTCAAGGGGTCATGCTAGTTGCTAATATGCATCTATAATTTCGCTTTATGTTTTATGCCTATATATATATGTGTGAGTTATTCGTTAGATGCATGTTTAGGTTTTCTTGATGTTGCGATGATTAGTTAAATCAACCAACATAGAAATCCTAGGTCCCTAAAAAAATTGAGTCAAACTTGCCTTTCCAAAACAACACTTACTAACCGAACGAGAGTAATGGTAGGCTACGCCAAAGCGAGGTGCCATCACTTCTCCAAGGGGCATAAGGCACACCGGGTGTGCACGTTGGTTTTGGTTTAACTCATCGGTATGGGTGAGCAGTCCTCACATACCGTGGCAAAAGAGATACATCGTCAAAGATGCATTAGATGCGACGATTGTCTAACCAAGAGTGGCTTAGAACCATTAGCAAGGCAATGCTTACCCTAGAAGATTGAGTTTTTAAGACAAGCCAAAGAATTCTTAACCACTCTTTGTTTCTTCGGATCTTGGAATCGCCTTATTTTCGCCAAATAGGGTCAATTATTATGCGTAAATAAGACGTTTAATAAGATTGAAGTTTGCATGAATGCTATTAAATTTCAAACTTATTATATTCTTGATAAATGGTTATACTTAGCACTTATATTTATAGTATTCCAAATCAAATAATATTGTTTCCATGATTGGTAAAGGATATCCTTGAGAATAGTTCTCAAAGAAAGGAAAAGCATTTCTAAAATACAATTCTCATAAATGACTTTTATAATAAAGTCCGAAAGGACGGTTGGACATCATGTATTCAAAATACTAGGTAGTTTTGATAAAACATGAGGTATTGAGTTGCAAACTCAAGATTGTCAATGTTTGACAACCAACGTATCTTTTCGCATTACAATTGAGTAGGACTCATTGATGTAGTAATTCTAGTAAGAATTAATGGAAAAGATGGAACTTTGTTTTACGGCGCACTAGGTGCTTGATTATGCCTAACAAAGTATAAGAGTCAAGGTACTTAAAGAAATGATTCTTAAAGAAAGATTATGAGATATTGTATGATAAGAAATATAGGAAAGAAAGAACGAAGAAAAGGAATTAGATTTCATTTCAACTCATGAGTTCATGTTATTTACTTAGCAATTCGTTATCTTCACAAGTATCGGATACTGCTTGATTTTTCCACTATGATAGTGACCTCAAACTATTGAAGTTAAGCTAAGTTATCGACTTACAAGCTTAGAATGAAGCAAGAAGAGATACATCAGTTGTAAGGTCGTACGTTTTGTTTAAAGACCTTTTAAGCCAAAGGCTGGAACAAGTAATGGTTATTATGTTCCATAATCAGCAACTGATCCGTTTACACACGGAAAGACTCACATTCAAAGTAATGAGCAATAGTTGCGAGGTTTATTTGAATGGGATGGTTATCCAAGCGTTGAGTTAAGAATGCTTGATTATAAACAAACATTTCTCTAACATAATAAACTCACTAAGTTCAAGTCATGGGCTTGATTTGCGTTCCAAACATCTTTAGCAATGTCACATCGACAAGAACGTACTCAAGGCTCTATTAAATAGGCTCTTGATAGTTGCTTGAATTGGAATCGTTCTAAGACAAGAAAGTCTTACTTGTTGAAACCGACAAAGCAGAGAGCTATTGTTCTTGGTATAGATAGTTGACTCCGAAGGCTAAAGAGGATTCAATTACTTCAACGTTTCACAAAGAATTTGAAAGGATATGGCTATATTCATCAAATGTGAACAAACTTGACTTGAGTAGCTCAAGAGTTCAGTGAAGTACATAATCGACTTGGCAAGATATCATAATGTCTAGATTAGATCGAGCGATGTTTGCTTGAGCCAAGCGTGACTATCTCAAAGTTATGAATGGAAATTTTCATAAATAACTCCACAAAGAACATGGTGTGTCTTCACGGAGACCTCGGTGTCATTTGAAAATGACTCGAACAATGATGGTTCACAACCTTTCCTATAAAGTTCTTAAAGATTTGCACAAATGACTAATGTTACACTAAACAATGTGTCGAAGCTAAGAAAGGACGCCATATTTAGTTATGGATAGAAATAACTTCTAAAAGTCTTTTCAAGTATATGTCTAAGGCTCTTAGTCTCAGTGGGAGTTCACTAGCTCAGTGGGAGCAAAGTGGCTCAGTGGGAGTTAGGTGACTCAGTGGGAGCTGAATGGCTCAATAAAGACTAAGATAGCTCAAGTAGGAGCTAACTGTTTGTTTCACAACAAACTTTTACCCAAAGACAATATACATGTCTCTTTGTAAGCATTCAAGTGAGACTACGGGTATTACCTCCACATCCTAATTGAGAACAAAAATTGTTTGTTGCTCTAAGTAGTGTCTTTCTGGAAAGTAACACGTTTCCAAAATGACAAGTGGGAGAAAATGAACTCGATGACCATCGATCTTAGCAACAAACTAGAACTGAGAATCTCGGATGACCTTAAAGGAATTCGTGATAATGCTTGATCAAGAATACTCAAAAGGACTTTACAAGTGCCTAATAAGAGAATTCATTACTCACAAAACATTAAAGATGTTGGAGTAAGATCAACATAATAAAAGGGCTTTGAAAGCGCCTTAAAACTCAGTGTTTGATGCAATTGCCCCGTATAGGTATAGAATTCACCAAAGGCTTGGATTAAATCTTATAAATTTTCTATTAAGTTAGAAACAAAACCTAAGACTTACAGGCATACTATTTACTATTAGATAGTAAAGGAATAATGTCTTGTAAGATAGCTACGACAAATCCAAATTCGAATAATGGTTAAAGACCATGAAAATCCGAAATAGACTCCATGTTTGAAAATCATGTTTGAAACTTGATTAATTTGCATGAAAGGTGAAAGACCCATCGATTGCAAATAAGTTTTCAAGGAGAAAACTAACAAATGTGGAAATGTATATGCATACATAGCTAGATTGGTTGTAAAGGATATAATTAATATCAAGGAGTTGATTTTAATAAAATCCCATTCACCAATCGGAATGCTCAAGTCTTTTCGTGATTGATCTAGCAAAATTGCACATATGAAATATGGCAAAATAGATACAAAAACCGCCTACCCAAAATAGGATTTTGGAAGTGACTATGGAATAGTCTAAGGGTTTTGAAAATCTAAATAATGCTAGATTTGAAAGCAAGCACATGGAATCCGTCATAGGATTAAAGGAAGCATTGCATGAAGGAATTGGAACGTGTTTTCTCATAAAGTTAATAACAGGATTGACTTATGGAGAAACATAGAAATTCTGATGAACAAGAAGTTTAGTGGGAGAAAAAGTAATGGTCCAACAAGAAGTTTACGAACTCTATTGTGAAACAACCATCAAATGCTAAATGTTTAGATTTGAAATTATTTTCGACAATGGACCAAGCTAAAGACGATACTTAGTACATGTTGGGAATTGAGTTCTATGGTATAGACTTAATTAAATGTTTAAATGAGTAAAAGAAATTACCATGTTAAACATGAAAGACTTTGAAATGCTTTCGACCCATATGTATGAAGCTAAGTAAATGTTTGAACTAAGTATAAGCTAGGCTAAGTACTAAATCAAACAAGAAAGACTCTAGTAAGAGACTTTCAATCATATCATATAGCGAACAATTTGGCATGACTCAGTGTAACTGTATGAGCTAAATGTCACATAGATGGAATAAAATTGAGAATCATTCTAGAATTGAATCCATCATGTAAGGCTATGATATGGAATGGTCTGATGACTTACATGCTTAGAGCATGTGAAGTACGTATTCAATACCAATCGACATTAATCTAAGTATTAGATCATTAGATTATGGTCAAGAACATCCAAAGAACTTATATAAGTAGTTGGATGAGTTCTTGACGCATGGAAACAAATATTATTTGAGTTTTGATGTTGCAAGCACAAACCTTAACAAGGATTAGATCCTTAGCAAGGAAGCCATTTATAAGCACGAGGCAAGAAGTGTCATGGCTTGAGAATAGTAACATGGATGTGCATCTATGCATAATGTGCGGGAATTTAAGGAAAATTTCCATGATCACAAGTGATTAGGGTATCCCAAATCGTTGTGAGTCGCTTGGAGTAAAACCCAAGCAAGACATCATCGGGGAGTCTACTAAAATATATGTTGAGAATATTTTTGCCTTAAAGGCAATAATAAGATAGATGTTAAATGGAAAGGTTCGTTGTTGAACATTAATGATTGTAGGTTGTCAAGTAGAAGGTCTCAAATCATGAAAATGAGTGGGAGCCATTGCTTGGACAATAAATCCTTAATCACATGTAATCCATTAACACTCTCAAAATTTTATCATCTTATTATGGAAATGGTGGATAATTAAGATGCTAAGGTTTGCAAAGTAATTTTAATTAAACTTTTGCAATAAGTGAACGACAACATTCATAATTGCATGAAAGAAATCAAGCATATCAAATATGGGGGTGATTTCTATGAATGTTTTATG
Organism: Chenopodium formosanum; assembly: GCA_024500155.1. NCBI lineage: Eukaryota > Viridiplantae > Streptophyta > Magnoliopsida > Caryophyllales > Amaranthaceae > Chenopodium > Chenopodium formosanum. The sequence goes on along the minus strand of CM044877.1, from coordinate 42,439,187 downwards.
AAGAGTATTACTCTTTAAACATTTGGGAAAAACCATTTATCATAAGATGAAATATTGTGAAGTTTCATAGTGGAATAAAATATTTCTAAATATTCCACAAAACTATTTAATTGTTGTTTAGAATTAAATAATGAGTCCATTCGATTTTAATAAATATTCAAAATCGGGTATCAAGTCAATGGCTTGGATAAAGAAACACCTATTAAGTGAACATTGAATATTTTAATCGAAAATTATCCCTAATCAAGGTCATATTTTGTGGACGATTGATGACCATCAGAGATTAGTGTGTAGTATGATTTATAGCACCGTTTCTTGTGCTATAAGGATATAAATCATTTGCACAGGTATTGGTTTAGAACCATACTGGATCGACCTATGAGGATACTTTAAGAGATTTAAAAATCGTCATAAGTATTTTCTCATTATTACTATCGGAACTCTTTTCCATTGACCATGAGTAGTGGGAGATCTCTAATTTTAATACTGGTCCGCTTTGGTATCCGCCAAACGTTCGCCGTAACTGGGGATTATAAAGACAGATATTGGGCGGGTGAGTCCTCTTAGTAAGAGAAGCTACATTACAAAGACTGGAAATGTTCCCTACTAACAATAGGGAACATGTCTTGTTGTTAACAAGGCCTCTCGAAGAGCGAGACTGTGAAAAATGCATGGCCGTGCTCAGATGGATTTTAGAAATCATCTGCTTATTGACAGTCAAACTCAAATTTCGAGAAACAATTCTGGACGTAACAGAGATGACTAGTAATCTTACTCTGTAGTTCATAAAGAGACATGAAAGACATAGGATAAGGGCTATACACTAAATGCACACTTGTCCGGAAGGACAAGTGGGAGATTGAAAGGAATGGTGTCCTTCGAACAAGTTTATTATTATGATAGCGGGTTCAGAATTATTAGAAAGCTAATATATTCAGCAAGGTCAAGTGATCACAATGCCTGGGTGGAGGCCGCTTCCGATCAGTAATATTAATATAATTAATATTACAGCTTAATCTTGACTGAACCCTTCGGGTCACACCCAAGCAAATATATGCGAACCAACTCGACGAATTAATTCGGAAGAAATTAATTCGTCGCCCGAGTGTTAAATAATTAGACATCGGTAATTCGAGCTTAGAGCGTCGAAACCGATCGTCGGATGTCGAGTCTAAATAATAAAAGACGAGACGCGCAAAATAATAAATCAACAATATTCCCGAAAATAACCCTAGCATCAGAGTGCCCCGAGCATCCGAATGCTAAGGGCAAGACGAGCCGGCGCACCGTGCTGCAGCCACGGCCAGCCGCGGCTAGGCACAGCAGCAGCTGGTACGGGCTGGGCTCGGGCCGGGCTCGGGCTGGGCTCGGGCCGCGCCACAACAGCAGCAAGTTTGGTCCCCATCTCCAAGTGGTCCTCACCTACTCTCTCATGTATGCTTGACACTTGTTTATTTATTACTAGTTTGCTTAATAATTTTATTTTAGCTTTAAAATAAAATGAGAAAATCTCATTGTCCCACATTGATGGGAGAGATTTTCATACTCCCATCATTCCCTATAAATACCCAACTTTGGGCATTGGAAATGATGCTTGAGTGGGAGTTAAATAGAGCATTCCATAATATTGGAAAAACTCTTAAACTCATATAACACTCGGGTTTTGGTCGGACCTCGCTAACCCCCAGGTAGTAGACCTTAAAGTTGTGTTCGCCTTTTTGTGCGTGGATATCGTCGGAGGCGCGGCGCTGGACGTGCTCGTAGCTTTCAAGTAAGAGCCCCGGTTTTTGGGCGAAGCTCGCTTCGAGGGTAAGATTCGTTACCTTTTCTTTGTGTTTATTTATATATACTTTATGATTTTAAATATTGCGAGCGGTTCCTTGGGTCAGGGTTTGTTTCCGCGGTGAGTCGGACTCACCAAACCCTAACATAATGAGCCCCTTAGATGGGCGATGATGTGTCAGCTGCCCCTTAGGGATAATGAGCCCCTTTGACTGGCGATGACGTGTCTGACGCCCCTTAAGGCTGTTACTCCCCTTGGATAGGTAATGATGTGTCTAACGCGCCTTAAGGCTAATGAGCCCCTTGGATGGGCAATGATGTATCTCACGCCCCTTAGCGCTAATGATCCCCTTTGATGGGCGATGATGTGTGTGACGCCCCTTAAGGCTAATAAGACCCTTAGATGTTTAATGATGTGCCTAACGCCCCTTAGGGCTAATAAGCCCCTTGGATGGGACATGATGTGTATGACACCCATTAGGGCTAATGAGCCCCTTAGATGGGCGATAATGTTTCTGACGCCCCTTAGGGCTAATAACCTTCTAGGATGGGTGATGATGTGTCTTACACCCCTCAACGCTAATGAAGCCCTTGGATAGGCGATGATGTGTCTCACGCCCCTTTTTCTAATGAGCCTCTTGGACAGGCGATGATGTGTTAGATGCCCATTAGGGCTAATTTGCCCCTTGGATGGGCGATGATGTGTCTCACGCCCCTTATGGCTATTGGGCCCCTTAGATTGGCGATGATGTGTATGACGTCCCTTAGGGCTAATGAGCCCCTTGGATGGGTAATGATGTGTTTTACGCTCCTCAGGGCTAATGAGCACCTTGTTTGGGCGATGATGTGTCTGACGGCCCTTAAGGCTAATAAGCCTCTTGGATGGGCAATGATGTATCTCACGCCCCTTAAGGCTAATGATCCCCTTTGATGGGCGATGATGTGTGTGACGCCCCTTAAGGCTAATAAGACCCTTAGATGGTTAACGATGTGTCTGGCGCCCCTTAGGGATAATAAGCCCCTTTGATGGGCCATGATGTGTGTGACACCCATTAGGGCTAATAAGCCCCTTATATGGGTGATGATGTGTCTGACACCCCTTATGGCTAATAAGCCCCTTGGATGGGTGATGATGTGTCTTACACCCTTCAACAATAATGAGCCCATTTGATAGGCGATGATATGTCTCACTCCCCTTTGTTCCAATGAGCATCTTGGATAGGCGATGATGTGTTTGATGCCCCTTAGGGCTAATGAGCCCCTTGGATGGGCGATGATGTGTCTCACGCCCCTTATGGCTACTAGGCCCCTTGGATTGGCGATGATGTGTATGACGCCCCGTAGGGCTAATGAGCCCCTTAGATGGGTAATGATGTGTCTGACTCCCCTCGGGGCTAATGAGCCCTTTTTATGGGTGATGATGTGTCTGACGCCCCTTGAGGCTAATACGCCCCTTGGATGGGCAATGATGTATCTCACGCCCCTTAAGTCTAATAAACCCCTTTGATAGGCAATGATGTGTGAGACGCCCCTTAAGGCTAATAAAACCCTTAGATGGTTAATGATGTGTTTGACGCCCCTTAGGGCTAAAACTCCCATTGGATGGGCCATGATGTGTGTGAAACCCATTAGGGCTAATGAGCCCCTTAAATGGGCGATGACGTGTCCGATGCCCACTAGGGCTAATGAGCCCCTTGGATGGGTGATGATGTGTCTTACACCCCTCAACGGCAATGAGCCCCTTGGATAGGTGATGATGTGTCTCACGCCCCTTTGTTCTAATAAGCCTCTTGGACAGGCGATAATGTGTATGATGCCCCTTAGGGCTAATGAGCCCCTTAGATGGGTGATGATGTGTCTCACGCCCCTTATGGCTATTGGGCCCCTTAGATTGGCGATGATGTGTATGACTCCCCTTAGGGCTAATGAGCACTTGGATGGGTAATGATGTGTCTTACGCCCCTCAGGGCTAATGTGCCCCTTGTTTGGGCGATGATGTGTCTGACGCCCCTTAAGGATAATGAGCCCCTTAGATGGGCAATGATGTATCTCACGACCCTTAGGGCTAATGATCCCCTTTGATGGGCGATGATGTGTGTGACGCCCCTTAAGGCTAATAAGATCCTTACATGGTTAATGATGTATCTGAAACCCCTTAGGGCTAATGATCCCCTTTGATGGGCGATGATGTGTGTGACGCCCCATAAGGCAAATAAGACCCTTATATGGTTAATGATGTGTATGATGCCCCTTAGGGCTAATGAGCCCCTTAGATAGGCGATGATGTGTTTAACGCCTTTTAGGGCTAATGAGCCCCTTGGATGGGCGATGATGTGGCTGATGCCCCTTAGAGCTAATAAGCCTCTTTGATGGGCCATGATGTGTGTGACACCCGTTAGGACTAATGAGCCCCTTAGATGGGCGATGATGTGTCTGACACCCCTTAGGGCTAATAAGCCCCTTAGAAGGGTGATGATGTGTCTCACACTCCTCAACGCTAATGAGCCCCTTGGATAGGGGATGATGTGTCTCTCGCCCCTTTGTTCTAATGAGCATCTTGAATAGGCGATGATGTGTTTGATGTCCCTTAAGGCTAATGAGCCCCTTGGATTGACGATGATGTGTATGACGTCCCTTAGGGCTAATGACCCCCTTGGATGGGTAATGATGTGTCTGACGCCCGTTGGGGCTAATGAGCCCCTTTTATGGGTGACGATGTGTCTAACGCCCCTTAAAGCTTTAAACCCCTTGGATGGGCATTGATGTATCTCACGCCCCTTAGGGCTAAGGATCCCCTTTGATGGGCGATGATGTGTGTGGCGCCACTTAAGGCTAATAAGACCCTTAGATGGTTAATGATGTGTCTGACGCCCCTTAGGGCTAATAAGCCCATTGCATGGGCCATGATGTGTGTGAAACCCATTAGGGCTAATTAGCCCCTTAGATGGGCAATGATGTGTCTGACGCCCCTTAGGGCTAATGAGCTCCTTGGATGGGCGATGATGTTCCTTACACCCCTTAGGGCTAATGAGCCCCTTAGATGGGCAATGATGTGACTCATGCCCATTAAGGCTAGTTAGCCCCTTGGATGGGCGATAATGTGTTAGACGCTCCTTACATCAATTGAGCCCCTTGGATAGGTGATGACGTGTATTACGCCCCTTAGTTCTAATGATGCAAGTCTAAGCATGCAGAACTTCGAAGATTTGCTTATCATGCATCAAGATAGCTTGTCCCTAAACATTGATTCAAGCCAAGCATTGCATGGACACTTTCTTGGATATCAAAGCAAAGCCACGGTTTGCTTAGTGGTTTTTCTTGGAGTCTAGTTTACTTTCTTGAACTTTCTTGAATTTTCTTTTCTTAGATTTTGCTTACAAGTTTTTACCTTTCACTTGAAAGGGTTTTTCTTGGTTCAAGCATTAGGATCTTTAATCTTTATTTAGTTCTTTAATTTTTATTTATTTATTTAGTTGCTTTAAAAATCAGTTAGTTAGCAAAATAAATCAGTTTAGGCGTGTGCTTGTTCTCCAAGGAGTTTGGTGTATGCTTGTGCGCCAAGGTGCTTGCTCTTCAAGCAAGTTAGAATTCTAGTTTAATTAGGATTGAATTAGGGACTTGTCCTAATCTTCCTAGGTAAACTAAGTCTTATAAATAGGGCTGTAAACACACGAATAAACATACATATAGATTAATATTCAGATTTATTTCTTAAGTTGCATACTTGAGTTTTGGTTGATTGCGATCAATTGTTGTTTTGCTTGTTTTAGTTAAAACATTCGTTTGGATTGATTAATTAGGTGGATTCTTAATTGATTAATCTTAGTTTTTGTTTAATTCTTGGTGGATTTCCTGTATAGAATTAGACTTAAACATATCCCTTGTGTTTTGTTGATTTTCGGATCAATAATTCACATCATCTTTGGTATCAGAGCCAGGTTACGGAACTGCGGGAAAAATTAAACTGGGAACAATTGGCTGGGAAGTTTTACGTGATTCTTTTTGCATTGAACTCTAAAAACGTCCAGCTACCACCATATAAAATTTCATAATTTTTAGTTGAGTTACGCGTTCTACACAGCCTCAAACGTTTGGTGTTTGTGCACTGATTTGCGGTTGAGAGTCCGGTTTTTGTGTTGCCTAGTTTTCCTTCAAGATTCGATCTTTTAATCAAGATTTTTGCATGAACTGACTTGGTTTGTGTAGGAATCATGAGTGACGAGGAGGTTCCACAGGTTCCAAGGGGATTAACCTTAGAACAGGCTCAAAATCTTAGAAGAGATAGGCGAATTGACGAGTTGGCAGCAAGGATGGATGAGATATTAAAAAGGCTTGATACTCTTGCTGGAGATTCTTCAAGGAAAGGGAATTCTAATCCTAATTCTGGTTCAAGTGAGGTAGAACAACCAAGGAGGAACCCAAGGAGGCCACGAAATAATTATTCCTCAAGTGATGAATCACCAAGGCCTAGGAGAACAGACCGACCAAAGGAAGATGATAGGAACCTTAGATTAGATCTTCCCGAATTCAATGGGAGTATGAATGAACCTGAAAAATACTTTGAGTGGATTAGAAGGGCCGAGACACTTTTTGATTACAAGGAGTATGATGAACGGAAAAGATGCAAATTGGCTGAATTAAAACTGACCGGTTATGCTAGTCTTTGGTATGATAATCTAAAGAAGAAAAGGCATAAGGAGGGGCGTGCAAAAATCTCAACTTGGGAACAACTCAAGAGGCACATGAAAAAGAGGTTCGTACCTAGTGATTATATTCAAGATGTTTATCTTAAGATGCAATTTTTTAAACAAAATTCTATGACTGTTGAGAATTATATTGGTGAATTTGAAAAGTTATGCATGCTATGTGGCTTAGAAGAGATTGTTGAGCATAAGATTGCTAGATTTATTTCGGGGTTGAATGATAATATTGCTGAAAAAGTTGAATTGCAACAATATTGGTCCTTTGAGGATGTTTGCAAGGTAGCTTTGAAAGTTGAAAAACAGATAAAGGGGAAGAAAGGGACGTACACTAAGCCCTTTGTAAAAGGTTTCACTAAACCTTTTGAGAAGAACAGCTTGGAGAAAAGTGGTTCTAGTTCGAACTACAAGGAGACTAAATCAAAATTTGAAGCTCCTAAAAAGCTTGTTGAAGATAGGAAGTGCTTCAAGTGTGGTAGTGTTGGTCACATTGCAACTAATTGTCCATCAAAAAGAGTAATGACTGCTCAAGAGTGGGAACAAGAACAAGCTAAGTGTGAGCAAGGTAGTGACTATGAAGAAAAGAACGAAGAGGAAAACTTTGAAGAAGAGGAGGGGCATATTGACGAAATTGATCCCGAGACTCATGGTCAAAGTTTGGTTCTAAGAAGGGCACTACACTCTAAAACCGTACCTATGGAAAACAATCAAAGGGAGAAAATCTTTCTTACAAGGTGCAAGGTAGAAGATAGGTTGTGTGATATGATCATAGACACGGGGAGTTGCACTAATGTGGTATCTACTACTTTGGTAGACAAATTGAAGTGGCCAACTACTGAACATCCAAGCCCTTATAAGCTTCATTGGCTTAATAATTCGAGTGATGTTAAGGTAACTAAACAAGCCTTAATCTCCTTTTCAATTGGTAAATTTCATGATAAAGTTTTGTGTGATGTTTGTCCTATGGATGCTTGTCATATACTATTAGGCCGTCCTTGGCAATATAATAGATTTGTGAAGTTTGATGGAAGGACTAATGTGAATGTTGTGAGAAAAGGAGAAAAAGAGAGACCGGTTGCTTTAAAACCTTTGATAAGCAACAAGCCGTCTAATGTTACCTCTAATTCGAAGAGTTCTTATTTGATTAGTGAGAGGGAATTAGAAAAAGAGATTTGCAGCAACAATGTGATATATATACTTGTTTCTAATGAGATTCGAATTGATCAAAATAAACAAGCAAAGAGGCCATATGAATTGGAATCTGTTTTAGAAGAATTCAAGGATGTCTTTCCTAAGGAATTACCTCCGGGACTACCTCCTATTCGTGGGATAGAGCATCAAATTGACTTGATTCCGGGAGCACCATTACCTAATAAAGCAGCCTATAGAAGTAATCCGGAAGAAACAAAGGAGATGCAAAGGCAAATTGAAGAGCTTATGACTAGAGGATACGTGAGGGAAAGTATGAGCCCTTGTGCTGTGCCTACTTTACTTGTCCCAAAAAAAGATGGGAGTTGGCGCATGTGTATTGGTAGTAGGAGTGTGAATAACATCACTATCAAATACCGATTTCCTATTCCAAGATTAGATGATCTACTTGATGAACTACATGGTTCACAGTTGTTTTCTAAGATTGATCTTATGAGTGGTTATCATCAAATTCGAATGAGAGAAGGAGATGAGTGGAAAACAACATTCAAAACTAAGTTAGGGTTGTATGAATGGTTGGTGATGCCGTTTGGCCTCACTAATGCACCTAGCACTTTCATGAGGTTGATGCATGAGGTACTTAAACCTTTCCTTGGCAAGTTTGTTGTTGTTTATTTAGATGATATTCTGATATACTCTAAAAAATTGCATGATCATTTAAATCATCTAACAAGTGTGTTTGAAGTGTTAAGAGAGAAGAAACTCTATGCTAAGCTTGAAAAATGCTACTTCTTAGTGCCTAGTGTTACATTTCTTGGTTATGTTGTATCAAAAGATGGAGTTTCAGTTGATCATTCGAAAGTAGAGGCTATTAAAACTTGGCCTATTCCTACTAATATGAGTGAAGTAAGGTCTTTTCATGGTCTAGCTTCGTTCTATAGAAGATTTGTCAAGAATTTCTCAAGTATTGTGGCGCCTATGACCGAATGTTTGAAGAAGGACAAGGGTAAATTCGAATGGACTAAAGAAGCTCAAAGTGCGTTTGAGTTGGTTAAAAAGAAGCTATGTGAAGCACCTATACTTGCGTTACCAGATTTCTCAAGTCCTTTTGAAGTTGAAACCGATGCTAGTGGAGTTGGAATTGGAGCAGTTTTACTCCAAAAGAAGAGGCCTATTGCATATTTCAGTGAGAAATTGGGAGGAGCTCGATTGAACTATTCTACTTATGATAAAGAGTTCTATGCCATTGTTAGAGCTTTAGATCATTGGAGTCATTATCTCCGACCTAATCACTTTGTGTTGCATTCTGATCATGAAGCATTGAAGTACATACATGGACAACAAAAGCTCAATCCTAGACATGCTACGTGGGTTGAATTTTTACAATCATTTAATTTTTCTTCAAGGTACAAAGAAGGGAAATGGAATTCTTATTTGCTGCAAGATGGTTTTCTTTTCAAAGGAAATCGACTTTGTCTTCCTAAGTGTTCTATTAGAGAGCTAGTTGTTAGAGAAGCTCATGGGGGAGGAATTGCTGGTCACTTTGGCATTACAAAGACCTTGAGTATGTTACAAGAACACTTCTATTGGCCTAAGATGCTCACGGATGTGCAACTAGTTATTTCTAGGTGTGCAACTTGTCAAAAAGCGAAGGCTACTTTTCATCAAGGCTTGTATACTCCTTTACCTGTTCCAGATTCACCTTGGGAAGATATTTCTATGGATTTTATTGTGGGATTGCCGAGAACACAACGGGGGAAAGACTCTATTATGGCTGTTGTGGATAGGTTCTCTAAGATGGCTCATTTTGTTCCTTGTCACAAAGTGGATGATGCTATGAAAGTGGCGGAATTATACTTCAAGGAGATTGTTAGATTGCATGGAATTCCGAAAACTATTGTGAGTGATCGAGATACAAAGTTCATGAGTTTCTTTTGGAAGTCTTTATGGAAGCTTGTGGGAACTAAATTGCTCTTTAGTACATCTTACCATCCACAAACTGATGGACAAACCGAGGTTACTAATCGTACTCTTGGTGCGCTTTTGCGTGGGTTAGTGAGTAAGACACAAAAGGATTGGGACATCAAGTTAGCTCATGCGGAGTTTGCTTATAATAGATCACCTACATATGCTACCAAACATAGTCCTTTTGAGGTAGTCTATGGAGTCAATCCGAAACTTCCAATTGATCTTGTTCCATTGCCTAAGGGTGAATTAATTCACAAAGATGCCGAGTCTAAGTTGAAGAGTATGCTGAAATTACATGCTCAAGTTCGAACAAGAATAGAGAAAGTAAATGACATTTACAAAGCTAGAGCAAACAAGCATAGAACGCAACAAGGTTACAATGTTGGAGACTTGGTATGGTTACATTTGAGAAAGGAAAGATATCCAGGAAAACGCAAGAATAAGTTGATGCCTAGAAGTGAAGGTCCTTTCAAGATTATTGAGAAGATCAATGACAATGCTTATAAGTTAGAACTTCCGGGAGAATATGGAGTTAGTGCTACATTCAATGTCGGCGATTTGGCTAAGTATATTCCTGATGAGGAACTTCGAGATTTGAGGACAAATTCTTTCGAAGAAGAGGAGGATGATGCAAGTCTAAGCATGCAGAACTTCGAAGATTTGCTTATCATGCATCAAGATAGCTTGTCCCTAAACATTGATTCAAGCCAAGCATTGCATGGACACTTTCTTGTATATCAAAGCAAAGCCACGGTTTGCTTAGTGGTTTTTCTTGGAGTCTAGTTCACTTTCTTGAACTTTCTTGAATTTTCTTTACTTAGATTTTGCTTACAAGTTTTTACCTTTCACTTGAAAGGGTTTTTCTTGGTTCAAGCATTAGGATCTTTAATCTTTATTTAGTTCTTTAATTTTTATTTATTTATTTAGTTGCTTTAAAAATCAGTTAGTTAGCAAAATAAATCAGTTTAGGCGTGTGCTTGTTCTCCAAGGAGTTTGGTGTATGCTTGTGCGCCAAGGTGCTTGCTCTTCAAGCAAGTTAGAATTCTAGTTTAATTAGGATTGAATTAGGGACTTGTCCTAATCTTCCTAGGTAAACTAAGTCTTATAAATAGGGCTGTAAACACACGAATAAACATACATATAGATTAATATTCAGATTTATTTCTTAAGTTGCATACTTGAGTTTTGGTTGATTGCGATCAATTGTTGTTTTGCTTGTTTTAGTTAAAACATTCGTTTGGATTGATTAATTAGGTGGATTCTTAATTGATTAATCTTAGTTTTTGTTTAATTCTTGGTGGATTTCCTGTATAGAATTAGACTTAAACATATCCCTTGTGTTTTGTTGATTTTTGGATCAATAATTCACATCATCTAATGAGCACCTTTTATGGGCGATGATGTGTCTAATGCCCCTTAGGGATAATGAGCCACTTGGATGGCCGATGATGTGTCTCATGCCTCTTTTGGCTAATAGGCCTCTTGGATTGGCGATGATGTATATGAAGCCCCTTATGGCTAATGAGCCCCTTGGATGGGTAATGATGTGTCTAACACCCGTCGGGGCTAATGAGCCCCTTGGGTAGGCAATGATGTGACTCACGTCCCTTAAGGCTATATAGCCCTTTAGATTGGCAATGACGTATCTCACGCCCCATAGGGCTAATAATCCCCTTTAGTGGGCGATGATGTGTCAGGTGCCATTAGGGCAATTGAGCCCCTTTGATGGGCAATGATGTGTCTAACGCTCCTTAGAGCAATTGAACCCCTTCGATAGGCGATGATGTGTCTCACACCCCTTAGTTCTAATGAGCCCCTTGGATGGGTTATGATGTATCTAACGCCCTATAGGGCTAATAAGCCCCTTGGATGGCGATGATGTGTCTTACACCTCTCAGGGCTAATTAGCCCCTTTGATGTGAAATGATATGACTCACGCCCCTTAAGGCTAATTAGCCCCTTGGATAGGCAATGATGTATATCACGCCCCTAAGGGCTAATGATCCCCTTTGTTGGGCGATAAAGTGTCTGATGCCCATAAGGCTAATGATCCCTTTGGATGGGCGATGGTGTGTCTAATGCTCCTAAGAGCAATTAAGCCCTTTGGTAAGGCGATGATGTGTCTCATGTCCCTTAGTTCTAATGAGCCCCTTGGATGAGCGATGATGTGTCTGATGCCCCTTTTAGGGCTAATAAGCCCTTTAGATAGGCCATGATGTGTCTCACGCCTCTTAGGCTAATGGGTCCCTTGAATTGGCGATGATGTGTATGACGCCCCTTAGGGTTGATGAGCCCCTTGGATGGGCGATGATATTTATGACGCCCCTTAAGGCTAATGAGCCCCTTTGATGGGTTATGATTTGTCTGACGCCCTTAGAGCTAATGCGCCCCATGGATGGGCGATGATGTGTCTTACACCCCTTAGGGCTAATGAGCCCCTTGGATGGGCAATAATATGACTCACGCCCCTTAAAGCTAATTAGCCCCTTGGATGGGCAAATATGTATCTTATGCCATTAAGGGCTAATGATCCCCTTTTATGGGCAATAAAGTGTCTGATGCCTTTGGGGCTAATGAGCCCCTTGGATGGGCAATGATGTGTCTGATGCCCCTAAGGGTAATGAGCACCTTAGATGGGTGATGATGTGTTTAACGCCCCTTAGGGCTAATGAGCCCCTTGGATGGGCGATGATGTGTGTTACACCCCTCAGGGCTAATGAGCCCCTTGGATGGGCAATGATATGACTCACGCTCTTTAAGGCTAATTAGTCCCTTGGATGGGCAATGATTTACCTCACGCTCCTAAGGGCTAATAATTTCTTTGATGGGCGATTAAGTGTGTTAGGCCCCTAGGGCTAAAGACCCCCTTGGATGGGCGATGGTGTGTCTGACGCACCTTAGAGAAATTTAGCCCCTTGGATAGGAGATGATATGTCTGATGCCCCTTAGTGCTAATGAGCCCTTTGGATGGGACATGATGTGTCTCACGCCCCTTAGGGCTTATGGGACCCTTAGATTGGCGATGATGTGTATGACGCTCCTTAAGGCTAATAAGCACCTTGGATGGTTAATAATGTGTCTGACGCCCCTCATGGCTAATGAGCCTCTTGTATTGGAAATGATGTGTTTGACACCCCTTAGGGCTAAGGAGCCTCTTGGATAGGCAACGATGTTACTCACGCCCCTTAGGGCTAATGAACCCCTTTGTTGGCGATGATGTGTCTGATGCCCCTTGGGATAATAAGCCCCTTAGATAAGCGGTGATGTGTCTCACGCACTTTATGGCTAATGGGCCCCTTAGATTGGCAATGATGTGTATGACGCCCCTTAGGGCTAATGAGCCCCTTGGATGGGTAATGATGTTTCTGACGCGCCACATGGCTAATGAGCCCCTTGAATGAGAAATGATGAATCTCACTCCCCTTAGGGCTAATGATCCCCTTTGATGGGCTATGATGTGTATGACGCCACTTAGGGCTAATAGGCCCCTTGGATGAGACCTAATGTGTCTGATGCCTCTTAGGGCTAATGAGCCCCTTAGATGGGCGATGATGTGTCTGACGCCCCTTAAGGCTATTAAGACCCATGGATGGGTAATGAGGTGTCTGACACCCCTTAGGGCTAATGAGTCTTTTAGATGGGCGATGATGTGTCTAACGCCTTAGGGCTAATGAGCCCCTTAGATGGGTGATGATGTGTCTGACACCCCTCAGGGCTAATGAGCCCGTTGGAAGGGCGATTATATGTCTAATGCCCCTTAAGGCAATTAAGCCCCTTGGATGGGCGATGATGTGTCTCACGTCCCTCAGGGATAATGAGCCCCTTGGATTGGCGATGATCTGTCTTACACCCCTTAGCGCTAATGAGCCCCTTGGATGGGCGATGATGTGTCTTAAGCCCCTAAGAGCTAATGAGCCCCTTGGATGGGCGATTTTGTGTCTGATGCCCCTTAGGGCTAAAGAGCCCCTCAGATGGGTGATGATGTGTCAAACGCCCCTTGGATAAGCGATGATGTGTCTTACACCCCTCAGGGCTAATAAGCCCCTTTGATGGGAAATGATATGACTCACGCCCGTTAAGGCAAATTAGCCCCTTGGATAGGCAATGATGTATATCATGCCCCTAAGGGCTAACGATTTCCTTTGTTGGGCGATAAAGTGTCTGATGCCCCTAGGGCTAATGATCCCTTTTGATGGGTGATGGTGTGTCTAACGCTCCTTAGAGCAATTGAGCCCCTTGGTAAGGCGATAATGTGTCTCACGCCCCTTAGTTCTAATGAGCCCCTTTGATGGGCGATGATGTGTTTGATGCCCCTTAGGGCTAATAAGCCCTTTTGATGGGCCATGATGTGTCTCACGCCCCTTAGGGCTAATTGACCCTTGCATTGGCGATGATGTGTATGACGCCCCTCATGGTTGATGAGCCCCTTGGATGGGTAATGATGTGTCTGACGCCCCTCTAGGCTAATGAGCAACTTAAACTAGCATAATGTGTCTGACACCCCTTAGGGCTAATGAGCCGCTTAGAAGGGCAACGATGTATCTCACGCCCCTTAGGGCTATTGATCTCCTTTAATGGGCGATAAAGTGTCTGATGCCCCTTGGGCTAATGAGCCCCTTGGATGGACGATGATGTGTTTGATGCCCTTTAGGGCTAATGATCACCTTAGATGGGTGATGATGTGTTTGACGCCCCTTAGGGCTAATGAGCCCCTTTGATTGGCGATGATGTGTCTTACACCCCTCAGGGCTAATGAGCCCCTTGGATGGGCAATGATTGACTCACGCTTCTTAAGGCTAATTAGTCCCTTGGATGGGCAATAATGTACCTCACGCCCCAAAGGGCTAAAGATCCCTTTTGACGGGCGATAAAGTGTCTGATGCCCCTAGGGCTAATGATCCCCTAGGATGGGACATGATGTGTCTCACGCCCCTTAGGGCTAATGGGACCCTTGGATTGGCGATGATGTGTATGACGCCCCTTAGGGCTTATGAGCCCCTTGGATAGATAATGATGTGTGTGACGCCCCTCAGGGCTAATGAGCCCCTTGTATTGGCGATGATGTGTTTGACACCCCTTAGGGCTAATGAGCCCCTTGGAAGGGCAATGATGTTACTCACGCCCGTTAGGGCTAATGATCCCCTTTCTTGGCGATGATGTGTCTGATGCCCCTTGAGCTAATGAGCCCCTTGGATAGGCGATGACGTGTCTCACGCCCCTTATGGCTAATGGGCCCCTTGAATTGGCAATGATGTGTATGACGCCCTTTAGGGTTAATGAGCCCCTTGAATGAGAAATGATGAATCTCACGCCCCTTAGGGCTAATGATCCCCTTTGATGGGTTATGATGTGTATAACGCCCCTTGGGGCAATTTAGCCTCTTGGATGGGCGATGATGTGTCTCACGCCACTTACGGCTAATAGGCCCCTTGGATGGGACCTTATGTGTTTGATGCCTCCTAGGGCTAATGAGCCCGTTAGATGGGCGATGATGTGTCTGACGCCCCTTAAGGCTATTCAGACCCTTGGATAGGTAATGATGTGTCTGACACCCCTAAGGGCTAATGAGCCTTTAAGATGGGCGATGATGTGTCTGACGCCTTAGGGCTAATGAGCCCATTAATTGGGTGATGATGTGTCTGACACCCCTTAGGGCTAATAAGCCCCTTGGAAAGGCGATTATATGTCTAATGCCCCTTAGGGCAATTAAGCCCCTTGGATGGGCGATGATGTGTCTCACGCCCCATTTGGCTAATGGGCCCCATGGATTGGCAATGATGTGTATGACGCCCTTTAGGGTTAATGAGCCCCTTGAGTGAGAAATGATGAATCTCACGCCCCTTAGGGCTAATGATCCCCTTTGATGGGTTATGATGTGTATAACGCCCCTTGGGGCAATTTAGTGATGCAAGTCTAAGCATGGAGAACTTCGAAGATTTGCTTATCATGCATCAAGATAGCTTGTCCCTAAACATTGATTCAAGCCAAGCATTGCATGGACACTTTCTTGGATATCAAAGCAAAGTCACGGTTTGCTTAGTGGTTTTTCTTGGAGACTAGTTCACTTTCTTGAACTTTCTTGAATTTTCTTTACTTAGATTTTGCTTACAAGTTTTTACCTTTCACTTGAAAGGGTTTTTCTTGGTTCAAGCATTAGGATCTTTAATCTTTATTTAGTTCTTTAATTTTTATTTATTTATTTAATTGCTTTAAAAATCAGTTAGTTAGCAAAATAAATCAGTTTAGGCGTGTGCTTGTTCTTCAAGGAGTTTGGTGTATGCTTGTGCGCCAAGGTGCTTGCTCTTCAAGCAAGTTAGAATTCTAGTTTAATTAGGATTGAATTAGGGACTTGTCCTAATCTTCCTAGGAAAACTAAGTCTTATAAATAGGGCTGTAAACACACGAATAAACATATACATAGATTAATATTCAGATTTATTTCTTAAGTTGCATACTTGAGTTTTGGTTGATTGCGATCAATTGCTGTTTTTCTTGTTTTAGTTAAAACATTCTTTTGGATTGATTAATTAGGTGGATTCTTAATTGATTAATCTTAGTTTTTGTTTAATTCTTGGTGGATTTCCTGTATAGAATTAGACTTAAACATATCCCTTGTGTTTTGTTGATTTTCGGATCAATAATTCACATCATTTAGCCTCTTGGATGGGCGATGATGTGTCTCATGCCACTTATGGCAAATAGGCCCCTTGGATGGGACCTTATGTGTTTGATGCCTCCTAGGGCTAATGAGCCCCTTAGATGGGCGATGATGTGTCTGACGCCCCTTAAGGCTATTCAGACCCTTGGATAGGTAATGATGTGTCTGACACCCCTAAGGGCTAATGAGTCTTTAAGATGGGCGATGATGTGTCTGACGCCTTAGGGCTAATGAGCCCATTAATTGGGTGATGATGTGTCTGACACCCCTTAGGGCTAATAAGCCCCTTGGAAAGGCGATTATATGTCTAATGCCCCTTAGGGCAATTAAGCTCCTTGGAGGGGCAACGATGTATCTCACGCTCCTTAGGGCTAATATTCCCCTTGGATGGGCGTTGATGTGTATGACTCCCTTTAGGGCTAATGAGCCCATTGGATGGGTTATGATTTGTCTGACGCCCCTTAGGGTTAATGAGCCCCATGGATGGGCGATGATGTGTCTTACCCTCCTCGGCGCTAATGAGCCCCTTGGATGGGCAATGATATGACTTACTCCCTTTAAGGCTAATTAGCCCCTTGGGTAGGCCCTATTGTGTTTGATGCCTCTTAGGGCTAATGAGCCCCTTAGATAGGCGATGATGTTTTTGACGCCCCTTACTGCTAATAAGACCCTTGGATGGGTAATGATGTGTCTGACAACTCTTAGGGATAATGAACCCCTTAGATGGGCAATGATGTGTCTGATGCCCCTTAGCGCTAATATGCCCCTTTGA
Organism: Chenopodium formosanum; assembly: GCA_024500155.1. NCBI lineage: Eukaryota > Viridiplantae > Streptophyta > Magnoliopsida > Caryophyllales > Amaranthaceae > Chenopodium > Chenopodium formosanum. Next base: position 42,422,158 of record CM044877.1, on the reverse strand, counting down.
TGGGCACTATAAGGGCTAATGAGCCCTTTAGATAGGCGATGATGTATTTGACATCCCTTAAGGCTAATAAGACCCTTGGATGGCTAATGATGTGTTTGACACCCCTCAAGGCTAATGAGCCTCTTAGATGGGCGATGATGTGTCTCACGCCCCTTATGGCTAATGGGTCCCTTGGATTGGCGATAATGTGTATGACGCCTCTTAGGACTAATGAACCCCTTGGATGGGTAACGATATGTCTTACGCCTCTCAGGGCTAATGATACCCTTCTTTGGGGGATGATGTGTCTAACGCCACTTAGGGCTAATGATCCCCTTAGATGGGCAACTATGTATCTAACGCCCCTTAGGGCTAATGATCCCCATTGATGGGCGATGATGTGTGTGACGCCCCTTAAGGTTAATAATACCCTTAGATGGTTAATGATGTGTATGACGCCCCTTATGATGCAAGTCTAAGCATGGAGAACTTCAAAGATTTGCTTATCATGCATCAAGATAGCTTGTCCCTAAACATTGATACAAGCCAAGCATTGCATGGACACTTTCTTGGATATCAAAGCAAAGCCACGGTTTGCTTAGTGACTTTTCTTGGAGTCTAGTTCACTTTCTTGAACTTTCTTGAATTTTCTTTACTTAGATTTTGCTTACAAGTTTTTACCTTTCACTTGAACGGGTTTTTCTTGGTTCAAGCATTAGGATCTTTAATCTTTATTTAGTTCTTTAATTTTTATTTATTTAGTTTCTTTAAAAATCAGTTAGTTAGCAAAATAAATCAGTTTAGGCGTGTGCTTGTTCTCCAAGGAGTTTGGTGTATGCTTGTGCGCCAAGGTGCTTGCTCTTCAAGCAAGTTAGAATTCTAGTTTAATTAGGATTGAATTAGGGACGTGTCCTAATCTTCCTAGGTAAACTAAGTCTTATAAATAGGGCTGTAAACACACGAATAAATATACATAGATTAATATTCAGATTTATTTCTTAAGTTGCATACTTGAGTTTTGGTTGATTGCGATCAATTGCTGTTTTGCTTGTTTTAGTTAAAACATTCGTTTGGATTGATTAATTAGGTGGATTCATAATTGATTAATCTTAGTTTTTGTTTAATTCTTGGTGGATTTCCTGTATAGAATTAGACTTAAACATATCCCTTGTGTTTTGTTGATTTTCGGGTCAATAATTCACATCATCTTTGGTATCAGAGCCAGGTTACGCAACTTCGGGAAAAATTAAACTGGGAACAATTGGCTGGGAATTTTTACGTGATTCTTTTTGCATTGAACTCTGAAAACGTCCAGCTACCATCATATAAAATTTCATAATTTTTAGTTGAGTAACGCGTTCTACACAGCCTCAAACGTTTGGTATTTGTGCACTGATTTGCGGTTGAGAGTCCGGTTTTTGTGTTGCCTAGTTTTCCTTCAAGATTCGATATTTTAATCAAGATTTTTGCATGAACTGACTTGGTTTGTGTAGGAATCATGAGTGACGAGGAGGTTCCACAGGTTCCAAGGGGATTAACCTTAGAACAGGCTCAAAATCTTAGAAGAGATAGGCGAATTGACAAGTTGGCAGCAAGGATGGATGAGATATTAAAAAGGCTTGATACTCTTGCTGGAGATTCTTCAAGGAAAGGGAATTCTAACCCTAATTCTGGTTCAAGTGAGGAAGAACAACCAAGAAGGAACCCAAGGAGGCCACGAAATATATATATCCTCAAGTGATGAATCACCAAGGCCTAGGAGAAGAGACCGACCAAAGGAAGATGATAGGAACCTGAGATTAGATCTTCCCGAATTCAATGGGAGTATGAATGAACCTGAAAAATACTTTGAGTGGATTAGAAGGGCCGAGACACTTTTTGATTACAAGGAGTATGATGAAAGGAAAAGATGCAAATTGGCTGAATTAAAACTAACCGGTTATGCTAGTCTTTGGTATGATAATCTAAAGAAGAAAAGGCATAAGGAGGGGCGTGCAAAAATCTCAACTTGGGAACAACTCAAGAAGCACATGAAAAAAAGGTTCGTACCTAGTGATTATATTCAAGATGCAACTTTTTAAACAAAATTCTATGACTGTTGAGAATTATATTGGTGAATTTGAAAAGTTATGCATGCTATGTGGCTTAGAAGAGATTGTTGAGCATAAGATTGCTAGATTTATTTCGGGGTTGAATGATAATATTGCTGAAAAAGTTGAATTGCAACAATATTGGTCCTTTGAGGATGTTTGCAAGGTAGCTTTGAAAGTTGAAAAACAGATAAAGGGGAAGAAAGGGACGTACACTAAGCCCTTTGTAAAAGGTTTCACTAAACCTTTTGAGAAGAACAGCTTGGAGAAAAGTGGTTCTAGTTCGAACTACAAGGAGACTAAATCAAAGTTTGAAGCTCCTAAAAAGCTTGTTGAAGATAGGAAGTGCTTCAAGTGTGGTAGTGTTGGTCACATTGCAACTAATTGTCCATCAAAAAGAGTAATGACTGCTCAAGAGTGGGAACAAGAACAAGCTAAGTGTGAGCAAGGTAGTGACTATGTAGAAGAGAACGAAGAGGAAAACTTTGAAGAAGAGGAGGGGCATATTGACGAAATTGATCCCGAGACTCATGGTCAGAGTTTGGTTCTAAGAAGGGCACTACACTCTAAAACCGTACCTATGGAAAACAATCAAAGGGAGAAAATCTTTCTTACAAGGTGCAAGGTAGAAGATAGGTTGTGTGATATGATCATAGACATGGGGAGTTGCACTAATGTGGTATCTACTACTTTGGTAGACAAATTGAAGTGGCCAACTACTGAACATCCAAGCCCTTATAAGCTTCAATGGCTTAATAATTCGAGTGATGTTAAGGTAACTAAACAAGCCTTAATCTCCTTTTCAATTGGTAAATTTCATGATAAAGTTTTGTGTGATGTTTGTCCTATGGATGCTTGTCATATACTATTAGGACGTCCTTGGCAATATGATAGATTTGTGAAGTTTTATGGAAGGACTAATGTCTATGTTGTGAGAAACGGAGAAAAAGAGAGACCGGTTGCTTTAAAACATTTGATAAGCAACAAGTCTTCTAATGTTACCTCTAATTCGAAGAGTTCTTATTTGATTAGTGAGAGGGAATTAGAAAAAGAGATTTGCAGCAACAATGTGGTATATATACTTGATTCTAATGAGATTCGAATTGATCAGGATAAACAAGCAAAGAGGCCATATGAATTGGAATCTGTTTTAGAAGAATTCAAGGATGTCTTTCCTAAGGAATTACCTCTGGGACTACCTCCTATTCGTGGGATAGAGCATCAAATTGACTTGATTCCGGGAGCACCATTACCTAATAAAGCAGCCTATAGAAGTAATCCGGAAGAAACAAAGGAGATGCAAAGGCAAATTGAAGAGCTTATGGCTAGAGGATACGTGAGGGAAAGTATGAGCCCTTGTGCTGTGCCTACTTTACTTGTCCCAAAGAAAGATGGGAGTTGGCGTATGTGTATTGATAGTAGGAGTGTGAATAACATCACTATCAAATACCGATTTCCTATTCCAAGGTTAGATGATCTACTTGATGAACTACATGGTTCAAAGTTGTTTTCTAAGATTGATCTTTTGAGTGGTTATCATCAAATTCGAATGAGAGAAGGAGATGAGTGGAAAACAGCATTCAAGACTAAGTTAGGGTTGTATGAATGGTTAGTGATGTCGTTTGGACTCACTAATGCACCTAGTACTTTCATGAGGTTGATGCATGAGGTACTTAAACCTTTCCTTGTCAAGTTTGTTGTTGTTTATTTAGATGATATTCTGATATACTCTAAAAATTTGCATGATCATTTAAATCATCTAACAAGTGTGTTTGAAGTGTTAAGAGAGAAGAAACTCTATGCTAAGCTTGAAAAATGCTACTTCTTAGTGCCTAGTGTTACTTTTCTTGGTTGTGTTGTATCAAAGGATGGAGTTTCAGTTGATCATTCGAAAGTAGAGGCTATTAAAACTTGGCCTATTCCTACTAATGTGAGTGATCGAGATACAAAGTTCATGAGTTTCTTTTGGAAGTCTTTATGGAAGCTTGTGGGAACTAAATTGCTGTTTAGTACATCATACCATCCACAAACTGATGGACAAACCGAGGTTACTAATCGTACTCTTGGTGCGCTTTTGTGTGGGTTAGTGAGTAAGACACAAAAGGATTGGGACATCAAGTTAGCTCATGCGGAGTTTGCTTATAATAGATCACCTACATATGCTACCAAACATAGTCCTTTTGAGGTAGTCTATGGAGTCAATCCGAAACTCCCAATTGATCTTGTTCCATTGCCTAAGGGTGAGTTAATTCACAAAGATGCCAAGTCTAAGTTGAAGAGTATGCTGAAATTACATGCTCAAGTTCGAACAAGAATAGAGAAAGTAAATGACATGTACAAAGCTAGAGCAAACAAGCATAGAAAGCAACAAAGTTATACTGTTGGAGACTTGGTATGGTTACATTTGAGAAAGGAAAGATTTCCAGGAAAACGCAAGAATAAGTTGATGCCTAGAAGTGAAGGTCCTTTCAAGATTATTGAGAAGATCAATGACAATTCTTATATGTTAGAACTTCCAGGAGAATATGGAGTTAGTGCTACATTCAATGTTGGCGATTTGGCTAAGTATATTCCTGATGAGGAACTTCGAGATTTGAGGACAAATTCTTTCAAAGAAGAGGAGGATGATGCAAGTCTAAGCATGGAGAACTTCGAAGATTTGCTTATCATGCATCAAGATAACTTGTCCCTAAACATTGATTCAAGCCAAGCATTGCATGGACACTTTCTTGGATATCAAAGCAAAGCCACGGTTTGCTTAGTGACTTTTCTTGGAGTCTAGTTCACTTTCTTGAACTTTCTTGAATTTTCTTTTCTTAGATTTTGCTTACAAGTTTTTACCTTTCACTTGAAAGGGTTTTTCTTGGTTCAAGCATTAGGATCTTTAATCTTTATTTAGTTCTTTAATTTTTATTTATTTAGTTGCTTTAAAAATCAGTTAGTTAGCAAAATAAATCAGTTTAGGCGTGTGCTTGTTCTCCAAGGAGTTTGGTGTATGCTTGTGCGCCAAGGTGCTTGCTCTTCAAGCAAGTTATAATTCTAGTTTAATTAGGATTGAATTGGGGACTTGTCCTAATCTTCCTAGGTAAACTAAGTCTTATAAATAGGGCTGTAAACACACGAATAAATATACATAGATTAATATTCAGATTTATTTCTTAAGTTGCATACTTGAGTTTTGGTTGATTGCGATCAATTGCTGTTTTGTTTGTTTTAGTTAAAACATTCGTTTGGATTGATTAATTAGGTGGATTCTTAATTGATTAATCTTAGTTTTTGTTTAATTCTTGGTGGATTTCCTGTATAGAATTAGACTTAAACATATCCCTTGTGTTTTGTTTATTTTCGGATCAATAATTGATGTGAATTATTGATCCGAAAATCAACAAAACACAAGGGATATGTTTAAGTCTAATTCTATACAGGAAATCCACCAAGAATTAAACAAAAACTAAGATTAATCAATTAAGAATCCACCTAATTAATCAATCCAAACGAATGTTTTAAGTAAAACAAACAAAACAGCAATTGATCGCAATTAACCAAAAACTCAAGTATGCAACTTAAGAAATAAATCTGAATATTAATCTCTATGTATGTTTATTCGTGTGTTTACAGCCCTATTTATAAGACTTAGTTTACCTAGGAAGATTAGGACAAGTCCCTAATTCAATCCTAATTAAACTAGAATTCTAACTTGCTTGAAGAGCAAGCACCTTGGCGCACAAGCATACACCGAACTGATTTATTTTGCTAACTAACTGATTTATAAAGCAACTAAATAAATAAATAAAAATTAAAGAACTAAATAAAGATTAAAGATCCTAATGCTTGAACCAAGAAAAACCCTTTCAAGTGAAAGGTAAAAACTTGTAAGCAAAATCTAAGTAAAGAAAATTCAAGAAAGTTCAAGAAAGTGAACTAGACTCCAAGAAAAACCACTAAGCAAACCGTGGCTTTGCTTTGATATCCAAGAAAGTGTCCATGCAATGCTTGGCTTGAATCAATGTTTAGGGACAAGCTATCTTGATGCATGATAAGCAAATCTTCGAAGTTCTCCATGCTTAGACTTGCATCATCCTCCTCTTCTTCGAAAGAATTTGTCCTCAAATCTCGAAGTTCTTCATCAGGAATATACTTAGCCAAATCGCCAACATTGAATGTAGCACTAACTCCATATTCTCCCGGAAGTTCTAACTTATAAGCATTTTCATTGATCTTCTCAACAATCTTGAAAGGACCTTCACTTCTAGGCATCAACTTATTCTTGCGTTTTCCTGGAAATCTTTCCTTTCTCAAATGTAACCATACCAAGTCTCCAACAGTGTAACGTTGTTGCTTTCTATGCTTGTTTGCTCTAGCTTTGTACATGTCATTTACTTTCTCTATTCTTGTTCGAACTTGAGCATGTAATTTCAGCATACTCTTCAACTTAGACTCGGCATCTTTGTGAATTAATTCACCCTTAGGCAATGGAACAAGATCAATTGGAAGTTTCGGATTGACTCCATAGACTACCTCAAAAGGACTATGTTTGGTAGCATATGTAGGTGATCTATTATAAGCAAACTCCGCATGCGCTAACTTGATGTCCCAATCCTTTTGTGTCTTACTCACTAACCCACGCAAAAGCGCACCAAGAGTACGATTAGTAACCTCGGTTTGTCCATCAGTTTGTGGATGGTACGATGTACTAAAGAGCAATTTAGTTCCCACAAGCTTCCATAGAGACTTCCAAAAGAAACTCATGAACTTTGTATCTCGATCACTCACAATAGTTTTCGGAATTCCATGCAATCTAACAATCTCTTTGAAGTATAATTCCGCCACTTTCATAGCATCATCCACTTTGTGACAAGGAACAAAATGAGCCATCTTAGAGAACCTATCCACAACAACCATAATAGAGTCTTTCCCTCGTTGTGTTCTCGGCAATCCCACAATAAAATCCATAGAAATATCTTCCCAAGGTGAATCTGGAACAGGTAAAGGAGTATACAAGCCTTGATGAAAAGTAGCCTTCGCTTTTTGACAAGTTGCACACCTAGAAATAACTAGTTGCACATCCGTGAGCATCTTAGGCCAATAGAAGTGTTCTTGTAACATACTCAAGGTCTTTGTAATGCCAAAGTGACCAGCAATTCCTCCCCCATGAGCTTCTCTAACAACTAGCTCTCTAATAGAACACTTAGGAAGACAAAGTCGATTTCCTTTGAAAAGAAAACCATCTTGCAGCAAATAAGAACCCACGGCTCCTTTAGAACACTCTTCAATCAATGTAGAAAAATCATCATCACCTTTGTAGTATTCTTTGATCAATTCAAAACCAAGTAGCTTGCTATTTAGAATTCCAATCAAAGTGTATCTTCTAGATAATGCATCAGCCACAACATTCGATTTCCCTTCTTTGTACCTTGAAGAAAAATTAAATGATTGTAAAAATTCAACCCACGTAGCATGTCTAGGATTGAGCTTTTGTTGTCCATGTATGTACTTCAATGCTTCATGATCAGAATGCAACACAAAGTGATTAGGTCGGAGATAATGACTTCAATGATCTAAAGCTCTAACAATGGCATAAAACTCTTTATCATAAGTAGAATAGTTCAATCGAGCTCCTCCTAATTTCTCACTGAAATATGCAATAGGCCTCTTCTTTTGGAGTAAAACTGCTCCAATTCCAACTCCACTAGCATCGGTTTCAACTTCAAAAGGACTTGAGAAATCTGGTAACGCAAGTATAGGTGCTTCACGTAGCTTCTTTTTAACCAACTCAAATGCACTTTGAGCTTCTTTAGTCCATTCGAATTTACCCTTGTCCTTCTTAAAACATTCGGTCATAGGCGCCACAATACTTGAGAAATTCTTGACAAATCTTCTATAGAACGAAGCTAGACCATGAAAAGACCTTACTTCACTCATATTAGAAGGAATAGGCCAAGTTTTAATAGCCTCTACTTTCGAATGATCAACTGAAACTCCATCTTTTGATACAACATAACCAAGAAAAGTAACACTAGGCACTAAGAAGTAGCATTTTTCAAGCTTAGCATAGAGTTTCTTCTCCCTTAACACTTCAAACACACTTGTTAGATGATTTAAATGATCATGCAAATTTTTAGAGTATATCAGAATATCATCTAAATAAACAACAACAAACTTGCCAAGGAAAGGTTTAAGTACCTCATGCATTAACCTCATGAAAGTGCTAGGTGCATTAGTGAGTCCAAACGGCATCACCAACCATTCATACAACCCTAACTTAGTCTTGAATGCTGTTTTCCACTCATCTCCTTCTCTCATTCGAATTTGATGATAACCACTCATAAGATCAATCTTAGAAAACAACTGTGAACCATGTAGTTCATCAAGTAGATCATCTAATCTTGGAATAGGAAATCGGTATTTGATAGTGATGTTATTCACACTCCTACTATCAATACATATGCGCCAACTCCCATCTTTCTTTGGGACAAGTAAAGTAGGCACAACACAAGGGCTCATACTTTCCCTCATGTATCCTCTAGTCATAAGCTCTTCAATTTGCCTTTGCATCTCCTTTGTTTCTTCCGGATTACTTCTATAGGCTGCTTTATTAGGTAATGGTGCTCCCGAAATCAAGTCAATTTGATGCTCTATCCCACGAATAGGAGGTAGTCCCGGAGGTAATTCCTTAGGAAAGACATCCTTGAATTCTTCTAAAACAGATTCCAATTCATATGGCCTCTTTGCTTGTTTATTTTGATCAATTCGAATCTCATTAGAAACAAGTATATATATCACATTGTTGCTGCAAATCTCTTTTTCTAATTCCCTCTCACTAATCAAATAAGAACTCTTCGAATTAGAGGTAACATTACAAGGCTTGTTGCTTATCAAAGGTTTTAAAGCAACCGGTCTCTCTTTTTCTCCTTTTCTCACAACATACACATTAGTCCTTCCATCAAACTTCACAAATCTATCATATTGCCAAGGACGGCCTAATAGTATATGACAAGCATCCATAGGACAAACATCACACAAAACTTTATCATGAAATTTACCAATTGAAAAGGAGATTAAGGCTTGTTTAGTTACCTTAACATCACTCGAATTATTAAGCCAATGAAGCTTATAAGGGCTTGGATGTTCAGTAGTTGGCCACTTCAATTTGTCTACCAAAGTAGTATATACCACATTAGTGCAACTCCCCGTGTCTATGATCATATCACACAACCTATCTTCTACCTTGCACCTTGTAAGAAAGATTTTCTCCCTTTGATTGTTTTCCATAGGTACGGTTTTAGAGTGTAGTGCCCTTCTTAGAACCAAACTTTGACCATGAGTCTCGGGATCAATTTCTTCAATATGCCCCTCATCTTCTTCAAAGTTTTCCTCTTCGTTCTTTTCTTCATAATCACTACCTTGCTCACACTTAGCTTGTTCTTGTTCCCACTCTTGAGCAGTCATTACTCTTTTTGATGGACAATTAGTTGCAATGTGACCAACACTACCACACTTGAAGCACTTCCTATCTTCAACAAGCTTTTTAGGAGCTTCAAACTTTGATTTAGTCTCCTTGTAGTTCAAACTAGAACCACTTTTCTCCAAGCTGTTCTTCTCAAAAGGTTTAGTGAAACCTTTTACAAAGGGCTTAGTGTACGTCCCTTTCTTCCCCTTTATCTGTTGTTCAACTTTCAAAGCTACCTTGCAAACATCCTCAAAGGACCAATATTGTTGCAATTCAACTTTTTCAGCAATATTATCATTCAACCCCGAAATAAATCTAGCAATCTTATGCTCAACAATCTCTTCTAAGCCACATAGCATGCATAACTTTTCAAATTCACCAATATAATTCTCAACAGTCATAGAATTTTGTTTAAAAAGTTGCATCTTAAGATAAACATCTTGAATATAATCACTAGGTACGAACCTTTTTTTCATGTGCTTCTTGAGTTGTTCCCAAGTTGAGATTCTTGCACGCCCCTCCTTATGCCTCTTCTTCTTTAGATTATCATACCAAAGACTAGCATAGCCGGTCAGTTTTAATTCAGCCAATTTGCATCTTTTCCTTTCATCATACTCCTTGTAATCAAAAAGTGTCTCGGCCCTTCTAATCCACTCAAAGTATTTTTCAGGTTCATTCATACTCCCATTGAATTCGGGAAGATCTAATCTAAGGTTCCTATCATCATCCTTTGGTCTATCTCTTCTCCTAGGCCTTGGTAATTCATCACTTGAGGAATAATTATTTCGTGGCCTCCTTGGGTTCCTCCTTGGTTGTTCTTCCTCACTTGAACCAGAATTAGGGTTAGAATTCCCTTTCCTTGAAGAATCTCCAGCAAGAGTATCAAGCCTTTTTAATATCTCATCCATCCTTGCTGCCAACTCGTCAATTCGCCTATCTCTTCTAAGATTTTGAGCCTGTTCTAAGGTTAATCCCCTTGGAACCTGTGGAACCTCCTCGTCACTCATGATTCCTACACAAATCAAGTCAGTTCATGCAAAAATCTTGATTAAAAGATCGAATCTTGAAGAAAAACTAGGCAACACAAAAACCGGACTCTCAACCGCAAATCAGTGCACAAACACCAAACGTTTGAGGCTGTGTAGAACGCGTTACTCAACTTAAAATTATGAAATTTTTTATGGTGGTAGCTGGACGTTTTTAGAGTTCAATGCAAAAAGAATCACGCAAAAATTCCCAGCCAATTGTTCCCAGTTTAAATTTTTCCGAAGTTGCGTAACCTGGCTCTGATACCAAAGATGATGTGAATTATTGATCCGAAAATCAACAAAACACAAGGGATATGTTTAAGTCTAATTCTATACAGGAAATCCACCAAGAATTAAACAAAAACTATGATTAATCAATTAAGAATCTGCCTAATTAATCAATCCAAACGAATGTTTTAAGTAAAACAAACAAAACAGCAATTGATCGCAATCAACCAAAAACTCAAGTATGCAACTTAAGAAATAAATCTGAATATTAATCTCTATGTATGTTTATTCGTGTGTTTACAGCCCTATTTATAAGACTTAGTTTACCTAGGAAGATTAGGACAAGTCCCTAATTCAATCCTAATTAAACTAGAATTCTAACTTGCTTGAAGAGCAAGCACCTTGGCGCACAAGCATACACCAAACTGATTTATTTTGCTAACTAACTGATTTATAAAGCAACTAAATAAATAAATAAAAATTAAAGAACTAAATAAAGATTAAAGATCCTAATGCTTGAACCAAGAAAAACCCTTTCAAGTGAAAGGTAAAAACTTGTAAGCAAAATCTAAGTAAAGAAAATTCAAGAAAGTTCAAGAAAGTGAACTAGACTCCAAGAAAAACCACTAAGCAAACCGTGGCTTTGCTTTGATATCCAAGAAAGTGTCCATGCAATGCTTGGCTTGAATCAATGTTTAGGGACAAGCTATCTTGATGCATGATAAGCAAATCTTCGAAGTTCTCCATGCTTAGACTTGCATCAATAATTCACATCACCTTAGAACTAATAAGCCCCTTGGATGGGCCATGATGTGTGTGATGCCCCTTAGGGCTAATGAGCCCCTAGTATGGGCGATGATGTGACTCACGCCCCTTAAGGCTATTTAGGCCTTTGGATGGGCGATGAGGTGTTTGACGCTCCTTAGAGCTATTAAGCCTCTTGGATAGGCGATGATGTGTCTCACGCCCTTTAGTTCTAATAAGCCCCATTAATGGGCGATAATGTGGCTAATACCCCTTAGGGCTAATGAGCCCCTTGGATAGGCGATGATGTGTTTCACGCCCCTTAGTTCTAATGAGCCCCATTAATGGGCGATGATGTGTCTAATACCCCTTAGGGCTAATGAGCCCCTTGGATAGGCTAATGATCCACTAAGATGGGCGATGATGTGTGTGACACCCCTTAATGCTAATAGAACCCTTGGATGGGTAATGATGTGTCTAACGCCCCTTAGGGCTAATAAGCCCCTTGGATGGGCGATGATGTGTCTGACACCCATTAGGGCTAATTAGCCCCTTGGATGGGCGATGATGTGTCAGCTGCCCCTTAGGGCTAATGAGCCCCTTTGACTGGCGATGACGTGTCTGACGCCCCTTAAGGCTGTTACTCCCCTTGGATAGGTAATGATGTGTCTAACGCCCCTTAGGGCTAATTAGCCCCTTGGATGGGCGATGATGTGTCTGATGCCCCTTAGGGCTAATGAGCCCCTTGGATAGGCGGTGATGTGTCTCACGCCCCTTAGGGCTAATGATCCCCATGGATGGGCGATGAAGTGTCTGATGCCCCTTAGGGCGAATGAGCCCCTTCGATGGGCGACGATATGTCTAACATCCCATAGGGCTAATTTGCCCCTTGGATGGGAGATGATGTGACTCACGCCCCTTAAGGCTAATTTGCCCCTTGGATGGGCGATGATGTGTCTGACGCACCTTTCAGCAATAAAGCCTCTTGGATAAGCGATTATGTGTGTCACGCCCCTTAGTTCTAATGAGCCCCATAAATGGGCGATGATTGTTCTAATGCCCATTAGACTAATGAGTGCCTTTGATGGGCGATGATGTGTCTGACACTCCTTTGAGCAATTGAGCCTCTTGGATAGGCGATGATGTGTCTCACGCCCCTTTGTTCTAATGAGCCTCTTGGATAGACAATGATGTGTTTGATGCCCCTTAAGGCAAATGAGCCCCTTGGATTGGCGACGATGTGTCTCACGCCCCTTATGGCAATTGGGCCCCTTAGGTTGGCGTTGATGTGTATGACGCCCCTTAGGGCTAATGAGCCCCTTGGATGGGTAATGATATGTCTTACGCCCCTCAGGGCTAATGAGCCCCTTTTTTTGGGGATGATGTGTCTGACGCCCCTTAAGGCTAATGAGCCCCTTGGATGGGCAATGAGGTATCTCACGCCCCTTAGGGTTAATGATTTTCTTTGATGGGCGATGATGTGTGTGACGCCCCTTAAGGCTTATAAGACCCTTAGATGGTTAATGATGTGTATGACGCCCCTTAGGGCTAATTAGCCCCTTGGATGGGCGATGATGTGTCTGATGCCCCTCAGGGCTAATGAGTCCCTTGGATAGGCGGTGATGTGTCTCACGCCCCTTAGGGCTAATGATCCTCATGGATGGGCGATGGTGTGTCTGATGCCCCTTAGGGCGAATGAGCCCTTTAGATGGGCGACGATGTGTCTAACACCCTATAGGGCTAATTAGCCCCTTGGATGGGAGATGAGGTGACTCACGCCCCTTAAGGCTAATTTGCCCCTTGGATGGGCGATGATGTGTCTGACGCTCCTTTGAGCAATTAAGCCTCTTGGATAGGCGATTATGTGTCTTACGTCCCTTAGTTCTAAAGATCCCCTTAAATGGGCGATGATTGTTCTAATGCCCATTAGGCTAATGAGCGCCTTGGATGGGCGATGATGTGTCTGCTTCCCCTTAGGGCTAATGAACTGGCGATGATGTGTCTAACGCCCCTTAGGATTGTTACGCCCCTTAGATGGGTAATGATGTGTCTAACGCCCCTTAGGGCTGTTACGCCCCTTAGAGCTAATTAGCCCCTTGGATGGGCGATGATGTGTCTGATGCCACTTAGGGCTAATTAGCACCTTACATAGGTGATGATGTATCTGACGCCACTCAAGGCTAATGAGCCCCTTTGATGGGCGATGATGTGTTTGACACCCCCTTAAGGCTAATGAGCCCCTTAGATGGGCAATGATGTGACTCACGCCCTTTAAGGTTAATTGGCCCCTTTAACGGGCGATGATGTGTCTGACGCTCCTTTGATAGGCGATGATGTGTCTTACGCCCCTTAGTTCAAATGAGCCTCTTGGACAGGCGATGATGTGTTTGATGCCCCTTAGGGCTAATGAGCCCCTTGGATGGGCGATGATGTGTGAGACGCCCCTTAAGGCTAATAAGACCCTTAGATGGTTAATAATGTGTCTGACCCCCCTTAAGGCTAATAAGCCCCTTGGATGGGCCATGATGTGTTTGACACCCATTAGAGCTAATGAACCCTTAAATGGGCGATGATGTGTCTGATGCCCCTTAGGGCTAATTAGCCCCTTGGATGGGTGATGATGTGTCTTACACCCCTCAACGCTAATGAGCCCCTTGGATAGGCGATGATGTGTCTCACGCTCCTTTGTTCTAATGAGCCTCTTGGACAGGGGATGATGTGTTTGATGCCCCTTAGGGCTAATGAGCCCCTTATATGGGCGATGATGTGTCTCACGCCCCTTATAGCTATTGCGCCCCTTAGTTGATGTGTATGACGTCCCTTAGGGCTAATGAGCCACTTGGATGGGTAATGATGTGTCTTACGCCCCTCGGGCCTAATGAGCCCCTTGTTTGGGGTATAATGTGTCTGACGCCCCTTAAGGCCAACAAGCCCCTTGGATGGGCAATGATGTATCTCACGCCCCTTTGGGCTAATGATCCTCTTTGATAGGCGATGATGTGTGTGACGCCCCTTAAGGCTAATAAGACCCTTAGATGGTTAATGATGTGTTTGACGCCCATTAGGGCTAATAAGCCCCTTGGATGGGCCATGATGTGTGTGACACCCATTAGAGCTAATGAAGCCCTTAGATGGGCGATGATGTGTCTGACGCCCCTTAGGGCTAATAAGCCCCTTGGAGTGGTGATGATGTGTGTTATACCACTTAACGCTAATGAGCCCCTTGGATAGGCGATGATGTGTCTCACGCCCCTTTGTTCTAATGAGCCTCTTGGACAGGCGATGATGTGTCTGATGCCGCTTAGGGCTAATGAGCCCCTTGGACAGGCGATGATATGTCTCACGCCCCTTGTGGCTACTAGGCCCCTTTGATTGGCGGTGATGTGTATGACGCCCCTTAGAGCTAATGAACCCCTTGGTTGGGTAATGACGTGTCTTACGCCCCTTAGGGATAATGAGCCCCTTGTTTGGGCGATGATGTGTCTGACGCCCCTTAAGGCTAATGAGTTCCTTGGATGGGCAATGGTGTATCTCACGCCCCTTAGGGCTAATAATCCCCTTGTTTGGGCGATGATGTGTGTGACGCCCCTTAAGGCTAATAAGACCCTTAGATAGTTAATGATGTGTCAAAAACCCCTTAGGGCTAATAAGCCCCTTGGATGGGCGATGATGTGTCTGACACTCATTAGGGCTAATGAGCCCCTTTAGATGGGCGATGATGTGTCTGATGCCCCTTAGGGCTAAAAAGCCCATTTGATGGGAGATGATGTTTCTTACACCCCACAGGGCTAATGAGCCCCTTGGATGGGCGATTATATGTCTAACGCCCTGTAGGTCAATTGAGCCCCTTGGATGGGCAATGATGTGTCGCACGCCCTTGGGTGCTAATGAGCGCCTTGGATGGGCGATGATGTGTCTAATGCCCCTTGGTGCTAATGAGCCCCTTGGACTGGCGATGATGTGTCTGATGCCCCTTAGGGCTAATGAGTCCCTTGGATAGGCGGTGATGTGTCTCACGCCCCTTAGGGCTAATGATCCCCATTGATGGGCGATGATGTGTCTGATGCCCCTTAAGTCGAATTAGCCCCTTAGATGGGCGACGATGTGTCTAACACCCTATAGGGCTAATTTGCCCCTTGGATGGGAGATGATGTGACTCACGCCCCTTAAGGCTAATTTGCCCCTTGGATGGGCGATGATGTGTTTGACGCTCCTTTGAGCAATTAAGCCTCTTGGATAGGCGATTATGTGTCTCACCCCCCTTAGTTCTAATGAGCCCCTTAAATGGGCGATGATTGTTCTAATGCCCATTAGGCTAATGAGCGCCTTGGATGTGCGATGATGTGTTTGCTTCCCCTTAGGGCTTATGAACTGGCGACGATGTGTCTGACGCCACTTAGGGTTGTTACGCCCCTTGGATGGGTAATGATGTGTCTAACGCCCCTTAGGGCTGTTACGCCCCTTAAGGCTAATTAGCCCCTTGGATGTGCGATGATGTGACTGATGCCCCTTAGGGCTAATGAGCCCCTTAGATAGGTGATGATGTGTCTGACGCCACTCAGGGTTAATGAGCCCCTTGGATGGGCGATGATGTGTTTGACACCACCTTAGGCTAATGAGCCCCTTAGATGGGCAATGATGTGACTCCCGCCCTTTAAGGTTAATTAGCACCTATGATGGGCGATGATGCGTCTGACGCTCCTTAGATAGGCGATGATGTGTCTTACGCTCCTTAGTTCTAATGAGCCTCTTGCACAGGCGATGATGTGTTTGATGCCCCTTAGGGCTAATGAGCCCCTTGGATGGGCGATGATGTGTGTGATGCCCCTTAAGGCTAATAAGACCCTTACATGGTTAATGATGTGTTTAACGCCCCTTAGGGCTAATAAGCCCCTTGGATGGGCCATGATGTGTGTGCCACCCATTAGGGCTAATGAGCCCCTTAGATGGGCGATGATGTGTCTGACGCCCCTTAGGGCTAATAAGCCCCTTTGATGGGTGATGATGTGTCTTACACTTCTCAACGCTAATGAGCCTCTTAGATAAGCGATGATGTGTTTCACGCCCCTTTGTTCTAATGAGCCTCTTGGATAGGCGATGATGTGTTTGATGCCCCTTAGGGATAATGAGCCCCTTGGATGGGCGATGATGTGTCTCACGCCCCTTATGGCTATTGGGCCACTTAAATTTGCGTTGATGTGTATGACGCCCCTTAGGGCTAATGAGCACCTTGGATGGGTAATGATGTGTCTTTCGCCCCTCAGGACTAATGAGCCCCTTGTTTGGGGGATGATGTGTCTGACGCCCCTTAAGGCTAATAAGCCCCTTGGACGGGCAATGATATATCTCACGCCCCTTAGGGCTAATGATCCTCTTTGATGAGCGATGATGTGTGTGACGCCACTTAAGGCTAATAAGACTCTTAGATGGTTAATGATGTGTATGACGCCCCTTAGGGCTAATAAGCCCCATGGATGGGCCATGATGTGTGTGACACCCATTAGGGCAAATGAGCACTTTAGATGGGCGATGATGTGTCTAACGCCCCTTAGGGCTAATAAGCCCCTTGGAGTGGTGATGATGTGTCTTACACCACTTAACGTTAATGAGCCCCTTGGATAGGCGATGATGTGTCTCACGCCCCTTTGTTCTAACGAGCCTCTTGGACAGGCGATGATGTGTCTCACGCCCCTTTGTTCTAACGAGCCTCTTTGATGCCCCTTAGGGCTAATGAGCCCCTTGGACGGGCGATGATGTGTCTCACGCCCCTTATGGCTGCTGGGCCCCTTAGATTGGCAATGATGTGTATGACGCCCCTTAGAGCTAATGAACCCCTTGGTTGGGTAATGATGTGTCTTACGCCCCTCAGGGATAATGAGCCCCTTGTTTGGGCGATGATGTGTCTGACGCCCCTTAAGGCTAATGAGCCGCTTGGATGGGCAATGGTGTATGTCACGCCCCTTAGGGCTAATAATCCCCTTGTTTGGGCGATGATGTGTGTGATGCCCCTTAAGGCTAATAAGACCCTTAGATGGTTAATGATGTGTCTGAAATCCCTTAGGGCTAATAAGCCCCTTGGATGGGCGATGATGTGTCTGACACCCATTTAGGCTAATGAGCCCCTAATATGGGCGATGATGTGTCTGACATCCCTTAAGGCTAATGAGCCCGTTTGATGGGCAATGATGTGACTCATGCCCCTTAAGGCTATTTAGGCCTTTGGATGGGCGATGATGTGTCTGACGCTCCTTAGAGCTATTAAGCCTCTTGGATAGGCGATGATGTGTCTCACGCCCCTTAGTTCTAATGAGCTCCATTAATGGGCGATGATGTGTCTAATACCCCTTTGGGCTAATGAGCCCCTTGAATAGGCGATAATGTGTCTCACACCCCTTAGTTCTAATGAGTCCCATTAATGGGCGATGATGTGTCTATTATCCTTAGGGCTAATGAGCCCCTTGGATAGGCTAATGATCCACTTAAGGCTAATGAGACCCTTGGATGGGTAATGATGTGTCTGACGCCCCTTAGGGCTAATAAGCCCCTTGGATGGACGATGATGTGTCTAACACCGATTGGGGCTAATGAGCCCCTTAGATGGGCGATGATGTGTCTGATGCCCCTTAGGGCTAAAAAGCCCCTTGGATGGGAGATTATATGTCTAACGTCCCGTAGGTCAATTGAGCCCCTTGGATGGGCAATGATGTGTCGCACGCCCCTGGGTGCTAATGAGCGCCTTGGACGGGCGATGATGTGTCTGCTGCCCGGTAAGGCTAATGAGCCCCTTGGACTGGCGATGATGTGTCTAACGCCCCTTAGGGCTGTTATGCCCCTTGGATGGGTAATGATGTGTCTAACGCCAATTAGGGCTAATGAGCCCCTTAGATGGGCTATGATGTGCCTGATGCCCCTTTGTGCTAATGATCCCCATGGATAGGCGATGATGTGTCTGATGCCCCTTAGGACGAATGAGCCCCTTAGATGGGCGACGATGTGTCTAACACCCCATAGGGCTAATTTGCCCCTTGGATGGGAGATGATGTGACTCACGCCCCTTAAGGCTAATTTGCCCCTTGGATGGGCGATGATGTGTCTGATGCTCCTTTGAGCAATTAGGCCTCCTAGATAGTTGATTATGTGTCTCACGCTCCTTAGTTCTAATGAGCCCCTTAAATTGGCGATGATTGTTCTAATGCCCATTAGGCTAATGAGCGCCTTGGATGGGCGATGATGTGTCTGCTTCCCCTTAGGGCTAATGAACTGGCGATGATGTGTCTGACGCCCCTTAGGGCTGTTACGCCCCTTAGGGCTAATGAACTGGCGATGATGTGTCTGATGCCCTTTAGGGCTAATGAGCCCCTTAGATAGGTGATGATGTGTCTGACGCCACTTAGGGCTAATGATCCCCTTGGATGGGCGATGATGTGTTTGACACCCCTTAGGGCTAATGAGCCCCTTAGATGGGCGATGATGTGTCTGACACTCCTTGGATAGGCGATGATGTGTCTTACGCCCCTTAGTTCAAATGAGCCTCTTGGACAGGAGATGATATCTTTGATGCCCCTTAGCGCTAATGAGCCCCTTGGATGGGCGATGATGTGTGTGGCGCCCCTTAAGGCTAATAAGACCCTTATATGGTTAATGATGTGTCTGACGCCACTTAGGGCAAATAAGCCCCTTAGATGGGCCATGATGTGTGTGACACCCATTAGGGCTAATGAGCCCCTTAGATGGGAGATGATGTGTCTGACGCCCCTTAGGGCTAATAAGCCCCTTGGATGGGTGATGATGTGTCTTACACCCCTCAACGCTAATGAGCCCCTTGGATAGGTGATGATGTGTCTTACGCCCCTTTGTTCTAATGAGCCTCTTGGAAAGGAGATGATGTGTTTGATGCCCCTTATAGCTAATGAGCCCCTTGAATGGGCGATGATGTGTCTCACGCCCCTTACGACTATTGGGCCCCTTAGATTGGCGTTAATGTGTATGACGCCCCTTAGGGCTATTAAGCCCCTTGTTTGGGCGATGATGTATCTCACGCCCGTTAGGGCATATATTCCCCTTTGATGGGCGATGATGTGTGTGACACCCCTTAAGGCTAATAAGACCCGTAGATGGTTAATGATGTGTCTGACGACCCTTAGGGCTAATCAGCCCCTAGGATGGGCTATGATGTGTCTGCTACCCATTAGGGCTAATGAGCCCCTAGTATGGGTGATGATGTGTCTGACATCATTTATGGCTAATGAGCCCCTATGATGGGCAATAATGTGACTCATGCCCCTTAAGGCTATTTTGGCCTTTGGATGGGCGATAATGTGTCTGACGCCCCTTAGGGGTAATGATCCCCATGGATGGGCGATCATGTGTCTGATGCCCCATAGGGCGAATGACCCCCTAAGATGGGCGACGATGTGTTAAACACCCCTTAGGCTAATTTGCCCCTTGGATGGGCGATGATGTGACTCACGCCCCTTAAGGCTAATTTTCCCCGTGGATGGGCAATGATTTGTTTGACACTCCTTTGAGCAATTGAGCCTCTTGGATTGGCGATGATGTGTCTCACGCCCCTTTATTCTAATAAGCCTTTTGGATAGGCGATGATGTGTTTGATGCCCCTTAGGGCTTATGAGCCCCTTGGATGGGAAACCATGTGTCTCACGCCCTTTATGGCTACTGGGCCACTTTGATTGGCGATGATGTGTATGACGCCCCTTAAGGCTAATAAGACCCGTAGATGGTTAATGATGTGTCTGACGCCCCTTAGGCTAATAAGCCCCTTTAATGAGCCATGATGTGTGTGACACCCATTAGGGCTAATGAGCTCCTTAGATGGGCGATGATGTGTCTGACGCCCCTTAGGGCTAATAAGCCCCTTGGATGGGTGATGATGTGTCTTACACCCCTCAACAGTAATGAGCCCCTTGGATAGGTGGTGATGTGTCTCACGCCCCTTTGTTCTAATGAGCCTCTTGGACAGGCGATGTATGTTTGATGCCTCTTAGGGCTCATGAGCAACTTGGATGGGCGATGATCTGTCTCACGCCCCTTATTGCTACTGGGGCCCTTAGATTGGCGATGATGTGTGTGACGCCCTTTAGGGCTAATGAGCCCCTTGGATGGGTAATGATGTGCCTTACGCCCCTCAGGGCTAATGAGCCCCTTGTTTGGGCGATGATGTGTCTGACGCTCCTTTAGGCTAATGAGCCCCTTGGATGGGCAATAATGTATCTGATGCCCCTTAGGGCTAATGATCCCCTTTGATGGGCGTTGATGTGTATGACGCCCCTTCAGGCTAATATGACCCTTAGATGGTTAATGATGTGTGTGACGCCCCTTAGGGCTAATAAGCCCCTTGGATGGGCGATGATGTGTCTGACATCCCTTAAGGCTAATGAACCCCTTTGACGGACAATGATGTGACTCACGCCCCTTAACTCTATTTAGGCCTTTGGATGGGCGATGATGTGTCAGACGCTCCTTATAGCTATTAAGCCTCTTGGATAGGCGATGATGTGTCTCACGCCCCTTAGTTCTAATAAGCCCCTTAAATGGGCGATGATTTTTCGAATGCCCATTAGAGCTGATGAGCCCCTTGGATAGGCGATGATGTGTATGACGTCCCTTAGGGCTAATGAGCCCCTTGGATGGGTAATGATGTGTTTAACGCCCCTTAGGCCTAATGATCCCCTAGTATGGGTGATGATGTGTCTGACACCCCTTAAGGCTAATAAGCCCCTTGTATGGGCAATGATGTATCTCACGCCCTTTCGGGCTAATGATCAACTTAGATGGGCAATGATGTGCGTGACACCCCTTAAGGCTAATAAGACCATTGGATGGGTAATGATGTGTTTGACGCCCCTAAGGGCAAATAAGCCCCTTGGATGGCCGATGATGTATCAGACACCCATTAGGTCTATTGAGCCCCTTAGATGGGCGATGATGTGTCCAATGCCCCTTAGGGCTAAAAAGCCCCTTGGATGAGAGATGATGTATCTTAAACCCCTTAGTGCTAAGGAGCCCCTTGGATGGGCGATTATATGTCTAACGCCCCTTAGGTCAATTGAGCCCCTTGGATGGGCGATGATGTGTCGCACGCCCATGGGTGCTAATGAGCGCCTTGGATGGGCGATGATGTGTCTGACGCCCCTTAGGGCTGTTACGCCCCATGGATGGGTCATGATGTGTCTAACGCCCCTCAGGGCGGTTACGCCCCCTAGGGCTAATTAACTCCTTGGATGGGCGATGATGTGTCTGATGCCCTTTAGGGCTAATGATCCCCTTGGATAGGCGATGATGTGTATGACGCCACTTAGGGATAATTAGCCCCTTGGATGGGCAATGATGTGTTTGATACCCTCTTATAGCTAATGAGCTTCTTAGATGGGCAAGGATGTGACTCACGCCCTTTATGGTTCATTTGCCCCTTGTATGGGCGATGATGTGTCTGACGCTCCTTGGATAGGCGATGATGTGTCTTACGCCACTTAGTTCTGATGAGCCCCTTTAATGGGCGAGGATGTGTCTAATACCCCTTAGAGCTAATGAGCCCCTTGGATATGCGATGATGTGTTTCACGCCCCTTACGGCTAATGAACCCCATGGATGGGCGATGATGTGTCTGATGCCCTTTAGGGCGAATGAGCCACTTAGATGGGCGACGATGTGTATAACACCCCTTAGGAATAATTTGCCCCTTGGATGGGCGATGATGTGACTCATGCCCCTTAAGGCTAATTTACCCCTTCGATGGGCGATGATGTGTTTGACGCTCATTTGAGCAATTGAGCCTCTTGAATAGGCGATGAAGTGGCTGACGCCCCTTAGGGCTAATGAGCCCCTTGGATAGGCGATGATGTGTTTGATTCCCCTTAGGGCAAATGAGCCCCTTGGATGGGCGATGATGTGTCTCACGCCCCTTAGGGATAATGATCCCCTTTGATGGGCAATGATGTGTGTGACGCCCCTTAAGGCTAATAAGACCCTTAGATGGGTAAAGATGTGTCTAACGCCTCTTAGGTCAATTGAGCCCCTTGGATGGGGGATGATGTGTCTCACGCCCATGAGTGCTAATGAGCGCCTTTGATGGGCGATGATGTGTCTGATGCCCTTTAGGGATAATGAGCCCCTTGGACTGGCGATGATGTGTCTGACATTCGTCAGGGCTAATTAGCCCCTTGGATGGGCAATGATGTGTCTAACGCCCCATAGGGATGTTACGCCCCTAGGGCTAATGAGCCTAATGGATGGGCGATGATGTGTTTAATGCCCGTTAGGGCTAATGAGCCCCATAGATGAGCGATGATGTGTCTGACGCTCCTTAGGGCTAATGAGCTCCTTGGATGGGCAATGATGTTCCTTATACCCCTTAGGGCTAATAAGCCCCTTAGATTGGCAATGATGTGACTCACGCCCATTAAGGCTAATTAGTTCCTTGGATGGGCGATGATGTGACAAACGCTCCATACAGCAATTGAGCCCCTTGGATAGGCGATGACGTGTCTTACACCCCTTAGTTCTAATGAGCACCTTTTATGGGCGATGATGTGTCTAATGCCCCTTAGGGATAATGAGCCACTTGGATGGGCGATGATGTGTCTCATGCCTCTTATGGCTAATGGGCCCCTTGGAATGGCGATAATGTATATGACGACCCTTTTGGCTAATGATCCCCTTGGATGGGTAATGATGTGTCTTACACCCGTCGGGGCTAATGATTTCCTTGGATAGGCAATGATGTGACTCACGTCCCCTAAGGCTAATTAGCCCCTTAGATTGGCAATGATGTATCTCACGCCCCATATGACTAATGATTCCCTTATGGCTAATGAGCCCCTTTGATGGGCAATGATGTGTCTGACGCTCCTTAGAGTAATTGGACCCCTTCGATAGGCGATGATGAGTCTCACACCCCTTAGTTCTAATGATCCCCTTGGATGGGTTATGATGTATCTGATGTCCCTTAGGGCTAATAGCCCCTTGGATAGGCTAATGAGCCCCTTTGATGGGCGATGATGTTTCTCAGGCCACTTAGAGCTAATGAGCCTCTTGGATGGGCGATGATGTGTATGATGCCCCTTTGGGCTAAGGATCCCCTTAGATGGGTGATGATGTGTCTAACACCCCTTAAGGCTAATAAAACCCTTGGATGGGCGATGATGTGTCTTACACCCCTCAGAGCTAATGAGCCCCTTTGATGGGAAATGATGTATATCACGCCCCTAATGGGTAATGATCCCCTTTGTTGAGCGATAAAGTGTTTGATGCCCCCATTGTCTAATGATCCCCTTGGTAAGGCGATGATTTGTCTCACGCCCCTTAGTTTTAATGAGCCCCTTGGATAGGCGATGATGTGTCTGATGCCCCTTAGGGGTAATAAGCCCTTTAGATGGGCCATGATGTGTCTCAAGCCCCTTAGGGCTAATGGAACCCTTGGATTGGCGATGATGAGTAAGACGCCCCTTAGGGTTGATGAGCCCCTTGGATGGGTAATGATGTGTCTGACGCTCCTCAGGGCTAATGAGCCCCTTGGATTGGCATAATGTGTCTGACACCCTTTAGGGCTAATAAGCCGCTTGGATGGGCAACAATGTATCTCACGCCCCTTCGGGCTAAAGATCCCCTTTGATGGGCGATGATGTGTCTGATGCCCTTGGGGCAATTGAGCCCCTTGGATGGGCGATGATGTGTATGACGCCCCTTAAGGCTAATGAGCCCCTTGGATGGGTTATGATGTGTCGGACGCCCCTTAGAGCTAATGAGCCCCATGGATGGGCGATGATGTGTCTTACACCCCTCTGGGCTAATAAGCCCCTTGGATAGGCAATAATATGACTCACGCCCCTAAAAGCTAATTAACCCCGTTGATGAGCGATAAAGTGTCTGATGCCCCTAGGGCTAATGAGCCCCTTGGATAAGCGATGATTTATCTGATGCCCCTTAGGGCTAATGAGCACCTTAGATTGGTGATGATGTTTTTGACGCCCCTTAGGGCTAATGAGCGCTTTGGATGGGCGAAGATGTGTCTTACACCCCTCAGGGCTAATGAGCCCCTTGGATGGGCAATGATATGACTCACGCTCCTTATGGCTAATTAGTCCCTTGGATGGGAAATGATTTACCTCACGCCTTGAAGGGCTAATAACCCCCTTTGATGGACGATAAAGTGTCTGATGCCCCTATGACTAATGACCCCCTTGGATGGGTGATGGTTTGTTTGACGCACCTTAGAGCAATTTAGCCCCTTGGATAGGCGATGATGTGTCTGATCCCCCTTAGGGGTAATGAGCCCTTTGGATGGGACATGTTTTTTCCCACGCCCCTTAGGGCTAATAGGACCCTTGGATTGGCGATGATGTGTATGACGCCCCTTAGGGTTAATGAGCACCTTGGATGGTTAATGACGTGTCTGACGCCCCCCAGGGCTAAGGAGCCCCTTGGATGGGCAATGATGATTCTTACGCCCCTTAGGGCTAATGATCCCCTTTGTTGGCGATGATGGATCTGATGCCCCTTGGGCTAATGAGCCCCTTGGATTGGCGATGATGTGTCTTACGCCCCTTATGGCTAATGGGCCCCTTGGATTGACAATGATGTGTATGACTCCCCTTAGGGCTAATGAGCTCCTTGGATGGGTAATGATGTGTCTGACGCGCCACAGGGCTAACGAGCCCCTTGAATGAGAAATGATGAATCTCACGCCCTTTAGGGCTAAAGATCCCATTTGATGGGCGATGATGTGTATGACGCCCCAAAGGGCAATTTAGCCTCTTATATGGGCAATGATGTGTCTCACGCCACTTATGGCTAATAGGCCCCTTAGATAAGACCTAATGTGTCTGATGCCTCTTAGGGGTAATAAGCCCCTTAGATGGGCGATGATGTGTCTGACGCCTCTTAAGGCTATTAAGAACCTTGGATGGGCGATGATGTTTCTCACGCCCCTTAGGGATAATGAGCCCCTTGGATTGGCGATGACGTGTCTGATACCTCTTAGGGCTAATGAGCCCCTTGGATGGGCAACGATGTATCTCACGCCCCTTAGGGCTAATAATTCCCTTTGATGGGCGATGATGTGTCTGATGCCCTTAGGGCTAATGATCCCTTTGGATGGGCGATGGTGTGTCTAACGCTCCGTAGACCAATTGAGCCCCTTGGTAAGGCGATGATGTGTCTCACGCCCCTTAGTTCTAATGAGCCCCTTGGATGGGCGATGATGTGTCTGATGCCCCTTGGATTGGCATAATGTGTCAGACACCCCTTAGGGCTAATGAGCCGCTTGGATGGGCAACGATGTATCTCACGCCCCTTAGGGCTAATGATCCCTTTTGATGGGCGATGATGTGTCTGATGCCCTTCGGGCTATTGAGCCCCTTGGATGGGCGATGATGTGTATGACGCCCCTTAAGGCTAATGAGCCCCTTGGATAGGTTATGATGTGTCTGACGCCCCTTATAGCTAATGAGCCCCATGGATGGGCGATGATGTGTCTGATGCCCCTTAGGGTTAATGAGCACCTTAGATGGGTGATGATGTGTTTGACGCCCCTTAGGGCCAATGAGCCTCTTTGATGGGCGATGATGTGTCTTACACCCCTCTAGGCTAATAAGCCCCTTGGATGGGCAATGATATGACTCACGCCCCTAAAAGCTAATTAACCCCGTTAATGGGCGATAAAGTGTTAGATTCCCCTAGTGAAAGGAATGGTGTCCTTCGAACAAGTGTATTATTCTGATAGCGGGTTCAAAATTATTAGAAAGCTAATATATTCAGCAAGGTCAAGTGATCGGAATACTTGGGTGGAGGCCGCTTCCGATCAGTAATATTAATATAATTAATATTACATCTTAATCTTGACTGAACCCTTCGGGTCACACCCAAGCAAATATATGCGAACCAACTCGACGAATTAATTCGGAAGAAATTACTTCGTCGCCCGAGTGTTAAATAATTACACATCGGTAATTCGAGCTTAGAGCGTCGAAACCGATCGTCGGAAGTTAAGTCTAAATAATAACTGACAAGACGCGCAAAATAAAAATAAATCAACAATATTCCCGAAAATACCCCCAGCATCGGAGGGCCCCGAGCATTCGAATGCTAAGGGCAAGACGAGCCGGCGCACCGTGCTGCAGCCACGGCCAGCCGCGGCTAGGCACAGCAGCAGCCGCGCTGCGCCACAGCAGCAGTCGCACCACGACAGCAGCCGTAGCCGCACCACGCCACAGCAGCAGCTGGTGCGGGCTGGGCTCGGGCTGGGTGCGGGCCAGGTGCAGGCTGGGCTCGGGCCGGTCTCGGGCTTGGCTCGTGACTTGGCTCGGGCCATAGGGCCGTGAATAAGGGGAAGGTTGGAATATGGGAGCAAGTGGGTTGCCATGTGGCACAAGGTGAGGGAGAGAGTGGGTAGCAAGTTTGGTCCCCATCTCCAAGTGGTCCTCACCTACTCTCTCATGTATGCTTGACACTTGTTGATTTATTACTAGTTTGCTTAATAATTTTATTTTAGCTTTAAAATAAAATGAGAAAATCTCATTGTCCCACATTGATAGGAGAGATTTTCATACTCCCATCATTCCCTATAAATACCCAACTTTGGGCATTGGAAATGATGCTTGAGTGGGACCTCTTAAAACTCTTAAAGTCATATAACACTCTGGTTTTGGTCGGACCTCGCTAACCCCCAGGTTGTAGACCTTAAAGTTGTGTTCGCCTTTTTGTGGTTGGATACTGTCGGAGGCGCGACGCTTGACGTGCTCGTAGCTTTCAAGTAAGAGCCCCGGTTTTTGGGCGAACCTCGCTTCGAGGGTAAGATTCGTTATCTTTTCTTTGTGTTTATTTATTTATGATTTATGGTTTTAATTATTGCGAGCGGTTCCTTGGGTCGGGGTTTGTTTCCGCGGTGAGTCGGACTCACCAAACCCTAACAGTGGTATCAGAGCCTCGCTCGTTTATTTTTATAATCATATTTTTCAAGGTTTATTTTGGCTTAATTTTCTGGTTTAAGTTTCTAATTAGATTAGTAGCTCGGTTTTATTTATTTTAATCCCGTTTTAAGGGGACTGTGTTTTAGCCAAATTCTGACCAGAAATGCCTGTTTCGAGGGGTTTTTCGTTTTTGACGAAAAATTTTAAGTCTTTTCTAACCTTGAAATTAATGGCATAAATTGTTGATTATATGTTTGATTATTTGCATTATTTTCTGCATTTTTATGTCCCCTTAAAGAACACTTACTTGGTAGTATTTGATGCTTAAAGGTTGATTTATTTTCACATAATTGCAAACTAATTGCTTTTTAGTGTGAAAGTTTTATTTTTGAGGCTTCCTAAGTGTTAAAGATTCAATCTTTATTTGTGATAAGTGATTGAAACTTTAAAAACCACTAAATTCCATGTTATTTTGTGTTAAACTTTGATGTTTTAATCATTTTGAGTTGATTGGAAACATAAAGTTTCGATTTTTGTGATAGAAATTTGGTTATCTTCATGTTGGAAGATATAATTTTCAAGGATTCACAAAATTTAGATGTTAGAATATTCATTTGAACATTAAAGTTCATATTTTTCAAACTTCCCTTTACTTTGTCAAATTCTCAAGTTTAATTTAAATTGATTAAATTGAAAGTAAGAAATTGCCTCAATTTTATGTTGCACCAAGATAGACCAATTTAATTAAGAATGGTTCTTGGAATTATTTTGGTTATTTGCACTTTGAAAATTTTATTAAGTTAGACTTTTTTAAAATTTTATTTTGCTCTCTAATTAGTTCTAAAATTTATTTAGAATTAATTATTGTTGTCTCGCGAAAAGGGATCCAATCCCGAGGCCGTGGCACGCAAAACGAGGCAATGCAATGCATCACCTTGGCGAGCCGGGCTGCACAATAGCCCATATGTGGCTGCCAAGGTGGCAGCACCACCTTAATTGCGGCCACACGCGCGGCAGCAGCCACGCGCGGGTGTGCCGTGGCAGCAGCTCGCGGCCGTGTGCCGTGGGCCGTGTGTTCTCGGTCTTGGCGTGTTTGTATGCTTGGTGCGGTGAGGTGTCTAGCCGTAGTAGGCTTGATGTTGCTTATTTTGCCGTTTTATCTATTTTAATTAATTATGTTTATTTTAATTAAAATTTTGGAAGGCTAGGCCTCGGTTTTGAGCGGCATTGGCAAAATTTCATTTTGACAAGTTTGGGTGCTACCGACTTAGTTAATTAGATTAATTAAGGAAATGCGGAATTTAGTGGGAGCTTCAATTATTAATGACGTAAATTATATAATCGGTTAAACAACTTTGACTAGTTTTAATTAGGCGTGTTAATCGGATTAACCACCTAGAATAGTTACTAGTGCGCGCGTTGTTTAAATGCATTTTATTTTGTTTTAATTTGTAAATTGCATGGGCCATTTACAAATAGTGAATGGATGAATGGAATATATATATTTTCTCTCACAGGTTTTATGAAATGGCAACTAGTGGGACCCAACTAGGATAGAAAATACGGACTACGTGCCCTTATGTATTTTTGTAAATCTAAATACGGTCTACGCACTGTTAAGTATTTTTGTACTTTATTATTTACATCATTACTAGTTGTAGACACTAGTTTTTGCATAGTTTGGTGAAGTCTTGAAGACGGCGTATCTTGGAAGACAAAGCCTTGAATTGCAAATGAAGACCTTTTGAAGATATGAAGATCTCAAGGGGTCATGCTAGTTGCCAATATGCATCTATAATTTCGCTTTATATTTTATGCTTATATATATATGTGTGAATTATTCGTTAGATGCATGCTTAGGTTTTCTTGATGTTGCGATGATTAGTTAAGTTCACTTAAATCAACCAACATAGAAATCCTAGGTCCCTAATAATATTGAGTCAAACTTGCCTTTCCAAAACAACACTTACTAACCGAATGAGAGTGATGGTAGGCTACGCCAAAGTGAGGTGCCATCACTTCTCCAAGGGGCATAAGGCACACCGGGTGTGCACGTTCGTTTTGGTTTAACTCATCGGTATGAGTGAGGAGTCCTCACATACCGTGGCAAATGAGATACATCGTCAAAGATGCATTAGATGCGACGATTGTCTAACCAAGAGTGGCTTAAAGCCATTAGCAAGGCAATCCTTACCCTAGAAGATTGAGTTTTTAAGACAAGCCAAAGCATGCTTAACCACTCTTTGTTTCTTCGGATCTTGGAATCGCCTTATTTTCGCCAAATAGGGACAATTATTATGCGTAAATAAGACGTTTAATAAGATTGAAGTTTGCATGAATGCTATTAAATTTCAAACTTATTATGTTCTTGATAAATGGTTATACTTAGCACTTATATTTATAGTATTCCAAATCAAATAATATTGTTTCCATGATTGGTAAAGGAAATCCTTGAGAATAGTTCTCAAAGAAAGGAAAAGCATTTCTAAAATACAATTCTCATAAATGACTTTTATAATTAAGTCCGAAAGGACGGTTGGAGATCATGTATTCAAAATACTAGGTAGTTTTGATAAAACATGAGGTTTTGAGTTGCAAACTCAAGGTTGTCAATGTTTGACAACCAACGTATCTTTTCGCATCACAATTGAGTAGGACTCATTGATGTAGTAATTCGAGTAAGAATTAATGGAAAAGATGGAACTTTGTTTTACGGCGCACTAGGTGCTTGATTATGCCTAACAAAGTATAAGAGTCAAGGTACTTAAAGAAATGATTCTTAAAGTAAGACTATGAGATATTGTATGATAAGAAATATAGGAAAGAAGGAACAAAGAAAAGGAATTAGATTTCATTTCAACTCATGAGTTCATGTTATTGTATTTTACTTAGTAATTCGTTATCTTTACAAGTATCGGATACTTCTTGAGTGTTCCACTATGATAGTGACCTCAAACTATTGAAGTTAAGCTAAGTTATCTACTTACAAGCTTAGAATGAAGCAAGAAAAGCTACATCAGTTGTAAGATCGTATGTTTTGTTTAAAGACCTTTTAAGCCAAAGGCTGGAAAAAGTAATGGTTATTATGTTCCATAATCAGCAACTGATCCGTTTACACACGGAAAGACTCACATTTAAAGTAATGAGCAATAGTTGCGAGATTTATTTGAATGGGATGGTTATCCAAGCGTTGAGTTAAGAATGCTTGATTATAAATAAACATTTCTCTAACATGATAAACTCACTAAGTTCAAGTCATGGGCTTGATTTGCGTTCCAAACATCTTTAGCAATGTCACATCGACAAGAACGTACTCAAGGCTCTATTAAATAGGCTCTTGATAGTTGCTTGAATTGGAATCGTTCTAAGATAAGAAAGTCTTACTTGTTGAAACCGACAAAGCAGAGAGCAATTGTTCTTGGTATAGACAGTTGACTCCGAAGGCTAAAGAGGATTCAATTACTTCAGCGTTTCACAAAGAATTTGAAAGGATATGGCTATATTCATAAAATGTAAACAAACTTGACTTGAGTAGCTCAAGAGTTCAGTGAAGTACAGAATCGACTTGGCAAGATATCAAAATGTCTAGATTAGATCGAGAGATGTTTGCTTGAGCCAAGCGTGACTATCTCAAAGTTATGAATGGAAATTTTCATAAATAACTCCACAAAGAACATGGTGTGTCTTCACGGAGACCTCGGTGTCATTTGAAAATGACTCGAAAAATGATGGTTCACAACCCTTCCTATTAAGTTCTTAAAGATTTGCACAAATGACTAATGTTACACTAAACAAAATGGCGAAGCTAAGAAAGGACGCCATATTCAGTTATGGATAGAAATAACTTCTAAAAGTCTTTTCAAGTATATGTCTAAGGCTCTTAGTCTCAGTGGGAGTTCACTAGCTCAGTGGAAGCAGAGTGGCTCAGTGGGAGCTAGGTGACTCAGTAGGAGCTGAATGGCTTAATAAAGACTAAGATAGCTCAAGTAGGAGCTAACTGTTTGTTTCACAACAAACTTTTACCCAAAGACAATATGCATGTCACTTTATAAGCATTCAAGTGAGACTACGGGTATTACCTCCACATCCTAATTGAGAACAAAAAAAAATTGTTTGTTGCTCTAAGTAGTGTCGTTCTGGAAAGTAACACGTTTCCAAAATGACAAGTGGGAGGAAAATGAACTCGATGACCATCGATCTTAGCAACAAACTAGAATTGAGAATCTCGGAAGACCTTAAAGGAATTCGTGATAATGCTTGATCAAGAATACTCAAAAGGACTTTACAAGTGTCTTAAAAGAGAATTCATTACTCACAAAACATTAAAGATGTTGGAGTAAGATCAACATAATAAAATGGATTTGAAAGCGCCTTAAAACTCAGTGTTTGATGCCCCGTATAGGTATAGAATTCACCAAAGGCTTGGATTGAATCCTATAAATTTTCTATTAAGTTAGAAACAAACCTAAGACTTACAAGCATACTATTTACTATTAGATAGTAAAGGAATAATGTCTTGTAAGATAGCTACGACAAATCCAAATTCCGAATAATGGTTAAAAGCCATGAAAATCCGAAATACACTCCATGTTTGAAAATCATGTTTGAAACTTGATTAATTTGCATGAGAGGTGAAATACCCATCGATTGCCAATAAGTTTTCAAGGAGAAAACTAACAAATGTAGAAATGTATATGCATACATAGCTAGGTTGGTTGTAAAGGATATAATTAATTTCAAGGAGTTGATTTTAATAAAATCCCATTCACCAATCGGAATGCTCAAGTCTTTTCGTGATTGATCTAGCAAAATTGCGCATATGAAATATGGCAAAATAGATACCAAAATCGCCTTCCCAAAATGGAATTTTGGAAGTGACAATGGAATAGTCTAAGGGTTTTGAAAATCTAAATAATGCTTGATTTGAAAGCAAGCACATGGAATCTGTCATGGGATTAAAGGAAGCATTGCATGAAGGAATTGGAACGTGTTTTCTCATAAAGTTAATAAGAGGATTGACTTATGGAGAAACATAGAAATTCTGATGAACAAGAAGTTTAGTTGGAGCAAAAGTAATGGTCCAACAAGATGTTTACGAAATCTATTGTGAAACAACTATCAAATGCTAAATGCTTATATTTGAAAGTATTTTCGACAATGGACCAAGCTAAAGACGATACTTAGTACATGTTGGGAATTAAGTTCTATGGTATAGACTTAATTAAAGTGTTTAAATGAGTAAAGGAAATTACCATGTTAAAACATAAAGGACTTTGAAAGGCTTTCGACCCATATGTATGAAGCTAAGTAAATGTTTGAACTAAGTATAAGCTAGGCTAAGTACTAAATCAAACAAGAAAGACTCTAGTAAGAGACTTTCAATCATATCATATAGCGAACAATTTGGCAAGACTCAGTGTAACTGTATGAGCTAAATGTCACATGGATGGAATAAAATTGAGAATCATTCTAGAATTAAATCCATCATGTAAGGCTATGATATGGAATCGTCAGATGACTTACATGCTTAGAGCATGTGAAGTACGTATATAATACCAATCGACATTAATCTAAGTATTAGATCGTTAGATTATAGTCAAGAACATCCAAAGAACTTAGATAAGTAGTTGGATGAGTTCTTGACGCATGGAAACAAATATAATTTGAGTTTTGATGTTGCAAGCACAAACCTTAACAAGGATTAGATCCTTAGCAAGGAAGCCATTTATAAGCACGAGGCAAGAAGCGTTGTGGCTTGAGAATGGTAACATGGATGTGCATCCATATATGATGTGCGGGAATCTAAGGAAAATTTCCATGATCACAAGTGATTAGGGTATCCCAAATTGTTGTGAGTCGCTTGGAGTGAAACCCAAGCAAGGCATCATCAGGGAGTCTACTAAAATATATGTTGAGAATATTGTTGCCTTAAAGGCAATAATAAAGAAAGATGTTAAATGGAAAAGTTCGTTGTTGAACGTTGGTGATTGTAGGTTGTCAAGTAGAAGGTCTCGAATCATAAAATTGAGTGGGAGCCATTGCTTGAACAATAAATGGAAATGGTGGATAATGAAGATGCTAAGGTTTGCAAAGTAATTTTAACAAAACCTTTGCAATAAGTGAACGACAACATTCATAATTGCATGAAAGAAATCAAGCATATCAAATATGGGTGTGATTTCTATGAATGTTTTATGAAGAGTATTGCTCTTTAAACATTTGGGAAAAACCATTTATCATAAGATGAAACATTGTGAAGTTTCATAGTGGAATAAAATATTTCTAAATATTCCACAAAACTATTTAATTGTAGTTTAGAATTAAATAATAAGTCCATTCGATTTTAATAAATATTCAAAATAGGGTATCAAGTCAATGGCTTGGATAAAGAAACACCTATTAAGTGAACATTGAATATTTTAATCGAAAATTATCCCTAATCAAGGTCATATTTTGTGGACGATTGATGACCATCAGAGATTAGTGTGTAGTATGATTTGTAGCATCGTTTCTTGTGCAATTAGGATATAAATCATTTGCACAGGTATTGGTTTAGAACCATATTGGATCGACTTATGAGGATACTTTAACAGATTTAAAATCATCATAAGTATTTTCTCATTATTACTATCAGAACTCTTTTCCTTTGACCATGAGTAGTGGGAGATCTCTTGTTTGAGTACTGGTCCGCTTTGGTATCCGCCAAACGTTCGCCGTAACTGGGGATTATAAAGACAGATATTGGGCGGGTGAGTCCTCTTAGTAAGAGAAGCTACATTACAAGACTGGAAATGTCCCCCTACTAACAATAGGGAACATGTCTTGTTGTTAACAAGGCCTCTCGAAGAGCGAGACTGTTAAAAATGCATGGTCGTACTCAGATGGATTTTAGAAATCATCTGCTTATTGACAGTCAAACTCGGATTTCGAGAAACACTTCTAGACGTAACAGAGATGACTAGTAATCTTACTCTGTAGTTCATAAAGAGACATAGGATAAGGGCTATACACTAAATGCACACTTGTCCGGAAGGACAAGTGGGAGATTGAAAGGAATGGTGTCCTTCGAACAAGTGTATTATTCTGATAGCGGGTTCAGAATTATTAAAAAGCTAATATATTCAGCAAGGTCAAGTGATCGGAATGCCTAGGTGGAGGCCGCTTCCGATCAGTAATATTAATATAATTCATATTACAACTTAATCTTGACTGAACCCTTCGGGTCACACCCAAGCAAATATATGCGAACCAAGTCGTTGAATTAATTCGGAAGAAATTAATTCGTCGCCCGAGTGTTAAATAATTAGACATCGGTAATACGAGCTTAGAGCGTCGAAACCGATCGTCGGAAGTCGAGTCTAAATAATAAAAGATGAGACGCGCAAAATAATAATAAATCAACAATATTCCCGAAAATACCCCTAGTATCGGAGTGCCCCGAGCATCCGAATGCTAAGGGCAAGACGAGTCAGCGCATCGTGCTGCAGCCACGGCTAGGCACAGCAGCTGCCGCGCCGTGCCACGGCAGCAGCCGCAGCCGCACCACGGCACAGCAGCAGCTGGTGCGGGCTGGGCTCGGGCCGGGCTCGGGCTTGGCTCATGGCTTGGCTCGGGCCATAGGGCCGTGATTAAGGGGAAGGTTGGAATATGGGAGCAAGTGGGTTGCCATGTGGCACAAGGTGAGGGAGAGAGTGGGGAGCAAGTTTGGTCCCCATCTCCAAGTGGTCCTCACCTACTCTCTCATGTACGCTTGACACTTGTTGATTTATTACTAGTTTGCTTAATAATTTTATTTTAGCTTTAAAATAAAATGAGAAAATCTCATTGTCCCACATTGATGGGAGAAATTTTCATACTCCCATCATTCCCTATAAATACCCAACTTTGGGCATTGGAAATGATGCTTGAGTGGGAGTTAAATAGAGCATTCCATAATATTGGAAAAACTCTTAAACTCATATAACACTCGGGTTTTGGTCGGACCTCGCTAACCCTTAGGTAGTAGACCTTAAAGTTGTGTTCGCCTTTTTGTGGGTGGATACCGTCGGAGGCGCGGCGCTTGACGTGCTCGTAGCTTTCAAGTAAGAGCCACGGTTTTTGGGCGAAGCTCGCTTCGAGGGTAAGATTCATTAACTTTTCTTTGTTGCGAGCGGTTCCTTGGGTTGGGGTTTGTTTCCGCGGTGAGTCAGACTCACCAAACCCTAACAGCCCCTTAGGGGTAATGAGCCCCTTGGATGGGTAAAAATGTGTCTGACGCGCCACAGGGCTAACGAGCCCCTTGAATGAGAAATGATGAATCTCACGCCCTTTAGGGCTAATGATCCCCTTTGATGGGCGATGATGTGTATGACGCCCCTTAGGGCAATTTAACCTCTTATATGGGCAATGATGTGTCTCACGCCACTTAGGGCTAATAGGCCTCTTGGATAAGACCTAATGTGTCTTATGCCTCTTAGGGCTAATGAGACCCTTAGATGGACGATGATGTGTCTGACGCCCCTTAAGGCTATTAAGACCCTTGGATGGGTAATGTTGTATTTGACACGCCTTAGGGCTAATGAGTCCCTTAGATGGGTGCTGATGTGTCTGACACCCCTCAGGGCTAATGAGCCCCTTGGAAGAGCGATTATATGTCTAACGCCCCTTAGGGCAATTAGGCCCCTTGGATGGGCGATGATGTGTCTCACGTCCCTTAGAGATAATGAGCCCCTTGGATTGGCGATGACGTGTCTGATACCTCTTAGGGCTAATGAGCCCCTTGGATGGGCAACGATGTATCTCACGCCCCTTATGGCTAATAATTCCCTTTGATGGGCGATGATGTGTCTGATGCCCTTAGGGCTAATGATCCCTTTGGATGGGCGATGGTGTGTCTAACGCTCCGTAGACCAATTGAGCCCCTATGTAAGGCGATGATGTGTCTGATGCCCTTGCGGCTATTGAGCCCATTGGATGGGCGATGATGTGTTTGACGCCCCTTAAGGCTAATAAGCCCCTTTGATGGGTAATGATGTGTCTGACGCCCCTTATAGCTAATGAGCCCCATGGATGGGCGATGATGTGTCTGATGCCCCTTAGGGCTAGGGAGCACCTTAGATGGGTGATGATGTGTTTGACGCCCCTTAGGGCCACTAAGCCCCTTTGATGGGCGATGATGTATCTTATACCACGAAGGGCTAATGAGCCCCTTGGATGGGCAATGATATGACTTACGCTCCTTAAGGCTAATTAGTCCCTTGGATGGGCAATGATTTACCTCATGCCCCTAAGGGCTAATGATCCCCATTGATGGGCGATAAAGTGTCTGATGCCCCTAAGGCTAATGACCCCCTTGGATGGGCGATAATGTGTCTGATGCACCTCAGAGCAATTTATCCCCTTGGATAGGCAATGATGTGTCTGATCCCCCTTAGTGGTAATGAGCCCTTTGGATGGGACATGTTTTTTCCCACGCCCCTTAAGGCTAATGGGACCCTTAGATTGGCGATGATGTGTATGACGCCCCTTAGGGCTAATGACCCCCTTGGATGGTTAATGATGTGTGTGACGCCCCTCAGGGCTAAGGAGCCCCTTGGATGGGCAATGATGTTTCTCACGCCCCTTAGGGCTAATGATCCCCTAAATTGGTGATGATCCCCTTAAATTGGATGGGTAATGGTGTATTTGACACGGCTTAGGGCTAAGGAGCCCCTTAGACGGGTGATGATGTGTCTGACACCCATCAGGGCTAATGAGCCCCTTGGAAGGGCGATTATATGTCTAACGCCCCTTAAGGCAATTAGGCCCCTTGGATGGGCGATGATGTGTCTCACGTCCCTTAGGGATAATGAGCCCCTTGGATTGGCGATGACGTGTCTGTTACCTCTTAGGGCTAATGAGCCCCTTGGAGGGGCAACGATGTATCTCACGCCCCTTAAAGCTAATTATTCTCTTTGATGGGCGATGATGTGTCTGATGCCCTTAGGGCTAATGATCCCTTTGGATGGGCGATGTTGTGTCTAACGCTCCGTAGACCAATTGAGCCCCTTGTTAAGGCGATGATGTGTCTCACACCCCTTAGTTTTAATGAGCCCCTTTGATGGGCGATGATGTGTCTAATGCCCCTTAGGGCTAATAAGCGCTTTGGATGGGCCATGATGTGTTTCACGCCCTTTAAGGCTAATGGGACCATTGGATTGGCGATGATGTGTATGACGCCCCTTAGGGTTAATGAACACCTTGGATGGGTAATGATGTGTCTGACGCTCCTTCAAGGCTAATGAGCCCCTTGGATTGGCATAATGTGTCTGACACCCCTTAGGGCTAATGAGCAACTTAGATGGGCAACGATGTATCTCACGCCCCTTAGGGCTAATGATCCCCTTTGATGGGCGATGATGTGTCTGATGCCCTTGGGGCTAATGATCCCCTTTGATGGGCGATGATGTGTATGACGCCCCTTAAGCCTAATGAGCCCCTTGGATGGGTTATGATGTGTCTAACGCCCTTTATAGCTAATGAGCCCCATGGATGGGCAATGATGTGTCTGATGCCCCTTAGGGGTAATGAGCACCTTAGATGGGTGATGATGTGTTTGACGCCCCTTAGGGCAAATGAGCCCCTTTGATGGGCGATGATGTGTTTTACACCCCTCTGGGCT
Source organism: Chenopodium formosanum (assembly GCA_024500155.1). NCBI lineage: Eukaryota > Viridiplantae > Streptophyta > Magnoliopsida > Caryophyllales > Amaranthaceae > Chenopodium > Chenopodium formosanum. The sequence continues at coordinate 42,384,074 of CM044877.1, read as the reverse complement.
AATGAGCCCCTTGGATGGGCAATGATATGACTCACGCCCCTAAAAGCTAATTAACCCTGTTAATGGGCGATAAAGTGTCTGATGCCCCTAGGACTAATGAGCCCCATGGATGGGCGATGATTTGTCTGATGCCCCTTAGGGCTAATGAGCACCTTAGATTGGTAATGATGTTTTTGACGCCCCTTAGGACTAATGAGCCACTTGGATGGGCGATGATGTGTCTTACACCCCTCAGGGCTAATGATCCCCTTGGATGGGCAATGATATGACTCACGCTTCTTATGGCTAATTAGTCCCTTGGATGGGAAATGATTTACCTCACGCCCCTTCGGGCTAATGATCCTCTTCGATGGGCGATGATGTGTCTGATGCCCTTGAAGCTATTGAGCCCCTTGGATGGGCGATTATGTGTATGACGCCCCTTAGGGCTAATGAGCCCCTTGGATGGGTAATGATGTGTTTGACGCGCCACAGGGCTAACGAGCCCCTTGAATAAGAAATGATAAATCTCACGCCCTTTAGGGCTAATGATCCCCTTTGATGGGCGATGATGTGTAAGACGCCCCTTAGGACAATTTAGCCTCTTATATGGGCAATGATGTGTCTCACGCCACTTAGGGCTAATAGGCCCCTTGGATGCCCCTTGGATAAGACCTAATGTGTCTGATGCCTCTTAGGGCTAATGAGCCCCTTAGATGGGCGATGATGTGTCTAACACCCCTTAAGGCTATTAAGACCCTTGGATGGGTAATGGTGTATCTGACACGCCTTAGGGCTAATGAGCTCCTTAGATGGGTGATGATGTGTCTAATACCCCTCAGGGCTAATGATCCCCTTGGAAGGGCGATTATATGTCTAACGCCCCTTAGGGCAATTAAGCCCCTTGTATGGGCGATGATGTGTCTCACGTCCCTTAGGGATAATGAGCCCCTTGGATTGGTTATGACGTGTCTGATACCTCTTAGGGCTAATGAGCCCCTTGGATGGGCAACGATGTATCTCACGCCCCTTAGGGCTAATAATTCCCTTTGATGGGCGATGATGTATCTGATGCCCTTAGGGCTAATGATCGCTTTGGATGGGCGATGGTGTGTCTAACGTTCCTTAGACCAATTGAGCCCCTTGGTAAGGTGATGATGTTTCTCACGCCCCTTAGTTCTAATGAGCCCCTTGGATAGGCGATGATGTGTCTGATGCCCCTTAGGGCTAATGAGCACCTTAGATTGGTGATGACGTTTTTTACGCCCCTTAGGACTAACGAGCCACTTGCATGGGCGATGATGTGTCTTACACCCCTCAAGGCTAATGAGCCCCTTGGATGGGCAATGATATGACTCACGCTTCTTATGGCTAATTAGTCCCTTGGATGGGAAATGATTTACCTCACGCCCCTTCGGGCTAATGATCCCCTTCGATGGGCGATGATGTGTCTGATGCCCTTGAAGCTATTGAGCCCCTTGGATGGGCGATGATGTGTATGACGCCCCTTAGGGCTAATGAGCCCCTTGGATGGGTAATGATGTGTTTGACGCGCCACAGGGCTAACGAGCCCCTTGAATGAGAAATGTTGAATCTCACGCCCTTTAGGGCTAATGATCCCCTTTGATGGGCGATGATGTGTAAGACGCCCCTTAGGGCAATTTAGCCTCTTATATGGGCAATGATGTGTCTCACGCCACTTAGGGCTAATAGGCCCCTTGGATGCCCCTTGGATAAGACCTAATGTGTCTGATGCCTCTTAGGGCTAATGAGCCCCTTAGATGGGCGATGATGTGTCTAACACCCCTTAAGGCTATTAAGACCCTTGGATGGGTAATGGTGTATCTGACACGCCTTAGGGCTAATAAGCTCCTTAGATGGATGATGATGTGTCTAACACCCCTCAGGGCTAATGATCCCCTTGGAAGGGCGATTATATGTCTAACGCCCCTTAGGGCAATTAAGCCCCTTGGATAGGCGATGATGTGTCTCACGTCCCTTAGGGATAATGAGCCCCTTGGATTGGTTATGACGTGTCTGATACCTCTTAGAGCTAATGAGCCCCTTGGGTGGGCAACAATGTATCTCACGCCCCTTAGGGCTAATAATTCCCTTTGATGGGCGATGATGTATCTGATTCCCTTAGGGCTAATGATCCCTTTGGATGGGAGATGGTGTGTCTAATGCTCCTTAGAGCAATTGAGCCCCTTGGTAAGGTGGTGATGTTTCTCACGCCCCTTAGTTCTAATGAGCCCCTTGGATAGGCGATGAAGTGTCTGATGCCCCTTAGGGCTAATAAGCGCTTTGGATGGGCCATGATGTGTTTTTTACGCCCTTTAGGGCTAATGAGACCCTTGTATTGGCGATGATGTGTATGACGCCCCTTAGGGTTGATGAGCCCCTTGGATGGATAATGATGTGTCTGACGCTCCTTCAGGGCTAATGAGTCCCTTGGATTGGCATAATGTGTTTGACACCCCTTAGCGCTAATGAGCCACTTAGATGGGCAACGATGTATCTCACGCCCCTTAGGGCTAATGATCCCCTTTGATGGGCGATGATGTGTCTGATGCCCTTGGGGCTAATGATCCCCTTTTATGGGCGATGATTTGTATGACGCCCCTTAAGGCTAATGAGCCCCTTGGATGGGTTTTGATGTGTCTGACGCCCTTTATAGCTAATGAGCCCCATGGATGGGCGATGATGTGTCTGATGCCCCTTAGGGGTAATGAGCACCTTAGATGGGTGATGATGTGTTTGACGCCCCTTAGGGCAAATGAGCCCCTTTGATGGGCGATGATGTGTCTTACACCCCTCTGGGCTAATGAGCCCCTTGGATGGGAAATGATATGACTCACGCCCCTAAAAGCTAATTAACGCCGTTGATGGGCGATAAAGTGTCTGATGCCCCTAGGACTAATGAGCCCCTTAGATGGGCGATGATTTGTCTAATGCCCCTTAGGGCTAATGAGCACCTTAGATTGGTGATGATGTTTTTGACGCCCCTTAGGACTAATGAGCCACTTGGATGGGCGATGATGTGTCTTACACTCCTTCGGGCTAATGAGCCCCTTGGATGGGCAATGATATGACTCACGCTTCTTATGGCTAATTAGTCCCTTGGATGGGAAATGATTTACCTCACGCCCCTTCGGGCTAATGATCCCCTTTGATGGGTGATGATGTGTCTAATGCCCTTGAAGCTATTGAGCCCCTTGGATGGGCGATGATGTGTATGACGCCTTTAGGGCTAATGAGCCCCTTGGATGGGTAATGATGTGTTTGACGCGCCACAGGGCTAACGAGCCCCTTGAATGAGAAATGATGAATCTCACGCCCTTTACGGCTAATGATCCCCTTTGATGGGCGATGATGTGGAAGACGCCCCTTAGGGCAATTTAGCCTCAGATATGGGCAATGATGTGTCTCACGCCACTTAGGGCTAATAGGCCCCTTGGATGCCCCTTGGATAAGACCTAATGTGTCTGATGCCTCTTAGGGCTAATGAGCCCCTTAGATGGGCGATGATATGTCTGACACCCCTTAAGGCTATTAGGACCCTTGGATGGGTAATGGTGTATCTAGCACGCCTTAGGGCTAATGAGTTCCTTAGATGGGTGATGATGTGTCTAACACCCCTCAGGGCTAATGATCCCCTTGGAAGGGCGATTATATGTCTAACGCCCCTTAAGGCAATTAAGCCCCTAAGATGGGCGATGATGTGTCTTACATCCCTTAGGGATAATGAGCCCCTTGGATTGGTTATGACGTGTCTGATACCTCTTAGGGCTAATGAGCCCCTTGGATGGGCAACGATGTATCTCACGCCCCTTAGGGCTAATAATCCCCTTTGATGGGCGATGATATATCTGATGCCCTTAGGCCTAATGATCCCTTTGGATGGGCGATGGTGTGTCTAACGCTCCTTAGAGCAATTGAGCCCCTTGGTAAGGTGATGATGTATCTCACGCCCCTTAGTTCTAATGAGCCCCTTGGATAGGCGATGATGTGTCTGATGCCCCTTAGGGCTAATACGCTTTGGATGGGCCATGATGTGTTTCACGCCCTTTAGGGCTAATGGGACCCTTGGATTGGCGATGAGTTGTATGACGCCCCTTAGGGTTGATGAGCCCCTTAGATGGGTAATGATGTGTCTGACGCACCTCAGGGCTAATGAGCCCCTTGGATTGGCATAATGTGTCTGACACCCCTTAGGGCTAATGAGCCGCTTGGATAGGCAACGATGTATCTCACGCCCCTTAGGGTTAATGATCCCCTTTGATGGGCGATGATGTGTCTGATGCCCTTGGTGCTATTGAGCCCCTTTGATGGTCGATGATGTGTATAACACCCCTTAAGGCTAATGAGCCCCTTGGATTGGTTATGACATGTCTGACGCCCCTTATAGCTAATGAGCCCCGTGGATGGGCGATGATGTGTATGATGCCCCTTAGGGCTAATGAGCACCTTAGATGGGTGATGATGTGTTTGACGCACCTTAGGGCCAATGAGCCCCTTTGATGGGCGATGATGTGTCTTACACCACGCAGGGCTAATGATCCCCTTGGATGGGTAATAATATGACTCACGCTACTTAAGGCTAATTAGTCCCTTGGATGGGCAATGATTTACCTCACGCCCCTAAGGGCTAATGATCCCCATTGATGGGCGATAAAGTGTCTTATGCCCCTAGGGCTAATGACCCCCTTTGATGGGCGATAATGTGTCTGACCACCTTAGAGCAATTTAGCCCCTTGGATAGGAGATGATGTGTCTAAAGCCCCTTAGTGCTAATGAGCCCTTTGGATGGGACATGATGTGTCTTACGCCCCTTAGGGCTAACGGGACCCTTAGATTGGCGATGATGTGTATGACGCCCCTTAGGGCTAATGAGCTCCTTGGATGGTTAATGATGTGTCTAACGCCCTTCAGGGCTAATGAGCCCCTTGTATTGGCGATGATATGTCTAATACTCGTTAGGGCTAAGGAGCCTCTTGGATGGGATATAATGTTACTCACGCCCCTTGGGGCTAATGATCCCCTTTGTTGGCGTTGATGTGTCTGATGCCCCTTGGGCTAATGAGCTCCTTCGATTGGCGTTGATGTGTCTTACGCCCCTTATGGCTAATAGGCCCCTTGGATTGGCAATGATGTGTATGACGCCCCTTAGGGCGAATGAGCCCCTTGGATGAGAAATGATGAATCTCACGCCCCTTAGTTGGGAGATGATGTGTCTTACACCCCTCTGGGCTAATGAGCCCCTTTGATGGGAAATGATTTGAGTCACGCCCCTTAAGGCTAATTAGCCCCTTAGATAGGCAATGATGTATATCACGCCTCTAAGGGCTAATGATCCCCTTTATTGGGCGATAAACTGTTAGAAGCCCCTTGGGCTAATGATCCCTTTGGATGGGCGATGGTGTGTCTAACGCTCCTTAGAGCAATTGAACCCCTTGGTAAGGCGATGATGTGTCTCACGCCGCTTAGTTCTACTGAGACCCTTGGATGGGCGATGATGTGTTTGATGCCCCTTAGGGCTAATAAGCCCTTTGGATGGGCCATGATGTGTCTCACGCCCCTTATGGCTAATGGGACCCTTGGATTGGCGATGATGTGTATGACGCCCCTTAGGGTTGATGAGCCCCATGGATTGGTAATGATGTGTCTAACGCCCCTCAGGGCTAATGAGCCCCTTGGATTGGCATAATGTGTCTGACAGCCCTTAGTGCTAATGAGCCGCTTGGATGGGCAACGATGTATCTCACTTCCCTTAGGGCTAATGATCCCCTTTGATAAGCGATGATGTGTCTGATGCCCTTTGGGCTATTGAGCCCCTTGGGATGGGAGATGATGTGTATGACGCCCCATAAGGCTAATGAGCCCCTTGGATGGGTTATGATGTGTCTGACGCCCCTTAGAGCTAATGAGCCCCATGGATGGGCAATGATGTGTCTTACACCCCTCAGGGCTAATGAGCCCCTTGGATGGGCAATGATATGACTCATGCCCCTTAAAGCTAATTAGCCTCTTGGATGGGCAAATATGTATCTCACTCCCCTTAGGGCTAATGATCCCCTTTGATGGGCGATGATGTGTCTGATGCCCTTGGGGTTATTGAACCCCTTGGATGGGAGATGATGTGTATGACGCCCCTTAGGGATAATGATCCCCTTTGATGGGCGATAAAGTGTCCGATGCCTCTAGGGCTAATGAGCCCCTTAGATGGGCGATGATGTGTCTGATGCCCCTTAGGGCTAATGAGTACCTTAGATGGGTGATGATGTGTTTGACGCCCCTTAGGGCTAATGAGTTCCTTGGATGGGGGATGTTGTGTCTTACACCCCACAGGGCTAATGAGCCCCTTGGATGGGCAATGATATGACTCACGTTCCTTACGGCTAATTAGTCCCTTGGATGGGAAATGATGTACCTCACGCCCCTAAGGGCTAATGATCCCTTTTGATGGGCTATAAAGTGTCTGATGCCCAAGGGTTAATGTTCCCTTGGATGGGCGATGGCGTGTTTGACGCACCTTAGAACAATTTATCCCCTTTGATAGGCGATGATGTGTCTGAATACCCTTAGGGCTAATGAGCCCCTTAGATGGGTAATGATGTGTCTGACGCCCCTTACGGCTAAATGGGACCCATGGATGGGCCCTATTAGGGCTAATGAGCCCTTAGATAGGCGATGATGTATTTGACGTCCCTTAAGGCTAATAAGACCCTTGGATGGCTAATGATGTGTCTGACAACCCTTAGGGCTAATGAGCCTCTTAGATGGGCGATGATGTTTATGACGCCCCTTAGTGCTAATGAGCTCCTTGGATGGGTGATGATGTGTCTGACACCCCTCAGGGCTAATGAGTCCCTTGGAAGGGCGATTATATGTGTAACGCCCCTTTGGGAAATTGAGCCCCTGGGATGGGCGATGATGTGTCTGACGCCCCATAGGGCTAATGAGCCCCTTAGATGGGTGTTATGTGTTTGACATCGCTTAGGACTAATGAGCCCCTTAGATGGGCGATGATGTGTCTTACGCCCCTTAGAGCTAATGAGCCCCTTGGATGAATGATGATGTGCCTCACGCCCCTTAGGGCTAATGAGCCCCTTGGACAGGCTAATGAGCCTCTTAGGTGGGCGATGATGTGTCTGACGACCCTTAGGGCTAATGAGCCCCTTTGATGGGCGATGATGTGTCTTACACCCCTCAGGGCTAATGAGCCCCTTGGATGGACAATGATGTGAATCACTCCCCTTAAGGCTAATTAGCCCTTTGGATGGGCAATGATGTATCTCACGCCCCTATGGGATAATGATCCCCTTTGATAGGCGATAATCTGTCTGATTCCCCTAGGGCAAATGAGCCCCTTTGATGGGCGATGATATGCCTAACGCTCCTCAGAGCAATTAAGCCCCTTAGATAGGCGATGATGTGTCTCACACCCCATTGTTTTAATGGGCCCCTTGGATGGGAGATGATGTGTCTTAAGCCTCTTAGTTCTAGTGAGCCCTTCGGATGGGCAATGAATTATCTAACGCCCCTTAGGGCTAATGGGACTCTTGGATTGCCGATGATGTGTATGCCCCCCTAATGGATAATGAGCCCCTTGGATAAGTAATGATGTGTCTAACGCCCCTCAGGGCTAATGAGCCCTTTGGATTGGCGATGATGTGTCTGACACCCCTTAGGGCTAATGAGCCCCTTGGATGGGCCACGATGTATCCCATGCCCCTTAGGGCTAAAGATCCCCTTTGATGGGCGATGATGTGTCTGATGCCCCAAGGGCTAATGATCCCCTTGGATGGGCGATGATGTGTCTAACGCCCCTTAGAGCTAATGATCCCCTTTTATGGGAAAGGATGTGTTTGACACCCCTGAAGGCTAATAAGCCCCTTGGATGGGCAATTATGTGACACACGACCCTTAAAGCTAGTCAGCCCCTTGGATGGGCAATGACATATCTCAAACCCCTTAGGGCTAATGATCCCCTTTGATAGGCGATGATGTGTCTGATACCCCTAGAGCTAATGAGCCCCTTGGATGGGCGATTATGTGTCTGATGCTCCTTTGAGCAATTGTGCCCCTTCGATAAGCGATGATTTGTCTCACGCCCCTTAGTTCTAATGAGACCCTTAGATGGGTAATAATTTGTCTAACGCCTTTAAGGATATTGATCCCCATAGATGGGCGATGATGTGTCTGACGCCCCTCAGGGCTAACAAGTCCCTTGGATGGGTGATGATGTGTCACACGTCCCTTAGGGCTAATGATCCCCTTGAATGGGTGATGGTGTGTTTGATGCCCCTTAGGGCTAATGAGCCCCTTAGATAGGCAATGATGTGTCTGACGCCCCTTAGGGCTAATAAGCCCCATGGATGGGCGATGATGTGTCTTACACCCCTGAAGGCTAATGAGCCCCTTAGATGGGTAATGATATGACTCACGCCCCTTTAGGCTAATTAGCCCCTTGGATGGGAAATGATGTATCTCACGCCCCTTAGGGCTAATGATCCCCTTTGATGGGCGATAATGTGTATGTTGCTCCTAGGGCAAATGACCCCCTTGAATGGGTGATGGTGTGCTTGATGCACCTTAAAGCAGTTAAGCCAATTGGACAGGCGATGATGTCTCTCATATCCCGTAGTTCTAATGACCCCCTTGGATGGGTGATGATATGTCTAATGCCCCTTAGGGCTAATGTTCCCTTTGGATGGGCCATGATGTGTCTCACGCCCTTTAGGGCTAATGGGACCTTTTGATTGGCGATGATGTGTATGACGCCCCTTAGGGCTAATGAGCCCCTTAGATAGGCAATGATGTGTCTTAAGCCCCTTAGGGCTAATGAGCCCCTAAGATGGGCGATGATGTGTCTAAAGCCCCTTAGGGCTAATGAGCCCTTTGGATGGGCAATGATGTATCTCACGCCCCTTTGGGCTATTGAACCCCTTTGATGGGCGATGATATGCTTGACACTCCTTAGAGAAATTAAGCCCCTCTGATAGGCGATGATATGTCTTACGCCCTGTTGTTCTAATGGGCCCCTTGGATGGGCAATGATGTGTCTGAAGCCCCTTAGGGCTAGTGAGCCCGTCAGATGGGCGATGAATTATCTCACGCCCCTTAGGGCTAATGGGACCGTTGTATTGGCGATGATTTGGATGACGCCCCTTAGGGCTAATGGGCTCCATGGATGGGTAATGATGTGTCTGACGCCCCTCAGGGCTAATGAGCCAATTGGATTGGCGATGATGTGTCTGACACCCCTTTGGGCTAATGAGCCCCTTGGATGGGCTACGATGTATCTCACGCCCTTTAGGGCTAAAGATCCCCTTTGATTTGTGATGGTGTGTTTGATTCCCCACGGGCTAATGATCCCCTTAGTTGGGCGATGATGTGTCTGACGCCTCTTAGGGCTATAATCCCCTTTTATGGGAAAGGATGTGTTTGACAACCCTTAGGGCTAATAAGCCCCTTCGATGGGCAATTATGTGACTCACGCCCCTTAAGGCTAATTAGCCCCTTGGACGGGCAATGACGTATCTCACACCCCTTAGGGCTAATGATCCCCTTTGATATGCGATGATGTGTCTGATACCCCTAAGGCTAATGAGCCCCTTTGATGGGCAATATGTGTCTGACGCTCCTTTGAGCAATTATGTCCCTTCGATAAGCGATGATTTGTCACACGCCCTTAGTTCTAATGAGCCCCTTTGATGGGTAATGATTTGTTAGACACCCTTAAGGCTATTGAGCCCCATATTTGGGCGACGATGTGTTTAACGCCCCTTAGGGCTAACGAGCCCCTTGGATGGGCGATGATGTGTCACACACCCCTTCGGGCTAATGGCCCCTTGATTGGGCGATGATGTGTCTAAAGCCCCTTAGGGCTAATGATCCCTTTAGATGGGCGATGATGTGTCTGACGCCCCTTAGGGATAATGAGCCCTTTGGATGGGAAATGATATGAATGACGCCCCTCTAGGCTAATTAGCCCCTTGGATGGGCATTAATATATCTCACGCCCCTTAGGGCTAATGATCCCCTTTGATGGGCGATAAAATGTCTGTTGCTCCTAGGGCTAATGACCCCATTGAATGGGTGATGGTGTGCCTGACGCTCCTTCGAGCAATTAAGCCCCTTGGATAGGCGATGATTTCTCTCACGCCCCTTAGTTCTAATGACCCCCTTGCATGGGCCAGGATGTGTCTGAAGCTCCTTAGGGCTAGTGAGCCCGTCGGAAGGGCGATGAATTATATCACACCCCTTAGGGGTAATAAGCCCCTTGGATTGGCGATGATGTGTATGACGCCCTTTATGGCTAATGAGCCCTTTGGATTGGCGTTGTTGTGTCTGACACCCCTTAGGGCTAATGAGCCCCTTGGATGGGCGATGATGTGTCTTATTCCCCTAGGGCTAATTAGCCCCTTAGAAGGGCGATGATATGCCTGACGCTCTTTAAAGCAATTAAGCCCCTTGGATAGGCGATGATTTGTCTCACGCCCCATTTCTCTAATGGGCCCCTTAGATGGGCGATGATGTGTCTGAAGCCCCTTTGGGCTGATGAGCCTCTTGGATAATTAATGATGTGTCTTACGCCCCATAGGGCTAATGAGCCTATTGGATTGGCGATAATGTGTCTCACACCCCTTAGGGCTAATGAGCCCCTTGGATGGACAGCGATTTATCTTACTCCCCTAAGGGCAAAAGATCCCCTTTGATGGGCGATAATGTGCTTGATGCCCTAGGGGCTAATGATCCCCTTGGATGGGCGATGATGTGTGTGACGCCCCTGAGGGCTATTTAGCCCCTTGGATGGGCGATGATGTGTATGACACCCCTTAGGGCTAATAAGCCCCTTGAATGGGCCATGATGTGTCTGACACCCATTAGAGCTAATGAGCCCCTTAGATGGGTGATGATGTGTCTTACACATCTCATTGAATGGGCCATGATGTGTCTCACACCCCTTAGGGCTAATGACACCTGAGATAGTCGATGATGTGTCTGACGCCCCCTATGACTAATGGGCCCCTTGGATGGGCGATGATGTGTCTGATGCCCCTTAGGGCTAATGAGTCCTTTAGATGGGCGATAATGTGTTTTACACCCTTCAGGGCCAATGAGCCTTTTGGATGGGTGACGATGTGTCTTACAGATCTCATTGGATGGGCCATGATGTGTCTCACACCCTTAGCGCTAATGAGCCCCTTGGATGGGCGTTGATGTGTCTCACGCCCCGTAGGGCTAATGAGCCCCTTGAATAAGCGATGATGTGTTTGATGCCCCTTAGGGCTAACGAGCCCCTTAGATGGGCGATGATGTGTTTGACGACCCTTAAGGCTAAAGATACCCTTAGATGGGCGATGATGTGTCAGGCACCACTTAGGGCTAATACGCCGCTTAAATGGGCAATGGTGTGTCTCACACTCATTAGGGCTAATGAGCCTCTTAGATAAGCGATGATGGGTCTGACGTCCTTGAGGGCTAATGAGCCCCTTGGATAGGCGATGATGTGTCTTAAACCCCTCAGGGATAATGAGCCCCCTTTGATGTGAATTATTGATCCGAAAATCAACAAAACACAAGGGATATGTTTAAGTCTAATTCTATACAGGAAATCCACCAAGAATTAAACAAAAACTAAGATTAATCAATTAAGAATCCACCTAATTAATCAATCCAAACGAATGTTTTAACTAAAACAAGCAAAACAGCAATTGATCGCAATCAACCAAAACTCAAGTATGCAACTTAAGAAATAAATCTGAATATTAATCTATGTATATCTATTCATGTGTTTACAACCCTATTTATAAGACATAGTTTACCTAGGAAGATTAGGACAAGTCCCTAATTCAATCCTAATTAAACTAGAATTCTAACTTGCTTGAAGAGTGATGCAAGTCTAAGCATGCAGAACTTCGAAGATTTGCTTATCATGCATCAAGATAGCTTGTCCCTAAACATTGATTCAAGCCAAGCATTGCATGGACACTTTCTTGGATATCAAAGCAAAGCCACGGTTTGCTTAGTGGTTTTTCTTGGAGTCTAGTTCACTTTCTTCAACTTTCTTGAATTTTCTTTACTTAGATTTTGCTTACAAGTTTTTACCTTTCACTTGAAAGGGTTTTTCTTGGTTCAAGCATTAGGATCTTTAATCTTTATTTAGTTCTTTAATTTTTATTTATTTATTTAGTTGCTTTAAAAATCAGTTAGTTAGCAAAATAAATCAGTTTAGGCGTGTGCTTGTTCTCCAAGGTGTTTGGTGTATGCTTGTGCGCCAAGGTGCTTGCTCTTCAAGCAAGTTAGAATTCTAGTTTAATTAGGATTGAATTAGGGACTTGTCCTAATCTTCCTAGGTAAACTAAGTCTTATAAATAGGGCTGTAAACACACAAATACATACATAGATTAATATTCAGATTATTTCTTAAGTTGCATACTTGAGTTTTGGTTGATTGCGATCAATTGCTGTTTTGCTTGTTTTAGTTAAAACATTCGTTTGGATTGATTAATTAGGTGGATTCTTAATTGATTAATCTTAGTTTTTGTTTAATTCTTGGTGGATTTCCTGTATAGAATTAGACTTAAACATATTCCTTGTGTTTTGTTGATTTTCGGATCAATAATTCACATCATCTTTGGTATCAGAGCCAGGTTACGCAACTTCGGGAAAAATTAAACTGGGAACAATTGGCTGGGAATTTTTGCGTGATTTTTTTTGCATTGAACTCTACAAACGTCCATCTATCACCATATAAAATTTCATAATTTTTAGTTAAGTAACGCGTTCTACACAGCCTCAAACATTTGGTGTTTGTGCACTGATTTGCGGTTGAGAGTCCGGTTTTTGTGTTGCCTAGTTTTACTTCAAGATTCGATCTTTTAATCAAGATTTTTGCATGAACTGACTTGGTTTGTGTAGGAATCATGAGTGACGAGGAGGTTCCACAAGTTCCAAGGGGATTAACCTTAGAACAGGCTCAAAATCTTAGAAGAGATAGGCGAATTGACGAGTTGGCAGCAAGGATGGATGATATATTAAAAAGGCTTGATACTCTTGCTGGAGATTCTTCAAGAAAAGGGAATTCTAACCCTAATTCTGGTTCAAGTGAGGAAAAACAACCAAGGAGGAATCCAAGGAGGCCACGAAATAATTATTTGTCAAGTGATGAATCACCAAGGCCTAGGAGAAAAGATCGACCAAAGGATGATGATAGGAACCTTAGATTAGATCTTCCCGAATTCAATGGGAGTATGAATGAACCTGAAAAATACTTTGAGTGGATTAGAAGGGCCGAGACACTTTTTGATTACAAGGAGTATGATGAAAGGAAAAGATGCAAATTGGCTGAATTAAAACTGACCGGTTATGCTAGTCTTTGGTATGATAATCTAAAGAAGAAAAGGCATAAGGAGGGGCGTGCAAGAATCTCAACTTGGGAACAACTCAAGAAGCACATGAAAAAAAGGTTCGTACCTAGTGATTATATTCAAGATGTTTATCTTAAGATGCAACTCTTTAAACAAAATTCTATGACTGTTGAGAATTATATTGGTGAATTTGAAAAGTTATGCATGCTATGTGGCTTAGAAGAGATTGTTGAGCATAAGATTGCTAGATTTATTTCGGGGTTGAATGATAATATTGCTGAAAAAGTTAAATTGCAACAATATTGGTCCTTTGAGGATGTTTGCAAGGTAGCTTTGAAAGTTGAAAAACAGATAAAGGGGAAGAAAGGGACGTACACTAAGCCCTTTGTAAAAGGTTTCACTAAACCTTTTGAGAAGAACAGCTTGGAGAAAAGTGGTTCTAGTTCGAACTACAAGGAGACTAAATCAAAGTTTGAAGCTCCTAAAAAGCTTGTTGAAGATAGGAAGTGCTTCAAGTGTGGTAGTGTTGGTCACATTGCAACTAATTGTCCATCAAAAAGAGTAATGACTGCTCAAGAGTGGGAACAAGAACAAGCTAAGTGTGAGCAAGGTAGTGACTATGAAGAAAAGAACGAAGAGGAAAACTTTGAAGAAGAGGAGGGGCATATTGACGAAATTGATCCCGAGACTCATGGTCAAAGTTTGGTTCTAAGAAGGGCACTACACTCTAAAACCGTACCTATGGAAAACAATCAAAGGGAGAAAATCTTTCTTACAAGGTGCAAGGTAGAAGATAGGTTGTGTGATATGATCATAGACACGGGGAGTTGCACTAATGTGGTATCTACAACTTTGGTAGTCAAATTGAAGTGGCCAACTACTGAACATCCAAGCCCTTATAAGCTTCATTGGCTTAATAATTCGAGTGATGTTAAGGTAACTAAACAAGCCTTAATCTCCTTTTCAATTGGTAAATTTCATGATAAAGTTTTGTTTGATGTTTGTCCTATGGATGCTTGTCATATACTATTAGGCCGTCCTTGGCAATATGATAGATTTGTGAAGTTTGATGGAAGGACTAATGTGTATGTTGTGAGAAAAGGAGAAAAAGAGAGACCGGTTGCTTTAAAACCTTTGATAAGCAACAAGTCTTCTAATGTTACCTCTAATTCGAAGAGTTCTTATTTGATTAGTGAGAGGGAATTAGAAAAAGAGATTTGCAGCAACAATGTGGTATATATACTTGTTTCTAATGAGATTCGAATTGATCAAGATAAACAAGCAAAGAGGCCGTATGAATTGGAATCTGTTTTAGAAGAATTCAAGGATGTCTTTCCTAAGGAATTACCTCTGGGACTACCTCCTATTCGTGGGATAGAGCATCAAATTGACTTGATTCCGGGAGCATCATTACCTAATAAGGCAACCTATAGAAGTAATCCGGAAGAAACAAAGGAGATGCAAAGGCAAATTGAAGAGCTTATGGCTAGAGGATACATGAGGGAAAGTATGAGCCCTTGTGCTGTGCCTACTTTACTTGTCCCAAAGAAAGATGGGAGTTGGCGCATGTGTATTGATAGTAGGAGTGTGAATAACATCACTATCAAATACCGATTTCCTATTCCAAGATTAGATGATCTACTTGATGAACTACATGGTTCAAAGTTGTTTTCTAAGATTGATCTTATGAGTGGTTATCATCAAATTCGAATGAGAGAAGGAGATGAGTGGAAAACAGCATTCAAGACTAAGTTAGGGTTGTATGAATGGTTGGTGATGCCGTTTGGACTCACTAATGCACCTAGCACTTTCATGAGGTTTATGCATGAGGTACTTAAACCTTTCCTTGGCAAGTTTGTTGTTGTTTATTTAGATGATATTCTGATATACTCTAAAAATTTGCATGATCATTTAAATCATCTAACAAGTGTGTTTGAAGTGTTAAGAGAGAAGAAACTCTATGCTAAGCTTGAAAAATGCTACTTCTTAGTGCCTAGTGTTACTTTTCTTGGCTATGTTGTATCAAAAGATGGAGTTTCAGTTGATCATTCGAAAGTAGAGGCTATTAAAACTTGGCCTATTCCTACTAATGTGAGTGATCGAGATACAAAGTTCATGAGTTTTGTTTGGAAGTCTTTATGGAAGCTTGTGGGAACTAAATTGCTCTTTAGTACATCTTACCATCCACAAACTGATGGACAAACCGAGGTTACTAATCGTACTCTTGGTGCGCTTTTGCGTGGGTTAGTGAGTAAGACACAAAAGGATTGGGACATCAAGTTAGCTCATGCGGAGTTTGCTTATAATAGATCACCTACATATGCTACCAAACATAGTCCTTTTGAGGTAGTCTATGGAGTCAATCCGAAACTTCCAATTGATCTTGTTCCATTGCCTAAGGGTGAGTTAATTCACAAAGATGCCGAGTCTAAGTTGAAGAGTATGCTGAAATTACATGCTCAAGTTCGAACAAGAATAGAGAAAGTAAATGACATGTACAAAGCTAGAGCAAACAAGCATAGAAAGCAACAAGGTTACAATGTTGGAGACTTGGTATGGTTACATTTGAGAAAGGAAAGATTTCCAGGAAAACGCAAGAATAAGTTGATGCCTAGAAGTGAAGGTCCTTTCAAGATTATTGAGAAGATCAATGACAATGCTTATAAGTTAGAACTTCCGGGAGAATATGGAGTTAGTGCAACATTCAATGTTGGCGATTTGGCTAAGTATATTCCTGATGAGGAACTTCGAGATTTGAGGACAAATTCTTTCGAAGAAGAGGAGGATGATGCAAGTCTAAGCATGCAGAACTTCGAAGATTTGCTTATCATGCATCAAGATAGCTTGTCCCTAAACATTGATTCAAGCCAAGCATTGCATGGACACTTTCTTGGATATCAAAGCAAAGCCACGGTTTGCTTAGTGGTTTTTCTTGGAGTCTAGTTCACTTTCTTGAACTTTCTTGAATTTTCTTTACTTAGATTTTGCTTACAAGTTTTTACCTTTCACTTGAAAGGGTTTTTCTTGGTTCAAGCATTAGGATCTTTAATCTTTATTTAGTTCTTTAATTTTTATTTATTTATTTAGTTGCTTTAAAAATCAGTTAGTTAGCAAAATAAATCAGTTTAGGCGTGTGCTTGTTCTCCAAGGTGTTTGGTGTATGCTTGTGCGCCAAGGTGCTTGCTCTTCAAGCAAGTTAGAATTCTAGTTTAATTAGGATTGAATTAGGGACTTGTCCTAATCTTCCTAGGTAAACTAAGTCTTATAAATAGGGCTGTAAACACACAAATACATACATAGATTAATATTCAGATTATTTCTTAAGTTGCATACTTGAGTTTTGGTTGATTGCGATCAATTGCTGTTTTGCTTGTTTTAGTTAAAACATTCGTTTGGATTGATTAATTAGGTGGATTCTTAATTGATTAATCTTAGTTTTTGTTTAATTCTTGGTGGATTTACTGTATAGAATTAGACTTAAACATATTCCTTGTGTTTTGTTGATTTTCGGATCAATAATTCACATCAAAGAGCAAGCACCTTGGCGCACAAGCATAGACCAAACTCCTTGGAGAACAAGCACACGCCTAAACTGATTTATTTTGCTAACTAACTGATTTTTAAAGCAACTAAATAAATAAATAAAAATTAAAGAACTAAATAAAGATTAAAGATCCTAATGCTTGAACCAAGAAAAACCCTTTCAAGTGAAAGGTAAAAACTTGTAAGCAAAATCTAAGTAAAGAAAATTCAAGAAAGTTCAAGAAAGTGAACTAGACTCCAAGAAAAATCACTAAGCAAACCGTGGCTTTGCTTTGATATCCAAGAAAGTGTCCATGCAATGCTTGGCTTGAATCAATGTTTAGGGACAAGCTATCTTGATGCATGATAAGCAAATCTTGGAAGTTCTCCATGCTTAGACTTGCATCATCCTCCTCTTCTTCGAAAGAATTTGTCCTCAAATCTCTAAGTTCTTCATCAGGAATATACTTAGCCAAATCGCCAACATTGAATGTAGCACTAACTCCATATTCTCCCGGAAGTTCTAACTTATAAGCATTGTCATTGATCTTCTCAATAATCTTGAAAGGACCTTCACTTCTAGGCATCAACTATTTTGCGTTTTCCTGGAAATCTTTCCTTTCTCAAATGTAACCATACCAAGTCTCCAACATTGTAACTTTGTTGCTTTCTATGCTTGTTTGCTCTAGGTTTGTAAATGTCATTTACTTTCTCTATTCTTGTTCGAACTTGAGCATGTAATTTCAACATACTCTTCAACTTAGACTCGGCATCTTTGTGAATTAATTCACCCTTAGGCAATGGAACAAGATCAATTGGAAGTTTCGGATTGACTCCATAGACTACCTCAAAAGGACTATGTTTGGTAGCATATGTAGGTGATCTATTATAAGCAAACTCCGCATGAGCTAACTTGATGTCCCAATCCTTTTGTGTCTTACTCACTAACCCACGCAAAAGCGCACCAAGAGTACGATTAGTAACCTCGGTTTGTCCATCAGTTTGTGGATGGTACGATGTACTAAAGAACAATTTAGTTCCCACAAGCTTCCATAAAGACTTCCAAACGAAACTCATGAACTTTGTATCTCGATCACTCACATTAGTAGGAATAGGCCAAGTTTTAATAGCCTCTACTTTCGAATGATCAACTGAAACACCATCCTTTGATACAACATAACCAAGAAAAGTAACACTAGGCACTAAGAAGTAGCATTTTTCAAGCTTAGCATAGAGTTTCTTCTCTCTTAACACTTTAAACACACTTGTTAGATGATTTAAATGATCATGCAAATTTTTAGAGTATAACAGAATATCATCTAAATAAACAACAACAAACTTGCCAAGGAAAGGTTTAAATACCTCATGCATCAACCTCATGAAAGTGCTAGGTGCATTAGTGAGTCCAAACGACATCACCAACCATTCATACAACCCTAACTTAGTCTTGAATGCTGTTTTCCACTCATCTCCTTCTCTCATTCGAATTTGATGATAACTACTCATAAGATCAATCTTAGAAAACAATTGTGAACCATGTAGTTCATCAAGTAGATCATCTAATCTTGGAATAGGAAATCGGTATTTGATAGTGATGTTATTCACACTCCTACTATCAATACACATGCGCCAACTCCCATCTTTCTTTGGGACAAGTAAAGTAGGCACAGCACAAGGGCTCATACTTTCCCTCACATATCCTCTAGTCATAAGCTCTTCAATTTGCCTTTGCATCTCCTTTGTTTCTTCCGGATTACTTCTATAGGTTGCCTTATTAGGTAATGGTGCTCCCGGAATCAAGTCAATTTGATGCTCTATCCCACGAATAGGAGGTAGTCCCGGAGGTAATTCCTTAGGAAAGACATCCTTGAATTCTTCTAAAACAGATTCCAATTCATATGGCCTCTTTGCTTGTTTAGTTTGATCAATTCGAATCTCATTAGAAACAAGTATATATATCACATTGTTGCTGCAAATCTCTTTTTCTAATTCCCTCTCACTAATCAAATAAGAACTCTTCGAATTAGAGGTAACATTAGAAGGCTTGTTGCTTATCAAAGGTTTTAAAGCAACTGGTCTCTCTTTTTCTCCTTTTCTCACAACATACACATTAGTCCTTCCATAAAACTTCACAAATCTATCATATTGCCAAGGACGGCCTAATAGTATATGACAAGCATCCATAGGACAAACATCACACAAAACTTTATCCTGAAATTTACCAATTGAAAAGGAGATTAAGGCTTGTTTAGTTACCTTAACATCACTCGAATTATTAAGCCAATGAAGCTTATAAGGGCTTGGATGTTCAGTAGTTGGCCACTTCAATTTGTCTACCAAAGTAGTAGATACCACATTAGTGCAACTCCCCGTGTCTATGATCAGATCACACAACCTATCTTCTACCTTGCACCTTGTAAGAAAGATTTTCTCCCTTTGATTGTTTTCTATAGGTACGGTTTTAGAGTGTAGTGCCCTTCTTAGAACCAAACTTTGACCATGAGTCTCGGGATCAATTTCGTCAATATGCCCCTCCTCTTCTTCGAAGTTTTCCTCTTCGTTCTTTTCTTCATAGTCACTACCTTGCTCACACTTAGCTTGTTCTTGTTCCCACTCTTGAGCAGTCATTACTCTTTTTGATGGACAATTAGTTGCAATGTGACCAACACTACCACACTTGAAGCACTTCCTATCTTCAACAAGCTTTTTAGGAGCTTCAAACTTTGATTTAGTCTCCTTGTAGTTCGAACTAGAACCACTTTTCTCCAAGCTGTTCTTCTCAAAAGGTTTAGTGAAACCTTTTACAAAGGGCTTAGTGTACGTCCCTTTCTTCCCCTTTATCTGTTTTTCAACTTTCAAAGCTACCTTGCAAACATCCTCAAAGGACCAATATTGTTGCAATTCAACTTTTTCAGCAATATTATCATTCAACCCCGAAATAAATCTAGCAATCTTATGCTCAACAATCTCTTCTAAGCCACATAGCATGCATAACTTTTCAAATTCACCAATATAATTCTCAACAGTCATAGAATTTTGTTTAAAAAGTTGCATATTAAGATAAACATCTTGAATATAATCACTAGGTACGAACCTTTTTTTCATGTGCTTCTTGAGTTGTTCCCAAGTTGAGAATCTTGCACGTCTAAGCATGGAGAACTTCAAAGATTTGCTTATCATGCATCAAGATAGCTTGTCCCTAAACATTGATTCAAGCCAAGCATTGCATGGACACTTTCTTGGATATCAAAGCAAAGCCACGGTTTGCTTAGTGATTTTTCTTGGAGTCTAGTTCACTTTCTTGAACTTTCTTGAATTTTCTTTACTTAGATTTTGCTTACAAGTTTTTACCTTTCACTTGAACCAGAATTAGGGTTAGAATTCCCTTTCCTTGAAGAATCTCCAGCAAGAGTATCAAGCCTTTTTAATATCTCATCCATCCTTGCTGCCAACTCGTCAATTCGCCTATCTCTTCTAAGATTTTGAGCCTGTTCTAAGGTTAATCCCCTTGGAACCTGTAGAACCTCCTTGTCACTCATGATTCCTACACAAACCAAGTCAGTTCATGCAAAAATCTTGATTAAAAGATCGAATCTTGAAGGAAAACTAGGCAACACAAAAACCGGACTCCCATCCGCAAATCAGTGCACAAACACCAAATGTTTGAGGCTGTGTAGAACGCGTTACTCAACTAAAAATTATGAAATTTTATATGGTGGTAGCTGGACGTTTTTAGAGTTCAATGCAAAAAGAATCACGTAAAAATTCCCAGCCAATTGTTCCCAGTTTAATTTTTTCCGAAGTTGCGTAACCTGGCTCTGATACCAAAGATGATGTGAATTATTGATCCGAAAATCAACAAAACACAAGGGATATGTTTAAGTCTAATTCTATACAGGAAATCCACCAAGAATTAAACAAAAACTAAGATTAATCAATTAAGAATCCACCTAATTAATCAATCCAAACGAATGTTTTAACTAAAACAAGCAAAACAGCAATTGATCGCAATCAACCAAAACTCAAGTATGCAACTTAAGAAATAAATCTGAATATTAATCTATGTATATCTATTCATGTGTTTTGATGCAAGTCTAAGCATGCAGAACTTCGAAGATTTGCTTATCATGCATCAAGATAGCTTGTCCCTAAACATTGATTCAAGCCAAGCATTGCATGGACACTTTCTTGGATATCAAAGCAATTGCATGGACACTTTCTTGGATATCAAAGCAAAGCCACGGTTTGCTTAGTGGTTTTTCTTGGAGTCTAGTTCACTTTCTTGAACTTTCTTGAATTTTCTTTACTTAGATTTTGCTTACAAGTTTTTACCTTTCACTTGAAAGGGTTTTTCTTGGTTCAAGCATTAGGATCTTTAATCTTTATTTAGTTCTTTAATTTTTATTTATTTATTTAGTTGCTTTAAAAATCAGTTAGTTAGCAAAATAAATCAGTTTAGGCGTGTGCTTGTTCTCCAAGGAGTTTGGTGTATGCTTGTGCGCCAAGGTGCTTGCTCTTCAAGCAAGTTAGAATTCTAGTTTAATTAGGATTGAATTAGGGACTTGTCCTAATCTTCCTAGGTAAACTAAGTCTTATAAATAGGGCTGTAAACACACAAATAAACAGATACATAGATTAATATTCAGATTATTTCTTAAGTTGCATACTTGAGTTTTGGTTGATTGCGATCAATTGCTGTTTTGCTTGTTTTAGTTAAAACATTCGTTTGGATTGATTAATTAAGTGGATTCTTAATTGATTAATCTTAGTTTTTGTTTAATTCTTGGTGGATTTCCTGTATAGAATTAGACTTAAACATATCCCTTGTGTTTTGTTGATTTTCGGATCAATAATTCACATCATCTTTGGTATCAGAGCCAGGTTACGCAACTTCGGAAAAAATAAAACTGGGAACAATTGGCTGGGAATTTTTGAGTGATTCTTTTTGCATTGAACTCTAAAAACGTCCAGCTATCACCATATAAAATTTCATAATTTCTAGTTGAGTAACGCATTCTACACAGCCTCAAACATTTGGTGTTTGTGCACTGATTTGCGGTTGGGAGTCCGGTTTTTGTGTTGCCTAGTTTTTCTTCAAGATTCGATCTTTTAATCAAGATTTTTGCATGAACTGACTTGATTTGTGTAGGAATCATGAGTGACGAGGAGGTTCCACAGGTTCCAAGGGGATTAACCTTAGAACAGGCTCAAAATCTTAGAAGAGATAGGCGAATTGACGAGTTGGCAGCAAGGATGGATGAGATATTAAAAAGGCTTGATACTCTTGCTGGAGATTCTTCAAGGAAAGGGAATTCTAACCCGAATTCTGGTTCAAGTGAGGAAGAACAACCAAGGAGGAACCCAAGGAGGCCACGAAATAATTATTCCTCAAGTGACGAATCACCAAGGCCTAGGAGAAGAGATAGACCAAAGGATGATGATAGGAACCTTAGATTAGATCTTCCCGAATTCAATGGGAGTATGAATGAACCTGAAAAATACTTTGAGTGGATTAGAAGGGCCGAGACACTTTTTGATTACAAGGAGTATGATGAAAGGAAAAGATGCAAATTGGCTGAATTAAAACTGACCGGTTATGCTAGTCTTTGGTATGATAATCTAAAGAAGAAAAGGCATAAGGAGGGGCGTGCAAGGATCTCAACTTGGGAACAACTCAAGAAGCACATGAAAAAAAGGTTCGTACCTAGTGATTATATTCAAGATGTTTATCTTAAGATGCAACTTTTTAAACAAAATTCTATGACTGTTGAGAATTATATTGGTGAATTTGAAAAGTTATGCATGCTATGTGGCTTAGAAGAGATTGTTGAGCATAAGATTGCTAGATTTATTTCGGGGTTGAATGATAATATTGCTGAAAAAGTTGAATTGCAACAATATTGGTCCTTTGAGGATGTTTGCAAGGTAGCTTTGAAAGTTGAAAAACAGATAAAGGGGAAGAAAGGGATGTACACTAAGCCCTTTGTAAAAGGTTTCACTAAACCTTTTGAGAAAAACAGCTTGGAGAAAAGTGGTTCTAGTTCGAACTACAAGGAGACTAAAGCAAAATTTGAAGCTCCTAAAAAGCTTGTTGAAGATAGGAAGTGCTTCAAGTGTGGTAGTGTTGGTCACATTGCAACTAATTGTCCATCAAAAAGAGTAATGACTGCTCAAGAGTGGGAACAAGAACAAGCTAAGTGTGAGCAAGGTAGTGACTATGAAGAAAAGAACGAAGAGTAAAACTTTGAACAAGAGGAGGGGTATATTGACGAAATTGATCCCGAGACTCATGGTAAAAGTTTGGTTCTAAGAAGGGCGCTACACTCTAAAACCGTATCTATGGAAAACAATCAAAGGGAGAAAATCTTTCTTACAAGGTGCAAGGTAGAAGATAGGTTGTGTGATATGATCATAGACACGGGGAGTTGCACTAATGTGGTATCTACTACTTTGGTAGACAAATTGAAGTGGCCAACTACTGAACATCCAAGCCCTTATAAGCTTCATTGGCTTAATAATTCGAGTGATGTTAAGGTAACTAAACAAGCCTTAATCTCCTTTTCAATTGGTAAATTTCATGATAAAGTTTTGTGTGATGTTTGTCCTATGGATGCTTGTCATATACTATTAGGCCGTCCTTGGCAATATGATAGATTTGTGAAGTTTGATGGAAGGACTAATGTGTATGTTGTGAGAAAAGGAGAAAAAGAGAGACCGGTTGCTTTAAAACCTTTGATAAGCAACAAGTCTTCTAATGTTACCTCTAATTCGAAGAGTTCTTATTTGATTAGTGAGAGGGAATTAGAAAAAGAAATTTGCAGCAACAATGTGGTATATATACTTGTTTCTAATGAGATTCGAATTGATCAAGATAAACAAGCAAAGTGGCCATATGAATTGGAATCTGTTTTAGAAGAATTCAAGGATGTCTTTCCTAAGGAATTACCTCCGGGACTACCTCCTATTCGTGGGATAGAGCATCAAATTGACTTGATTCCGGGAACACCATTACCTAATAAGGCAGCCTATAGAAGTAATCCGGAAGAAACAAAGGAGATGCAAAGGCAAATTGAAGAGCTTATGACTAGAGGATACGTGAGGGAAAGTATGAGCCCTTGTGCCGTGCCTACTTTTCTTGTCCCAAAGAAAGATGGGAGTTGGCGCATGTGTATTGATAGTAGGAGTGTGAATAACATCACTATCAAATACCGATTTCCTATTCCAAGATTAGATGATCTACTTGATGAACTACATGGTTCAAAGTTGTTTTCTAAGATTGATCTTATGAGTGGTTATCATCAAATTCGAATGAGAGAAGGAGATGAGTGGAAGACAACATTCAAGACTAAGTTAGGGTTGTATGAATGGTTGGTGATGCCGTTTGGACTCACTAATGCACCTAGCACTTTCATGAGGTTGATGCATGAGGTACTTAAACCTTTCCTTGGCAAGTTTGTTGTTGTTTATTTAGATGATATTCTGATATACTCTAAAAATTTGCATGATCATTTAAATCATCTAACAAGTGTGTTTGAAGTGTTAAGAGAGAAGAAACTCTATGCTAAGCTTGAAAAATGCTACTTCTTAGTGCCTAGTGTTACTTTTCTTGGCTATGTTGTATCAAAAGATGGAGTTTCAGTTGATCATTCGAAAGTAGAGGCTATTAAAACTTGGCCTATTCCTACTAATGTGAGTGATCGAGATACAAAGTTCATGAGTTTTGTTTGGAAGTCTTTATGGAAGCTTGTGGGAACTAAATTGCTCTTTAGTACATCTTACCATCCACAAACTGATGGACAAACCGAGGTTACTAATCGTACTCTTGGTGCGCTTTTGCGTGGGTTAGTGAGTAAGACACAAAAGGATTGGGACATCAAGTTAGCTCATGCGGAGTTTGCTTATAATAGATCACCTACATATGCTACCAAACATAGTCCTTTTGAGGTAGTCTATGGAGTCAATCCGAAACTTCCAATTGATCTTGTTCCATTGCCTAAGGGTGAGTTAATTCACAAAGATGCCGAGTCTAAGTTGAAGAGTATGCTGAAATTACGTGCTCAAGTTCGAACAAGAATAGAGAAAGTAAATGACATGTACAAAGCTAGAGCAAACAAGCATAGAAAGCAACAAGGTTACAATGTTGGAGACTTGGTATGGTTACATTTGAGAAAGGAAAGATTTCCAGGAAAACGCAAGAATAAGTTGATGCCTAGAAGTGAAGGTCCTTTCAAGATTATTGAGAAGATCAATGACAATGCTTATAAGTTAGAACTTCCGGGAGAATATGGAGTTAGTGCAACATTCAATGTTGGCGATTTGGCTAAGTATATTCCTGATGAGGAACTTCGAGATTTGAGGACAAATTCTTTCGAAGAAGAGGAGGATGATGCAAGTCTAAGCATGCAGAACTTCGAAGATTTGCTTATCATGCATCAAGATAGCTTGTCCCTAAACATTGATTCAAGCCAAGCATTGCATGGACACTTTCTTGGATATCAAAGCAATTGCATGGACACTTTCTTGGATATCAAAGCAAAGCCACGGTTTGCTTAGTGGTTTTTCTTGGAGTCTAGTTCACTTTCTTGAACTTTCTTGAATTTTCTTTACTTAGATTTTGCTTACAAGTTTTTACCTTTCACTTGAAAGGGTTTTTCTTGGTTCAAGCATTAGGATCTTTAATCTTTATTTAGTTCTTTAATTTTTATTTATTTATTTAGTTGCTTTAAAAATCAGTTAGTTAGCAAAATAAATCAGTTTAGGCGTGTGCTTGTTCTCCAAGGAGTTTGGTGTATGCTTGTGCGCCAAGGTGCTTGCTCTTCAAGCAAGTTAGAATTCTAGTTTAATTAGGATTGAATTAGGGACTTGTCCTAATCTTCCTAGGTAAACTAAGTCTTATAAATAGGGCTGTAAACACACAAATAAACAGATACATAGATTAATATTCAGATTATTTCTTAAGTTGCATACTTGAGTTTTGGTTGATTGCGATCAATTGCTGTTTTGCTTGTTTTAGTTAAAACATTCGTTTGGATTGATTAATTAAGTGGATTCTTAATTGATTAATCTTAGTTTTTGTTTAATTCTTGGTGGATTTCCTGTATAGAATTAGACTTAAACATATCCCTTGTGTTTTGTTGATTTTCGGATCAATAATTCACATCATGTTTACAGCCCTATTTATAAGACATAGTTTACCTAGGAAGATTAGGACAAGTCCCTAATTCAATCCTAATTAAACTAGAATTCTAACTTGCTTGAAGAGCAAGCACCTTGGCGCACAAGCATACACCAAACTCCTTGGAGAACAAGCACACGCCTAAACTGATTTATTTTGCTAACTAACTAATTTTTAAAGCAACTAAATAAATAAATAAAAATTAAAGAACTAAATAAAGATTAAAGATCCTAATGCTTGAACCAAGAAAAACCCTTTCAAGTGAAAGGTAAAAACTTGTAAGCAAAATCTAAGTAAAGAAAATTCAAGAAAGTTCAAGAAAGTGAACTAGACTCCAAGAAAAATCACTAAGCAAACCGTGGCTTTGCTTTGATATCCAAGAAAGTGTCCATGCAATGCTTGGCTTGAATCAATGTTTAGGGACAAGCTATCTTGATGCATGATAAGCAAATCTTGGAAGTTCTCCATGCTTAGACTTGCATCACCCTTGATAGGCAATTATGTGTCTAACGCCCCTTAGGAGAATAAAGCCTTTTGGATTTGCGATGATGTTTCTGACGCCCCTTAGGGCTAATGATCCCCTTGGATGGGAAATAATGTATCTCACTCCCGTTAGGGCTAATGATTCCCTTTGATGAGAAATGATGTGTCTGTTTTCCCTAGAGCTTATAGGCCCCTTTGATGTGTCTAACGCCCTCTAAGGCTAATAAGACCCTTGAAAGGGTAATGATGTGTCTCAAACCCCTTAGGGCTAATAAGCCCCTTTGGTGGGCGATTATATGTCTAACGCCCCTTAAGTAAATTGAGCCGCTTGGATGGGCGATGTTGTGTCTCACGCCCCTTAGGGCTAATGTGCCCCTTATATGGGCGCTGATGTGTCTGATGCCCCTTAGGGCTAATAAGCCCCTTAGATGGGCGATGATGTGTCTGACGCCCTTTATAGCTTATAAGCCCCTTTGGTGAGCGATTATATGTCTACCGCCCCTTAAGGAAATTGAGCCCCTTAGAGCTAATAAACCCCTTGGATGGGCGATGATGTGTGTGACGCTCCCTAAGGCTAATAAGACCCTTGAAAGGGTAATGATGTGTCTCACGCCCCTTAGGGCTAATAAGCCCCTCGGAGGGGCCATGATGTGACTGACCTCCTTTAAAGCTAATGAGCCCCTTAAATGGGCGATGATGTGTCTGACGCCCCTTAGGGCTACTAAGCCCCTTGGATAGGCGATTATATGTCTAACGCCCCTTAAGAAAATTGAGCCCCTTGGATGGGCGCTGATGTGTCTCACGCCCCTTAGGGCTAATGAGCTCCTTGTATAGGCGATGATGTGTTTGATGCCCCTTAGGGCTAATGACCCCTTATATGGGCGATGATGTGTTTGACGCCCCTAAGGTTATTGAGCCCCTTGGATGGGCGATGATGTGTCTGACACCACTTAAGGCTAATTAGCTCCTTGTTTGGGCAATAATGTGCCTCACGCCCCTTTAGCCTATTTAGGCCTTTGGATTGGCGATGATGTGTCTGACGCTCCTTAGAGATATTGAGCCTCATGGGTAGGCGATTATATGTCTCACGCCCCTTAGTTATAATGAGCCCATTTAGGCTTATAGGACCCTTGGAAGGGTAATGATGTGTCTGACGCCCCATAAGGCTAATAAGCCCCTTTGATGGGCCATCATGTGTCTAACACCCCTAAAAGCTAATGAGCCGCTTAAATGGGCGATGATGTGTCTAACGCCCCTTAGGACTAATGATCCCCTTGGTTGGACGATTATGTGTCTAACGCCCCTTAGGGAAATTGATGCCCTTGGATTGGAGATAATGTGTCTTACGCTCATTAGTGCTAATCAGCGCCTTGGACGGGCGATGATGTGTCTGATGCCCCTTAGGGCTAATGAGCCCCTTGGACTAGCTATGATGTATCTGACACCTCTAAGGGCTAATTAGCCCCTTGGATGGGTAATGATGTGTTTGACGGCCCTTAGGGTTAATGAGCCCCTTAGATAGATGATGATGTGTCTGACGCCCCTTAGGGCTAATGATCCTCTTTGTTGGGCGATGATGTGTCTTATGCCCCTAGGGTAATGAGCCCCTTTGATGGGCGATATTGTGTCTCACGCCCCAAAGGGCTAATGTGCCCCTTAGATGGGCGCTGATGTGTCTGATGCCCCTTAGGGCTAATGATCCCCTTAGATTGGCGATGATGTGTCTGACGCACTTTATGGCTTATTAGACCCTTAGATGGGTAATGATGTGTTTGACGCCACTTAGGGCTAATGAGCCCCTTAGATATGCGATGATGTGTCTAACGCCTCTTAAGGCTAATGTTCCCCTTGGATGGGTGATGATGTGTCTTACACCCCCCAGGACTAATGAGCCCCTTGGATAGGCGATTGTGGGTCTAACGCCCCTTAGGGAAATTGAGCCCCTTGGATGGGCGATTATGTGTCTCACTCCACTTAGTGTTATTGAGCGCCTTGGATGGGCTATGATGTGTCTAATGCCCCTTAGGGCTAATGAGCCCCTTGGACTGGCGATAGTGTGTCTGACACCCCTCAGGGCTAATGAGCCCCTTGGATAGGTATTGATGTGTCTTACGCCCCTTAAGGCTAATGAGACCCTTAGATAGGTGATAATATGTCTGAAGCCTCTTGGGGCTAATGAGCCCCTTGGATGGGCGATGTTTCGTCTCACGCCCCTTAGGGCTAATGAGCCCCTTTTATGGGTTATAATGTGTCTAACACCCCTTAAGACTAATGAGACCCTTACAAGGGTGATAATGTGTCTGAAACCCCTTAGAGCGAATAAGCCCCTTGGATGGGCCATGATGTGTCTCACCTCCGTTAAAGCTAATGAGCCCCTTAAATGGCCGATGATGTGTCTGACGCCCCTTAGGGCTAATGAGCCCCTTGGATGGGCAATTATATGTCTAACGGCCCTTAAGGAAGGTGAGCCCCTTGGATGGGCGATGATGTGTCTCACGCCCTCTAGGGCTAATGAGCCCCTTGGATAGGCGATTATGTGTCTGATGCCCCTTAGGGCTAATGACCCCTTATATGGGCGATGATGTGTTTGACGCCCCTTAGGGCTAATGACCTCTTATATGGGCGATGATGTGTCTGACGCCCCTAAAGGGTAATGAGACCCTTGGATTGGTGATAATGTGTTTGATACCCCTTAGAGCGAATAAGTTCGTTGGATGGGCCAGGATGTGTCTGACACCCCTTAGGGCTAATGAGCCCCTTAGATATGCGATGATGTGTCTGACGCCCCTTAGGGGTAATGAGCTTCTTAGATGGGCGATGATGTGTCTGACGCCCCTTGGGCAAATAAGCCCCTTGGCTGGGCGATGATGTGTCTAACCCCCATTTAGGCAAATAAGCCCCTTTGATGGGCGATTATATGTCTAATGCCCCTTAAGGAAATTGAGCCCCTTGGATGGGTGATGATGTGTCTCACTCCTCTTATGGCTAATGAGCCCCTTGGATGGGCGATGATGTGTCTGATGCCCGTTAGGGCTAATGAGCCCCTTACATGGGCGATGATGTGTCTAACGACCCTTAAGGCTAATAAGCCCCTTAGATGAACGATGATGTGTGTGACGCTCGCTAAGGCTAATAAGACCCTTGAAAGGGTAATGATGTGTCTCACGCCCCTTACGGCTAATACGCCCCTTGGATGAACCATGATGTGTCTGACGCCACTTAGAGCTAATGAGCCCCTTAGATATGCGATGATGTGTCTAACGCCCCTACAAGAAATTGGGCCCTTGGATGGTGCGATGGCGTGTCTCACGCACCTTAGGGCTAATGAGCCTCTTTGATGGGCGATGATGTGTCTGATGCCCTTTAGGGCTAATGATGCAAGTCTAAGCATGGAGAACTTCGAAGATTTGCTTATCATGCATCAAGATAGCTTGTCCCTAAACATTGATTCAAGCCAAGCATTGCATGGACACTTTCTTGGATATCAAAGCAAAGCCACGGTTTGCTTAGTGACTTTTCTTGGAGTCTAGTTCACTTTCTTGAACTTTCTTGAATTTTCTTTACTTAGATTTTGCTTACAAGTTTTTACCTTTCACTTGAAAGGGTTTTTCTTGGTTCAAGCATTAGGATCTTTAATCTTTATTTAGTTCTTTAATTTTTATTTATTTATTTAGTTGCTTTAAAAATCAGTTAGTTAGCAAAATAAATCAGTTTGGTGTATACTTGTGCGCCAAGGTGCTTGCTCTTCAAGCAAGTTAGAATTCTAGTTTAATTAGGATTGAATTAGGGACTTGTCCTAATCTTCCTAGGAAAACTAAGTCTTATAAATAGGGCTGTAAACACACGAATAGATATACATAGATTAATATTCAGATTTATTTCTTAAGTTGCATACTTGAGTTTTGGTTGATTGCGATCAATTGCTGTTTTACTTGTTTTAGTTAAAACATTCGTTTGGATTGATTAATTAGGTGGATTCTTAATTGATTAATCTTAGTTTTTGTGTAATTCTTGGTGGATTTCCTGTATAGAATTAGACTTAAACATATCCCTTGTGTTTTGTTGATTTTCGGATCAATAATTCACATCATCTTTGGTATCAGAGCCAGGTTACGCAACTTCGGAAAAAATTAAACTGGGAACAATTGGCTGGGAATTTTTGAGTGATTCTTTTTGCATTGACTCTAAAAACGTCCAGCTATCACCATATAAAATTTCATAATTTTTAGTTGAGTAACGCGTTCTACAGAGCCTCAAACATTTGGTGTTTGTGCACTGATTTGCGGATGGGAGTCCGGTTTTTGTGTTGCCTAGTTTTCCTTCAAGATTCGATCTTTTAATCAAGATTTTTGCATAAACTGACTTGGTTTGTGTAGGAATCATGAGTGACGAGGAGGTTCCACAAGTTACAAGGGGATTAACCTTAGAACAGGCTCAAAATCTTAGAAGAGATAGGCGAATTGACGAGTTGGCAGCAAGGATGGATGAGATATTAAAAAGGCTTGATACTCTTACTGGAGATTCTTCAAGGAAAGGGAATTCTAACCCTAATTCTGGTTCAAGTGAGGAAGAACAACCAAGGAGGAACCCAAGGAAGCCACGAAATAATTATTCCTCAAGTGATGAATCACCAAGGCCTAGGAGAAGAGATACACCAAAGGATGATGATAGGAACCTTAGATTAGATCTTCCCGAATTCAATGGGAGTATGAATGAACCTGAAAAATACTTTGAGTGGATTAGAAGGGCTGAGACACTCTTTGATTACAAGGAGTATGATGAAAGGAAAAGATGCAAATTGGCTGAATTAAAACTGATCGGTTATGCTAGTCTTTGGTATGATAATCTAAAGAAGAAGAGGCATAAGGAGGGGCGTGCAAGAATCTCAACTTGGGAACAACTCAAGAAGCACATGAAAAAAAGGTTCGTACCTAGTGATTATATTCAAGTTGTTTATCTTAAGATGCAACTTTTTAAACAAAATTCTATGACTGTTGAGAATTATATTGGTGAATTTGAAAAGTTATGCATGCTATGTGGCTTAGAAGAGATTGTTGAGCATAAGATTGCTAGATTTATTTCGGGGTTGAATGATAATATTGCTGAAAAAGTTGAATTGCAACAATATTGGTCCTTTGAGGATGTTTGCAAGGTAGCTTTGAAAGTTGAAAAACAGATAAAGGGGAAGAAAGGGACGTACACTAAGCCCTTTGTAAAAGGTTTCACTAAACCTTTTGAGAAGAACAGCTTGGAGAAAAGTGGTTCTAGTTCGAACTACAAGGAGACTAAATCAAAGTTTGAAGCTCCTAAAAAGCTTGTTGAAGATAGGAAGTGCTTCAAGTGTGGTAGTGTTGGTCACATTGCAACTAATTGTCCATCAAAAAGAGTAATGACTGCTCAAGAGTGGGAACAAGAACAAGCTAAGTGTGAGCAAGGTAGTGACTATGAAGAAAAGAACGAAGAGGAAAACTTTGAAGAAGAGGAGGGGCATATTGACGAAATTGATCCCGAGACTCATGGTCAAAGTTTGGTTCTAACAAGGGCGCTACACTCTAAAACCGTATCTATGGAAAACAATCAAAGGGAGAAAATCTTTCTTACAAGGTGCAAGGTAGAAGATAGGTTGTGTGATATGATCATAGACACGGGGAGTTGCACTAATGTGGTATCTACTACTTTGGTAGACAAATTGAAGTGGCCAACTACTGAACATCCAAGCCCTTATAAGCTTCATTGGCTTAATAATTCGAGTGATGTTAAGGTAACTAAACAAGCCTTAATCTCCTTTTCAATTGGTAAATTTCATGATAAAGTTTTGTGTGATGTTTGTCCTATGGATGCTTGTCATATACTATTAGGCCGTCCTTGGCAATATGATAGATTTGTGAAGTTTGATGGAAGGACTAATGTGTATGTTGTGAGAAAGGGAGAAAAAGAGAGACCGGTTGCTTTAAAACCTTTGATAAGCAACAAGTCTTCTAATGTTACCTCTAATTCGAAGAGTTCTTATTTGATTAGTGAGAGGGAATTAGAAAAAGAAATTTGCAGCAACAATGTGGTATATATACTTGTTTCTAATGAGATTCGAATTGATCAAGATAAACAAGCAAAGAGGCCGTATGAATTGGAATCTGTTTTAGAAGAATTCAAGGATGTCTTTCCTAAGGAATTACCTCCGGGACTACCTCCTATTCCTGGGATAGAGCATCAAATTGACTTGATTCCGGGAGCATCATTACCTAATAAGGCAGCCTATAGAAGTAATTCGGAAGAAACAAAGGAGATGCAAAGGCAAATTGAAGAGCTTATGGCTAGAGGATACGTGAGGGAAAGTATGAGCCCTTGTGCTGTGCCTACTTTACTTGTCCCAAAGAAAGATGGGAGTTGGCGCATGTGTATTGATAGTAGGAGTGTGAATAACATCACTATCAAATACCGATTTCCTATTCCAAGGTTAGATGATCTACTTGATGAACTACATGGTTCAAAGTTGTTTTCTAAGATTGATCTTATGAGTGGTTATCATCAAATCCGAATGAGAGAAGGAGATGAGTGGAAAACAGCATTCAAGACTAAGTTAGGGTTGTATGAATGGTTGGTGATGCCGTTTGGACTCACTAATGCACCTAGCACTTTCATGAGGTTGATGCATGAGGTACTTAAACCTTTCCTTGGCAAGTTTGTTGTTGTTTATTTAGATGATATTCTGATATACTCTAAAAATTTGCATGATCATTTAAATCATCTAACAAGTGTGTTTGAAGTGTTAAGAGAGAAGAAACTCTATGCTAAGCTTGAAAAATGCTAGTTCTTAGTGCCTAGTGTTACTTTTCTTGGTTATGTTGTATCAAAAGATGGAGTTTCAGTTGATCATTCGAAAGTAGAGGCTATTAAAACTTGGCCTATTCCTACTAATGTGAGTGATCGAGATACAAAATTCATGAGTTTCTTTTGGAAGTCTCTATGGAAGCTTTTGGGAACTAAATTGCTCTTTAGTACATCGTACCATCCACAAACTGATGGACAAACCGAGGTTACTAATCGTACTCTTGGTGCGCTTTTGCGTGGGTTAGTGAGTAAGACACAAAAGGATTGGGACATCAAGTTAGCTAATGCGGAGTTTGCTTATAATAGATCACCTACATATGCTACCAAACATAGTCCTTTTGAGGTAGTCTATGGAGTCAATCCGAAACTTCCAATTGATCTTGTTCCATTGCCTAAGGGTGAATTAACTCACAAAGATGCCGAGTCTAAGTTGAAGAGTATGCTGAAATTACATGCTCAAGTGCGAACAAGAATAGAGAAAGTAAATGACATGTACAAAGCTAGAGCAAACAAGCATAGAAAGCAACAAGGTTACAATGTTGGAGACTTGGTATGGTTACATTTGAGAAAGGAAAGATTTCCAGGAAAACGCAAGAATAAGTTGATGCCTAGAAGTGAAGGTCCTTTCAAGATTGTTGAGAAGATCAATGACAATGCTTATAAGTTAGAACTTCCGGGAGAATATGGAGTTAGTGCTACATTCAATGTTGGCGATTTGGCTAAGTATATTCCTGATGAAGAACTTCGAGATTTGAGGACAAATTCTTTCGAAGAAGAGGAGGATGATGCAAGTCTAAGCATGGAGAACTTTGAAGATTTGCTTATCATGCATCAAGATAGCTTGTCCCTAAACATTGATTCAAGCCAAGCATTGCATGGACACTTTCTTGGATATCAAAGCAAAGCCACGGTTTGCTTAGTGACTTTTCTTGGAGTCTAGTTCACTTTCTTGAACTTTCTTGAATTTTCTTTACTTAGATTTTGCTTACAAGTTTTTACCTTTCACTTGAAAGGGTTTTTCTTGGTTCAAGCATTAGAATCTTTAATCTTTATTTAGTTCTTTAATTTTTATTTATTTATTTAGTTGCTTTAAAAATCAGTTAGTTAGCAAAATAAATCAGTTTGGTGTATACTTGTGCGCCAAGGTGCTTGCTCTTCAAGCAAGTTAGAATTCTAGTTTAATTAGGATTGAATTAGGGACTTGTCCTAATCTTCCTAGGAAAACTAAGCCTTATAAATAGGGCTGTAAACACACGAATAGATATACATAGATTAATATTCAGATTTATTTCTTAAGTTGCATACTTGAGTTTTTGGTTGATTGCGATCAATTGCTGTTTTGCTTGTTTTAGTTAAAACATTCGTTTGGATTGATTAATTAGGTGGATTCTTAATTGATTAATCTTAGTTTTTGTGTAATTCTTGGTGGATTTCCTGTATAGAATTAGACTTAAACATATCCCTTGTGTTTTGTTGATTTTCGGATCAATAATTCACATCAGCTAATGACCCCTTATATGGGCGATGATATGTTTGACGCCCCTTAGGGCTAATGACCCCTTATATGGGCGATGATGTGTCTGACGCCCCTTAAGGCTATTGAGACCCTTGGATGGGTGATAATGTGTCTGATACCCCTTAGAGCGAATAAGTCCGTTGGATGGGCCAGGATGTGTCTGACACCCCTTAGGGCTATTGAGCCCCTTAGATAGGCGATGATGTGTCTAACTCCCCTTAGGGGTAATGAGTCTCTTGGATGGGCGATGATGTGTCAGACGCCCCTTGGGCAAATGAGCCCCTTAGCTGGGCGATGATGTGTCTGACGCCCATTTAGGCTTATAATACCCTTGGATAGGTAATGATGTGTCATACGCCCCTTAAGGCTAATAAGCCCCTTTGATGGGCCATCATGTCTCTAACATCCCTTAAAGGTAATGAGCCGCTTAAATGGGCGATGATATGTCTTACCCCCCGTAGAACTAATGAGCCCCTTGGTTGGGCGATTATGTGTCTAACGCCCCTCAGGGAAATTGATACTCTTGGATTGTAGATGATGTGTCTTACGCTCATTAGTGCGAATGAGCGCCTTGGACGGGCGATGATGTGTCTAATGCCCCTTAGGGCTAATGAGACCCTTGGACTAGCTATGATGTGTCTGACACCTCTAAGGGCTAATGAGGCCCTTGGATGGGTAATGATGTGTCTGACACCCC
Source organism: Chenopodium formosanum (assembly GCA_024500155.1). Taxonomy (NCBI): domain Eukaryota; kingdom Viridiplantae; phylum Streptophyta; class Magnoliopsida; order Caryophyllales; family Amaranthaceae; genus Chenopodium; species Chenopodium formosanum. The sequence goes on along the minus strand of CM044877.1, from coordinate 42,348,498 downwards.
TTAAGGTTAATGAGCCCCTTAGATAGGTGATGATGTGTCTGACGCACCTTAGGTCTAATGATCCTCTTTGTAGGGCGATGACGTGTCTTATGCCCCTTGGATAATGAGCCCCTCGGATGGGCGACTATGTGTCTAACGCCCCTTGGGAAAACGAGCGCCTTGGAGTGGAGATGAAGTGTATCATGCCCCTAAGGGCTAATGAGCCCCTTGGATGGGCGTTGTTGTGTCTAATGCCCCTTAGGGCTAATGAGCCCCTTAGCTGGGCAATGATGTGTCTGACGTCCGTTAAGGCTAATAAGACTCTTAAAAGGGTAATGATGTGTCTCACACCCCTTAGGGATAATAAGCCCCTTGGATGGGCCATGATGTGTCTGACCTTTCTTAAAGCTAACAAGCCCCGTAAAATGGGCGATGATGTGTCTGACGCCCCTTAAGGCTAATGAGCCCCAGCGATGGGCTATTATATGTCTAACGCCCCTTAAGGAAATTAAGCCCCTTGGATGGGCGATGATGTGTCTCACGCCCCTTAGGGCTAATGAGCCCCTTGGATGGGCGATGATGTGTCTGATGCCCCTTAAGGCTAATGAGCCCCTTAGATGGGCGATGATGTGTCTTACGACCCTTAAGGCTAATGAGCCCCTTAGATGGGCGATGATGTGTGTGACGCTCCCTAAGACTAATAAGACCCTTGAAAGGGTAATGATGTGTCTCACGCCCCATGGGGCTAATAAGCCCCTTGGATGGGCCATGATGTGTCTAACCTCCCTTAAAGCTAATGAGCCCCTTAAATGGGCGATAATGTGTTTGACGCCCCTTAGGGTTAATGAGCCCCTTGGATGGGCGAATATATGTCTAACGCCCCGTAATGAAATTGAGCCCCTTGGATGGGCGATGATGTGTCTCACGCCCCTTTGGGCTAAGGAGCCCCTTGGATGGGCGATGATGTGTCTGATGCCCCTTAGGGCTAATGACCCCTTATATGGGCGATGATGTGTTTGACGCCCCTCAGGGCTAATGACCCCTTATATGGGTGATGATGTGTCTAACGCCCCTTAAGGCTATTGAGACCCTTGGATGGGTGATAATGTGTCTGATACCCCTTAGAGCGAATATGTTCGTTGGATGGGCCTGGATGTGTCTGACACCCCTTAGGGCTAATGAGTCCCTTAAATAGGCGATGATGTGTCTGACGCCCCTTAGGGGTAATGAGCCTCTTGGATGGGCGATGATGTGTCTGACGCCTATATAGGAATACAAGACCCTTGGAAGGGTAATGATGTGTCAGACGCCCCTTAAGGCTAATAAGCATGTGTCTTATATCCCTTAAAGCTAATGAGCCGCTTAAATGGGTGATAATGTGTTTGATGCCCCTTAGGACTAATGAGCCCCTTGGTTGGGCGATTATGTGTTTAACGCCCCTTAGGGAAATTGATGCCCTTGGATTGGAGATGATGTTTCTTACGCTCATTAGTGCTAATGAGCGCCTTAGACAGACGCTGATGTGTCTAATGCCGCTTAGGGCTAATGAGCCCCTAAGATTAGCTATGATGTGTATGACACCTCTAAGGGCTAATGAGGCCTTTGGATGGGTAATGATGTGTCTGACACCCCTTAGGGTTAATGAGCCCCTTAGATAGGTGATGATGTGTCTGACGCTCCTTAGGGCTAATGATCCTCTTTGTAGGGCGATGATGTGTCTTATGCCCCTCTCGTAATGAGCCTCTCGGATGGGCGATGATGTGTCTGACGCCCCTTGGGAAAACGAGGAGTGGAGATGAAGTGTATCATGCCCCTTAGGGCTAATGAGCCCCTTGGATGGGCGCTGATGTGTCTGATGCCCCTTAGGGCTAATGAGCCCCTTAGCTGGGCAATGATGTGTCTGACGTCCGTTAAGGCTAATAAGACCCTTGAAAGGGTAATGATGTGTCTCACGCCCCTTAGGGATAATAAGTCCCTTGGATGGGCCATGATGTGTCTGACCTCCCTTAAAGCTACCGAGCCCCTTAAATGGGCGATGATGTGTCTGACGCCCCTTAGGGCTAATGAGCCCCTGGGATGGGCTATTATATGTCTAACGCCCCTTAAGGAAATTAAGCCCCTTGGATGGGCGATTATGTGTCTCACGCCTCTTAGGGCTAATGAGCCCCTTGGATGGGCGATGATGTGTCTGATGCCCCTTAAGGCTAAGGAGCCCCTTAGATGGGCGTTGATGTGTCTTACGCCCCTTAGGGCTAATGAGCCCCTTGGATGGGCGATTATGTGTCTAACGCCCTTAGGGAAATTGAGCCCCTTGGATGGGCCATGATGTGTCTCACGCCCCTTAGGGCTAATGAGCCCCTAAGATGGGCGATGATGTGTCTGATGCCCCTTAGGGTTAGATGGCGATGATGTTTTTGACGACCCTTGAGGCTAATGAGACCCTTGGATGGGCGATGTTGTGTCTAACATCCCTTAGGGCTATTAAGCCTTTTAGATGGGCGATGATGTGTCCGACGCCCCTAAGGGCTAATGATCCCCTTAGATGGGCGATGATGTATCTTACACCCCTCAGGGCTAATGAGCCCCTTGGATGGGCGATGGTTGTTCATGGCAAGAACTTCTCCTAAATTAAAGGTGCTAACATTATTTGAGTGGGCGGTTTTAAAAGAAGAAGGATCGTCGTTCTTCTTTCCTTTCCAGCCACTGTTAGAGTTATTGTTGGCAGGTTTTTACTTAGCCAAGTCATCTTCAATATTAATCTCGATGTCATAAACATCCTTAAAGGTATGGAGATTATTTTGATATTTAAGATGCTTGGAATATTTTTCCTGGAGATTCTTGGTAAACAGTCTCACAGACTCTTTTTCACTTGGCACCTCAATCATTTTAGATGAGGTTTTTCTCCACTTGTTAAAGAAAGAGGTGAAGCCTTCATTCTATTTCTGTTTGAGGATTTTAGGTTCTCTATGGTCAGTCTCAACCTGAATGTTGCACTTGTACCTATCAACGAAAGCGTTTGCTATAGACTCCCAGGTAGAGGACTTTTCTTTCTCGAGAGAAAAGAACCATTGTTGGCAAACGGTCTCGAGATATAGTGAGAAAAGAGAAGGGAAGACTTTTTTATCGATAGCCTTGATACTCATTATTGTTAAATGGATGTAAGGGTTGTCAATTGCTCTGAATTTTGGGATGTCGTTGGCGTTGAACTTCTGCGGAAGAAGATCTTTGTCCACCGAGACCCCTTGTGATGTAAGCTCTTAAAACTTGTAGTCACTATACAACTTGCTTAAACTCTCTTGCATGAGGTCCATTTGTTGTTGCTTCACGAGATCGTCGATCCTAAGTACGAGAAGCTTAAGTGTCTCAATCAAAGTAGCCTGTTGGTTCTTAAGATCATTGGCTTCTTCTTGAGTTGCCATTATGACTCTTGCTTTCCTCTTGCGAGCTATAGGTTTGTTGAAAAGTTGGACTTGTACGAAGAGGTTATCTTTGATTAATCGTCCTTCTTTTCTTGACCACGCGCTGTAAATTAAACCATTTTGCGTTTTAATTACTTGACTCGAATCAACTTGACTTTATGGTTTATTTTAAGGGAAAAAGGAGGAAAAGAGGGTGCATATTTTTGGCAAAAATAATGTATATATTTTTATGTTGGAGGATTAATATCCGACTTACCCCCCTAAAAAAATGACGGAAAAACGTGCACATAAGACTCTCTTAATCATGGTCAAAGTATCTGTATTGGTGTGTGCGTTGAGTGTAAGTGACATGCTTGGACTCTTGTGTAAGACCATGGGACTTAGTTCCTAAACTCCATCTTTGATTCAATTAAACATTATTGACAGCAAAATTAACCGAATTAAACAGAAAACTGATTAATTAGACCTTAGGTGATGACTCGACAAATAAACCGAGCTGTCGGCCAAGCGACAGGACTGGCGTCACACTGTGGAGCTTGGCGCCAGAGAACGTAGTTGTCGTCAGGCGCTACACTCCATAGTGTGGCGCTACAGCTCAGACCTTGGCGCCAATAGTGGAGCTTCGGTCTGGGACTATTTTCGGTGTTATTAGTCAACTCGGGTACGCCTAAAGTCGAACTAGGTCAATTCCTATTAAAAAAAAATTAGACTTTATTGACTCAAAATAAATAATTAAATAATTAATTAATTAGGCAAAGTTCTTTAAGTAATTAATTTATTTAATCTCACCACAAGTCCACAAACGGTTAAGAGGAACATAGAATATATATGCACAACAAATAATGCACAATTAGTCAAGTAGGCATAATATGATGCAATGTGTTGGCAACCTAACCATGGCTCTAGTTCTCTAAAGTTCAGGGTATGGTTTAGTCAAAGAGGGTCCATGGTTAATTGTCCGGATGCACCGCGCGGAAGCCTAACCGTGAAGGGTTGGCGCGAGTTGATGGGATACCGCGAGTTTTAGAAAAAACTCGCTTCCATGGTTTGGTGAATTCAACATCTCGGATGTACCCTTTGTTGCACAGAGCGTTCAATCGGGTAGATGGAGCATGAATTCCCAGAGGGTTAAATCCATATGTAGAATACATATGGGTTTCAGAAAAGTGAGAAAAAATTCAATCAGGAAAAAGGATCGAGGAAACAATACGAAAAACCGGTCGAAATTAGAACGCATATTTCAGGCTCGGTATAGGGGGAAATTGGCGCCAGCTATCAGAGACTGGCGCCAACTTTTAACTGTAGCGCCGGGCGCCAATGCTGGCGTCTGGTGCTACAACTAAAATTCTGGCGCCAAGCTCTGGCCCCTAACGCTACTTCCCACATGCCTCAACAGCTTTCTGTGCTCGATAAAATTTTCCAGTTTCGCGCGGTGTTATATCAGTCCTAGTTGTGAAAGACGTTTCTCAAATTTCCTACGTGTAAAATCCTATGTTTTTAACTCATTACGGATGGTCTTTCCAATGAGATCTTTTTTATGCACATGACAATAATGTTAATCAAAATTACGCACATGAAATACTTAGAACGTTTCGAGTCTCATCCAATCATTCTAAATTATTGCTGAAACAAATTTAGGAATTAAAATAGAAATCCTCCCCAGTGGAGTCGCCAAAAACTGTAGGGAATAATTTCAAGCCTTTAAAAATCCCACTAGCTCGAACCCCACTATGATCATACACTTAAGTATAGTGGCGTCCAAAAGGGAAGAAGTTAGAGCAAAAGAGTCGCCAACAAGTTTTTTAGGAACTTGTAAACCATTCACGAGGTGAAGGTTACACCCCTTAACGATCCAAGAGATCGTTAACTCCATAAGGTCATTAACCAAATAAGGGTTCGAGAATGATGGTACAAATCCAACCTAAAAGAGATTTAACCTGCCCTAATAATAGGCCTCTACTTTATTCTGATCGTATTCATGTGCGCTTTCTAATTAACATGCAATCAATAGGTTAACCCTAAACCTGTTTATCTATGTTGGTTGAATATTAATGCACAAATAAACTATTATTGGCGATCACTTGAATTATAATCAAAGTTAACCTAAAAAGATTATTAATTATCTTACTAAGCGTGATTACAAGTACCAAATTCCCTTTAAACATGCAATAAAGGTGTGATCAAGCAATGAATAAAAATAAGCATCAAGCAACATAATAATAATCATCATAATAATAATAATCATCATAACATTAATAATAATAATAATATTCATAATCATAAATTATAACAATTATAATAAATAATCATGTTCATGTTAAAGAATAATAAAAATAGCAAGATCCTAGGCATGATACTAACAATATTAATAACAAACCCTAGCATGTCACTAAGCATAAAAATCAAATCTTTAACCCTAACATGATACTAACAATCATAAATATTAGGAAGAACATAGGAAGCATCGCAGGAATCATATTTGATATTAAAAGTACCCTAGACATGATACTAGGAATATCATAATAACAATGTAAACATGATATCTACATCATAGCATCAATAAATCAATAAAGTACTTACTTTGATGCCTCGTACCTCTTTCTAATTGCAAAATATACACGTTAGTAACTTCAAGGAAAATAATAATAAAAACAATTAAATTAAATAATTGAAAGAGAGATTTGGGACCAAACCCTCTGAAATTAAACCTTTCACGTCTAGAGCGAAGGCAACTTCGAATATGGCTAGGTGTATCTAAGTCTTGCGAATGCGGAATTTTGTATAAGAAAGCAAAGTAAGAAAGAACTGAATGTTTTAAGAGAGATGAATGATGGATGTAGATGATGATAATTGATGAATGAAAACAGAGTTTTTAATACGATATTTATAGAGAAAATCAACCAAAAAAGATAAATTAACAAAACAGAGTCTGACGCTCAGGAAATAGAGCTGGCGCCAACCCTGGCTAGCTGGCGCAAGGCACCAGCACTAGCGCCACGCGCCAGGCCCGGTTCTAGGCGCCAAGGCATGGGGTGGGACGTCAAGCTTTATTTTAACGCGTTTTCAAAAATCTAATAAGTTTACCGTACTGGAGGATAAAATAATATAATTTCTTCGAAAATGCTATTTGATTTTGATTAAAACTCTGAAAAGTCAACAAAGTCAACTTATAAATGCTAATTGAATTAGGAATGAAAAGAACCTTCTAGAAGAATCTAGAAGACTAAAACCATTCCTAATTGCATTAGGAATGATAAATCATATTAGGCCTTCCCCTAGATCATTGGGCCGTATATAAAGCTCAAACCGGGACCAGTTTAGTAAATTGGCCATAACTTCCTCAATATTCATCGGAATTGGGTTTATAATATATCGTTGGAAAGGTCTTTGCAAGCCCCATCCAACTACACCACTATTGAACCCATATCATGGACCAACCAAACTGGATTGGCTGTTTTTCTTAAAATAAAGTTTTCAAAAACAGAGAGAAGAGAAAAGAGATAAAAACTATCCGCAACACTAGACTTTCCACACTTTCGCTTCATTCGATTATGATTCGACGTGAAAGGTACTCATCACTAGGTTTGGTTTTGGGGAGACACAAATGGGTGTCTACAGGGTGGCTTCTTTTTCCTTGGGCACCTCAACATTTTTTTCCTTCCCAACACTCAATGGCTCATTGGGTTTTTCACCCACATTCTCTAACTCCACCTCTTCTTGGGGTTCTTCCACAACTAAAGAGTCACTCCCTACTACCTTCCCACTCCTAGTTGTCACGGCATACAAAGGTTTCGGGTTGACTCCTTGACTTGTGATGTGAGAAGAAGAAGAAGAAGAAGAAGGGGATTAATTAGATGCAAGTTGTGAAATTTGGGTCTCAAGCATTTTCATGTGAGCATTGGTGCGGTTTTAGGCCTCTTCATGTTTCTTTTGATCCTCCTCACACATTTTCAAATAAGCATCTAATTTAGCCATCACGGGATCAATTGGAGGGGTTTCAAGTTGAAGAGGTTGTTGAGGTGGAGGAAGTTGGGGTTGATGGGAACCCGAAGGCCTATTAGTTTGGGCATAGTTAGAAACAAATTGGCCCCTATTGCCTCCGGTTCCTTGGTTAGGAACATTGCTTTATTGATTATTTCCCATGTTACCTTGATCACCAAACTTTTGATTTTGATGGTCATTGTATCGTGAATTAGGTTATTGGTTTTGATTACCATACCCCCCTTTGGTTAGATTATCCTCTTCCAATTAAATTGGAAGGGCCTCCCCCACCATGGTATTGGTTATCATAACAACCACTACCTTGGTTCCAACCACGGTTTACACCTTGATTACAATTCCCCATTTGATTGGAATTTGGCCTCAAGTTCCCTAAATTTCCCATTCTAGGAGCAAAATTCATAGCATTGACATTTTACATATTATCATCATGTTCATAGGAAGGGGGTTGAACTTCACAAGCATATACACAATGAGAGATATCATGGTCATAGGTTTCACAATTAGAGCAAAACATATATCCTTGGGGCATTGTATTGTAAGAAGAGAAGGAGGAAGTATCCATACTATTGCCTCCCTATGTTTGAGGGGAGGTATTACCATGAGGGTTGGACTTTTCTTTCATCAATTCATCCATTTGCTTGGTCATTTTGGAGATTTGGGTAGAAAGGTTGTTGATTGCGTTGGCTTGCTCCAATGCATAAACACCCTTACTAGAAGTATCATCCTTTTCCCCTTTGTACCAATAATCTTAGTGCTTTGCGGCCTCCACTATAATACACTCCAGTTCATGCTCTCCTTTGTTCCTGAATGGACCGTCGGCCGTGGGGTCTAGGCTTGTTCTTCCTTGAGGTGTGAGACCTCATTAGAAAGTGTAAATGAGTTGATACTTGGGTATCCCATGGTGTGGGCATTGACGTTGAAGCTCTTTATATCGTTCCCATGCCAAACTTAGAGACTCACCACTGTTTTGGCGAATACCTTGAATCGAACACCAAGCCTCGGCGGTCTTCCTATGGTTATAAAACTTCCTTAATAAAGTCGTAGTCACTTGGTCCCATGTTATGAGAGAATTAGGGGGCACCTCCTTCTCTAGCCATTCTAGACCTCTCCCTATTAGTGAAAATGGAAACATTTTGAGGCGAATATATTCTTGAGTCACTCCATTGACCTTTACCGTGTCACAATATTTCTTTAACTCTTTTAAGTGCTCATGAGGACTCTCAAACTTTCCACCCGAAAATTGTTTCCTCTCAATCAAAGCAATCAAATTAGGCTTGATCTCGAAATTGTTGGCTTGAGTAGTAGGAGTGAGGATCCCACTTTGCGCTCTAAAAGCTTTGGGGGCCCCGAGACGACTCAAAGGCGTATTCTCTCCCATTTTAGATACTTCTTCACTCTCGAACTTATAGGTTGAGAAAGGGTTGATTTCCGAACTCGAAGATGTGTTAGGGCTATCTAATTCTTCGCTTGAGGGTGAAGAGGGTGGAGTATCTTCTAATTCTCTTACTTCTCTCGTTGGAGTGTGAGAAATTCTACTCCTTGCTCTTGCTTCTCTTCAAAGTAGGGACAAAGACCTCTCTTGCTCTGGATCGATGGGAATCAAAGATCTTGAGCTTGTTCATCCTCTGTTCATACAACAAAGCGAATAGGAACGTAAGCACTGACAAGTAACGAAAGTTGCAAACACTAACAAATAAAATATGAGATAGTCTCAAACAAGCAATAAAATATCAATGGAAGCCGTCTCCCTGGCAACGGCGCCGATTTGACAAAGGAATAATTGCGTCGTCAAACAACTACACCTAAATCAAATACAATTTAAAACACTTGACTTAACCAATTACGAATATAGGGCAAGTAGAGGGGTCGAACCACAAGGAGAAACGCATAAACACCGCATTCATTACCTAGAGTCTAAGCTATCTCGGAACAAGAAGTGTGAATAACTAAGAGATTAAACTAAGAACAAAATGGATAAAAATTAATATATTAAGCACCAAGGGAAATGGGTAGATGTAGATGTCGCTTGATCATGCAATAACAAAGTAGCAAATCAATGGAAAACTAAACATGCATGAATATCGAAGTAAGGCCCAATATAACCGCCTACCGGGGTTAATCGGTTTCTCCTAACATAGCCTCTATGTTTCCACACTAGAACCATATATTAGAAGGTGAAATCAAAGAATTATCGATAGTAATGAATCTCAACTAAGTCAACTTCCGTTACTTGTTAGCAAAGATTCACCTTTAATCAACAAACAATGTGCTTTTGCAAGAAGATCAAAGAATATCAAGCATGCAAAGACTTTAATCACCATTAACATAACCCCAACATTATAAGCATGAACAATTAGCAATTACACCATCCTCACACCCTTGGCTAGGTGACTACTCACAAATCATATTGAAGACAATATCAGTCATCAAATCAATAAGCATCAACATGATTAAAAAGCAAAGAAGAAAAATCAAAGCAAATAAGCAAATAAGGTAACGAGAAAGAGTAAAAGATTGCTCATTAATTGAAGATGAAGGTCTACAAAGGATTGAACAAAATCCTTCTTCAAAATCCAAGTTCATCAATGAAGAAACCACACTTTCTCTCTCTACCAATGAAGACTAATAATGTTTTCGCTCTCTAAATTAAGCTAAAAATGTTGATAAGATATATGATTATACAAACTTGAAATAGGAGGCTCTATATATGTATCATAAAAGACGGAAATAAAACGCCTAGGAAAGCCCTCTAGAAAGCAGTCGCGCCCTCTCTAGTCGGGGTACAGAGTTGCTTAACCCAGCAACCCGTGCCCGCGTCTATGCACCCGCGCCCGTGCCCAAAGAAAAGAGAAGTCATCTAGCGCTGAAGAGAGGCCGCGGCAGGAAAATTGGGAAATGAAGCCTCGAAGAGCCACGCCCACGACTTTCAGTGCCGCGCCCGCGGGCCACAAAGAAGAGCCCTCTCCTGAGGCGCGGTTAAGCATTTACAAAATGTTAGAGGTGATTGCATTTACAATGACCCGCGCTCACGACCAACATCTCCCCGCTCGCGGCTCCTTGCTCTAGTGCCTTCCTTAAACATCAAATTTCCTTCCTATTCCTCGGTATGTCTCCAAGGGTTCATCCGAAAGGGCCAAAAACCTACAAAACAACGAACAGACGCTAGAAAAACCAACAAAAGGGAAAAAGTAAGGAAACACGAGAAAGGAAAGGAAAAAGCAAAACTAAGGTAAAAATGCTTAAAGAGGCTCAAAAAAGTGCAAATGAGTGGAGAATCCTTAGAGAAAAGGGGTGGAGAAGTGGCATAAATGCCACTCATCAGGAGATGATGTGTCTGACGCTCCTTAGAGCAATTGAGCCCCTTGGATAGGCGATTATGTGTCTCACGCCCCATAGTTCTAATGAGCCCCTTGGATGGGCGTTGATGTGTCTAATGCCCCTTAGGGCTAATGAACCCCTTGGATGGGTGATGATGTTTCTCACAACCCTTATGGATAATGGGCCCCTTGGATTGGCGATGATGTATATGACGCCACTTAGGGCTAATGAGCCTCTTTGATGGGTAATGATGTGTCTTACTCCCCTTAAGGCTAATGAGTACCTTGGATGGGTGATGATGTGTCTGAAGCCCCTTAAGGCAAATGAGCCCCTTGGATGGGCAATGATGTATTTCACGCCACTTAAGGTAATGATGCCCTTTAATGGGTGATGATGTGTCTTATGCCCCTAGGGCTATTGAGCCCCTTGGATGGGCGATTATGTGTATGACGCCCCTTAGGTCAATGGAGCCCCTTGGATGGGCAATGATGTGTCTCACGCCCGTTAGGACTAATAAGCCCATTGGATGGGTGATGATGTGTCTGACGCCCCTTAAGGCTAATAAGACCCTTGGATGGACAATGATGTGTCTAACACCCTTTACGAAAAATGAGCCCCTTGGTTGGGTGATGATGTGTCCTACACCACTCAGGGATAATGATCCCCTTGGATGGGCGATTTTGTGTTTAACGCCCCTTAGGGCAATTAAGCCCCTTGGATAGGCAATGATGTGTCTTACGCCCCTTAGAGCTAATGAACGCCTTGGATTGGCGATGATGTGTCTGATGCCCCTTAGGGCTAATGAGCCCCTTCAACTGGCGATGATGTGTCTGACACCCTTCAGGGCTAATGAGCCCCTTGGATGGGTAATGATGTGTTTGACGCCCCTTATGGCTAATGAGCACCTTAGATGGGCGATAATGTGTCTCACGCCCCTTAGGGCTGATGAGCCCCTTGGATGGGCGACGATGTGTCTCATGCCCCTTAAGGCTAATGAGACCTTGGGACTGGCGATGATGTGTCTGATGCCCCTTAGGACTAATGAGCCCCTTAGATGGGCGATAACGTATCTAATGCCCCTTAGGGCTAATGGGCCCCTTGGATTGGCGATAATGGGTCTAACACCCATTAGGGCTAATGAGCCCCTTGAATGGGCGATGATGTGTAAAAATAGTGTGGACATGTATTATTATGTTTCCCGTATCGATTTTATATGGTAAAACTATAACGATTGTAAAATGATACGAATTTCTTAATTGTTTCACAAACATACTTGCATATGGTACAAAATGTACAATTGCTACAAAATAATAGCTACGAACATACATTTTTCTTAAGGTGTCCTGGGTGACAATTGCCTGTGGAGAAATATGTACTCTTATGTATTTGAACATACATCAATGAAGAAACAAATTGTAATGCCGAACTTATGTATACTTGTATTTTTTTTATGTTTGACGCCCTTCAGGGCTAATGAGCCCCTTGATGGACGATGATGTGTCTCACGCCCATTAGGGCTAATGAGCCCCTTGGATAGGCGATGATGTGTTTGACGCCCTTTAGGACAATTGTGCCCCTTGGATGGGCGATGATGTTTCTCACGCCCTTTTGGGCTAATGAGCCCCTTGGATGGGCGATGATGTGTCTGATGCCCCTTAGGGCTAATGAGCCCCTTAGATGGGCGATGATGTGTCTAACGCCCCTTAAAGCTAATAAGACCCTTGGATGGGTGATGATTTGTATGACGCCCCTTAGGGCTAATGAGACCCTTGGATGGGCCATGAGGGGTCTTACACCCCTTATGGCTAACTAGCCTCTTTGATGTGGCTATGTTGTGTTTGACGCCTCCGAGGGCTAATGAGCTCTTTAGATGGGCGATGATGTGTCTTACACCCCTTAGGGCGATTGAGCCCCTAAGATGGGCGATGATGTGTATGATGCCCCTTACGGTTAATGAGCCCCTTAGATGGGAGATGATGTGTCTGACGCCCCTTAAGGATAATAAGACCCTTGGATGGGTAATGATGTGTCAGATGCCCCTTAGGGCTAATTATACTCCTGGATGGGCCATGATGTGTCTGATACCCCTTACGGCTAATGAGCCCCCTTGGCTGGGCCATGATGTATCTGAAACCCCTTAGGGCTAATGAGCCCCTTAGATGGGCGATGATGTGACAAACGCCCCTAAGGGCAAATAATCCCCTTAGATGGGTAATGATGTGTCTTACACCCCTCAGGGTTAATGAGCCCCTTGGATGGGGACTATGTGTCTAACGCCCCTCAGGGCTATTGGGCCCCTTGGATAAGCGATGATATGTCTCACGCCTCTTCGTGCTAAGGAGCGCCTTGGATGGGTGGTTATGTGTTTAAAGCCCCTAAGGGCTAATGAGCCCCTTGGACTAGCGATGATGTGTCTCACGTTTGTGAGGGCTATTGGGACCCTTGGGTTTGCAATGATGTGTGTGACACCCCTTTGGATTATCGAGCATCTTAGATGGGTGATGATGTGTCTAATTTCCCTTAGGGCTAAAGAGCCCCTTGGATGCGTAATGATGTGTCTAACGCCTCTTTGGGCTATCGAGCATCTTAGATGGGCAATGATGTGTCTGATTTCCCTTAGGGCTAAAGAGCCTTTTGGATGGGCGATGATTTGTCTCACACCCCTTAGGGCTAATGAGCCCCTTGGATTGGCGATGATGTGTCTGATGTCCCTTATGGCTAATGAGCCCCTTAGATGGGCGATGATGTGTTTGACGCCCCTTAGGGGTAATGAGCCCCTTGGATGGGCGATTTTGTGTCTGACATCCCTTACGACTAACGAGCCCCTTGGATGGGAAAAGATGTGACTTAAGCCCCTTAAAGCTAAATATACCCTTGGATGGACGATGTTGTATTTGACGCTCCTTAGAGCAATAGAGCCCTTTGGATAAGCGATGATGTGTCTCAAGCCTGTTAGTTCTAATGAGCCCCTAGGATGGGCGATGATGTGTCAAATGTCCCTGGGGCTAATGAGCCCTTTGAATTGGCGATGTTGTGTCTGATGCACCATAGTGCTAATGAGCCCTTGTATGGGTAATGATGTGTCTGACGCCCCTCGGGGCTAATGAGCCCTTTGGATGAGCGATGATGTGTTCGACGCCCCTTAGGGCTAATGAGCCCCATGGATGGGCAATGATGTATCTCACGCCCCTTAGGGCTAATGATCCCCTTTGATGGGCGATGATGTGTTTGATGCCTCTAGGGATAATGAGCCCCTTGGATGGGCGATGATGTGACTGACATTCCTTGAAGCAATTTAGCCCCTTGGATGGGCGATGATGTGTCTCACGCCCTTTAGGGCTAATGAGCCAACTGGATGGGCGATGATGTGTCTGATGCCTCTTAGGGCTAATGAGCCCCTTGGAATGGCGATGATGTGTCTCACGTGCCTTAGGGCTAATGGGCCCCTTAGATTGGCAATGAAGTGTATGACACCCCTCAGCGCTAATGACGCCTCTTAGGGCTAATGAGCCCTTTGGATTGGCGATGATGTGTCTTACGCCCCTAAGGGCTTATGAGCACCTTGGATGGGCGATGATGTGTCTCACGCCCCTTAGTGCTAATGAGCCCCTTAGATGGGAGATGATGTGTCTAATGCCCCTTAGGGCTAATGAACCCTTTGGACAGGTGATGATGTTTCACACGACCCTTATGGATAATGGGCCCGTTGGATTGGCGATGATGTATATCACGCCACTTAGGGCTAATGAGCCTCTTTGATGGGTAATGATGTGTCTTACTCCCCTTATGGCTAATGAGCACCTTGGATGGGCGATGATGTGTCTGAAGCCCCTTAAGTTTAATGAGCCCCTTGAATGGGCAATGATGTATCTCACGCCACTTAGTGTAATGATGCCCTTTGATGGGCGATGATGTGTCCTATGCCCCTAGGGCTATTCAGCCTTTTGGATGGGCGATGATGTGTATGACGCCCCTTAGGTCAATGGAGCCCCTTGGATGGGCAATGATGTTTCTCACGCCTGTTAGGACTAATGAGCCCATGTGATGGGTGATGATGTGTCTGACGCCCCTTAAGGCTAATAAGACCCTTGGATGGACAATGAGGTGTCTAACACCCCTTAGGGAAAATGAGCCCCTTGGATGGGTGATGATGTGTCCTACATCACTGAAGGATAATGATCCACTTGGATGGGCGATTTTGTGTCTAAAGCCCCTTAGGGCGATTAAGCCCCGTGCATGGGCGATGATGTGTCTCACGCCCCTTAGTGCCAATAAGCGCCTTGGATTGGTGATGATGTGTCTGATGCCCCTTAGGGCTAATGAGTCCCTTGGACTTGCGATGATGTGTCTGACACCCATCAGGGCTAATGAGCCCCTTGGATGGGTAATGATGTGTTTGACGCCCCTTAGGGCTAATGAGCACCTTAGATGGGCGATAATGTGTTTGACGCCCCTTAGGGCTGATGAGCCCCTTGGATGGGCAATGATGTGTCTCAAGCCCCTTAGGGCTAATGAGACACTGGGACAGGCGATGATGTGTCTGATGCTCCTTAGGGCTAATGAGCCCCTTAGATGGGCGATGACGTGTCTAATGCCCCTTAGGGCTAATGGGCCCCTTGGATTGGCGATTATGTGTTTAACACCCAATAAGGCTAATGAGCCCCTTGAATGGGCGATGATGTGTAAAAATAGTGTGGACATGTAAAACTATAACGATTGTAAAATGATACAAATTTTTTAATTGTTTCACAAACTACTTGCATATGGTACAGAATGTACAATTGCTACAAAATAATAGCTACGAACAGACTTTTTCTGAAGGAGTCCTGGGTGACAAGTGTCTGTGGAGAAATATGTACACTTATGTATTTGACCATACATCAATGAAGAAAAAAATTGTAATGCCGAACTTATGTATATTGTATTTTTGTTTTGTTTGACGGCCGTCAAGGCTAATGAGCCCCTTGGATGGACGATGATGTGTCTCACGCCCGTTAGGGCTAATGAGTCCCTTGGATAGGCGATGATGTATTTGACGCCCATTAGGACAATTGTGCCCCTTGGATGAGCGATAATGTTTCTCACGCATCTTTGGGCTAATGAGCCTCTTGGATGGGCGATGATGTGTCTGATGCCCCTTAGGGCTAATGAGCCCCTTTGATGGGCGATGATGTGTCTGACGCTTCTTAAAGCTAATAAGACCCTTGGATGGGTGATGATTTGTCTGATGCCCCTTAAAGCTAATGAGACCCTTGGATGGGCCCTGATGGCTCTTACACCCTGATGCAAGTCTAAGCATGCAGAACTTTGAAGATTTGCTTATCATGCATCAAGATAGCTTGTCCCTAAACATTGATTCAAGCCAAGCATTGCATAGACACTTTCTTGGATATCAAAGCAATTGCATGGACACTTTCTTGGATATCAAAGCAAAGCCACGGTTTGCTTAGTGGTTTTTCTTGGAGTCTAGTTCACTTTCTTGAACTTTCATGAATTTTCTTTACTTAGATTTTGCTTACAAGTTTTTACCTTTCACTTGAAAGGGTTTTTCTTGGTTCAAGCATTAGGATCTTTAATCTTTATTTAGTTCTTTAATTTTTATTTATTTATTTAGTTGCTTTATAAATCAGTTAGTTAGCAAAATAAATCAGTTTAGGCATGTGCTTGTTCTCCAAGGAGTTTGGTCTATGCTTGTGCGCCAAGGTGCTTGCTCTTCAAGCAAGTTAGAATTCTAGTTTAATTAGGATTGAATTAGGGACTTGTCCTAATCTTCCTAGGTAAACTAAGTCTTATAAATAGGGCTGTAAACACACGAATAAACAGACATAGATTATTATTCAAATTTATTTCTTAAGTTGCATACTTGAGTTTTTGGTTGATTGTGATCAATTGCTGTTTTGTTTGTTTTAGTTAAAACATTCGTTTGGATTGATTAATTAGGTGGATTCTTAATTGATTAATCTTAGTTTTTGTTTAATTCTTGGTGGATTTCCTGTATAGAATTAGACTTAAACATATCCCTTGTGTTTTGTTGATTTTCGGATCAATAATTCACATCAAGATCAATTGGGAGTTTCGGATTGACTCCATAGACTACCTCAAAAGGACTATGTTTGGTAGCATATGTAGGTGATCTATTATAAGCAAACTCCGCATGAGCTAACTTGATGTCCCAATCCTTTTGTGTCTTACTCACTAACCCACGCAAAAGCGCACCAAGAGTACGATTAGTAACCTCGGTTTGTCCATCAATTTGTGGATGGTAAGATGTACTAAAGAGCAATTTAGTTCCCACAAGCTTCCATAAAGACTTCCAAAAGAAACTCATGAACTTTGTATCTCGATCACTCACATTAGTAGGAATAGGCCAAGTTTTAATAGCCTCTACTTTTGAATGATCAACTGAAACACCATCCTTTGATACAACATAACCAAGAAAAGTAACACTAGGCACTAAGAAGTAGCATTTTTCAAGCTTAGCATAGAGTTTCTTCTCTCTTAACACTTCAAACACACTTGTTAGATGATTTAAATGATCATGCAAATTTTTAGAGTATATCAGAATATCATCTAAATAAACAACAACAAACTTGCCAAGGAAAGGTTTAAGTACCTCATGCATCAACCTCATGAAAGTGCTAGGTGCATTAGTGAGTCCAAAAGGCATCACCAACCATTCATACAACCCTAACTTAGTCTTGAATGCTGTTTTCCACTCATCTCCTTCTCTCATTCGAATTTGATGATAACCACTCATAAGATCAATCTTAGAAAACAACTTTGAACCATGTAGTTCATCAAGTAGATCATCTAACCTTGGAATAGGATATCGGTATTTGATAGTGATGTTATTCACACTCCTACTATCAATACACATGCGCCAACTCCCATCTTTCTTTGGGACAAGTAAAGTAGGCACGACACAAGGGCTCATACTTTCCCTCACGTATCCTCTAGTCATAAGCTCTTCAATTTGCCTTTGCATCTCCTTTGTTTCTTCCGGATTACTTCTATAGGCTGCCTTATTAGGTAATGATGCTCCCGGAATCAAGTCAATTTGATGCTCTATCCCACGAATAGGAGGTAGTCCCGGAGGTAATTCCTTAGGAAAGACATCCTTGAATTCTTCTAAAACAGATTCCAATTCATACGGCCTCTTTGCTTGTTTATCTTGATCAATTCGAATCTCATTAGAAACAAGTATATATACCACATTGTTGCTGCAAATTTCTTTTTCTAATTCCCTCTCACTAATCAAATAAGAACTCTTCGAATTAGAGGTAACATTAGAAGACTTGTTGCTTATCAAAGGGTTTAAAGCAACCGGTCTCTCTTTTTCTCCTTTTCTCACAACATACACATTAGTCCTTCCATCAAACTTCACAAATCTATCATATTGCCAAGGACGGCCTAATAGTATATGACAAGCATCCATAGGACAAACATCACACAAAACTTTATCATGAAATTTACCAATTGAAAAGGAGATTAAGGCTTGTTTAGTTACCATAACATCACTCGAATTATTAAGCCAATAAAGCTTATAAGGGCTTGGATGTTCAGTAGTTGGCCGCTTCAATTTGTCTACCAAAGTAGTAGATACCACATTAGTGCAACTCCCCGTGTCTATGATCATATCACACAACCTATCTTCTACCTTGCACCTTGTAAGAAAGATTTTCTCCCTTTGATTGTTTTCCATAGGTACGGTTTTAGAGTGTAGCGCCCTTCTTAGAACCAAACTTTGACCATGAGTCTCGGGATCAATTTCGTCAATATACCCCTCCTCTTCTTCAAAGTTTTCCTCTTCGTTCTTTTCTTCATAGTCACTACCTTGCTCACACTTAGCTTGTTCTTGTTCCCACTCTTGAGCAGTCATTACTCTTTTTGATGGACAATTAGTTGCAATGTGACCAACACTACCACACTTGAAGCACTTCCTATCTTCAACAAGTTTTTTAGGAGCTTCAAATTTTGATTTAGTCTCCTTGTAGTTCGAACTAGAACCACTTTTCTCCAAGCTGTTCTTCTTAAAAGGTTTAGTGAAACCTTTTACAAAGGGCTTAGTGTACGTCCCTTTCTTCCCCTTTATCTGTTTTTCAACTTTCAAAGCTACCTTGCAAACATCCTCAAAGGACCAATATTGTTGTAATTCAACTTTTTCAGCAATATTATCATTCAACCCCGAAATAAATCTAGCAATCTTGTGCTCAACAATCTCTTCTAAGCCACATAGCATGCATAACTTTTCAAATTCACCAATATAATTCTCAACAGTCATAGAATTTTGTTTAAAAAGTTGCATCTTAAGATAAACATCTTGAATATAATTACTAGGTACGAACCTCTTTTTCATGTGCTTCTTGAGTTGTTCCCAAGTTGAGATTCTTGCACGCCCCTCCTTATGCCTTTTCTTATTTAGATTATCATACCAAAGACTAGCATAACCGGTCAGTTTTAATTCAGCCAATTTGCATCTTTTCCTTTCATCATACTCCTTGTAATCAAAAAGTGTCTCGGCCCTTCTAATCCACTCAAAGTATTTTTCAGGTTCATTCATACTCCCATTGAATTCGGGAAGATCTAATCTAAGGTTCCTATCATCATCCTTTGGTCGATCTCTCCTCCTAGGCCTTGGTGATTCATCACTTGAGGAATAATTATTTCGTGGCCTCCTTGGGTTCCTCCTTGGTTGTTCTTCCTCACTTGAACCAGAATTAGGGTTAGAATTCCCTTTCCTTGAAGAACCTCCAGCAAGAGTATCAAGCCTTTTTAATATCTCATCCATCCTAGCTGCCAACTTGTCAATTCGCCTATCTCTTCTAAGATTTTGAGCCTGTTCTAAGGTTAATCCCCTTGGAACTTGTGGAACCTCCTCGTCACTCATGATTCCTACACAAACCAAGTCAGTTTATGCAAAAATCTTGATTAAAAGATCGAATCTTGAAGGAAAACTAGGCAACACAAAAACCGGACTCCCATCCGCAAATCAGTGCACAAACACTAAATGTTTGAGGCTGTGTAGAACGCGTTACTCAACTAAAAATTATGAAATTTTATATGGTGATAGCGGGACGTTTTTAGAGTTCAATGCAAAAAGAATCACTCAAACATTCCCAGCCAATTGTTCCCAGTTTAATTTTTTCCGAAGTTGCGTAACCTGGCTCTGATACCAAAGATGATGTGAATTATTGATCCGAAAATCAACAAAACACAAGGGATATGTTTAAGTCTAATTCTATACAGGAAATCCACCAAGAATTAAACAAAAACTAAGATTAATCAATTAAGAATCCACCTAATTAATCAATCCAAACGAATGTTTTAACTAAAACAAGCAAAACAGCAATTGATCGCAATCAACCAAAACTCAAGTATGCAACTTAAGAAATAATTTGAATATTAATCTCTATATGTATGTCTATTCGTGTGTTTACAACCCTATTTATAAGACTTAGTTTTCCTAGGAAGATTAGGGCAAGTCCCTAATTCAATCCTAATTAAACTAGAATTCTAACTTGCTTGAAGAGCAAGCACCTTGGCGCACAAGCATACACCAAACTGATTTATTTTGCTAACTAACTGATTTTTAAAGCAACTAAATAAATAAATAAAAATTAAAGAACTAAATAAAGATTAAGATCCTAATGCTTGAACCAAGAAAAACCCTTTTAACTGAAAGGTAAAAACTTGTAAGCAAAATCTAAGTAAAGAAAATTCAAGAAAGTTCAAGAAAGTGAACTAGACTCCAAGAAAAGCCACTAAGCAAACCGTGGCTTTGCTTTGATATCCAAGAAAGTGTCCATGCAATGCTTGGCTTGAATCAATGTTTAGGGACAAGCTATCTTGATGCATGATAAGCAAATCTTTGAAGTTTTCCATGCTTAGACTTGCATCAGGGGCTTAGTAGCCATAAGAGGCGTGAGACACATCATCGCCCATCCAAGGAGCTCATTAGCCCTAAGGGGCATCAAACACATCATCGCCTATCCAAGATGCTCATTGGAACAAAGGGGCGTGAGACACATCATCGCCTTACCAAAGGAGCTCATTAGCGTTGAGGGGTGTAAGACACATCATTACCCATCCAAGGGGTTTATTAGCCCTAAGGGGCGTCAGACACATCATTGCCCATCTAAGGGGCTTATTAGCCCTAATAGGTGTCTCACACATCATGGCCCATCGAAGGGGTTTATTAGCCTAAAGGGACGTCAGACACATCATTAACCATCTAAGGGTCTTATTAGCCTTAAGGGGCGTCACAAACATCATCGCCCATCAAAAAGGATCATTAGCCCTAAGGGGCGTGAGATACGTCATTGCCCTACCAAGGGGCTCATTAGCCTTAAGGGGCGTCAGACACATCATCGCCTAAACAAGGGGCTCATTAGCCCTTAGGGGCGTAAAACACTTGATTACCCATCCAAGGGTCTCATTAGCCCTATGGGGCGTCATACACATCATCGCCAATCTAAGGGGCCCAATAACCATAAGGGGCGTGAGACACATCATCGCCCATCCAAGAGGTTGATTAACCCTAAGGGGCATCAAACTCATCATCGCCTGTCCAAGAGGCTCATTAGAACAAAGGGGCGTGAGACACGTCATTGCCTATCCAAGGGGCTCATTAGCGTTTAGGGGTGTAAGACACATCATCACCCATCCAAGAAGCTTATTAGCCCTAAGGGGCGTCAGACACATCATCGCCCATCTAAGGGGCTCATTGGCCTTAATGGGTGTCATGCACATCATGACCCATCCAAGGGGCTTTTTAGCCCTAAGGGGAGTCAGACTCATCATTAACCATCTAAGGGTCTTATAAGCCTTAAGGGGCGTCACACACATCATCGCCCATCAAAGGGGATCATTAGCCCTAAGGGGCGTGAGATACATCATTGCCCATCCAAGGGGCTCATTAGCCTTAAGGGGCGTCAGACACATCGTCGCCCAAACAAGGGGCTCATTAGCCTAGAGGGGCGTCAGACACATCATTACCCTTCTAAGGGGCTCATTAGCCCTAAGGGGTGTCATACACATCATCCCCAACCCAAGGGGCCCAGTAGCCATAAGGGGCTTGAAACACATCATCGCCCATCCAAGGGGCTCATTAGCTCTAAGGGGCATCAAACACATCATCGCCTGTCCAAGAGGCTCATTATAACAAAGGGGCGTAAGACACGTCATCGCCTATTCAAGAGGCTCAATTGTTCAAAGGAGCCTCATACACATCATCGCGCATCCAAGGGGCAAATTAGCCTTAGTGAGTCACATCATCGCCCATCCAAGGGGGAAATTAGTCCTAAGGGGTGTTAGGTACATCGTCTCCCATCTAAGGGTTTCATTTGCCCTAAGGGGCATTAGACACATCATTGCCCATCCATGGGGATTATTAGCCGTGAGGGGCTTGAGACACATCATCGCCTATCAAAGCGGCTCATTAGCCCTAAGGGGTATTAGACACATCATCGCCCATTAAAGGGGCTCATTAGAACTAAGGGGCGTAAGACACACCATCGCCTATATAAGGGGGAAATTAACCTTAAGGGGCATGAGTCACATCATTGCCCATCTAAGGGGCTCATTAGCCCTAAGGGGGTGTCAAACACATCATCGCCCATCCAAGGGGCTCATTAGCCCTAAGTGGCGTCAGACACATCATCGCCTATCTAAGGGGCATTAGACACATCATCGCCCATCCATGGGGCTAATTAACCCTAAGGGGCGTTAGACACATCATTACCCATCCAAGGGGCGTAACAGCCCTAAGGGGCGTCAGACACATCATCGCTAGTCCAAGGGGCTCATTAGCCTTAAGGGGCAGCAGACACATCATCGTTCATCCAAGGCGCTCATTAGCACCCAGGGGCGTGCGACACATCATCACCCATCCAAGGGGCTCAATTAACCTAAGGGGCGTTAGACATATAATCGCCCATCCAAGGGGCTCATTAGCCCTGAGGGGTTTAAGATACATCATCTCCCATCCAAGGGGCTTTTTAACCCTAAGCGGCATCATACACATTATCGCCCATCTAAGGGGCTCATTAGCCTTAACGGGTGTTAGATACATCATCGCCCATCCAAGGGGCTTATTAGCCCTAAGGGGCGGCAGACACATCATTACCCATCCAAGGGTCTTATTAGCCTTAAGGGGCGTCAGACGCATCATTACCCATCCAAGGGTCTTATTAGCCTTAAGTGGATCATTAGCTCTAAAGGGCGTGAGATACATCATTGCCCTAACAAGGGGCTCATTAGCCTTAAGGGGTGTCAGACACATCAGCGCCCATACTAGGGGCTCACTAGCCTTGAGGGGCGTTAGACACATCATTACCCATCCAAGGGGCTCATTAGCCCTAAGGGGCGTCATACACATTATCGCCTATCCAAGGGCTCATTAGAACTAAGGGGCGTGAGACACATCATCGCCTATCCAAGAGGCTTAATAGCTCTAAGGAGCGTCAGACACATCATCGCCCATCTAAAGGCCTAAATAGCCTTGTGGGGCGTTGATAAGGGAATAAACGCGTCGGAAATTATCTATACCTAGATAAAATATAATTTATACAACCTAAACAAACCTAATTTGAGTATAAGGCAAACAGAGGGGTCGAACCACAGAGAACGGTAAACACAACCAAATGTTATCGACAATTAAGCTAGTTCGGAATAGGAGATAAAAAACTAAATTCTAAAGATGCTAAAACAAGAAATAAAACATTAAGGCACCAAGGGAAATGGGTAGGTGAAGTTGACGCTTGACCATACAATAACAAAGTAGCATACCAATGGTAAACTAAACATGCATGAATATCGAAGTAAAGGGTCCAATCTAGCCGCCTTCCGGGGTCAATTGGATTCTCCTAACATAGCCTCTATGTTTCCACATTAGAACCATATACTAGGAGGTACTATTAAATAACAATCGATAGTAATGAATCTCAACTAAGTTATCTTCCGTTACTTGTTAGTAAAGACTCATCTTTGATCAACTAACAATGTGCACTTGCAAGAAATACCAAAGAATATCAAGCATGCAAAGACTTAAATCACCATTAACATAACCCCAACATTAAAATCATGAACAATTAGCAACTACACCATCCCCACACCCTTGGCTAGATGACTACTCACAAATCATGTTGAAAACAATATCAATCATCAAATCAATAAGCATCAACATGATTAATAAGCAAAGAAGAAAAATAAAAGCAAATAAACAAAATAAAAAACAAAGGTAAAGAGAAAGAGTAAGAGATTGCTCACTAATTGAAGATGAAGGTCTACAAAGGATTGAACAAGCTTCTTTCTTCAAAATCCAAGTTCATTAATGAAGAAAACGACACTTTCTCTCTCTACCAATGAAGACTAATCCTAACCTAACCTAACCTAAAACTAATTAAAGAGAAGAATAGATAGTTATTGATTGTTTTTCCTAATTACCCCAAAATTGGGTATTTATACTAAGCTAGCCAAAGTAAGAAAAATAAAAGAAGGAAAAAAAATAAAGAAAGAAAAGGAAAATAAAAAGAAAATAAAATAGAAAAGAAATAAAATAGAAAAGAAATAAAAGAGAAAAGAAAAAAAAAACCAAAATCCCCAAAACATCAGACCCTCCATTTCTTCTTCTATTCGATGCCAGCTCTCTAATGGGGAGATAATCCCCTGCACCATACTTCACCAAGCTCCACCATCAATAATCTTCATTGCATCACCTGATGTGAATTATTGATCCGAAAATCAACAAAACACAAGGGATATGTTTAAGTCTAATTCTATACAGGAAATCCACCAAGAATTAAACAAAAACTAAGATTAATCAATTAAGAATCCACCTAATTAATCAATCCAAACGAACGTTTTAACTAAAACAAGCAAAACAGCAATTGATCGCAA
The DNA here is from genome assembly GCA_024500155.1 of Chenopodium formosanum. Lineage (NCBI taxonomy): Eukaryota > Viridiplantae > Streptophyta > Magnoliopsida > Caryophyllales > Amaranthaceae > Chenopodium > Chenopodium formosanum. The sequence goes on along the minus strand of CM044877.1, from coordinate 42,323,884 downwards.
TCAACCAAAAACTCAAGTATGCAACTTAAGAAATAAATCTGAATATTAATCTCTATGTGTTTATTCGTGTGTTTACAGCCCTATTTATAAGACTTAGTTTACCTAGGAAGATTAGGACAAGTCCCTAATTCAATCCTAATTAAACTAGAATTCTAACTTGCTTGAAGAGCAAGCACCTTGGCGCACAAGCATACACCAAACTGATTTATTTTGCTAACTAACTGATTTTTAAAGCAACTAAATAAATAAATAAAAATTAAAGAACTAAATAAAGATTAAAGATCCTAATGCTTGAACCAAGAAAAACCCTTTCAAGTGAAAGGTAAAAACTTGTAAGCAAAATCTAAGTAAAGAAAATTCAAGAAAGTTCAAGAAAGTGAACTAGACTCCAAGAAAAGTCACTAAGCAAACCGTGGCTTTGCTTTGATATCCAAGAAATTGTCCATGCAATGCTTGGCTTGAATCAATGTTTAGGGACAAGCTATCTTGATGCATGATAAGCAAATCTTCGAAGTTCTCCATGCTTAGACTTGCATCATCCTCCTCTTCTTCGAAAGAATTTGTCCTCAAATCTCGAAGTTCCTCATCAGGAATATACTTAGCCAAATCGCCAACATTGAATGTAGCACTAACTCCATATTCTCCCGGAAGTTCTAACTTATAAGCATTGTCATTGATCTTCTCAATAATCTTGAAAGGACCTTCACTTCTAGGCATCAACTTATTCTTGCGTTTTCCTGGAAATCTTTCCTTTCTCAAATGTAACCATACCAAGTCTCCAACAGTGTAACTTTGTTGCTTTCTATGCTTGTTTGCTCTAGCTTTGTACATGTCATTTACTTTCTCTATTCTTGTTCGAACTTGAGCATTTAATTTAAGCATACTCTTCAACTTAGACTCGGCATCTTTGTGAATTAACTCACCCTTAGGCAATGGAACAAGATCAATTGGAAGTTTCGGATTGACTCCATAGACTACCTCAAAAGGACTATGTTTGGTAGCATATGTAGGTGATCTATTATAAGCAAACTCCGCATGAGCTAACTTGATGTCCCAATCCTTTTGTGTCTTACTCACTAACCCACGCAAAAGCGCACCAAGAGTACGATTAGTAACCTCGGTTTGTCCATCAGTTTGTGGATGGTACGATGTACTAAAGAGCAATTTAGTTCCCACAAGCTTCCATAAAGACTTCAAAAAGAAACTCATGAACTTTGTATCTCGATCACTCACAATAGTTTTCGGAATTCCATGCAATCTAACAATCTCTTTGAAGTATAATTCCGCCACTTTCATAGCATCATCCACTTTGTGACAAGGAACAAAATGAGCCATCTTAGAGAACCTATCCACAACAACCATAATAGAGTCTTTCCCCCGTTTTGTTCTCGGCAATCCCACAATAAAATCCATAGAAATATCTTCCCAAGGTGAATCTGGAACAGGTAAAGGAGTATACAAGCCTTGATGAAAAGTAGCCTTCGCTTTTTGACAAGTTGCACACCTAGAAATAACTAGTTGCACATCCGTGAGCATCTTAGGCCAATAGAAGTGTTCTTGTAACATACTCAAGGTCTTTGTAATGCCAAAGTGACCAGCAATTCCTCCCCCATGAGCTTCTCTAACAACTAGCTCTCTAATAGAACACTTAGGAAGACAAAGTCGATTTCCTTTGAAAAGAAAACCATCTTGCAGCAAATAAGAACCCACGGCTCCTTTAGAACACTCTTCAATCAATGTAGCAAAATCATCATCACCTTTGTAGTATTCTTTGATCAATTCAAAACCAAGTAGCTTGCTATTTAGAATTCCAATCAAAGTGTATCTTCTAGATAATGCATCAGCCACAACATTCGATTTCCCTTCTTTGTACCTTGAAGAAAAATTAAATGATTGTAAAAATTCAACCCACGTAGCATGTCTAGGATTGAGCTTTTGTTGTCCATGTATGTACTTCATTGCTTCATGATCAGAATGCAACACAAAGTGATTAGGTCGGAGATAATGACTCCAATGATCTAAAGCTCTAACAATGGCATAGAACTCTTTATCATAAGTAGAATAGTTCAATCGAGCTCCTCCCAATTTCTCACTGAAATATGCAATAGGCCTCTTCTTTTGGAGTAAAACTGCTCCAATTCCAACTCCACTAGCATCGGTTTCAACTTCAAAAGGACTTGAGAAATCTGGTAACGCAAGTATAGGTGCTTCACATAGCTTCTTTTTAACCAACTCAAACGCACTTTGAGCTTCTTTAGTCCATTCGAATTTACCCTTGTCCTTCTTCAAACATTCGGTCATAGGCGCCACAATACTTGAGAAATTCTTGACAAATCTTCTATAGAATGAAGCTAGACCATGAAAAGACCTTACTTCACTCATATTAGTAGGAATAGGCCAAGTTTTAATAGCCTCTACTTTCGAATGATCAACTGAAACTCCATCTTTTGATACAACATAACCAAGAAAAGTAACACTAGGTACTAAGAAGTAGCATTTTTCAAGCTTAGCATAGAGTTTCTTCTCTCTTAACACTTCAAACACACTTGTTAGATGATTTAAATGATCATGCAAATTTTTAGAATATATCAGAATATCATCTAAATAAACAACAACAAACTTGCCAAGGAAAGGTTTAAGTACCTCATGCATCAACCTCATGAAAGTGCTAGGTGCATTAGTGAGTCCAAACGGCATCACCAACCATTCATACAACCCTAACTTAGTCTTGAATGCTGTTTTCCACTCATCTCCTTCTCTCATTCGAATTTGATGATAACCACTCATAAGATTTATCTTAGAAAACAACTGTGAACCATGTAGTTCATCAAGTAGATCATCTAATCTTGGAATAGGAAATCGGTATTTGATAGTGATGTTATTCACACTCCTACTATCAATACACATGCGCCAACTCCCATCTTTCTTTGGGACAAGTAAAGTAGGCACAGCACAAGGGCTCATACTTTCCCTCACGTATCCTCTAGTCATAAGATCTTCTATTTGCCTTTGCATCTCCTTTGTTTCTTCCGGATTACTTCTATAGGCTGCTTTATTAGGTAATGGTGCTCCCGGAATCAAGTCAATTTGATGCTCTATCCCACGAATAGGAGGTAGTCCCGGAGGTAATTCCTTAGGAAAGACATCCTTGAATTCTTCTAAAACAGATTCCAATTCATATGGCCTCTTTGCTTGTTTATTTTGATCAATTCGAATCTCATTAGAAACAAGTATATATATCACATTGTTGCTGCAAATCTCTTTTTCTAATTCCCTCTCACTAATCAAATAAGTACTCTTCGAATTAGAGGTAACATTAGAAGACTTGTTGCTTATCAAAGGTTTTAAAGCAACCGGTCTCTCTTTTTCTTCTTTTCTCACAACATACACATTAGTCCTTCCATCAAACTTCACAAATCTATCATATTGCCAAGGACGGCCTAATAGTATATGACAAGCATCCATAGGACAAACATCACACAAAACTTTATCATGAAATTTACCAATTGAAAAGGAGATTAAGGCTTGTTTAGTTACCTTAACATCACTCGAATTATTAAGCCAATGAAGCTTATAAGGGCTTGGATGTTCAGTAGTTGGCCACTTCAATTTGTCTACCAAAGTAGTAGATACCACATTAGTGCAACTCCCCGTGTCTATGATCATATCACACAACCTATCTTCTACCTTGCACCTTGTAAGAAAGATTTTCTCCCTTTGATTGTTTTCCATAGGTACGGTTTTAGAGTGTAGCGCCCTTCTTAGAACCAAACTTTGACCATGAGTCTCGGGATCAATTTCGTTAATATGCCCCTCCTTTTCTTCAAAGTTTTCCTCTTCGTTCTTTTCTTCATAGTCACTACCTTGCTCACACTTAGCTTGTTCTTGTTCCCACTCTTGAGCAGTCATTACTCTTTTTGATGGACAATTAGTTGCAATGTGACCAACACTACCACACTTGAAGCACTTCCTATCTTCAACAAGTTTTTTAGGAGCTTCAAATTTTGATTTAGTCTCCTTGTAGTTCGAACTAGAACCACTTTTCTCCAAGCTGTTCTTCTCAAAAGGTTTAGTGAAACCTTTTACAAAGGGCTTAGTGTACGTCCCTTTCTTCCCCTTTATCTGTTTTTCAACTTTCAAAGCTACCTTGCAAACATCCTCAAAGGACAAATATTGTTGCAATTCAATTTTTTCAGCAATATTATCATTCAACCCCGAAATAAATCTAGCAATCTTATGCTCAACAATCTCTTCTAAGCCACATAGCATGCATAACTTTTCAAATTCACCAATATAATTCTCAACAGTCATAGAATTTTGTTTAAAAAGTTGCATCTTAAGATAAACATCTTGAATATAATCACTAGGTACGAACCTTTTTTTCATGTGCTTCTTGAGTTGTTCGCAAGTTGAGATTCTTGCACGCCCCTCCTTATACCTCTTCTTCTTTAGATTATCATACCAAAGACTAGCATAACCGGTCAGTTTTAATTCAGCCAATTTGCATCTTTTCCTTTCATCATACTCCTTGTAATCAAAAAGTGTCTCGGCCCTTCTAATCCACTCAAAGTATTTTTCAGGTTCATTCATACTCCCATTGAATTCGGGAAGATCTAATCTAAGGTTCCTATCATCATCCTTTGGTCTATCTCTTCTCCTAGGCCTTGGTGATTCATCCCTTGAAGAATAATTATTTCGTGGCCTCCTTGGGTTCTTCCTTGGTTGTTCTTCCTCACTTGAACCAGAATTAGGGTTAGAATTCCCTTTCGTTGAAGAATCTCCAGCAAGAGTATCAAGCCTTTTTAATATCTCATCCATCCTTGCTGCCAACTCGTCAATTCGCCTATCTCTTCTAAGATTTTGAGCCTGTTCTAAGGTTAATCCCCTTGGAACCTGTGGAACCTCCTCGTCACTCATGATTCCTATACAAACCAAGTCAGTTTATGCAAAAATCTTGATTAAAAGATCGAATCTTGAAGGAAAACTAGGCAACACAAAAACCGGACTCCCATCCGCAAATCAGTGCACAAAAACCGGACTCCCAGCCAATTGTTCCCAGTTTAATTTTTTCCGAAGTTGCGTAACCTGGCTCTGATACCAAAGATGATGTGAATTATTGATCCGAAAATCAACAAAACACAAGGGATATGTTTAAGTCTAATTCTATACAGGAAATCCACCAAGAATTAAACAAAAACTAAGATTAATCAATTAAGAATCCACCTAATTAATCAATCCAAACGAATGTTTTAACTAAAACAAGCAAAACAGCAATTGATCGCAATCAACCAAAAACTCAAGTATGCAACTTAAGAAATAAATCTGAATATTAATCTCTATGTGTTTATTCGTGTGTTTACAGCCCTATTTATAAGACTTAGTTTACCTAGGAAGATTAGGACAAGTCCCTAATTCAATCCTAATTAAACTATAATTCTAACTTGCTTGAAGAGCAAGCACCTTGGCGCACAAGCATACACCAAACTGATTTATTTTGCTAACTAACTGATTTTTAAAGCAACTAAATAAATAAATAAAAATTAAAGAACTAAATAAAGATTAAAGATCCTAATGCTTGAACCAAGAAAAACCCTTTCAAGTGAAAGGTAAAAACTTGTAAGCAAAATCTAAGTAAAGAAAATTCAAGAAAGTTCAAGAAAGTGAACTAGACTCCAAGAAAAGTCACTAAGAAAACCGTGGCTTTGCTTTGATATCCAAGAAATTGTCCATGCAATGCTTGGCTTGAATCAATGTTTAGGGACAAGCTATCTTGATGCATGATAAGCAAATCTTCGAAGTTCTCCATGCTTAGACTTGCATCATCACCACCCTCCGATTTCACTCAAGCACCAAATTAACGGCTATCACCACCAATCACATCATCAACGCCTATTATGAGCATCAATCAAGGCTGTTGGTCTTCATTAACAATCGCGTGCGAAGCTCGTGAAATGGTTTGATCGAACCACGGGTTGGTGCGGCCGAACTACGGGGTTGGTTCGGTCGAACCATGGGTATGTTCGACCACTTCTCTTCGAATAACAAAACCCCCAAAGTCTCTGACTCGAAATTCGACCGAACTTCTTAATGGGTTTGCTCGAACCCAAATGAACTTGCATTTCTCTTAGATTTGGGGTTGTTGCTGTGCGAATTGGTGACGGTGTGGCGCAATTGTTGCTTTCATTGATGCTGGTGGTGGCTGCTCTGTTGCGCGGTGGTAGTAAGATGTGAGGTTGTTTGGTGGGCTGCTAGGTGTTGATGTTGTTTGGTGGCTGCTAGGTGTGCGGCTGCTGTAATTGGTTGAGGGAGGTTGATTGCGGTGGTGGTAAGGTGTGAGGCTGTTTGGTTGGCTGCTAGGTGTTGATGTTGTTTGGTGGCTGCTAGGTGTGCGGCTGCTGTAATTGGTTGAGGGAGCTTGATTGCGGTGGTAGTTGAAGGTGGGTCAGGGCTGCTAGATGCGGTTTGTGGGTGCTTGTGGTGATGTGCGAAATGAAGCAGGGGGAAGAGTGTTGTTGCTTGGGGTGGTGTAGAACAATGAAGGGTGCGGTGATGGATAAGGTTGGGCAGAAACTTTGGGGCTTGAAAGCTTCTTGGATTGACACCTTTGACCCGAGCCTCCGACCTCCGAGCACGATCCTACACAACCTAATAAAATCAAGGGAGAATCGAGAAAAAGATAAAATAAAATAAAATGAAAATAAACAAAGGACGAAATAAAACAAAACCACGACGAATAGAATAAAATAAATAAAATAGAAATAAATAAAATGAAATAGAAAATAAGAGATATAAAACTAAACTAATAAAAATAAAACAAAAACAATACAAGCAAATATAGTAAAATAAAATACGAAAATAAACTAAAGCTAATAAAATAAAGAAAATCAACTAAAATGCTACAAAATTACCAAAATAAACTAGAAACTTTGTTAAAGAGAAAAAAGGAGAATAAAAGGAAAAATAAAATAAATTAAACACGAAAATGACTCTAAAACAACTCCCTAAGAGTGACATAATTGTCACTCATCAGGCGTAAGTCACATCATTGCCCATCAAAGGGGCTCATTAGCCTTAAGGGGTGTCAGACATATCAACGCCCATACTAGGGGCTCATTAGCCCTAATGGGTGTCAGCCACATCATCGCCTATCCAAGGGGCTTATTAGCCCTAAGGGGCGTCAGATACATCATTAACCATCTAAGGGTCTTATTAGCCTTAAGGGGCATCACACACATCATCGCCCATCAAAGGGGATCATTAGCCCTATAGGGTGTGAGATACATCATTGCCCATCCAAGGGGCTCATTAGCCTTAAGGGGCGTCAAACACATCATCGCCCAAACAAGGGGCTCAATAGCCCTGAAGGGCGTAAGACACATCATTACCCACCCAAGGGGCTCATTTGCCCTAAGGGGCGTCATACACATCATTGCTAATCTAAGGGGCCAAGTAGCCATAAGGGGCGTGAGACACATCATCGCCCATCCAAGGGGCTCATTAGCCCTAAGGAGCATCAAACACATCATCGCCTGTCTAAGAGGCTCATTAGAACAAAGGGGCGTGAGACACATCATCGCCTATCCAAGGGGCTCATTAGCGTTGAGGGGTGTAAGACACATCATCACCCATCCAAGGGGCTTATTAACCCTAAGGGGCGTCAGACACATCATCGCCCATCTAAGGGGCTTATTAGCCCTATAGGGCATCAAACATATCATCGCCTGTCCAAGAGTCTCATTAGAACAAAGGGGAGTGAGACACATCATCGCCTATCCAAGGGGCTCATTAGCGTTGAGGGGTGTAGAAAACATCATCACCCATCCAAGGGGCTTATTAGCCCTAAGGGGCGTCAGTCACATCATCGCCCATCTAAGGGACTCATTAGCCCTAATGGGTGTCACACACATCATGACCCATCAAAGGGGCTTATTAGCCTAAGGGGCGTCAGACACATCATTAACCATCTAAGGGTCTTATTAGCCTTAAGGGGCGTCACATACATCATCGCCCATAAAAGGGGATCATTAGCCCTATGGGGTGTGAGATACATCATTGCCCATCCAAGGGGCTCATTAGCCTTAAGGGGCGTCAGACACATCATCGCCCAAACATGGGTCGTATGACACATCAGTACCCATCCAAGGGGCTCATTAGCCCTAAGGGGCGTCATACACATCATCGCCAATCCAAGGGGCCCATTAGCCATAAGGGGCGTGAGACACATCATCGCTCATCCAAGGGGCTCATTAGCCCTAAGGGGCATCAAACATATCATCGCCTGTCCAAGAGGTTCATTAGAGCAAAGGGGCGTGAGACACATCATCGCCTATCCAAGGGGCTCATTAGCGTTGAAGGGTGTAAGACACATCATCACCCATCAAAGGGGCTTATTAGCGTTAAGGGGTGTAAGACACATCATCACCCATCCAAGGGTCTTATTAGCCCTAAGGGGCGTCAGACACATCATCGCCTATCAAAGGGGCTCATTAGCCCTAATGGGTGTCACACACATCATGGCCATCCAAGGGGCTTATTAGCCCTATGGGGCGTCAGACACATTTTTAACCATCTAAGGGTCTTATTAGCCTTAAGGGGCATCACACACATCATCGCTCATCAACGGGGATCATTCGCCTTAAGGGGCGTTAGTTACATCATTGCCCATCCAAGCGGCTCATTAGCCTAAAGGGGCGTCAAACACATCATCGCCCAAACAAGGGGCTTATTAGCCTTGAGGGGCGTCATACACATCATCGCCAATCCAAGGGGCCCATTAGCCATAAGGGGTGTGAGACACATCATCGCCCATCCAAGGGGCTCATTAGCCCTAAGGGGCATTAAACACATCATTGCCTATCCAAGAGGCTCATTAGAACAAAGGGGCGTGAGACACATCATCGCCTATCCAAGAGGCTCAATTGCTTAAAGGAGCGTCAGACACATGATCGCCCACCCAAGGGGCAAATTAGCCTTAAGGGGCGTGAGTCACATCATGGCCTATCCAAGGGGCAAATTAGCCCTAAGGGGTGTTAGACACATCGTCGCCCATCTAAGGGGCTCATTCGCCCTATAGGGCATCAGACACATCATCTCCCATCCATGGGGTTCATTTGCCCTTAGGGGCGTGAGACACATCATCGCCTATCCAAGGGGCTTATTAGCCCTAAGGGTTATTAGACACATCATCACTCATTAAAGGGGCTCATTAGAACTAAGGGGCGTAAGACACATCATCGCCTATCCAAGGAGCTTTAGACACATCATCGCCCATCCAAGGGGCAAATTAACCTTAGAGGGCGTGAGTCACATCATTGCCCATTTAAGGGGCTCATTAGCCCTAAGGTGGTGTCAAACACATCATCGCCCATCCAAGGGGCTAATTAGCCCTAAGTGGCGTTAAACACATCATCACCTATCTAAGGGGCTCATTAGCCCTAAGGGGCATCAGACACATCATCGCCCATCCAAGGGGCTAATTAGCCCTAAGGAACGTAACAGCCAAAAGGGGCGTTAGACACATCATTACCCATCCAAGGGGCGAAACAGCCATATGGGGCGTCAGACACATCATCGCCAGTCCAAGGGGCTCATTAGTCCTAAGGGGAAGCAGACACATCATCGCCCATCCAAGGCGCTCATTAGCACCCAGGGGCGTGCGACACATCATTGCCCATCCAAGGGGCTCAATTGACCTAAGGGGCGTTAGACAAAAAATCGCCCATCCAAAGGTCTCATTAGCCCTGAGGGGTGTAAGACACATCATCTCCCATCCAAAGGGCTTTTTAGCCCTAAGGGGATCATTAGCACCCAGGGGCGTGCGACACATCATTGCCCATCCAAGGGGCTCAATTGACCTACGGGGCGTTAGACATATAATCCCCCATCCAAAGGGCTCATTAGCCCTGAGGGGTGTAGGACACATCATCTCCCATCCAAGGGGCTTTTTAGCCCTGAGGGGCATCAGACACATCATCGCCTATCTAAGGGGCTCATTAGCCTTAATGGGTGTCAGACACATCATCGCCTATCAGAGGGGCTTATAAGCCCTAAGGGGCGTCAGACACCTCATTATTTTTCCAAGGGTCTTATTAGCATTAAGGGGGTCACAAACGTCATTGCCCATCTAAGTGGATCATTAGCCCAAAAGGGCGTGAGATACATCATTGCCCATACAAGGGGCTCATTAGCGTTAAGGGGTGTCGGACATATCATCGCCCATACTAGGGGCTCATTAGCCTTGAATGGCGTCAGACACATCATTTCCCATCTAAGGGGCTCATTAGCCATAAGGGGCGTCATACACATCATCGCCTATTAATGGGGATCATTAGCCCTAAGGGGCGTGAGACACATCATCGCCTATCCAAGGGGCTCATTTGCCCTAAGGGGTAATATACACATCATCGCCCATTGAAGGGGCTCATTAGAACTAAGGGGAGTAAGACACATCATCGCCTATCCATGGAGCGTCATACACATCATCGCCCATCCAAGAGGCAAATTAACCTTAAAGGGGGTGAGTCACATTATTGCCCATCTAAGGGGCTCATTAGCCTTAAGGGGGTGTCAAACACATCATCGCCCATCCAAGGGGCTCATTAGCCCAAAGTGGCGTCAGACACATCATCACCTATCTAAGGGGCTCATTAGCCCTAAGGCGCATCAGACCCATCATCGCCCATCCAAGGGGCTAAGTAGCCCTAAGGGGCGTTAGACACATCTTTACCCATCCAAGGGGCGTAACAGCCCTAAGGGGCGTCAGACACATCATCGCCAGTCCAAGGGGCTCATTAGCCCTAAGGAGAAGCAGACACATCATCGCCCATCCAAGGCGCTTATTAGTAGCACCCAGGGTCGTGCGACACATCATTGCCCATCCAAGGGGCTCAATTGACCTAAGGGGCGTTAGACATATAATCGCCCATCCAAGGGGCTCATTAGCCCTGAGGGGTGTAGGACACATCATCTCCAATCCAAGGGGTTTATTAGCTGATTTAGGTATTTTATACCCGGCCAAGTGGCCCAATCAGAAAGTGCCACGTGTCCTCCATATAGGTGCCATTTGGACCTATGGAATGATGACACGTAGAGGGAGGACTCTTCTCCGTCCTACGTGGACTGAAGGTCCAGCAGGGACCATTAAGGTGGCGACACGTGTCACACCAAAAGTGCTTGAAAATCCATTGGGCACAGTGACACGTGTCACTCAGGCATTGGCCTTGGGATGGCGGGCTTTCAAGGCCCAAATCCCGAGGCGCCGCAAAACGACGTGACCTAACTCCTAGGTCACCAGATCCTAGGAAGGCACACTTTTCAAAAGGACCCTATATATAGGGGCATGATGTCATTTATGACGAACAATTGAAACACAACAACAACCACAAAAAAGAGAGAGAGCTTTTGACACGCAATACGAGACAATACGTCACTTACAAAAGAGCTGTCGTTTTCAAAGAACACGCAGCACTTTACCTGAGCTTGGAATCCAAGCAGATAACTTTACTTCCGCACATTTTATTTCCGAACTTTTACTAACTTATTCTTCGGAGGCGAACCACCGACCATTCGGCGGTCCGTTTGCTTTGCAGGTACAGGCATCCTCAGTTGAATCCAGTTTCAGTGTTGTAACTCTCCCGAGGGACAAAAACCCTTGAAACATTTGGCGCCGTCTGTGGGGAGAGTACCTCTGAAATGGCTTCACAAGAGCTTGTACCAAATCCGGATGCCATTCGGCCTCTGAATGATGTACTGGTCCAAACGGACCGTGACTCAGGTGACGACGCTGATGTCGAAACCTATGTGGATCCAAATGGATCCCTCATCTCTAAACGCATCCGCAGTAAGGAACGGCGAGAGCGTCCCCATGTTCAGGCAGGACCAAGCAAAACTTCTTGCCAGCCAAAGAAGCCCTCGGGGCGGCCGTTTTATCCTTCCCAGGCGGCAGGATCAACTCCCGTCACTCGGGATGAGCTAATGTCACTTTTGAGCAGCCTCAGGGGTGAAATCAAGCAGTTCGCCTCAAAAAAGTCGCCTACTCCTAGAAAGGAGCAGTCGGCCAAGAATCCAGCCCAAGCTGGCAAACAGAGGTCGGTCAGGGACCGTCAACCGACTCCTCATCCTGCTCCTAAGGAGAAGGCCAGGCCCCAATTTGACCTTAATCGGTTGCGTTTTCCAGAAATGGGCGCAAGAAAACCCATCCGGCATATTCAGCCGGATGGTAGCAAGAAAACGTTCTCTGACGCTCGACAATACATTGAGGAGAGGAGAACCCAACAATCAGAGTCGGCTTCAACGTCGACTTATCATGATAGCTTTCGGAATAGCTCTGTGAGGTGTTCCCAGTCTGTACATGAGACCCCAGCAAGCAGCCAAAGGGTTCAGTCTGGGCCGCATGTGATTCAGTCCGCCTAGTACATGGCACAGCCATTGTACTAGGCGCCAGTTGTACCTTACATGCAACCTACCCTCTATGGAGGACAGGAGGCATACGGCTATCAGCCGATGGACTGGCAGCTTAGGCTGCAACACCTTGGAGATCAACCCTCTGCTTTCTCCAGGGAAATAACTGAAGCCGTACAGCCGGCTAAAGTTAAAAACGTTCTGGTTGGAGCCTATGACGGGACCTCCAACCCAGAAGACCACCTGCTAGCATACACCCACCTCATGTATTTACAAGGGTTGGATGATGCTGCATGGTGTCGTAGCTTTCCAGCCACCCTAAAGGGCATAGCCCAGTAGTGGTTTGGCAACCTGCCGGCTGGCTGCATAAATAGCTTCAAGACGCTTGCGTTCTTGTTTGCATCAAACTTCTCTATAAACATCCCTGCCAAAAAGACAAGTCTTGACTTAAGTAATGTACAGCAGGGAGATAGAGAAGGTTTGCGATCCTACGTCAGGCGGTTCAATCTGGTCCAAATCCAGATTCATGGGCTGTCTGATGAGGTCGCCTTCACAGACTTCTTTAAGGGTCTGAAGGACGGGTCTACTTTTAAGTACGAACTCATCCGCAAACAAATCTTTACGCTGCAAGGAGCCTTGCGAGAGGCGGAAGCCTACATACAAGCGACCGAACTCTGCTCCTCCAACAAGCAGTCGGACCATAAGAAGTCTGACCGACAGAAAGAGAGTCGGCCTGCTCAGCCAGCTCCTAAGCTAGAAGAAAGCAAAAAGAAAAAGCAAGTCTGGGCCATTGATAACTCTGATCAACCGGCCCAGAAGAAGAAAAAAGAGTGGAAACCGTACGTTCCAAGGTACGAATTCCACAAGGACTGCTGCTCCATCCTTTTGGAAATTAAGGATCGGCTAACTCTTGAAAATTCGAATGCTATGAAAGGTTCCGTTGAAAATCGAAACAAGAACAAGCATTGCCTTTTCCATGAGGTTGTTGGCCATGACACGAACGACTGCTTTAGTCTCAAGCGGGAGCTCGACCGTCTGGCCGACAAAGGACAGCTGAAGTCCTATGTGAAGTCCAAAGTGACTTCAAAAGCAAATCCGGGGCAGTCCAAGAAAAAGACTCCCCAGCCTGCTGTGAGTGCCGAAACTGATGAAGAACCGGTGTATACCATAGCAGGCGAATTTGCCAGTGGTGGTCCGACCGTTCGGGGCACCAAGGACCATCTGAGAAAGATGGTTAATTCTGTTGAGGAGGGGGATACAGCTAGCACATCCACCTTCCCTAAAGTTGTCATCACCGAACAGGACAGAGGCAAAGTCCGTCGGCCGCATGATGACCCTGTAGTCATTGAGTGTAAAGTCGCCAACCAGCTGGTTGGCCGAATTCTTATTGACAAGGAAGTTCCTCTGACCTCATCAGCCTCAAATGCTTGTCCAATCTCAAGTACAAACCGGATAGCATGATGGAGGTCACCCACACCTTAGTTGGGTTTGGGGGAGGACTTGTGCACCTAGTCGGACGAATCGACCTACCTGTCCGCCTGGGAAGCAGGGGAGACGGTCGGCACATGACCATCTGTTTCCTAGTGGTTGAAGAGCTCACGGCTTACAACCTCATCTTTGGCCGACCCACTCTTAATGAGTGTAAGGCCGTCATCATCCCTGCTCTCATGCTACTCAAGTATGAGAAGGATGATGGAACAGTTGGTTCCCTTAATGGGGACCAAAAGACGGCTCGAGAGTGTTATCTCTCGGATGTCAAGCCTGCGGCCGCATCATCCGGCCGAGGCAAGCAAATGATTGACCTCGACAATGTCGAGGAAGAACAGTCGGCCCCACCACCCGGAAAGAAAAGATAGACTGATCAGCTGGTGGTGGTCAAAAAAGAAAAGCAATAGCAATCACTGACCGGGGAACGGTCGGATGATCTCCGTCCCCAGCCTGCTGGTGAGCACATTGACATCCCTCTGGACAACAGCCGTCCAGAATGAACTATTAAGGTGGGGACGGTTGCATTTGCAAAGCTGGGTGAAAGCCTTCACCAGCTACTCAAGGAATTCAAAGACATCTTTGCCTTTGAAGTGGAGGAGATGCCAGGCATCAGCCCGGATCTCGCTATCCACAAACTCGCTATGGATCCTAAAAAGAAGCCCATCCGGCAAAAGAAAAGAAACCACGGCGAAGAAAGAAGTCAGGCGGCAGTTGCCGAAGTAAAAAAGCTGTTAGATGCCAAGTTCATTCGGCCGTGTAACTTCCCTGAGTGGGTAGCTAACGTTGTGTTAGTAAAAAAGCCGAATGGAACTTGGCGGATGTGTGTCGATTACACAGACCTCAACAAGGCATGTCCAAAGGATAGCTATCTACTGCCTAAGATCGACAGTCTGGTCGACTCAACAGCCGGACATGCCCTGATGAGTTTCATGGACGCCTATTCAGGTTTCCATCAGATCCCCCTGTGGAAAAAAGATCAAGAAAAGACGGCATTCGTCACCGATCAGGGGTTATTCTGTTATATGGTGATGCCGTTTGGTTTGAAGAATGCGCCTGCTACCTTCCAACGAATGATTAATACGGTCTTCATTAATCAAATCGGAAGGAACGTAGAGGCGTACATTGATGATATGATAGTCAAATCCAAACAGCAGGCGGATCATCTTGCTGATCTCCGAGAAACATTCGCCACACTCAGGCGGCACAAGGTCATGCTTAACCCAAAAAAGTGTGTCTTTGGTGTTGAGTTTGGGAAGTTTCTTGGATTTTTGATTGACCAAAGAGGAATAGAGGCCAACCCTGAGAAAATACAGGCGGTAATCGACATGCAGTCTCCCCGTACTGTGAAGGAAGTGCAAAAACTAACAGGTTGTCTGGCGGCCCTGGGGAGATTCCTCAGCCGTTCAGGCGACAAGTGTCTCTACTTTTTCCAGGCAATCAAAAAGAAGACAAACTTTGAATGGGGGGATGATGTAGAGGCGACCTTTCAAAGGCTAAAAACTCATCTGCACTCTTTGCCGAGGCTTGTCAGCCCTTTGCCTAAAGAGAAGCTCTTCATGTACTTAGCCGTCTCTGATCTTGCCCTAAGTGCTGTCCTCTTAGCTGAAAGAGACAGCATCCAGCTCCCGGTGTATTTCATAAGCCATGTTTTGAGAAATGCGGAGCTTCGGTACCCCTTGGTTGAGAAATTCGGCCTTGCCCTTTACATGGCCATCAAGAAGCTTAAACCTTACTTCTTGGCGCATGCGGTAGAGGTCTATACTGACCAACCGATCAAACGGCCACTCACAACCTTGGAGTCATCTGGACGAATGCTCAAATGGGCAATTGAAATACAAGGATTAGAAATCACTTATGAATCAAGGAAGGCAATAAAAGGACAAGCATTCGCTGACTTTATTGTCGAAATGACAAGGCCGGTTGTTCCGGACAATACGGACCAGGTCTGGAAAGTGTATGTGGATGGGAGCTCCACTGTGAACGACTGTGGTGCGGGGATTATCTGTCAGTCTCCTGAAGGAGATAAGTACGAATACGCACTACGGTTCAAGTTTCAGGTCTCTAATAATGAGGCCGAGTATGAGGCCCTGCTGGCCGGCATCCGGTATTGCAAGACGGCAGGGGCGAAGAAGATATCCGCCTGCTCTGATTCTCAACTTGTCGTACTCCAGGTTAATGGAACGTACGAGGCCACTCATCCGACCATGATAAAATATTTGCAGGCGGTCAAGAGTGAAGTTGGGTCACTTGAAGAATTTCATCTAACTCAGGTGCCCAGGTCTTCAAACAATCAGGCGGATGCCCTGTCCAAATTAGCATCATTCGCCTCCTGTGAAACGCCTCGGTTAGTCTTCTGGGAGGTCATGGAAAAAAGAAGTATATCTGAAAAAGACCCCATTGGAATTCTTGACTGAAGCTCAACTTGGATGGACAGCATCCGGACCTATCTTGCAGACGGCACGCTCCCTGACTCACTACGGGAGGCGGCTGTTCTTAAAAAACGAGCAGCTAACTTCGAGTTGCGGCAAGGAGAGCTCTTCAGGGCTGGCTTTTTGAAACCCCTGTTGAAGTGTGTTACCCCTGAAAAGGGGAAGGAAGTTCTCGAAGAGTTGCATTCGGGATTCTGCGCCTCCCATATAGGCGGCAGATCCCTCGCGGCCAAGGCTAGGCGGCTTTACTTCTGGCCAACTCTGGAGTCATATGCCATGGAAATGGTGAAAAAATGTGACATGTGCCAAAAATTTGGCAAGCTCATCCATCGTCCGGCTACAGACCTGACGGCCATCCACAGCCCAATACCCTTTGCCAAATGGGGCATGGACATTCAGGGGCCATATACAACTGCATCAGGCCGCAAGCGCTATATATTGGTGGCTGTGGATTACTTTACCAAGTGGGTAGAGGCTGAGGCAGTAAAAACATCAAGACTAAAGACGTCATTTCCTTTGTTTGGAGGAACATAATCACTCGTTTCGGGGTGCCCATGTCTATGGTTTTTGACAATGGTCCTCAATTTGAGACGCCTCAACTCAAGACTTGGCTGGGAGACCAGGGGGTCTCAAGCTTCTTTGCATCAGTCGGCCGGCCGCAAGCAAACGGCCAGGTCGAAGCCTTCAACAAGTTAATCTCAGACGGGATTAAAAAGAAGATTGAGCGGGCTGGTGGCCTTTGGGCGGATGAATTACCACACGTCCTTTGGTCCATCAGAAGGACTGTTGAAGGGGCAACGGGAGAAACCCCATTCTTAATGGTGTATGGTGCAGAAGCTGTTCTGCCCATTGACCACTATGAGCCGACCCTTCGAATCATGTTGTATGATGAAGAGGCAAATTGGGAGGCCATGCGCCTAGCATTGGACTCACTTCCAGAGCACAGGGGCAATGCTGCCTTACGGCATGAGATATACCGTCTGAGAATGACTCGGGCTTACAACAAAAGAGTACACAAGCGTCCTCTCAAAGTGGGGGACTTTGTGCTACGGAAAATGGAGGCAGTCGGTAGGGCGAATGAACAAGGAAAGCTAACCCCAAATTGGGAAGGCCCCTACCGAATTTATGAGGAGGTAAGAAACGGCACCTACCGCCTGGAAGAACCAGACGGCAGGCAGCTGCCCAGAACTTGGAATGTAGACAACTTGAAAAAGTACTACTTCTAAGTACGAATGAAAAGACCTCAATTTTGTAAATCTCACGTATTGTTAATGAGAATATGCCTTCATTTCCCAACTTATCTTTTTATTTAAGTTTTTTAAGCGTCGCCAGCACCAAATAAAGACGGCCAATATGTTTGAAAAGCGTCTGTTCCAACAGCAGACGTCCCAATCCCTCTGAAGGAGCCGATTGTTTTAGAACAGTCGTTCCTACGAAATTCATCAAGTTTACACCAACACTTGACGAATCATTAAAGAGGCCTAAGGCCAGATAAAATCATAATGAGGCCCAAGGCCGGATATTAATAAACAAAAAGAGACCGAATGGTCACAGTCTGCTCCAACATGAGTATGACCGTCTGCTCCAACATGAGTCAGATAACCGGCGACGTCCATTTGGGCAAATTTGTCGAGGAGAAGCATCTCCCTTTTGGGTGGCACATTGCTCTACGAATATATCAAGCGGCCCTACCGAATGCTAAGGCAGCATTCGCAGTCGTTTGTTTTAATCGAAAGTGAAATCTAAAAGACCTAAAATTTCTATCTAGCGCAGTTCAAAAATGGTCACTGTTTCATAAGTAGAGGCTAAGCGAGGCATAAAGCCGGATGCGCTTGTTATTGCTCAGGGGCGAAACAGGCGGAATATTTGATTAATATACGAGTTAAGTTAACAAAACACTTACTGAGGCTATTGGTCGGATGACGCCTGATCCTTGCCTATAGGGCAAGACAGGCGGACAATTATTTATAAGGAAATTGGTTAAGTTACAAACTTAGCATTTTATCCCAAAGAGGCCTATGGCCGGAGGCGCTTGTTTTTGCTTATGGGGCAGAACAGGCGGAGGTTTGCCCTTAGCAAATTAGCTAAGTTGGAAATTTGAGTTAGTTCGAGCCAATGGCCGAATGAACACTTTATGTTTGCCAATTCTGGATGGACGTCTGCCGCGTGGTTTGGGGCAATCACCATAGTGATTGATTGACTTAGAAACCATGCATACTCTTCTAAGTATCAAAAATTTCTAAGCCAATCAATCCAATAAACCGAAACCACTCGACATCCGTCCAAGGGCAAGAACATTCGCATGATATACAGGTTATTATACTTAGCCAAAAACATGCAATGAAAAATTCAAAATGCAAAGGACAACTATATGGATAACTTCAGTCAAATGGCCGAATGATTCAAATTAAAAAGTCAAATCGTCACCTGACGATTGGTTAAGATTGTTATCAGGCAAAGCCAGAAAGATTGTCAAATTACCCGACCCCTCGGTCGGTAAAGATACAAATACTCGGCACGCAGGCCGGAAAAGAAAAGTACATGGCCATTTGGCGGCAGAACAGCATAAAAGCTTAAGTGATCAGGGGAGAGCCTCTTAAGTGGCAGCCGGCTTGTCGTCCTTCGGCTGCTCTTCTTCCTTTTTCTCTGGCTCCTCCGCCTGATCCTCCTCCTCGCCGCCCGAGGACGACTCCCCAGAAGAGTCGGACCCAGAACTTTCCTCGGCCTCAGCATTCTCAGCCTCTTCAATAAGGCGAGCGTCGAATGCTTTGCTGGCTTCGTCAAATTTGGATTTCCAAATCTGATAGTCCGAGTCCGGCTGTACAGCCGCCCAAGTGTCCCGCATGATGGCTTCATAATCGCTCATTATTTACTTAACAAGAGCCTCTCTCTCTTGATCAGCCACGGACTCAAACTTGGACTTCAGCTGATGCTCCTAGTTGCTGAGGCGCTGCTCCAGGCGGCCCACCTTCTGCTTGGCTCTCTCAGCCTCTTCTTTGGCATCTTGAAGAGGCTCGAGCTTCTCCTTAAGAATTGTAATCTCTTTCTTAAGGGAAGTGATGCGCAGGCGGGCCGAGTCCAGTTCCTTCTTCACTTGCATATTGGCTTCCGCCTGCGAATACATCATATCAAGCGTCAGATACTCATTCTGAGCAATATCAAATTGAGCTCGATCCAAGGCGGACTCGGCCCGAGCTTTGGCGACTGTTACCTTTTTGGATTTCTCCTTGAGGGGTTGCCTGAGCCCTTGGACGCGCAGCATGGCTTGTAAAAGAACCGAATGGTTAAAACCAGGCGGAAAAAGAAATAATGCTAAAAAAATTGCTTGAGCTAAGACTCATACCTCGCAGAGGTTCCTTAAGATGCCATCCAAGTCAAGGGTGCCGACTCCTCTGACAGACGCCTTGTCGTTAGGACCAACCACCCTCAGCATGGACTTGGCCATCTGGACTACAGTCGGCCTCTGCACAGGAACTGAGAAGGAGAGAAAGTTAGAAAAAATAACTCAAGTACATCTAAATGAAAGAACAATAGGGGCGAATGGATTTTACCGTCGTCCTTCTGTTCCTCCTTTCTCCCCAGGCTCCTCTTCTCTCCTGCTGAGCCGACAGAAGTGGTGGGTTGCTGAAAGCCACCCTTCGATGCCCTCTGGGCATCCGGTTTGCTGATCTCCTTTTCAGCATTGAGAGAAGAGGCGTCTGGGCTCTTCTGGGGCTTATGAGCAACGTGCTTCCGGCCGCCCTTGCCGGATGCGCTCACATCACCCGCCCTTGTCTTTTGGATTTTAGGGTCGGATGGTTTTGAAGGAGATTTGGAAGGCGTACCCTACATCCACATAAGATAAACGCAAGTTAGAAATCATTCGGGCAAATTTAATATTGGTCAGAAATGAAAGTATAACAATTTTCTACCTTGGAGGTGCCGCCAATTTTCTGCTCGTCCACTTTGGTGTGAGTGGTTACTTCTGCCCTGTTTAAAACATTCGACCTATATCGAGCAGCAGATACAACCGGCTTCCTTATGGCCGAGAGCTTTTCCATTGATTTATCTGCAAAAATGAACAAGTGATTAGCATCATTAAACAAGTACTGAAAAGCAGAAGTAAATTGCATATAAAACAGACGGCCGACTACCTCTCGGCATCTCAGAACTTAGCCCACAGGCGGCTAAGAATGTCCCTTCTTCAAACCACTTGTACAAAGGGAGATAGCATTGAGGGGTGACCTCCTTGTCCCCCTCATCATTCGTCCACATGGACACGGTAAACAACCCCGCGTCCATGATCTCCTCCTTTGCCTGCTTAGGAATAGGCGGCAATGCGCTCCTGCCTGCTAGGAGAGGCGGATCCTTATTCCACCTGTTATACTTTTGGTTTAGGCGGCTGTCGGCAGACTTGACTATATAAAACTTAGTTCTCTAGTCTTTCCACTTGTTCTCTTTGCCAACAGCCATCATGTACCCCTTGCAAGTGGTCAAGGTGTACCAGCCTTCACCGCCCCTAGCAGGCGCCCTGCTCAGATAGTGCATGTGGGCGAACGCTTCAAAGTTTGCCTCCACCTGCAGCATCTCACAGGCGGCAACGTACCCCAGAATATTGATCCAGGAGTTGGGTACAAGTTGCCAGATACCCAGTTGATATCCGTCCAAGATCCTCTCCACGGCCGGATGGAGAGGGAAGCGGAGGCCAGCCTGGAAGGCCGCTTCATAACAGCCGAATGCTTTGTCTTGATAGCTGGTGAGGCTCGGCCAGGTTATGGTGTCGCCCTTATTAGGGACCGACAAAGTGTAGCCATAGCCTAGGACGACCTTGCGCCTAAAATTGGCAAGGCCGGATGCCATGGCACTCCGCCTGCCTGGCGGAACATGCTGATAGTATGGGGCTCTCTCCAAGCGCCTGGAAGCACTCGGCTCGGCCCAGCTCTCCCCCCTATCCACTGTCAGGGACTCTCTGGCAGAATCTATGTTTGATCTAGCTTCCTCTGAAGTTACGGAGGCCTTCTCTGTAGAAGATGACGAGGCCGACTCGCCATCAGAGTTCTCATCAGAGCTAGGGGACCGCCGACTGGTGCCAGCGGGGTCCTCCCCTAGACTCTCTTCCGGCGCCTGTCTAGAAGGCCCGGGTTGATATTCTTCATCCGCCTCCCCCAGGATTCCATCACTGGGAGTTCCACTAGATGTGGGCGAATGGTAATATGTGGGGGTTGGAGGAAGATAGGTAGGGCTGTTAGGGTGTTACGACAGCTCACTTTGAGGCACTCTTATTGAGCCGTCTGAATAAATAGTCGACCCGTCCGAATGGTAGAAAACTCCATCGGAGCTACACTGCCTTGCTATTCTTTTGGTCCTGGCCATAGTGTCCTGCACAGACACGGAAACGGTCGGATTCGGAGAAGTTCGCAAAGCAGGATCTTTGGCCAAGCATTCGGCACTGCTAGTTCTAGATTCAGCCGTCCCCGGTGACCGGCCGATCACTATCCTACGCCGTGCCGCATGCAATTGGGGAACCATTTTTTCGAAAACAAAGAAAAAATGAAGAATAAAATGAAAATACAGGCGTTACCTTTAAAAGAAGGGAGAAAGACGTCTGGTTGACTAAAGAACAGTCGAACTGGTAGCCGAGTGTCGGATGCTTGAAAAACGCTTAGGGAATTTTGAGATTCTTTAAGTCAAAAAGTCCAAGATTCTCTAGAGATTCGCCAAGGTGTAAATTCAAGAAGGGGGGTCAAACCTTACTATTTATAGGGGGTAAAACCCTAATTTTTTCCCTCTAGTAAATTTTCGAATCTGATCACTCAGATACTGACACCTGTCACAGGAGTCACATGCAATGCACGTGGCTCCTGTGAGGGGCAAATGATTTGGGTATTTTATACCCGGCCAAGTGGCCCAATCAGAAAGTGCCACGTGTCCTCCATATAGGTGCCATTTGGACCTATGGAATGATGACACGTGGAGGGAGGACTCTTCTCCGTCCTACGTGGACTGAAGGTCCAGCAGGGACCATTCAGGTGGCGACACGTGTCACACCAAAAGTGCTTCAAAATCCATTGGGCACAGTGACACGTGTCACTCAGGCATTGGCCCTAGGATGGTGGCCTTCCAAGGCCCAAATCCTGAGGCGCCGTAAAACGACATGACCTAACTCCTAGGTCACCAGATCCTAGGAAGGCACACTTTTCAAAAGGACCCTATATATAGGGGCATGATGTCATTTATGACGAACAATTGAAACACAACAACAACCACAAAAAAGAGAGAGAGCTTTTGACACGCAATACGAGACAATACGTCACTTACAAAAGAGCTGTCGTTTTCAAAGAACACGCAGCACTTTACCTGAGCTTGGAATCCAAGCAGATAACTTTACCTCCGCACATTTTATTTCCGAACTTTTACTAACTTATTCTTCGGAGGCGGACCACCGACCATTCGGCGGTCCGTTTGCTTTGCAGGTACAGGCATCCTCAGTTGAATCCAGTTTCAGTGTTGTAACTCTCCCGAGGGACAAAAACCCCCGAAACATTAGCCCTAAGGGGCGTCAGACATATCATTACCCATCCAAGGGTCTTATTAGGCATAAGGGGTGTCACACACATCATCACCCATCTAAGTGGATCATTAGCCCTAAAGGGCGTGAGATACATCATTGCCCATACAAGGGGCTCATTAGCCTAATAGGCATTAGACAAATCATCGCCCATTTAAGGGGCTTATTAGAACTAAGGGGCGTAAGACAAATCATCGCCTATCTAAGAGGCTCAATAGCTCTAAGGAGCGTCAGACACATCATTTCCCATTAAAGGGGCGTGAGTCATATCATCGCCCATCTAAGGGGCTTATTAGCCCTAAGGGGCGTCAGACACATCATTAACCATCTAAGGGTCTTATTAACCTTAAGGGGCGTCACACACATCATAGCCCATCAAAGGGGATCATTAGCCCTAAGGGGGGTGAGATACATCATTGCCCATCCAAGGGGCTCAATAGCCTTCAGGGGCGTCAGACACATCATCACCCAAACAAGGGGCTCATTAGCCCAAAGAAGCGTAAAACACATCATTACCCATCCAAGGGGCGTGAGTCATATCATCGCCCATCTAAGGGGCTTATTAGCCCTAAGGGGCGTTAGATACATTGTCTCCTATCTAAGGAGCTGATAAGCCCTAAGGGGTATCATACACATCATCGCCCATCCATGGGGATCATTAGCCCTAAGGGGCGTGAAACAAATCATCGCCTATCCAAGGGGCTCATTAGCCTTAAGGGGTATTAGACACATCATCGCCCATTAAAGGGGCTCATTAGAACTAAGGGGCGTCATACACATCATCGCCAATCTAACGGGCCCAGTAGCCATAAGGGGCGTGAGACACATCATCGCCCATCCAAGGGGCTCATTAGCCCTAAGGGGCATCAAACACATCATCGCCTGTCCATGAGGCTCATTAGAACAAAGGAGCATGAGACATATCATCGCCTATCCAAGGGGCTCATTAGCTTTGAGTAATGTATGACACCTCATCACCCATCTAAGGGGCTTAATAGCCCTAAGGGGTGTCAGACACATCATCGCCCATCTAAGAGGCTCATTAGCCCTAATGGGTGTCAAGAACATCATGGCCCATCCAAGTGGCTCTTTAGCCTTAAGGGGCGTCAGACACATCATTAACCATCTAAGGGTCTTATTAGCCTTAAGGGGCGTCACACTCATCATCGTCCATCCAAAGGGATCATTAGCCCTAAGGGGCGTGAGATACATCGTTGCCCATCCAATTGGCTCATTAGCCTTAAGGGGCGTCAGACACATCACCGCCCAAACAAGGGGCTCATTAGCCCTGAGGAGCGTAAAACACATCATTACCCATCCAAGGGGCGTGAGTCATATCATCGCCCATCTATGGGGCAAATTAGCCATAAGGGGCGTTAGACACATCGTCGCCTATCTAAGGGGCTGATAAGCCCTAAGAGGCATCAGACACATCATCGCCCATCCATAGGGATCATTAGCCCTAAGGGGCGTGAGAAAGATCATCGCCTATCCAAGGGGCTCATTAGTCTTAAGGGGTATTAGACACATCATCGCCCATTAAAGGGGATCATTAGAACTAAGGGGCGTAAGACACATCATCGCCTATCCAAAGGGGCTTATCAAAGGTTTTAAAGCAACCGGTCTCTCTTTTTCTCCTTTTCTCACAACATACACATTAGTCCTTCCATCAAACTTCACAAATCTATCATATTGCCAAGGACGGCCTAATAGTATATGACAAGCATCCATAGGACAAACATCACACAAAACTTTATCATGAAATTTACCAATTGAAAAGGAGATTAAGGCTTGTTTAGTTACCTTAACATCACTCGAATTATTAAGCCAATGAAGCTTATAAGGGCTTGGATGTTCAGTAGTTGGCCACTTCAATTTGACTACCAAAGTAGTAGATACCACATTAGTGCAACTCCCCGTGTCTATGATCATATCACACAACCTATCTTCTACCTTGCACCTTGTAAGAAAGATTTTCTCCCTTTGATTGTTTTCCATAGGTACGGTTTTAGAGTGTAGTGCCCTTCTTAGAACCAAACTTTGACCATGAGTCTCGGGATCAATTTCGTCAATATGCCCCTCCTCTTCTTCAAAGTTTTCCTCTTCGTTCTTTTCTTCATAGTCACTACCTTGCTCACACTTAGCTTGTTCTTGTTCCCACTCTTGAGCAGTCATTACTCTTTTTGATGGACAATTAGTTGCAATGTGACCAACACTACCACACTTGAAGCACTTCCTATCTTCAACAAGCTTTTTAGGAGCTTCAAACTTTGATTTAGTCTCCTTGTAGTTCGAACTAGAACCACTTTTCTCCAAGCTGTTCTTCTCAAAAGGTTTAGTGAAACCTTTTACAAAGGGCTTAGTGTACATCCCTTTCTTCCCCTTTATCTGTTTTTTAACTTTCAAAGCTACCTTGCAAACATCCTCAAAGGACCAATATTGTTGCAATTCAACCTTTTCAGCAATATTATCATTCAACCCCAAAATAAATCTAGCAATCTTATGCTCAACAATCTCTTCTACGCCACATAGCATGCATAACTTTTCAAATTCACCAATATAATTCTCAACAGTCATAGAATTTTGTTTAAAAAGTTGCATCTTAAGATAAACATCTTGAATATAATCACTAGGTACGAACCTTTTTTTCATGTGCTTCTTGAGTTGTTCCCAAGTTGAGATTCTTGCACGCCCCTCCTTATGCCTTTTCTTCTTTAGATTATCATACCAAAGACTAGCATAACCAGTCAGTTTTAATTCAGCCAATTTGCATCTTTTCCTTTCATCACACTCCTTGTAATCAAAGAGTGTCTCGGCCCTTCTAATGCACTCAAAGTATTTTTCAGGTTCATTCATACTCCCATTGAATTCGGGAAGATCTAATCTAAGGTTCCTATCATCATCCTTTGGTCGGTCTCTTCTCCTAGGCCTTGGTGATTCATCACTTGAGGAATAATTATTTCGTGGCCTCCTTGGGTTCCTCCTTGGTTGTTCTTCCTCACTTGATCCAGAATTAGGGTTAGAATTCCCTTTCCTTGAAGAATCTCCAGCAAGAGTATCAAGCCTTTTTAATATCTCATCCATCCTTGCTGCCAACTCGTCAATTCGCCTATCTCTTCTAAGATTTTGAGCCTGTTCTAAGGTTAATCCCCTTGGAACCTGTGGAACCTCCTTGTCACTCATGATTCCTACACAAACCAAGTCATTTCATGCAAAAATCTTGATTAAAAGATCGAATCTTGAAGAAAAACTAGGCAACACAAAAACCGGACTCCCATCCGCAAATCAGTGCACAAACACCAAATGTTTGAGGCTGTGTAGAACGCGTTACTCAACTAAAAATTATGAAATTTTATATGGTGATAGCTGGACGTTTTTAAGATTCAATGCAAAAAGAATCACTCAAAAATTCCCAGCCAATTGTTCCCAGTTTAATTTTTTCCGAAGTTGCGTAATCTGGCTCTGATACCAAAGATGATGTGAATTATTGATCCGAAAATCAACAAAACACAAGGGATATGTTTAAGTCTAATTCTATACAGGAAATCCACCAAGAATTAAACAAAAACTAAGATTAATCAATTAAGAATCCTCCTAATTAATCAATCCAAACGAATGTTTTAACTAAAACAAGCAAAACAGCAATTGATCGCAATCAACCAAAACTCAAGTATGCAACTTAAGAAATAAATCTGAATATTAATCTCTGTGTATCTATTCATGTGTTTACAGCCCCATTTATAAGACATAGTTTACCTAGGAAGATTAGGACAAGTCCCTAATTCAATCCTAATTAAACTAGAATTCTAACTTGCTTGAAGAGCAAGCACCTTGGCGCACAAGCATACACCAAACTCCTTGGAGAACAAGCACACGCCTAAACTGATTTATTTTGCTAACTAACTGATTTTTAAAGCAACTAAATAAATAAATAAAAATTAAAGAACTAAATAAAGATTAAAGATCCTAATGCTTGAACCAAGAAAAACCCTTTCAAGTGAAAGGTAAAAACTTGTAAGCAAAATCTAAGTAAAGAAAATTCAAGAAAGTTCAAGAAAGTGAACTAGACTCCAAGAAAAATCACTAAGCAAACCGTGGCTTTGCTTTGATATCCAAGAAAGTGTCCATGCAATGCTTGGCTTGAAACAATGTTTAGGGACAAGCTATCTTGATGCATGATAAGCAAATCTTGGAAGTTCTCAATGCTTAGACTTGCATCAAGCCCTAAGGGGCATCAGACACATCATCGCCCATCCAAGGGGCTAATTAGCCCTAAGGGGCGTTAGACACATCATTACCCATCTAAGGGGAGTAACAGCCCTAAGGGGCGTCGGACACATCATCGCCAGTCCAAGGGGCTCATTAGCTCTAAGAGGCATCAGAAACATCATCGCCCATCCAAGACGCTCATTAGCACTAAGGGGCGTGCGACACATCATCGCCCATCCAAGGGGCTCAACAGCCTTGAGGGGTGTAAGACACATCATCTTCCATCCAAGGGGCTTTTTAGCCCTAAGGGGCGTCGGACACATCATTGCCCATCTAAGGGGCTCATTAGCCCTAAAGGACGTCAGACACATCATTACCCATCCAGGGGTCTTATTAGCCTTAAGGGGCGTGAGACACATGATCGCCCATCCTAGGGGCTCGTTAGCCCTAAGGGGCATTAGACACATCATCGCCTATTAAAGGGGCTCATTAGAGCTAAGTGGCGTGATATACATCATTGCCCATTCAAGGGGCTCATTAGCCTTAAGGGGTGTCAGAAACATCATCGCCCATACTAGGGGCTCATTAGCACTAAGGGGCGTCAGACACATCATCGCCCATCCAAGGGGCTCAATTGCCCTAAGGGGCGTAAGACACATCATCGCCCATCTAAGGAGCTCATTAGCCCTCAGAGGCGTCAAACACATCATAGCCACAT
Source organism: Chenopodium formosanum (assembly GCA_024500155.1). NCBI lineage: Eukaryota > Viridiplantae > Streptophyta > Magnoliopsida > Caryophyllales > Amaranthaceae > Chenopodium > Chenopodium formosanum. The sequence goes on along the minus strand of CM044877.1, from coordinate 42,296,094 downwards.
CAAAGAGGCTCATTAGCCCTAAGGGGTGTGATGTGAATTATTGATCCGAAAATCAACAAAACACAAGGGATATGTTTAAGTCTAATTCTATACAGGAAATCCACCAAGAATTAAACAAAAACTAAGATTAATCAATTAAGAATCCACCTAATTAATCAATCCAAACGAATGTTTTAACTAAAACAAACAAAACAGCAATTGATCACAATCAACCAAAAACTCAAGTATGCAACTTAAGAAATAAATTTGAATAATAATCTATGTCTGTTTATTCGTGTGTTTACAGCCCTATTTATAAGACTTAGTTTACCTAGGAAGATTAGGACAAGTCCCTAATTCAATCCTAATTAAACTAGAATTCTAACTTGCTTGAAGAGCAAGCACCTTGGCGCACAAGCATACACCAAACTCCTTGGAGAACAAGCACATGCCTAAACTGATTTATTTTGCTAACTAACTGATTTATAAAGCAACTAAATAAATAAATAAAAATTAAAGAACTAAATAAAGATTAAAGATCCTAATGCTTGAACCAAGAAAAACCCTTTCAAGTGAAAGGTAAAAACTTGTAAGCAAAATCTAAGTAAAGAAAATTCAAGAAAGTTCAAGAAAGTGAACTAGACTCCAAGAAAAACCACTAAGCAAACCGTGGCTTTGCTTTGATATCCAAGAAAGTGTCCATGCAATTGCTTTGATATCCAAGAAAGTGTCTATGCAATGCTTGGCTTGAATCAATGTTTAGGGACAAGCTATCTTGATGCATGATAAGCAAATCTTCGAAGTTCTGCATGCTTAGACTTGCATCATCCTCCTCTTCTTCGAAAGAATTTGTCCTCAAATCTCGAAGTTCCTCATCAGGAATATACTTAGCCAAATCGCCAACATTGAATGTAGCACTAACTCCATATTCTCACGGAAGTTCTAACTTATAAGCATTTTCATTGATCTTCTCAACAATCTTGAAAGGACCTTCACTTCTAGGCATCAACTTATTCTTGCGTTTTCCTGGAAATCTTTCCTTTCTCAAATGTAACCATACCAAGTCTCCAACAGTGTAACTTTGTTGCCTTCTATGCTTGTTTGCTCTAGCTTTGTACATGTCATTTACTTTCTCTATTCTTGTTCGAACTTGAGCATGTAATTTCAGCATACTCTTCAACTTAGACTCGGCATCTTTGTGAATTAATTCACCCTTAGGCAATGGAACAAGATCAATTGGAAGTTTCGGATTGACTCCATAGACTACCTCAAAAGGACTATGTTTGGTAGCATATGTAGGTGATCTATTATAAGCAAACTCCGCATGAGCTAACTTGATGTCCCAATTCTTTTGTGTCTTACTCACTAACCCACGCAAAAGCGCACCAAGAGTACGATTAGTAACCTCGGTTTGTCCATCAGTTTGTGGATGGTAAGATGTACTAAAGAGCAATTTAGTTCCCACAAGCTTCCATAAAGACTTCCAAATGAAACTCATGAACTTTGTATCTCGATCACTCACATTAGTAGGAATAGGCCAAGTTTTAATAGCCTCTACTTTCGAATGATCAACTGAAACTCCATCCTTTGATATAACATAACCAAGAAAAGTAACACTAGGCACTAAGAAGTAGCATTTTTCAAGCTTAGCATAGAGTTTCTTCTCTCTTAACACTTCAAACACACTTGTTAGATGATTTAAATGATCATGCAAATTTTTAGAGTATATCAGAATATCATCTAAATAAACAACAACAAACTTGCCAAGGAAAGGTTTAAGTACCTCATGCATCAACCTCATGAAAGTGCTAGGTGCATTAGTGAGTCCAAACGGCATCACCAACCATTCATACAACCCTAACTTAGTCTTGAATGCTGTTTTCCACTCATCTCCTTCTCTCATTCGAATTTGATGATAACCACTCATAAGATCAATCTTAGAAAACAACTGTGAACCATGTAGTTCATCAAGTAGATCATCTAATCTTGGAATAGGAAATCGGTATTTGATAGTGATGTTATTCACACTCCTACTATCAATACACATGCGCCAACTCCCATCTTTCTTTGGGACAAGTAAAGTAGGCACGGCACAAGGGCTCATACTTTCCCTCACGTATCCTCTAGTCATAAGCTCTTCAATTTGCCTTTGCATCTCCTTTGTTTCTTCCGGATTACTTCTATAGGCTGCTTTATTAGGTAATGGTGCTCCCGGAATCAAGTCAATTTGATGCTCTATCCCACGAATAGGAGGTAGTCCCGGAGGTAATTCCTTAGGAAAGACATCCTTGAATTCTTCTAAAACAGATTCCAATTCATATGGCCTCTTTGCTTGTTTATTTTGATCAATTCGAATCTCATTAGAAACAAGTATATATATCACATTGTTGCTGCAAATCTCTTTTTCTAATTCCCTCTCACTAATCAAATAAGAACTCTTCGAATTAGAGGTAACATTAGAAGGCTTGTTGCTTATCAAAGGTTTTAAAGCAACCGGTCTCTCTTTTTCTCCTTTTCTCACAACATACACATTAGTCCTTCCATCAAACTTCACAAATCTATCATATTGCCAAGGACGGCCTAATAGTATATGACAAGCATCCATAGGACAAACATCACACAAAACTTTATCATGAAATTTACCAATTGAAAAGGAGATTAAGGCTTGTTTAGTTACCTTAACATCACTCGAATTATTAAGCCAATGAAGCTTATAAGGGCTTGGATGTTCAGTAGTTGGCCACTTCAATTTGTCTACCAAAGTAGTAGATAACACATTAGTGCAACTCCCCGTGTCTATGATCATATCACACAACCTATCTTCTACCTTGCACCTTGTAAAAAAGATTTTCTCCCTTTGATTGTTTTCCATAGGTACGGTTTTAGAGTGTAGTGCCCTTCTTAGAACCAAACTTTGACCATGAGTCTCGGGATCAATTTCTTCAATATGCCCCTCCTCTTCTTCAAAGTTTTCCTCTTCGTTATTTTCTTCATAGTCACTACCTTGCTCACACTTAGCTTGTTCTTGTTCCCACTCTTGAGCAGTCATTACTCTTTTTGATGGACAATTAGTTGCAATGTGACCAACACTACCACACTTGAAGCACTTCCTATCTTCAACAAGTTTTTTAGGAGCTTCAAATTTTGATTTAGTCTCCTTGTAGTTTGAACGAGAACCACTTTTCTCCAAGCTGTTCTTCTCAAAAGGCTTAGTGAAACCTTTTACAAAGGGCTTAGTGTACGTCCCTTTCTTCCCCTTTATCTGTTTTTCAACTTTCAAAGCTACCTTGCAAACATCCTCAAAGGACCAATATTGTTGCAATTCAACTTTTTCAGCAATATTATCATTCAACCCCGAAATAAATCTAGCAATCTTATGCTCAACAATCTCTTCTAAGCCACATAGCATGCATAACTTTTCAAATTCACCAATATAATTCTCAACAGTCATAGAATTTTGTTTAAAAAGTTGCATCTTAAGATAAACATCTTGAATATAATCACTAGGTACGAACCTTTTTTTCATGTGCTTCTTGAGTTGTTCCCAAGTTGAGATTCTTGCACGCCCCTCCTTATGCCTCTTCTTCTTTAGATTATCATACCAAAGACTAGCATAACCGATCAGTTTTAATTCAGCCAATTTGCATCTTTTCCTTTCATCATACTCCTTGTAATCAAAGAGTGTCTCGGCCCTTCTAATCCACTCAAAGTATTTTTCAGGTTCATTCATACTCCCATTGAATTCGGGAAGATCTAATCTAAGGTTCCTATCATCATCCTTTGGTCTATCTCTTCTCCTAGGCCTTGGTGATTCATCACTTGAGGAATAATTATTTCGTGGCCTCCTTGGGTTCCTCCTTGGTTGTTCTTCCTCACTTGATTCAGAATTAGGGTTAGAATTCCCTTTCCTTGAAGAATCTCCAGCAAGAGTATCAAGCCTTTTTAATATCTCATCCATCCTTGCTGCCAACTCGTCAATTCGCCTATCTCTTCTAAGATTTTGAGCCTGTTCTAAGGTTAATCCCCTTGGAACCTGTGGAACCTCCTCGTCACTCATGATTCCTACACAAATCAAGTCAGTTCATGCAAAAATCTTGATTAAAAGATCGAATCTTGAAGAAAAACTAGGCAACACAAAAACCGGACTCTCAACCGCAAATCAGTGCACAAACACCAAACGTTTGAGGCTGTGTAGAACGCGTTACTCAACTAAAAATTATGAAATTTTATATGGTGGTAGCTGGACGTTTTTAGAGTTCAATTCAAAAAGAATCACGCAAAAATTCCCAGCCAATTGTTCCCAGTTTAAATTTTTCCGAAGTTGCGTAACCTGGCTCTGATACCAAAGATGATGTGAATTATTGATTCGAAAATCAACAAAACACAAGGGATATGTTTAAGTCTAATTCTATACAGGAAATCCACCAAGAATTAAACAAAAACTAAGATTAATCAATTAAGAATCCACCTAATTAATCAATCCAAACGAATGTTTTAACTAAAACAAACAAAACAGCAATTGATCACAATCAACCAAAAACTCAAGTATGCAACTTAAGAAATAAATTTGAATAATAATCTATGTCTGTTTATTCGTGTGTTTACAGCCCTATTTATAAGACTTAGTTTACCTAGGAAGATTAGGACAAGTCCCTAATTCAATCCTAATTAAACTAGAATTCTAACTTGCTTGAAGAGCAAGCACCTTGGCGCACAAGCATACACCAAACTCCTTGGAGAACAAGCACATGCCTAAACTGATTTATTTTGCTAACTAACTGATTTATAAAGCAACTAAATAAATAAATAAAAATTAAAGAACTAAATAAAGATTAAAGATCCTAATGCTTGAACCAAGAAAAACCCTTTCAAGTGAAAGGTAAAAACTTGTAAGCAAAATCTAAGTAAAGAAAATTCAAGAAAGTGAACTAGACTCCAAGAAAAAGCACTAAGCAAACCGTGGCTTTGCTTTGATATCCAAGAAAATGTCCATGCAATTGCTTTGATATCCAAGAAAGTGTCTATGCAATGCTTGGCTTGAATCAATGTTTAGGGACAAGCTATCTTGATGCATGATAAGCAAATCTTCGAAGTTCTGCATGCTTAGACTTGCATCAGATCTTGTTCCATTGCCTAAGGGTGAGTTAATTCACAAAGATGCCGAGTCTAAGTTGAAGAGTATGCTGAAATTACATGCTCAAGTTCGAACAAGAATAGAGATAGTAAATGACATGTACAAAGCTAGAGCAAACAAGCACAGAAAGCAACAAAGTTACAATGTTGGAGACTTGGTATGGTTACATTTGAGAAAGGAAAGATTTCCAGGAAAACGCAAGAATAAGTTGATGCCTAGAAGTGAAGGTCCTTTCAAGATTATTGAGAAGATCAATGACAATGCTTATAAGTTAGAACTTCCGGGAGAATATGGAGTTAGTGCTACATTCAATGTTGGCGATTTGGCTAAGTATATTCCTGATGAAGAACTTCGAGATTTGAGGACAAATTCTTTCGAAGAAGAGGAGAATGATGCAAGTCTAAGCATGCAGAACTTCGAAGATTTGCTTATCATGCATCAAGATAGCTTGTCCCTAAACATTGATTCAAGCCAAGCATTGCATGGACACTTTCTTGGATATCAAAGCAAAGCCACGGTTTGCTTAGTGGCTTTTCTTGGAGTCTAGTTCACTTTCTTGAACTTTCTTGAATTTTCTTTACTTAGACTTTGCTTACAAGTTTTTACCTTTCACTTGAAAGGGTTTTTCTTGGTTCAAGCATTAGGATCTTAATCTTTATTTAGTTCTTTAATTTTTATTTATTTATTTAGTTGCTTTAAAAATCAGTTAGTTAGCAAAATAAATCAGTTTGGTGTATGCTTGTGCGCCAAGGTGCTTGCTCTTCAAGCAAGTTAGAATTCTAGTTTAATTAGGATTGAATTAGGGACTTGTCTTAATCTTCCTAGGAAAACTAAGTCTTATAAATAGGGCTGTAAAGACACGAATAGACATACATATAGAGATTAATATTCAGATTAATTCTTAAGTTTCATACTTGAGTTTTGGTTGATTGCGATTAATTGCTGTTTTGCTTTTTTTAGTTAAAACATTCGTTTGGATTAATTAATTAAGTGGATTCTTAATTGATTAATCTTAGTTTTTGTTTAATTCTTGGTGGATTTCCTGTATAGAATTAGACTTAAACATATCCCTTGTGTTTTGTTGATTTTCGGATCAATAATTCACATCAGCCCCTTGTATTAGCGATGATGTGTATGACGCCCCTTAGGGCTAATAAGCCCCTTTGATGGGTAATGATGTGTCTGCCGCCCCTCTGGGCTAATGAGCCCCTTGTTTGGGCGATGATGTGTCTGACGCCCCTTAAGGCTAATGAGCCCCTTGGATGGGCAATGATGTATCTCACGCCCCTTAGGGCTAATGATCCCCTTTGATGGGCGATGACGTGTGTGACACCCCTTAAGGCTAATAAGACCCTTAGATGGTTAATGATGAGTCTGACTCCCCTTAGGGCTAATAAGCCCCTTGGATGGGTCATGATGTGCATGACACCCATTAGGGCCAATGAGCCCCTTAGATGGGCGATGATGTGTCTGACGCCCCTTAGGGCTAATAAGCTTCTCGGATGGGTGATGATGTGTCTTACCCCCCTCACCGCTAATGAGCCCCTTGGATAGGCGATGATGTTTCTCACGCCCCTTTGTTCTAATGAGCCTCTTGGGCAGGCGATGATGAGTTTGATGCCTCTTAGGGTTAATCAGCCTCTTGGATGGGCGATGATGTGTCTCACGCCCCTTATGGTTATTAGGCCCCTTAGATTGGCGATGATGTGTATGACGCCCCATAGGGCTAATGAGCCCCTTGGATGGGTAATCAAGTGTTTTACGCCCCTAAGGGCTAATGAGCCCCTTGTTTAGGCGATGATGTGTCTGACGCCCCTTAAGGCTAATGAGCCCCTTGGTTGGGCAATAATGTATCTCACGCCCCTTAGGGCTAATAATCCCTTTTGATGGGCGATGATGTTTGTGACGCCCCTTATAGCTAATAAGACCCTTAGATGGTTAATGATGTGTCTGACGTTCCTTAGGGCTAATAAACCCCTTTGATGGGCCATGATGTGTGTGACACCCATTAGGGCTAATAAGCCCCTTAGATGGGCAATGATGTGTCTGACGCCCCTTAGGGCTAATAAGCCCCTTGGATGGGTAATGATGTGTCTTACACCCCTCAACGCTAATGAGCCCCTTTGGTAAGGCGATGATGTGTCTCACGCCCCTTTGTTCCAATGAGCATCTTGGATAGGCGATGATGTGTTTGATGCCCCTTAGGGTTAATGAGCCCCTTGGATGGGCGATGATGTGTCTCACGCCTCTTATGGCTACAAGGCCCCTTGTATTAGCGATGATGTGTATGACGCCCCTTATGGCTAATAAGCCCCTTGGATGGGTAATGATGTGTCTGACGCCCCTCTAGGCTAATGAGCCCCTTGTTTGGGCGATGATGTGTCTGACGCCCCTTAAGGCTAATGAGCCCCTGGGATGGGCAATGTTGTATCTCATGCCCCTTAGGGCTAATGATCCCCTTTGATGTGCGATGATGTGTGTGACGCCCCTTAAGGCTAATAAGACCCTTAGATGGTTAATGACGAGTCTGACTCCCCTTAGGGCTAATAAGCCCCTTGGATGGGTCATGATGTGCATGACACCCATTAGGGCCAATGTGCCCCTTAGATGGGCGATGATGTGTCTGACGCCCCTTAGGGCTAATTAGCTTCTTGGATGGGTGATAATGTGTCTTACACCCCTCAACGCTAATGAGCCCCTTGGATAGGCGATGATGTGTCTCACGCCCCTTTGTTCTAATGAGCCTCTAGGACAAGCGATGATGAGTTTGATGCCCCTTAGGGTTAATCAGCCTCTTGGATGGGCGATGATGTGTCTCACGCCCCTTATGGTTATTGGGCCCCTTAGATTGGCGATGATGTGTATGACGCCCCATAAGGCTAATGAGCCTCTTGGATGGGTAATCAAGTGTTTTACGCCCCTAAGGGCTAATGAGCCCCTTGTTTAGGCGATGATGTGTTCGACGCCCCTTAAGGCTAATGAGCCCTTGGTTGGGCAATGATGTATCTCACGCCCCTTAGGGCTAATGATCCCTTTTGATGGGCGATGATGTTTGTGACGCCCCTTAAGGCTAATAAGACCCTTAAATGGTTAATGATGTGTCTGACGTCTCTTAGGGCTAATAAACCCCTTTGATGGGCCATGATGTGTGTGACACCCATTAGGGCTAATAAGCCCCTTAGAAGGGCAATGATGTGTCTGACGCCCCTTAGGGCTAATAAGCCCCTTGGATGGGTAATGATGTGTCTTACACCCCTCAACGCTAATGAGCCCCTTTGGTAAGGCGATGATGTGTCTCACGCCCCTTTGTTCCAATGAGCATCTTGGATAGGCGATGATGTGTTTGATGCCCCTTAGGGCTAATGAGCCCCTGGATGGGCGATGATGTGTCTCACGCCTCATATGGCTACTAGGCCCCTTGTATTAGCGATGATGTGTATGATGCCCCTTAGGGCTAATAAGCCCCTTGGATGGGTAATGATGTGTCTGACGCCCCTCTAGGCTAATGAGCCCCTTGTTTGGGCGATGATGTATCTGACGCCCCTTAAGGCTAATGAGCCCCTTTTATAGGCAATGATGTATCTCACGCCCCTTAAGGCTAATGATCCCCATTGATGGGCGATGATGTGTGTGACGCCCCTTAAGGCTAATAAGACCCTTAGATGGTTAATGATGAGTCTGACTCCCTTTAGGGCTAATAAGCCCCTTGGATGGGTCATGATGTGCATGACACCCATTAGGGCCAATGAGCCCCTTAGATGGGTGATGATGTGTCTGACGCCCCTTAGGGCTAATAAGCGTCTTGGATGGGTGATGATGTGTCTTACACCCCTCAACGCTAATGAGCTCCTTGGATAGGCGATGATGTGTCTCACGCCCCTTTGTTCTAATGAGCCTCTTGGACAGGCAATGATGAGTTTGATGCCCCTTAGGGTTAATCAGCCTCTTGGATGGGCGATGATGTGTCTCACGCCCCTTATGGTTATAAGGCCCCTTAGATTGGCGGTGATGTGTATGACGCCCCATAGTGCTAATGTGCCCCTTGGATGGGTAATCAAGTGTTTTACGCCCCTAAGGGCTAATGAGCCCCTTGTTTAGGCGATGATGTGTCTGACGCCCCTTAAGGCTAATGAGCCCCTTGGTTGGGCAATGATGTATCTCACGCCCCTTAGGGCTAATGATCCCTTTTGATGGGCGATGATGTTTATGACGCCCCTTAAGGCTAATAAGACCCTTAGATGGTTAATGATGTGTCTGACGCCCTTTAGGACTAATAAACCCCTTTGATGGGCCATGATGTGTGTGACACCCATTAGGGCTAATAAGCCCCTTAGATAGACAATGATGTGTCTGACGCCCCTTAGGGCTAATAAGCCCCTTGGATGGGTAATGATGTGTCTTACACCCCTCAACGCTAATGAGCCCCTTTGGATAGGCGATGATGTATCTCACGCCCCTTTGTTCCAATTAGCATCTTGGATAGGCGATGATGTGTTTGATGCCCCTTAGGGCTAATGAGCCCCTTGGATGGGCGATGATGTGTCTCACGCCTTTTATGGCTACTAGGCCCATTGGATTAGCGATGATGTGTATGACGCCCCTTAGGGCTAATAAGCCCCTTGGATGGGTAATGATGTGTCTGACTCCCCTCGGGGCTAATGACCCCCTTTTATGGGTGATGATGTGTCTAACGCCCCTTCAGGCTAATAAGCCCCTTGGATGGGCAATGATGTATCTCACGCCCCTTAGGGCTAATGATCCCCTTTGATGGGCGATGATGTGTGAGACGCCCCTTAAGGCTAATAAGACCCTTAGATGGGCCATGATCTGTGTGAAACCCATTAGGGCAAATGAGCCCCTTAGATGGGCGATGATATGTCCGACGCCTCTTAAGTCTAATAATCCCCTTGGATGGGTGATGATTTTTCTTACACTCCTCAAGGCTAATGAGCCCCTTGGATGGGCGATTATGTGTCTAACGCCCCTTAGGTCATTTGAGCCCATTGGATGGGGGATGATGAGTCTCACTCCCATGAGTGCTAATGAGCGCCTTTGATGGGCGATGATGTGTCTGATGCCCTTTAGGGCTAATGAGCTCCTTGGACTGGCGATGATGTGGCTGACATCCCTCAGGGCTAATTAGCCCATTGGATAGGTAATGATGTGTCTAACGACACTTAGGGGCGTTATGCCCCTAGGGCTAATGAGCCCCATGGATGGGCGATGATGTGTTAAATGCCCCTTAGGGCTAATGAGCCCCTTAGATGGCCGATGATGTGTCTAACGCCCCTTAGGGCTATTGAGCCCCTTAGATAGGCAATGATGTGACTCACGCCCATTAAGGCTAATTAGCCCCTTGGATGGGCGATGATGTGTCAAACGCTCCTTACAGCAATTTAGCCCCTTGGATAGTCGATGACGTATCTTATGCCCTTTAGTTCTAATGAGCACCCTTTATGGGCGATGATGTGTCTGACGCCCCTTAAGGCTAATAAGCCCCTTGGAGGGGTGATGATGTATCTTACACCCCTCAACGCTAATGAGCCCCTTGGATAGGCGATGATGTGTCTCACGCCCCTTTGTTCTAATGAGTATCTTGGATAGGCGATGATGTGTTTGATTCCCCTTTGGGCTCATGAGCCCCTTGGATGGGCGATGATGTGTCTCAAACCCCTTATGGCTACTGGGGTCCTTAGATTAGCGATGATGTGTGTGACGCCCTTAGGGCTAATGAGCCCCTTAGATGGGTAATGATGTGTCTTACGCCCCTTAGGGCTAATGAGCCCCTTGTTTGGGTGATGATGTGTCTGACGCCCATGTTAGGGTTTAGTGAGTCCGACTCACTGCGGAAACAAACCCCGACCCAAGGAACCGCTCGCAATAATTAAAATCATAAAGCATAAATAAATAAACACAAAGAAAAGATAACGAATCTTACCCTCGAAGCGAGCTTCGCCCAAAAACCGGGGCTCTTACTTAAAAGCTAAAATAAAATTATTAAGAAAACTAGTAATAAATCAACAAGTGTCAAGCATACATGAGGGAGTAGGTGAGGACCACTTGGAGATGGGGACCAAACTTGCTCCCCACTCTCTCCCTCACCTTGTGCCACATGGCAACCCCCATTTGGGAACCAAGGCACCCAAGTGGGCTTCTCATTTTGCTGCTGCCCTTGTCTCGGCCTAGCTGTCCATGCACCACAAAGTGCGGGCTTCTTGCTAGCACTCTCGGCCAGCAGGCACCTGCACTTGCGTGCGTGCTGCTGCTGCTAGCTTGCCTCACACCTAGTGCGGGTAGCTAGCTGCAGCATGCTAGCATGCCACGCAGTAGGTTCGGGCTGCTAGCCGCAACTTGCTAGCAAGCCCCGTACTTGGTGCGGGCTGCTTGCTCGGATATACCCCTTAGCACTCGATGTTCCGATGCTAGGGGTATTTTGGTCATTGTTGATTTATTACTATTTTCTCGTCTCGTCTTCTTATTATTTTCGACTCGACCTCCGACGATCGGTTTCGACGCTCTAAGCTCGAATTACCGACAACTAAATATTTAACACTCGGGCAACGAATTAATTTTTTTCGAATTAATTCGTCGAGTTGGTTCGCATATATTTGCTTGGGTGTGACCCGAAGGGTTCAGTGAAGATTAAGTTGTAATATTAATTATATTAATATTACTGATCGGAAGCGGCCTCCACCCAGGCATTTCGATCACTTGACCTTACTGAATATATTAGCTTTCTTATAATTCTGAACTTGCTATCAGAATAATACACTTGTTCGAAGGACACCATTCCTTTCAATCTCCCACTTGTCCTTCCGGACAAGTGTGCATTTAGTGTATAGCCCTTATCCTATGTCTCTTCATTTCTCTTCATGAACTACAGAGTAAGATTACTAGTCATCTCTGTGACGTCCAGAAGTGTTTCTCGAAATCCGAGTTTGACAATCAATAAGCAGATGATTTCTAAAATCCATCTGAGCACAGCCATGCATTTTTCACAGTCTCGCTCTTCGAGAGGCCTTGTAAACAACAAGACATGTTCCCTATTGTTAGTAGGGGGACATTTCCAGTCTTGTAATGTAGCTTCTCTTACTAAGAGAACTCACCCGCCCAATATCTGTCTTTATAATCCCCAGTTACGACGAACGTTTGGCGGATACCAAAGCGGACCAGTACTCAAACAAGAGATCACCCACTACTCATGGTCAAAGGAAAAGAGTTCCGATAGTAATAATGAGAAAATACTTATGACGATTTTAAATCTCTTAAAGTATCCTCATATGTCGATCCAGTATGGTTCTAAACCAATACCTGTGCAAATGATTTATATCCTCATAGCACAAGAAACGGTGCTATAAATCATACTACACACTAATCTCTGATGGTCATCAATCGTCCACAAAATATGACCTTCTACTCATTTTCATGGATTGAGACCTTCTACTTGACAACCTATAATCATTAATGTTCAACAACGAACCTTTCCATTTAACATCTATCTTATTATTGCCTTTAAGGCAACAATATTCTCAACATATATTTTAGTAGTCTCCCCGATGATGTCTTGCTTGGGTTATACTCCAAGCGACTCACAACGATTTGGGATACCCTAATCACTTGTGATCATGGAAATTTTCCTTAAATTCCCGCACATTATACATGGATGCACATCCATGTTACCATTCTCAAGCCACGACACTTCTTGCCTCGTGCTTATAAATGGTTTCCTTGCTAAGGATCTAATCCTTGTTAAGGTTTGTGCTTGCAACATCAAAACTCAAATTATATTTGTTTCCATGCGTCAAGAACTCATCCAACTACTTATCTAAGTTCTTTGGATGTTCTTGACTATAATCTAATGATCTAATACTTAGATTAATGTCGATTGGTATTATATACGTACTTCACATGCTCTAAGCATGTAAGTCATCTGACGATTCCATATCATAGCCTTACATGATGGATTTAATTCTAGAATGATTCTCAATTTTATTCCATCCATGTGACATTAAGCTCATACAGTTACACTGAGTCTTGCCAAATTGTTCGCTGTATGATATGATTGAAAGTCTCTTACTAGAGTCTTTCTTGTTTGATTTAGTACTTAGCCTTGCTTATACTTAGTTCAAACATTTACTTAGCTTCATACATATGGGTCGACAGCCTTTCAAAGTCTTTCATGTTTAACATGGTAATTTCTTTTACTCATTTAAACATTTAATTAAGTCTATACTATAGCACTTAATTCCCAACATGTTCTAAGTATTGTCTTTAGCTCGGTCCATTGTCGAAAATACTTTCAGATCTAAACATTTAGCATTTGATGGTTGTTCCACAATAGAGTTCGTAAACTTCTTATTGGACCATTACTTTTGCTCCCACTAAACTTCTTGTTCATCAGAATTTTTTATGTTTCTCCATAAGTCAATCCTCTTATTAACTTTATGAGAAAACACGTTCCAATTCCTTAATGCAATTCTTCCTTTAATCCCATGACGGATTCCATGTGCTTTCTTTCAAATCTAGCATTATTTAGATTTTCAAAACCCTTCGACTATTCCATAGTCACTTCCAAAATCCTATTTTGGGTAGGCGGTTTTTGTATCTATTTTGCCATATTTCATATGTGCAATTTTGCTAGATCAATCACGAAAAGACTTGAGCATTCCTATTGGTGAATGGGATTTTAAAATCAACTCTTTGATATTAATTATATCCTTTACAACCATTCTAGCTATGTATGCATATACATTTCCTCATTTGTTAGTTTTCCCCTTGAAAACTTATTTGCAATCGATGGGTCTTTCACCTTTCATGCAAATTAATCAAGTTTCAAACATGATTTTCAAACATGGAATCTGTTTCGGATTTTCATGGCTTTTAACCATTATTCTGAATTTTGATTTGTCCTAGCTATCTTACAAGACATTATTCCTTTACTATCTAATAGTAAGTAGTATGCTTGTAAGTCTTAGGTTTGTTTCTAACTTAATAGAAAATTTATAGGATCCAATCCAAGCCTTTGGTGAATTCTATACCTATACGGGGCAATTGCATCAAACACTGAGTTTTAAGGCGCTTTCAAAGCCCTTTTATTATGTCGATCTTACTCCAACATCTTTAATATTTTGTGAGTAATGAATTCTCTTTTAAGGCACTTGTAAAGTCCTTTTGAGTATTCTTGATCAAGCATTATCACGAAGTCCTTTAAGGTCTTCCGAGATTCTCAGTTCTAGTTTGTTGCTAAGATCGATGGTCATCGAGTTCATTTTCCTCCCACTTGTCGTTTTGGAAACGTGTTACTTTCCAGAAAGACACTACTTAGAGCAACAAACAATTTTTGTTCTCAATTAGGATGTGGAGGTAATACCGGTAGTCTCACTTGAATGATTACAAAGAGACATGTACATTGTCTTTGGGTAAAAGTTTGTTGTGAAACTAAAAGTTAGCTCCTACTTGAGCTATCTTAGTCTTTATTGAGCCATTCATCGCCCACTGAGTCACCTAGCTCCCACTGAGCCACTTTGCTCCCACTGAGCTAGTGAACTCCCACTGAGACTAAGAGCCTTAGACATATACTTGAAAAGACTTTTAGAAGTTATTTCTATCCATAACTGAATATGGCATCCTTTCTTAGCTTCGACACATTGTTTAGTGTAACATTAGTCATTTGTGCAAATCTTTAAGAACTTTATAGGAAGGGTTGTGAACCATCAATGTTCGAGTCATTTTCAAATGACACCGAGGTCTCCGTGAAGACACACCATGTTCTTTTTGGTGTTATTTATGAAAATTTCCATTCATAACTTTGAGATAGTCACGCTTGGCTCAAGCAAACATCGCTCGATTCAATCTAGACATTTTGATATCTTGCCAAGTCGATTCTGTACTTCACCGAACTCTTAAGCTACTCAAGTCAAGTTTGTTCACATTTGATGAATATAGCCATATCCTTTCAAATTCTTTGTGAAACGTTGAAGTAATTGAATCCTCTTTAGCCTTCGGAGTCAATTGTCTATACAAAGAACAATAGCTCTCTGTTTTGTTGGTTTCAACAAGTAAGACTTGCTTGTCTTATAACGATTCCAAATCGAGCAACTATCAAGAGTCTATCTAATAGAGCCTTTGAGTACGTTCTTATCGATGTGACATTGCTAAAGATGTTCGGAATGCAAATCAAGCCCATGACTTGAACTTAGTGAGTTTATCATGTTAGAGAAATGTTTGTTTATAATCAAGCATTCTTAACTCAACGTTTTCCAGACCACGTTTTCCACCCAAAATTCACTAGTCTTGGGCGAAAATCAGGGTTCTAGGCCAAAATCGACATTAAAACGGGATTAAAATAAATAAAACCGAGCTACTAATCTAATTAGCAACTTAAACCAGAAAATTAAGCCAAAATAAACCTTGAAAAATATGATTATAAAAATAAACTAGCGAGGCTCTGATACAACTGTTAGGGTTTGGTGAGTTCGACTCACCGCGGAAACAAACCCCGACCCAAGGAACCGCTCGCAATAATTAAAATCATAAAGCATAAATAAATAAACACAAAGAAAAGATAACGAATCTTACCCTCAAAGCGAGCTTCGCCCAAAAACCGGGGCTCTTACTTGAAAGCTACGAGCACGTCAAGCGCCGCGCCTCCGACGATATCCACCCACAAAAGGCGAACACAACTTTAAGGTCTACTACCTGGGGGTTAACGAGGTCCGACCAAAACCCGAGTGTTACATGAATTTAAGAGTTTTTCCAATATTATGGAATGCTCTATTTAACTCCCACTCAAGCATCATTTCCATTGCCCAAAGTTTTGTATTTATAGGAAATAATGGGAGTATAAAAATCTCTCCCATCAATGTGGGACAATGAGCTTTTCTCCTTTTATTATAAAGCTAAAATAAAATTATTAAGCAAACTAGTAATAAATCAACAAGTGTCAAGCATACATGAGGGAGTAGGTGAGGACCACTTGGAGATGGGGACCAAACTTGCTCCCCACTCTCTCCCTCACCTTGCGCCACATGGCAACCCCCACTTGGGCACCAAGGCACCCAAGTGGGCTTCTCATTTTGCTGCTGCCCTTGTCTCGGCCTAGCTGTCCACGCACCACAAAGTGCGGGCTGCTTGCTAGCACTCTCGTCCAGCAGGCACCTGCACTTGCGTGCGTGCTGCTGCTGCCGAGGGCTGCTGCTAGCTTGCCTCGCACCTAGTGCGGGTAGATAGCTGCAGCATGCTAGCACGCCACGCACTAGGTGCGGACTGCTAGCCGCAGCTTGCTAGCAAGCCCCATACTTGGTGCGGGCTGCTAGCTCGGCTATACCCCCTAGCACTCGATGTTCCGATGCTAGAGGTATTTTGGTCATTGTTGATTTATTACTGTTTTCTCGTCTCGTCTTCTTATAATTTTCGACTCGACTTCTGACGATCAGTTTCGACGCTCTAAGCTCGAATTACCGACAACTAAATATTTAACACTCGGGCAACGAATTAATTTTTTTCGAATTAATTCGTCGAGTTGGTTCGCATATATTTGCTTGGGTGTGACCCGAAGGGTTCAGTGAAGATTAAGCTGTAATATTAATTATATTAATATTACTGATCGGAAGCGGCCTCCACCAAGGCATTCCGATCACTTGACCATGCTGAATATATTAGCTTTCTTATAATTCGGAACCCGCTATCAGAATAATACACTTGTTCGAAGGACACCATTCCTTTCAGCCCATTAAGGCTAATGAGCCCCTTGGATGGGCTAATGATCATCTTTGATGGGCGATGATGTGTGTGACGCCCCTTAAGGCTAATAAGACCCTTAGATGGTTAATGATGTGTTTGACGCCCCATAGAGCTAATAAGCCTCTTGGATGGACGATGATGTGTCTGACATCCCTTAAGGCTAAT
This sequence comes from Chenopodium formosanum, assembly GCA_024500155.1. Taxonomy (NCBI): domain Eukaryota; kingdom Viridiplantae; phylum Streptophyta; class Magnoliopsida; order Caryophyllales; family Amaranthaceae; genus Chenopodium; species Chenopodium formosanum. The sequence continues at coordinate 42,279,074 of CM044877.1, read as the reverse complement.
GAACCCCTTTGATGGGCAATGATGTGACTCACGCCCCTTAAGGCTATTTAGGCCTTTGGATGGACGATGATGTGTTTGACGCTCTTTACAGCTATTAAGCCTCTTGGATAGGCGATGATGTGTCTCACGCCCCTTAGTTCTAATGAGCCCCTTAAATGGGCGATGATTTTTCTAATGCCCTTAAGGGCTAATGAGCCCCTTGGATAGGCGATGATGTGTATGACGCCCCTTAGGGCTAATTAGCCCCTTAGATGGGAGATGATGTGATTCACACCCCTTAAGGCTAATTTGCCCCTTGGATTGGCAATGATGTGTGTAACGCTCCTTTGAGTAATTAAGCCACTTGGACAGGCGATTATGTCTCTCACGCGCCCTTAGTTCTAATGAGCCCCTTAAATGGGCGATGATTTGTCTAATGCCCAATATGCTAAGGAGCGCCTTGGATGGGCGGTGATGTGTCTGCTTCCCCTTAGAGCTAATGACCCCTTGGACTGGCGATGATATGTCTGACGTCCATTAAGGATGTTACGCCCCTTAGATGGGTAATGATGTGTCTAACGCCGCTAAGGGCTAATTAGCCCCTTGGATGGGCGATGATGTGTCTGATGCCCCTTAGGGCTAATGAGCCCCTTGGATAGGCGGTGATGTGTCTCACGCCCCTTAGGGCTAATTATCCCCATGGATGGGCGATGATGTGTCTGATGCCCCTTAGGGCGAATAAGCCTCTTAGATGGGAGACGAAGTGTCTAACACCCCTTATGGCTAATTTGCCCCTTGGATGGGCGATGATGTGAATCACGCCTCTTAAGGATAATTTGCCCCTTGGATTGGCGATGATGTGTCTGACGCTCCTTTGAGCAATTGAGCCTCTTAGATAGGCGATGTTGTGTCTGACGCCCCTTTGTTCTAATGAGCCTCTTTGATAGGCGATGATGTGTTTGGTGCCCCTTAGGGCTAATGAGCCCCTTGGATGGGCGATGATGTGTCTCACGCCCCTTATGGTTACTGGGCCCCTTGGATTGGCGATGATGTGTATGATGCCCCTAAGGGCAAATGATCCCCATGGATGTGCGATGATGTGTCTGATGCCCCTTAGGGCGAATGAGCCCCTTAGATGGGCGACGATGTGTCTAACACCCCTTATGGCTAATTTGCCCCTTGGATGGGCGAAAAAGTGACTCACGCCCCTTAAGGCTAAGTTACCCCTTGGATAGGCGATGATGTGAATCACGCCCCTTAAGGCTAAGTCGCCCCTTGGATGGGCGATGATGTGTCTGACGCTCCTTTGAGCTATTGAGCCTCTTGGATAGGCAATGTTGTGTCTGACGCCTCTTTGTTTTAATGAGCCTCTTGGATAGGCGATGATTTGTTTGATGCTCCTTAGGGCTAATGAGCCCCTTGGATGGGCGATGATGTGTCTCACGCCCCTAATGGCCACTGGGCCCCTTGGATAGGCGATGATGTGTCTCAGGCCCCTTAGGGGTAATGATCCCCATGGATGGGCGATGATGTGTCTGACGCCCCTTAGGGCGAATGCGCCCCTTAGATGGGCGAGGATGTGTCTAAAACCCCATAGGGCGAATTTGCCCCTAGGATGGGAGATTATGTGATTCACGCCCCTTAAGGCTAATTTGCCCCTTGGATAGGCGTTGATGTGTCAGACGCTCCTTTGAGCAATTAAGCCTCTTTGATAGGCGATTATGTGTCTCACGCCCTTAGTCTTAATGAGCCCCTTAAAAGGGCGATGATTTGTCAGCTTCCCCTTAGGGCTAATGAGCCCCTTGGACTGGCGATGATGTGGCTGACGCCTCTTAGGACTGTTACGCCTCTTGGATGGGTAATGATGTGTCTAACGCCCCTTAGGGTTGTTACGCCCCTTAAGCTAATAAGCCCCTTTAATGGGCCATGATGTGTGTGACACCCATTAGGGCTAATGAGCCCCTTAGATGGGCGATAATGTGTCTGACGCCCCTTAAGGCTTAAAAGCCCCTTGGAGGGGTGATGATGTGTCTTACACCCCTCAACGCTAATGAGCCCCTTGGATAGGCGATGATGTGTCTCACGCCCCTTTGTTCTAATGAGCCTCTTGGACAGGCGATGATGTGTCTGACGCCCCTCTGGGCTAATGAGCCCCTTGTTTGGGCGATGATGTGTCTGACGCCCCTTAAGGCTAATGAGCCCCTTGGATGGGCAATGATGTATCTCACGCCCCTTAGAGCTAATGATCCCTTTAATGGACAATGATGTGTGTGACGCCCCTTAAGGCTAAAAAGACCCTTAGATGGTTAATGATGTGTCTGACGCCCCTTAGGGCTAATAAGCCCCTTGGATGGGCGATGATGTGTCTGACACACATTAGGGCTAATGAGCCCCTAGTATGGGCAATGATGTGTCTTAGATCCCTTAAGGCTAATGAGCCCCTTTGATGGGCATTGATGTGACTCACGCCCCTTAACGCTATTTAGGCCTTTGGATGGGCGATGATGTGTCTGACGCTCCTTAGACCTATTAAGCCTCTTGGATAGGCGATGATGTGTCTTACGCCCCTTAGTTCTAATAAGCCCCTTTAATGGGCGAGGATGTGTCTAATACCCCTTAGGACTAATGAGCCCCTTGAATATGAGATGATGTGTCTCACGCCCTTTACGGCTAATAATCCCCATTGATGGGAGATGTTGTGTCTGATTCTCCTTAGGACGAATGAGCCCCTTAGATGGGCGACGATTTTTCTAACACCCCTTAGGATTAATTTGCACCTTGGATGGGCGATGATGTGACTCACGCCCCTTAAGGCTTATTTAAACCTTGGATGGGCGATAATGTGTCTGACGCTCCTTTGAACAATTGAGCCTCTTGAATAGGCGATGATGTGTCTGACGCCCCTTTGTTCTAATGAGCCTCTTGGATAGGCGATGATGTGTTTGATGCTACTTATAGCTAATGAGCCCCATAGATAGGTAATGATGTGTCTAACGCCCCTCAGAGCTAATGAGTCCCTTGTTTGGGCGATGATGTGTCTAACGCCCCTTAAGGCTAATGAGCCCCTTGGATGTGCAATGATGTATCTCACGCCCCTTAGAGCTAATGATCCCTTTAATGGGCGATGATGTGTGGGACGCCCCTTAAGGCTAATAAGACCCTTAGATGGTTAATGATGTGTCTGACGCCCCTTAGGGCTAATAAGCCCCTTTGATGGGCCATGATGTGTGTGACACCCATTAGGGCTACTGAGCCCCTTAGATGATCGATGATGTGTCTGACGCCCCTTAGGGCTAATAAGCCCCTTGGATGGGTGATGATGTGTCTTACACCCCTCAACGCTAATGAGCCCCTTGGATAGGCGATGATTTGTCTCACGCCCCTTTATTCAAATGAGCATCTTGGATAAGTGATGATGTGTTTGATGCCCCTTAGGGCTAATGAGCCCCTTGGACTGGCGATGATGTGTATGACGCCCCTCAGGGCTATTGAGCCCCTTAGATGGGTAATGATGTTTTTGACGCCCCTCGAAGCTAATGAGCCCCTTTTATGGGTGATGATGTGTCTGACGCCCCTTAAGGCTAATAAGCCCTTGGATGGGCTAATGATCCCCTTTAATGGGTAATGATGTGTGTGACGCCCCTTAAGGCTAATCAGACCCTTAGATGGGTAATGATGTGTCTGAGGCCCCTTAGGGCTAATAAGCCCATTGGATGGGCGAAGATGTGTCCGACGCCCCTTAGGGATAATAAGACCCTTGGATGGGTGAAGATGTGTCTTACACCCCACAAGGCTAATGAGCACCTTGGATGGGCGATTATGTGTCTAACGCCCATGAGTGCTAATGAGCGCCTTTGATGGGGGATGATGTGTCTGATGCCCTTTAGGGCTAATGAGCCCCTTGGACTGGCGATGATGTGTCTGACATCTCTCAGGGCTAATACGCCCCTTGGATGGGTAATGATGTGCCTAACGCCCCATAGGGATGTTACGCCCCTAGGGCTAATGAGCCCCATAGATGGGCGATGATGTGTCTGACGCCCCTTAGGGCTAATGAGCTCCTTGGATGGGCGATGATGTTCCTTACACCCCTTAGGGCTAATGAGCCCCTTAGATTGGCAATGATGTGACTCACACCCATTAAGGCTAATTAGCCCCTTGGATGGGTGATGATGTGTCAAACGCTCCTTACAGCAATTGAGCCCCTTGAATAGGCGATGACGTGTCACATGCTTTTTAGGGATAATGAGCCACTTGGATGGGCGATGATGTGTCTCACGCCTTTTATGGCTAATGGGCCCCATGGATTGGCGATGATGTATATGACGCCCCTTATGGCTAATGAGCCCCTTGGATAGGTAATGATGTGTCTTACACCCGTCGGGGCAAATGAGCCCCTTGTATAGGCAATGATGTGACTCACGTCCCTCAAGGGTAATTAGGCCCTTAGATTGGCAATGATGTATCTCACGCCCCATAGGGCTAATGATTCCCTTTAATGGGCGATGATGTGTCTGATGCCCCTTGGATGGGTTATGATGTGTATGACGCCCCTTAGAGCTAATGAGCCCCATGGATGGGCGATGATGTGTCTTACACCCCTTCTGGGCTAATGAGCCCCTTGGATGGGCAATGATATGACTCACGCCCCTAAAAGCTAATTAGCCCCTTGGATATATATATCTTACGCCCTTAAGGGCTAATGAACCCCTTTGATGGGCGATAAAGTGTCTGATGCCCCTAGGGCTAATGAGCCCCTTGGATGGGCGATGATTTGTCTTACACCCCTTAGGGCTAATGAGCCCCTTTGTTGGGTAATTATGTGACTTACGCCCCTTAAGGCTAATTAGCCCGTTGGATTGGCAATGTTGTATATCACGCTCCTAAGGGCTAATGATCCCCTTAGTTGGGTGATAAAGTGTCTGATGCCCCTAGGGCTAATGATCCCTTTGGATGGGCGATGGTGTGTCTAACGCTTCTCAAAGCAATTTTGCCCCTTGGTAAGGCGATGATGTGTCTCACGCCTCTTAGTTCAAATGAGCCCCTTGGATGGGTTATGATGTGTCTGACGCCCCTTAGAGCTAATGAGCCCCTTGGATGGGCTATGATATGATTCACACCTCTAAAAGCTAATTAGCCTCTTGGATGGGCAAATATGTATCTTACGCCCTTAAGGGCTAATGAACCCCGTTGATGGGCGATAAAGTGTCTGATGCCCCTAGGGCTAATGATCCCCTTTGATGGGCGATGATTTGTCTGATGCCCCTAGGGCTAATGAGCACCTTAGATTGGTGATGATGTTTTTGACGCCCATTAGGGCTAATGAGCCCCTTGGATGGGCGATGATGTGTCTTACACCCCACAGGGCTAAAGAGCCCCTTGGAAGGGCAATGATATGACACACGCTCCTTCAGGCTAATTAGTCCTTTGGATGGGAAATGATTTACCTCACGCCCTTAAGGGCTAATGATCCCCTTTGATGGGCGATAAAGTGTCTGATGCACCTAGGGCTAATGACCCCCTTGGATGGGCGATAGAGTGTCTGACGCACCTTAGAGCAATTTAGCCCCTTGGATAGGCGATGGTGTGTCTGATGCCCCTTAGTGCTAATGAGCCCTTTGGTTGGGACATGATGTGTCTCACGCCCCATAGGGCAAAAAATGGACCCTTGGATTGGCGATGATGTGTATGATGCCCCTTAGGGCTAATGAGCCCCTTAGATGGTTAATGATGTGTCTGACTCTTATCGAGGCTAATGAGCCCCTTGTATTGGCGATAATATGGCTGACACCCCTTACGGCTAAGGAGCCCCTTAGATGGGCAATGATGTTACTCACGCCCCTAAGGGCTAATGATATCCTTTGTTGGCGATGATGTGTCAGATGCCCTTAGGCTAATGAGCCCCTTGGATAGGTGATGATGTGTCTTACGCCCCTGATGGCTAATGGGCCCCTTGGATTGGCAATGATGTGTATGACGCCCCTTAGGGCTAATGAGCCCCTTGGATAGGTAATGATGCGTCTGAAGCGCCATAGGGCTATTGAGCCCCTTGAATGAGAAATGATGAATCTCACGCCCCTTAAAGCTAATGATCCACTTTGATGGGCGATGATGTGTATGATGCCCCTTGGGGCTATTTAGCCTCTTAGATAGGCAATGATGTGTGTGACGCCCCTTAAGGCTAAAAAGACCCCTAGATGGTTAATGATGTGTCTGACTCCCCTTATGCTAATAAGCCCCTTTAATAGGCCATGATGTGTGTTACACCCATTAGGGCTAATGAGCCCCTTAGATGGGCGATGATGTGTCTGAAGGCCCTTAGGGCTAATAAGCCCATTGGATGGGTGATGATGTGTATTACACCCCTCAATGCTAATGAGCCCCTTTGATAGGCGATGATGTGTCTCACGCCCCTTTGTTCTAATGAGCCTCTTGTACAGGCGATGACGTGTTTGATGCCCCTTAGGGCTAATGAGCCCCTTGGATGGGCGATGATGTGTCTCACGCCCCTTTTGGCTAAAGGAGTCCTTAGATTGGCGATGATGTGTGGGACGCCCCTTAAAGCTAATGAGCCCCTTGGATGGGTAATGATGTGTCTTACGCCCCTCAGGGCTAATGAGCCCCTTGTTCGGGCGATGATATGTCTGACGCCCCTTAAAGCTTATGAGACCCTTGGATGGGCAATGATGTATCTCACGCCCCTTAGGGCTAATGATCCCCTTTGATGGGCGATGATGTGTGTGACGCCCCTTAAGGCTAATAAGACCCTTATATGGTTAATGATGTGTCTGACGCTCCTTAGGGCTAATAAGCCCCTTGGATGGGCGATGATGTGTCTGACACCCATTAGGGCTAATGAGCCCCTTGTATAGGCGATAATGTGTCTCACACCCCTTAAGGCTAATGAGCCCCTTTGATGGGCAATGATGTGACTCACGCCCCTTAAAGCTATTTAGGCCTTTGGATGGGCGATGATGTGTCTGACGCTCCTTAGAGCTATTAAGCCTCTTGGATTGGCGATGATGTGTCTCACGCCCCTTAGTTCTTATGAGCCCCTTAAATGGGCGATGATTTTTCTAATGCCAATTAGGGCTAATGAGCCCCTTGGATAGGCGATGATGTGTATGACGCCCCTCAGGGCTAATGAGCTCCTTGGATGGGTAATAATGCGTTTGACGCCCCTCTGGGCTAATGAGCCCCTAGTATGGGCGATGATGTGTCTGACACCCCTTAAGGCTAATGACCACCTTGTATGGGCAATGATGTATCTCATGCCCTTTCGGGCTAATGATCCACTTAGATGGGCGATGATGTGTGTGACATCCCTTAAGGCTGATAAGACCCTAGGATGGGTAATGATGTGTCTGACGCCCCTTAGGGCTAATAAGCCCGTTGGATGGGCGATGATGTATCTGACACCCATTAGGGCTAATGAGCCCCTCAGATTGGCGATGATGGGTCCGATACCCCTCAGGGCTAAAAAGCCCCTTGGATGAGTGATGATGTATCTTAATCTCCTCTGGGATAATGAACCCCTTGTATAGGCGATTATATGTCTAACGCCCCTTAGGTCAATTGGGCCCCTTGGATGGGCGATGATGTGTCGCACGCCTCTTGGTGTTAATGAGCGCGTTGGATGGGTGATGATGTGTCTGCTGCCCCTTAGGGCTAATGAGCCCCTTGGATTGGTGATGATGTGTCTCACGCCCCTTATGGCTACTAGGCCCCTTGGATTGGCGATGATGTGTATGACACCCCTTAGGGCTAATGAGCCCCTTAGATGGGTAATGATGTGTCTGACGCCCCTCAGGGCTAATGTACCCCTTGTTTAGGCGATGATGTGTATGACGCCCCTTAAAGCTAATGAGCCCCTTGGATGGGCAATGATGTATCTCACGCCCCTTAGGGCTAATGATCCCTTTGATGGGCGATGATGTGTGTGACGCCCCTTAAGGCTAATAAGACCCTTAGATGGTTCATAATGTGTCTGACCCCCCTTAGGGCTAATAAGCCTCTTTGATGGGCCATGATGTGTGTGACACCCATTAGAGCTAATGAGCCCCTTAGATGGGCGACGATGTGTCTGACGCCCCTTTGGGCTAATAAGCCCCTTGGATGGGTGATGATTTGTCTTACACCCCTCAACGCTAATGAGCCCCTTGGATAGGCGATGATGTATCTCACGCCCCTTTTTTCATATGAGCATCTTGGATAGGTGATGATGTTTTTGATGCCCCTTAGGGCTAATGAGACCCTTGGATTGGTGATGATGTGTATGACGCCCCTTAGGGCTAATGAGCCCCTTGGATGGGTAATGATGTTTCTTACGCCCCTCAGAGCTAATGAGCCCTTTTTATGGGCGATGATGTGTCTGACGCCCCTTAAGGCAAATAAGCCCCTTAGATGGGCAATGATGTATCTCACGCCCCTTAGGGCTAATGATCCCCTTTGATTGGCAATAATGTGTGTGACGCCCCTTAAGGCTAATAAGACCCTTAGATGGGTAATGATGTGTCTGACGCCCCTTTGGGCTAATAAGCCCATTGGATGGGCGATGATGTGTCCGACGCCCCTTAGGGCTAATAAGCTTTTGGATGCGTGATGATGTGTCTTACACCCCTCAAGGCTAATGAGCCCCTTGGATGGGCGATTATGTGTCTAACGCCTCTTAGGTCAATTCAGCCCCTTAGATGGGGGATGATGTGTCTCACGCCCATGAGTGCTAATGAGCGCCTTTGATGGGGGATGATGTGTCTGATGCCAATTAGGGCTAATGAGCCCCTTGGACTGGCGATGATGTGTCTGACATCCCTCAGGGCTAATACGCCTCTTGGATGGGTAATGATGTGCCTAACGCCCCATATAGATGTTACGCCCCTAAGGCTAATGAGCCCCATGGATGGGCGATGATGTGTTTGATGCCCCTTAGGGCTAATGATTCCTATAGATGGGCGATCATGTGTCTGACGCCCCTTAGGGCTAATGAGTTCCTTGGATGGGCGATGATGTTCCTTAAACCCCTTAGGGCTAATGGTCCCCTTAGATTGGCAATGGTGTGACTCACGCCCATTAAGGCTAATTAGCCCCTTTGATGGGTCGTTGATGTGTCAAACGCTCCGTATAGCAATTGAGCCCCTTGAATAGGCGATGACGTGTCACATGCTTTTTAGGGATAATGAGCCACTTGGATGGGCGATGATGTGTTTCACGCCTCTTATGGCTAATGGGCCCCTTGGATTGGAGATGATGTATATGACGCCCCTTATGGCTAATGAGCCCCTTGGATAGGTAATGATGTGTCTTACACCCGTCGGGGCTAATAAGCCCCTCGTACAGGCAATGATGTGACTCACGCTCCTCAAGGCTAATTAAGCCCTTAGATTGACAATGATGTATCTCACGCCCCATAGGGCTAATAATTCCCTTTAATGGGCGATGATGTGTCTAATGCCCCTAGGATGGATTATGATGTATACGATGCCGCTTAGAGCTAATGAGCCCCATGGATGGGCGATGATATGTCTTACACCCCACTGGGCTAATGAGCCCCTTGGATGGGCAATGAAATGACTCACGCCCCTAAAAGCTAATTAGCCCCTTGGATGGGCAAATATGTATCTTACGCCCTTAAGGGCTAATGATCCCCTTTGATGGGCGATAAAGTGTCTGATTCCCCTTAGGGCTAATGAACCCCTTTGATGGGGGATAAAGTGTCTGATGCCCCTAGGGCTAATGAGCCCCTTGGATGGGCGATGATTTGTCTTACACCCCTTAGGGCTAATGAGCCCCTTTGTTGGGTGATAAAGTGTCTGATGCCCCTAGGGCTAGTGATCCCTTTAGATGGGCGATGGTGTGTTTAACGCTCCTCAGAGCAATTGAGCCCCTTGGTATGGCGAGGATGTGTCTCACTCCTCTTAGTTCTAATGAGCCTCTTGGATGGGCAATAATATGACTCACGCCCCTTAAAGCTAATTAGCCCCTTGGATGGTTAAATATGTATCTTACGCTCTTAAGGGCTAATGAACCCCGTTGATGGGCGATAAAGTGTCTGATGCCCCTAGAGCTAATGAGCCCCTTGGATGGGCGATGATTAGTTTGATGCCCTTTAAGGCTAATGAGCACCTTAGATTGGTGTTGATGTTTTTGACGCCCCTTAGGGCTAATGAGCCCCTTAGATGGGCGATGATGTGTCTTACACCCCTCAGGGCTAAAGAGCCCCTTGGATAGGAAATGATTTACCTCACGCCCTTAAGGGCTAATGATCCCCTTTGATGGGCGATAAAGTGTGTGATGCACCTAGGGCTAATGACCCCCTTGGATGGGCGATGGTGTGTATGACGCACCTTTAAGCAATTTAGCCCCTTGGATAGGCGATGATGTGTATGATAACCCTTAGTTCTAATGAGCCCTTTGGATGGGACATGATGTGTCTCACGCCCCTTAGGGCTAATGGGACCCTTGGATTGGCGATCATGTGTATGATGCCCCTTAGGGCTAATGAGCCCCTTAGATGGTTAATGATGTGTCTGACACTTCTAAGGGCTAATGAGCCCCTTATATTGGCGATGATGTGTCTGACACCCCTTAGGGCTAATAAGCCCTTTGGATGGGCGATGGTGTGTCTAACGCTCCTCAAAGCAATTGAGCCCCTTGGTAATGCGATGATGTGTCTCACGCCTCTTAATTCTAATGAGCCCCTTGGATGGGCGATGATGTGTCTTATGCCCCTTAAGGCTAATAAGCCCTTTGGATGGGCGATGAAGTGTCTTATGCCCCTTAGGCTAATGAGCCCCTTGGATGGGCAATAATATCACTCAAGCCCCTTAAAGCTAATTAGCCCCTTGGATGGGCAAATATGTATCTTACGCCCTTATGGGCTAATGATCCCCTTTGATGGGCGATAAAGTGTCTGATGCCCCTTAGGGCTAATGAGCACCTTGGATGGGTGATGATGTGTTTGACGCTCCTTAGGGCTAATGAGCCTCTTGGATGGGCGATGATGTGTCTTACACCCCGCAAGGCTAATGAGCCCCTTGGATGGGCAATGATATGACTCATGCTCCTTAAGGCTAATTAGTGCCTTGAATGGGCGATGATTTACCTTACGGCCCCAAGGGCTAATGATCCCCTTTGATGGGCGATAAAGTGTCTGATGCCCTTAGGGCTAATGACCCCCTTGGATGGGCGATAATGTGTCTAACGCACCTTAGAGCAATTTAGCCCCTTGGATAGGCGATGATGTGTCTGATGCCCCTTGGTGCTAATGAGCCCTTTGGATGGGACATGTTGTGTCTCACACCCCATAAGGCTAATGGGACCCTTGTATTGGCGATGATGTGTATGACGCCCCATAGGGATAATGAGCCCCTTGGATGGTAAATGATGTGTCTGACGCCCCTCAAGGCTAATGAGCCCCTTGTATTGGCGATGATGTGTCTGACACCCTCTAGGGCTAATGATCCCATTTGTTGGCGATGATGTGATTGATGCCCCTTAGGCTATTGAGGTCCTTGGATAGGCGTTGATGTGTCTCACGCCCCTTATGGCTAATGGGCCCCTTGGATTGGCAATGATGTGTATGACGCCCCTTACGGCTAATGAGCCCCTTGGATGAGAAATGATGAATTTCACGCCCCTTAGATGGGCGATGATGTGTCTTACACCCCTCAGGACTAATGAGCCCCATTTGTTGGAAAATGAAATGACTCACGCCCCTTAAGGCTAATTAGCCCCTTGGATAGGCAATGTTCTTTATCACGCCCCTTAGGGCTAATGATCCCCTTTATTGGGTGATAAAGTGTCTAATGCCGCTGGGAATAATGATCCCTATGGATGGGAAATAGTGTGTCTAACGCTCCTCAGAGCAATTGAGCCCCTAGGTAAGAAGATGATGTGTCTCACGCCTCTTACTTTTAATGAGCCCCTTGGATGGGCGATGATGTGTCTTATGCCCCGTAGGGCTAATAAGACCTTTGGATGGGCCATGATGTGTCTCACGCCCCTTAGGGCTAATGGGACCCTTGGATTAGCGATGATTTGTATGACGCCCCTTATGGATTATGAGCCCCTTGGATGGGTAATGATGTGTCTGGCGCCCCTTAGGGCTAATGAGCCCCTTGGATTGGCATAATGTGTCTGTCACCCCTTAGGGCTAATGAGACGCTTGGATGGGCAACGATGTATCTCAAGCCCCTTAGGGCTAATGATCCCCTTTGACGGGCGATGATGTGTCTGATGCCCTTGGGGCTTTTGTGCCCCTTGGATGGGCGATGATGTGTATGACCCCCTTAAGGCTAATGAGCCCCTTGGATGGGTTATGATGTGTCTAACGCCCCTTAGAGCTAATGAGCCCCATGGATGGGCGATGATGTGTCTTACACCAATCAGGGCTAATGAGCCCCTTGGATGGGCAATAATATGACTCACGCCCCTTAAACCTTATTAGCCCCTTGGATGGGCAAATATGTATCTTACGCCCTTAAGGGCTAATGATCCCCCTTGATGGGCGATAAAGTGTCTATTGCCCCTTAGGGCTAATGAGCACCTTAGATGGGTGAAGATGTGTTTGACGCTCCTTAGGGCTAATGAGCCCCTTGGATGGGCGATGATGTGTCTTACACCCCACAGGGCTAATGAGCCCCTTGGATGGGCAATGATATGACTCATGCTCCTTAAGGCTTATTAGTCCCTTAGATGGGCAATGATTTACCTCCAGCCCCAAGGGCTAATGATCCCCTTTGATGGGCGATAAAGTGTCTGTTGCCCCTAGGGCTAATGACCCTCTAGATGGGTGATGATGTGTCCGACACCCCTTAGGGATAATGATCCCCATTGTTGGCGATGATGTGTCTGATGCCACCTGGGCTAATGAGCTCCTGGGATAGCCGTTGATGTGTCTCACGCCCCTTATGGCTAATGGGCCCCTTGGATTGGAAAAGATGTGTATGACGCCCTTTACGGCTAATTAGCCCCTTGGATGAGAAATGATGAATCTCACGCCCCTTAGAAGGGCGATGATGTGTCTTACTCCCCTCAGGGCTAATGAGCCCCATTTGTTGGGAAATGATATGACTCACGCCCCTTAAGGCTAATTAGCCCCTTGGATAGGTAATGTTGTATATCACGCCCCTAAGGGCTAATGATCCCCTTTGTTGGGTGATAAAGTGTCTGATGCCCCTAGGACTAATGATCCCTTTGGATGGGCGATGGTGTGTCTATCGCTCCTCAGAGCAATTGAGCCCCTTGGTAAGGCGATGATGTGTCTCACGCCTCTTACTTCTAATGAGCCCCTTGGATGGGCGATGATGTGTCTGATGCCCCTTAGGGATAATAAGCCCTTTGGATGGGCCATTATGTGTCTCACGCCCCTTAGGGCTAATGGGACCCTTGGATTAGCGATGATGTGTAAGACGCCCCTTAAGGATGATGAGCCCCTTGGATGGGTAATGATGCGTCTGACGCCCCTCAGGGCTAATGAGCCCCTTAGATTTGCATAATGTGTTTGTCACCCCTTAGGGCTAATGAGCCGCTTGGATGGGCAACGATGTATCTCACGTCCCTTAGGGGTAACGATCCCCTTTGATGGGCGATGATGTGTCTGATGCCCTTGGGGCTATTGAGCCCCTTGGATGGGCGATGATGTGTATGACGACTCTTAAGGCTAATGAGCCTCTTGGATGGGTTATGATGTGTCTGACGCCCCTTAGAGCTAATGAGCCCCATGCATGGGCGATGAAGTGTTTTACACCCTTCAGGGCTAATGAGCCCCTTGGATGGGCAACAATATGACTCACGCCCCTTAAAGCTTATTAGCCCCTTGGATGGGCAAATATGTATCTTACGCCCTTAAGGGCTAATGATCCCCTTTGATGGGCGATAAAGTGTTTGATGCCCCTTAGGGCTAATGAGCACCTTAGATGGGTGAAGATGTGTTTGACGCTCCTTAGGGCTAATGAGCCCCTTGGATGGGCGATGATGTGTCTTACACCCCGCAGGGCTAATGAGCCCCTTGGATGGGCAATGATATGACTCATGCTCCTTAAGGCTAATTAGTCCCTTGGATGGGCAATGATTTACCTCATGGCCCCAAGAGCTGATGTGAATTATTGATCCGAAAATCAACAAAACACAAGGGATATGTTTAAGTCTAATTCTATACAGGAAATCCACCAAGAATTAAACAAAAACTAAGATTAATCAATTAAGAATCCACTTAATTAATCAATCCAAACGAATGTTTTAACTAAAACAAGCAAAACAGCAATTGATCGCAATCAACCAAAACTCAAGTATGCAACTTAAGAATTAATCTGAATATTAATCTATGTATGTTTATTCGTGTGTTTACAGCCCTATTTATAAGACTTAGTTTACCTAGGAAGATTAGGACAAGTCCCTAATTCAATCCTAATTAAACTAGAATTCTAACTTGCTTGAAGAGCAAGCACCTTGGAGCACAAGCATACACCAAACTCCTTGGAGAACAAGCACACGCCTAAACTGATTTATTTTGCTAACTAACTGATTTTTAAAGCAACTAAATAAATAAATAAAAATTAAAGAACTAAATAAAGATTAAAGATTCTAATGCTTGAACCAAGAAAAACCCTTTCAAGTGAAAGGTAAAAACTTGTAAGCAAAATCTAAGTAAAGAAAATTCAAGAAAGTTCAAGAAAGTGAACTAGACTCCAAGAAAAACCACTAAGCAAACCGTGGCTTTGCTTTGATATCCAAGAAAGTGTCCATGCAATGCTTGGCTTGAATCAATGTTTAGGGACAAGCTATCTTGATGCATGATAAGCAAATCTTCGAAGTTCTCCATGCTTAGACTTGCATCATCCTCCTCTTCTTTGAAAGAATTTGTCCTCAAATCTCGAAGTTCCTCATCAGGAATATACTTAGCCAAATCGCCAACATTGAATGTAGCACTAACTCCATATTCTCCCAGAAGTTCTAACTTATAAGCATTGTCATTGATCTTCTCAATAATCTTGAAAGGACCTTCACTTCTAGGCATCAACTTATTCTTGACAAATCTTCTATAGAACGAAGCTAGACCATGAAAAGACCTTACTTCACTCATATTAGTAGGAATAGGCCAAGTTTTAATAGCCTCTACTTTCGAATGATCAACTGAAACACCATCCTTTAATACAACATAACCAAGAAAAGTAACACTAGGCACTAAGAAGTAGCATTTTTCAAGCTTAGCATAGAGTTTCTTCTCTCTTAACACTTCAAACACACTTGTTAGATGATTTAAATGATCATGCAAATTTTTAGAGTATATCAGAATATCATCTAAATAAACAACAACAAACTTGCCAAGGAAAGGTTTAAGTACCTCATGCATCAACCTCATGAAAGTGCTAGGTGCATTAGTGAGTCCAAACGGCATCACCAACCATTCATACAACCCTAACTTAGTCTTGAATGTTGTCTTCCACTCATCTCCTTCTCTCATTCGAATTTGATGATAACCACTCATAAGATCAATCTTAGAAAACAACTTTGAACCATGTAGTTCATCAAGTAGATCATCTAATCTTGGAATAGGAAATCGGTATTTGATAGTGATGTTATTCACACTCCTACTATCAATACACATGCGCCAACTCACATCTTTCTTTGGGACAAGTAAAGTAGGCACAGCACAAGGGCTCATACTTTCCCTCACGTATCCTCTAGTCATAAGCTCTTCAATTTGCCTTTGCATCTCCTTTGTTTCTTCCGGATTACTTCTATAGGCTGCCTTATTAGGTAATGGTGCTCCCGGAATCAAGTCAATTTGATGCTCTATCCCACGAATAGGAGGTAGTCCCGGAGGTAATTCCTTAGGAAAGACATCCTTAAATTCTTCTAAAACAGATTCCAATTCATACGGCCTCTTTGCTTGTTTATCTTGATCAATTCGAATCTCATTAGAAACAAGTATATATACCACATTGTTGCTGCAAATTTCTTTTTCTAATTCCCTCTCACTAATCAAATAAGAACTCTTCGAATTAGAGGTAACATTAGAAGACTTGTTGCTTATCAAAGGTTTTAAAGCAACCGATCTCTCTTTTTCTCCTTTTCTCACAACATACACATTAGTCCTTCCATCAAACTTCACAAATCTATCATATTGCCAAGGACGGCCTAATAGTATATGACAAGCATCCATAGGAAAAACATCACACAAAACTTTATCATGAAATTTACCAATTGAAAAGGAGATTAAGGCTTGTTTAGTTACCTTAACATCACTCGAATTATTAAGCCAATGAAGCTTATAAGGGCTTGGATGTTCAGTAGTTGGCCACTTCAATTTGTCTACCAAAGTAGTAGATACCACATTAGTTCAACTCCCCGTGTCTATGATCATATCACACAACCTATCTTCTACCTTGCACCTTGTAAGAAAGATTTTCTCCCTTTGATTGTTTTCTATAGGTACGGTTTTAGAGTGTAGCGCCCTTCTTAGAACCAAACTTTTACCATGAGTCTCGGGATCAATTTCGTCAATATACCCCTCCTCTTCTTCAAAGTTTTCCTCTTCGTTCTTTTCTTCATAGTCACTACCTTGCTCACACTTAGCTTGTTCTTGTTCCCACTCTTGAGCAGTCATTACTCTTTTTGATGGACAATTAGTTGCAATGTGACCAACACTACCACACTTGAAGCACTTCCTATCTTCAACAAGCTTTTTAGGAGCTTCAAACTTTGATTTAGTCTCCTTGTAGTTCGAACTAGAACCACTTTTCTCCAAGCTGTTCTTCTCAAAAGGTTTAGTGAAACCTTTTACAAAGGGCTTAGTGTACGTCCCTTTCTTCCCCTTTATCTGTTTTTCAACTTTCAAAGCTACCTTGCAAACATCCTCAAAGGACCAATATTGTTGCAATTCAACCTTTTCAGCAATATTATCATTCAACCCCGAAATAAATCTAGCAATCTTATGCTCAACAATCTCTTCTAAGCCACATAGCATGCATAACTTTTCAAATTCACCAATATAATTCTCAACAGTCATAGAATTTTGTTTAAAAAGTTGCATCTTAAGATAAACATCTTGAATATAATCACTAGGTACGAACCTTTTTTTCATGTGCTTCTTGAGTTGTTCCCAAGTTGAGATTCTTGCACGCCCCTCCTTATGCCTTTTCTTCTTTAGATTATCATACCAAAGACTAGCATAACCGGTCAGTTTTAATTCAGCCAATTTACATCTTTTCCTTTCATCATACTCCTTGTAATCAAAAAGTGTCTCGGCCCTTCTAATCCACTCAAAGTATTTTTCAGGTTCATTCATACTCCCATTGAATTCGGGAAGATCTAATCTAAGGTTCCTATCATCATCCTTTGGTCTATCTCTTCTCCTAGGCCTTGGTGATTCGTCACTTGAGGAATAATTATTTCGTGGCCTCCTTGGGTTCCTCCTTGGTTGTTCTTCCTCACTTGAACAAGAATTCGGGTTAGAATTCCCTTTCCTTGAAGAATCTCCAGCAAGAGTATCAAGCCTTTTTAATATCTCATCCATCCTTGCTGCCAACTCGTCAATTCGCCTATCTCTTCTAAGATTTTGAGCCTGTTCTAAGGTTAATCCCCTTGGAACCTGTGGAACCTCCTCGTCACTCATGATTCCTACACAAATCAAGTCAGTTCATGCAAAAATCTTGATTAAAAGATCGAATCTTGAAGAAAAACTAGGCAACACAAAAACCGGACTCCCAACCGCAAATCAGTGCACAAACACCAAATGTTTGAGGCTGTGTAGAATGCGTTACTCAACTAGAAATTATGAAATTTTATATGGTGATAGCTGGACGTTTTTAGAGTTCAATGCAAAAAGAGTCACTCAAAAATTCCCAGCCAATTGTTCCCAGTTTTATTTTTTCCGAAGTTGCGTAACCTGGCTCTGATACCAAAGATGATGTGAATTATTGATCCGAAAATCAACAAAACACAAGGGATATGTTTAAGTCTAATTCTATACAGGAAATCCACCAAGAATTAAACAAAAACTAAGATTAATCAATTAAGAATCCACTTAATTAATCAATCCAAACGAATGTTTTAACTAAAACAAGCAAAACAGCAATTGATCGCAATCAACCAAAACTCAAGTATGCAACTTAAGAAATAATCTGAATATTAATCTATGTATGTTTATTCGTGTGTTTACAGCCCTATTTATAAGACTTAGTTTACCTAGGAAGATTAGGACAAGTCCCTAATTCAATCCTAATTAATCTAGAATTCTAACTTGCTTGAAGAGCAAGCACCTTGGAGCACAAGCATACACCAAACTCCTTGGAGAACAAGCACACGCCTAAACTGATTTATTTTGCTAACTAACTGATTTTTAAAGCAACTAAATAAATAAAAAAAATTAAAGAACTAAATAAAGATTAAAGATTCTAATGCTTGAACCAAGAAAAACCCTTTCAAGTGAAAGGTAAAAACTTGTAAGCAAAATCTAAGTAAAGAAAATTCAATAAAGTTCAAGAAAGTGAACTAGACTCCAAGAAAAACCACTAAGCAAACCGTGGCTTTGCTTTGATATCCAAGAAAGTGTTCATGCAATGCTTGGCTTGAATCAATGTTTAGGGACAAGCTATCTTGATGCATGATAAGCAAATCATCGAAGTTCTCCATGCTTAGACTTGCATCAAGAGCTAATGATCCCCTTTGATGGGCGATAAAGTGTCTGATGCCCCTAGGGCTAATGACCCCCTTGGATGGGCGATAATGTGTCTGACAAACCTTAGAGCAATTTATCCCCTTGGATAGGTGATGATGTGTCTTATGCCCCTTGGTTCTAATGCGACCTTTAGATGGGACATGATGTGTCTCACGCCCCACAGGGCTAATGGGACTCTTGGATGGGCGATGATGTGTCGTATACCCCGCAGGGCTAATAAGCCCCTTGGATGGGCAATGATATGACTCATGCTCCTTAAGGCTAATTAGTCCCTTGGATGGGCATAGATTTACCTCACGGCCCAAAGGGCTAATGATCCCCTTTGATGGGCGATAAAGTGTCTGATGCCTTTATGGCTAATGACCCCCTTGGATGGGCGATAATGTGTCTGACGCACCTTAGAGCAATTTAGCCCCTTGGATAGGCGATGATGTGTCTAATGCCCCTTGGTGCTAATGAGCCCTTTGGATGGGACATGATGTGTCTCACGCCCCATAGGGCTAATGGGACCCTTGGATTGGCGATGATGTGTCTAATGCCACTTGGGCTAATGAGCTCCTAGGATAGCCATTGATGTGTCTCACGCCCCTTATGGCTAATGGGCCCCTTGGATTGGAAATGATGTGTCTGACGCCCTTTACGGCTAATTAGCCCCATGGATGAGAAATGATGAATCTCACGCCCCTTAGATGGGCGATGATGTGTCTTACACCCCTCAGGGCTAATGAGCCCTATTTGTTGGGAAATGATATGACTCATGCCCCTTAAGGCTAATTAGCCCCTTGGATAGGCAATGTTGTATATCACGCCCCTAAGGGCTAATGATCCCCTTTGTTGGGTGATAAAGTGTCTGATGCCCTTGGGATTAATGATCCCTTTGGATGGGCGATGGTGTGTCTATCGCTCCTCAGAGCAATTGAGCCCCTTGGTGAGGCGATGATGTGTCTCACACCTCTTACTTCTAATGAGCCCCTTGGATGGGCGATGATGTGTCTGATGCCCCTTATGGATAATAAGCCCTTTGGATGGGCCATGATGTGTCTCACGCCCCTTAGGGCTAATGGGACCCTTGGATTAGCAATGATGTGTATGACGCCCCTTAAGGATGATGAGCCCCTTGGATGAGTAATGATGCGTCTGACGCCCCTCAGGGCTAATGAGGTCCTTAGATTGGCATAATGTGTTTGTCACCCCTTAGGGCTAATGAGCCGCTTGGATGGGCAACGATGTATCTCACGTCCCTTAGGGGTAACGATCCCCTTTGATGGGCGATGATGTGTCTGATGCCCTTGGGGCTATTGAGCCCCTTGGATGGGCGATGATGTATATGACGCCTCTTAAGGCTAATGAGCCCCTTGGATGGGTTATGATGTGTTTTACGCCCCTTAGAGCTAATGAGCCCCATGGATGGGCGATGATGTGTTTTACACCCTTCAGGGCTAATGAGCCCCTTTAATGGGCAATAATATGACTCACGCCCCTTAAAGCTTATTAGCCCCTTGGATGGGCAAATATGTATCTTACGCCCTTAAGGGCTAATGATCCCCCTTGATGGGCGATAAAGTGTCTGATGCCCCTTAGGGCTAATGAGCACCTTAGATGGGTGATGATGTGTTTGACGCTCCTTAGGGCTAATGAGCCCCTTGGATGGGCGATGATGTGTCTTACACCCCGCAGGGCTAATGAGCCCTTGGATGGGCAATGATATGACTCATGCTCCTTAAGGCTAATTAGTCCCTTGGATGGGCAATGATTTACCTCATGGCCCCAAGAGTTAATGATCCCCTTTGATGGGCGATAAAGTGTCTGATGCCCCTAGGGCTATGACCCCCTTGGATGGGCGATAATGTGTCTAACGCACCTTGGAGCAATTTATTCCCTTGGATAGGCGATGATGTGTCTTATGACCCTTGGTTCTAATGAGCCCTTTGTATGGAACATGATGTGTCTCACGCCCCACAGGGCTAATGGGACTCTTGGATGGGCGATGGTGTGTCTTACACCCCGCAGGGCTTATAAGCCCCTTGGATGGGCAGTGATATGACTCATGCTCCTTAAGGCTAATTAGTCCCTTGGATGGGCATAGATTTACCTCACTGCCCCAAGGTTAATGATCCCCTTTGATAGGCGATAAAGTGTGTGATGCCTTTCGGGCTAATGACCCCCTTGGATGGGCGATAATGTGTCTGACGCACCTTAGAGCAATTTAGCCCCTTGGATAGGTGATGATGTGTCTAATGCCCCTTGGTGCTAATGAGCCCCTTTGGATGGGACATGATGTGTCTCACGCCCCATAGGGCTAATGGGACCCTTGGATTTGCGATGATCTGTATGACGCCCCTTAGGCCTAATGAGCCCCTTGGATGGTTAATGATGTGTCTGACGGCCCTCAGGGCTAATGAGCCCCTTGTATTTGCGATGATGTGTCTTACACCCCTTAGGGCTAATGATCCCCATTGTTGGCGATGATGTGCCTGATGCCCCTTGGGCTAATGAGCTCCTTGGATAGGCGTTGATGTGTCTCACGCCCCTTATGGCTAATGGGCCCCTTGGATTGGCAATGATGTGAATGACGCCCCTTACGTCTAATGAGCCCCTTGGATGAGAAATGATGAATCTCACGCCCCTTAGATGGGCGATGATGAGTCTTACACCCCTCAGGGCTAATGAGCCCTATTTGTTGGGAAATGATATGACTCACGCCCCTTAAGGCTAATTAGCCCCTTGGATAGGCAATGTTGTATATCACGCCCCTACGGGCTAATGATCCCTTTTGTTGGGTGATAAAGTGTCTGATGCCCCTAGGACTAATGATCCCTTTGGATGGGCGATGGTGTGTCTAACGCTCCTCAGAGCAATTGAGCCCCTTGGTAAGAAGATGATGTGTCTCACGCCTCTTACTTCTAATGAGCCCCTTGGATGGGAGATGATGTGTCTTATGCCCCGTAGGGCTAATAAGACCTTTGGATGGGCCATGATGTGTCTCACGCCCCTTAGGGGTAATGGGACCTTTGGATTAGCGATGATGTGTATCATGCCCCTTAGGGATTATGAGCCCCTTGGATGGGTAATGATGTGTCTAACGCCCCTCAGGGTTAATGAGCCCCTTGGATTGGCATAATGTGTCTGTCACCCCTTAAGGCTAATGAGCCGCTAGGATGGGCAACGATGTATCTCACACCCCTTAGGGCTGATGATCCCCTTTGATGGGCGATGATGTTTCTGATGCCCTTGGGGCAATTGAGCCCCTTGGATGGGCGATGATGTGTATGACGCCTCTTAAGGCTAATGAGCCCCTTCGAAGGGTTATGATGTGTCTGACGCCCCTTAGAGCTAATGAGCCCCATGGATGGGCGATGATGTGTCTTACACCCCTTAGGGCTAATGAGCACCTTGGATTGGCAATAATATGACTCACGCCCCTTAAAGCTTATTAGCCCCTTGGATGGGCAAATATGTATCTTACGCCCTTAAGGGCTAATGATCCCCTTTGATGGGCGATAAAGTGTCAGATGCCCCTTAGGGCTAATGAGCACCTTAGATGGATGATGATGTGTTTGACGCTCCTTAGGGCTAATGAGCCCCATGGATGGGCGATGATGTGTCTTACACCCCTCAGGGCTAATGAGCACCTTGGATTGGCAATAATATGACTCACGCCCCTTAAAGCTTATTAGCCCCTTGGATGGGCAAATATGTATCTTACGCCCTTAAGGGCTAATGATCCCCTTTGATGGGCGATAAAGTGTCTTATGCCCCTTAGGGCTAATGAGCATCTTAGATGGATGATGATGTGTTTGACGCTCCTTAGGGCTAATGAGCCCCTTGGATGGGCGATGATGTGTCTTACACCCCGCAGGGCTAATGAGCCCATTAGATGGGCAATGATATAACTCATGGTCCTTAAGGCTAATTAGTCCCTTGGATGGGCAATGATTTACCTCTCGACCCCAAGGGCTAATGATCCCCTTTGATGGGCGATAAAGTGTCTGATGCCCCTAGGGCTAATGACCCCCTTGGATGGGCGATAATGTGTCTGACGCACCTTAGAGCAATTTAGCCCCTTGGATTGGCGATGAAGTGTATGACGCCCCTAAGGGCTAATGAGCCCCTTGGATGGTTAATGATGTTTCTGACGCCCCTCAGGCCTAATGAGCCCCTTGTACTTGCGATGATGTGTCTAACACCCCTTTTGGCTAATGATCCCCTTTGTTGGCGATGATGTGTCTGATGCCCCTTGGGCTAATGTCTCCTTGGATAAGCGTTGATGTGTCTCACGCCCCTTATGGCTAAAGGGCCCCTTGGATTGGCAATGATTTGTATGACGTCCCTTACGGCTAATAAGCCCCTTGGATGAGAAAAGATGAATCTCACGCCCCTTAGATGGGCGATGATGTGTCTTACACCCCTCAGGGCTAATGAGGCCCTTTAATGGGAAATGATATGACTCACGCCCCTTAAGGCTAAGTAGCCCTTGGATAGGCAATGACGTATATCACGCCCCTAAGGGCTAATGATCCCTTTGGATGGGTGATGGTGTGTCTAACGCTCCAAAGAGCAATTAAGCCCCTAGATAAGGCGATGATGTGTCTCACGCCCCTTAGTTCTAATGAGCCCCTTGGATGGGCGATGATGTGTCTGATGCCCCTTAGGGCTAATAAGCCCGTTAGATGGGCCGGGATGTGTCTCACGCCCCTTAGGGCTAATAGGACCATGTGATTGGCGACGATGTGTATGATGCCCCTAAGGCTTGATATGCCCCTTGGATGGGTAATGATGTGTCTGACGCCCCTAAGGGCTAATGAGCCCCTTGGATTGGCATAATGTGTCTAACACCCCTTAGGGCTAATGATCCCCTTTGTTGGCGATGATGTGTCTGATGCCCCTTGGGTTAATGAGCTCCTTGGATAAGCGTTGATGTGTCTCATGCCCCTTTTGGCTAATGGGCCCCTTGGATTGGCAATGATGTGTATGACGCCCCTTACGGCTAATGAGCCCCTTAAACGAGAAATGATGAATCTCACGCCCCTTAGATGGGCGATGATGTGTCTTACACCCCTCAGGGCTAATGAGCCCTATTTGTTGGGAAATGATATGACTCACGCCCCTTAAGGCTAATTAGCCCCTTGGATAGGCAATGTTGTATATCACGCCCCTAAGGGCTAATGATCCCCTTTGTTGGGTGATAAAACGTCTGATGCCCCTGGGACTAATGATCCATTTGGATGGGCGATGGTGTGTCTAACGCTCCTTAGAGCAATTGAGCCCCTTGGGTAAGGCGATGATGTGTCTCAGGCCTCTTACTTCTAATGAGCCCCTTGGATGGGCGATGATGTGTCTTATGCCCCTTAGGGCTAATAAGCCATTTGGATGTGCTATGATGTGTCTTACGCCTCTTAGGGCTAATGGGACCCTTGGATTAGCGATGATGTGTATGACGCCCCTTAGGGATTATAAGCCCCTTGAATGGGTAATGATGTGTCTGACGCCCCTCAAGGCTAATGAGCCCCTTGGATTGGCATAATGTGTCTGTCACCCCTTAGGGCTAATGAGCCCCTTGGATGGGCAATAATATGACTTACGCCCCTTAAAGCTAATTAGCCCCTTGGATGGGTAAACATGTATCTTACGTCCTTAAGGGCTAATGATCCCCTTTGATGGGCGATAAAGTGTCTGATGCCCCTTAGGGCTAATGAGCACATTAGATGGGTGATGATGTGTTTGACGCTTCTTAAGACTAATGAGCCCCTTGGATGGGCGATGATGTGTCTTACACTCTGCAGGGCTAATGAGCCCATTGGATGGCCAATGATATAACTCATGGTCCTTAAGGCTAATTCGTCCCTTGGATGGGAAATGATTTACCTCACGACCCAAAGGGCTAATGATCCCCTTTGATGGGCGATAAAGTGTCTGATGCCCCTAGGGCTAATGACCCCTTTGGATGGGCGATAATGTGTCTGACGCACCTTAGAGCAATTTAGCCCCTTGGATAGGCGATGATGTGTCTGATGTCCCTTGGTGCTAATGAGCCCTTTGGATGGAACATGATGTGTCTCACGCCCCATAGGGCTAATGGGAACCTTGGATTGGCGATGATGTGTATGACGCCCCTAAGGGCTAATGAGCCCCTTGGATGGTTAATGATGTGTCTGACACCCCTCAGGCCTAATGAGCCCCTTGTAGTGGCGATGATGTGTCTAACACCCCTTTGGGCTAATGATCCCCTTTGTTGGCGTTGATGTGTCTCACGCCCCTTATGGATAATGGGCCCCTTGGATTGGTAATGATGTGTTTGACGCCCCTTAAGGCTAATGAGTCCCTCGAATGGGTAATGATATGTCTGACGCGCCACAGGGCTAATGAGCCCCTTGAATGAGAAATGATGAATCTCACGCCCCTTAGGGCTAATGATCCCCTTTGATGGGCGATAATGTGTATGATGCCCCTTGGGGCAATTTAGCCCCTTGAATGGGCAACGATGTATCTCACGCCCCTAAGGGCTAATGATCCCCTTTGATGGGCGATGATGTGTCTGACCCCCTTTAGGCTATTGAGCCCCTTGGATGGGCGATAATGTGTATGACGCCCCTTAAGGCTAATGAGCCCCTTGGATAGGTTATGATGTGTTTGACGCCCCTAAGAGCTAATGATCCCCTTTGATGGGCGATAAAGTGTCTGATGCACCTAGGGCTAATGCCCCCTTGGATGGGCGATAATGTGTCTGACGCACCTTAGAGCAATTTAGCCCTTTGGATAGGCGATGATATGTCTGATGCCCCTTAGTGCTAATGAGCCCTTTAGATGGGTCATGATGTTTCTCACGCCCCTTAGGGCTAATGGGAACCTTGGATTGGCGATGATGTGTGTGACGTCCCTTAGGGCTAATGAGCCCCTTGGATGGGTTATGATGTGTCTGACGCCTTTCAGGGCTAATGAGCCCCTTGTATTGGCGATGATGTGTCTGATGCCCCTTAGGGCTAAGGAGCACCTTAGATGGGTGATGATGTGTCTAACGCTTCTTGGATGGGCGATGATGTGTCTTACACACCTCAGGGCTAATGAGCCCTTTTGTTGGGAAATGATATGACTCACGCCCCTTAAGGCTAATTAGCCCCTTGGATAGGCAATGTTGTATATCACGCCCCTAAGGGCTAATGATCCCCTTTGTTGGGTGATAAAGTGTCTGATGCACCTAAGGCTAATTTTCCCCTTGGATGAACGATGGTGTGTATGACGCACCTTAGAGCAATTTAGCCCCTTGGATAGGCGATGATGTGTCTGATACCCCTTAGTGCTAATGAGCCCTTAAGATGGGACATGATGTGTCTCACGCCCCCTAGGGCTAATGGGACCCTTGGATTGGCGATCTTGTGTATGATGCCCCTTAGGGCTAATGAGCCCCTTAGATGGCTAATGATGTGTCTGACGCTTCTTAGGGCTAATGAGCCCCTTGTATTTGCGATGATGTGTCTGACACCCCTTAGGGCTAAGGAGCCCCTTGGATGGGCAATGATGTTACTCACGCCCCTTAGGGCTAATTATCCCCTTTGTTGGCGATGATGTGTCTGATGCCCTTGGGCTAATGAGCCCCTTGGATAGGCGATGATGTGTCTTACGCCCCTTATGGCTAATGGGCCCCTTTGATCGGCAATGATGTGTATGACGCCCCTTAAGGCTAATGAGTCCCTTGGATGGGTAATGATATGTCTGACGCGCCACAGGGCTAATGAGCCCCTTGAATGAGAAATGATGAATCTCACGCCCCTTAGGGCTAATGATCCCCTTTGATGGGCGATGATGTGTATGATGCCCCTTGGGGCAATTTAGCCTCTTAGATGTGCAATGATGTGTCTCACGCCACTTAGGGCTAATAGGCTCCTTTGATGGGACCTAACGTGTCTGATGCCTCTTAGGGCTAATGAGCCTCTAAGATGGGCATTGATGTGTCTGATGCCCCTTAAGGCTATTAAGACCCTTTGATGGGTAATGGTGTGTCTGACACCCCTTAGGGCTAATGAGCCTTTTAGATGGGCGATGATGTGTCTGACGCCTTAGGGCTAATGAGCCCCTTAGATGGGTGATGATGTGTCTGACACCCCTCAAGGCTAATGAGCCCCTTGGAAGGGCGATTATATGTCTAACACCCCTTAGGGCAATTAAGCCCCTTGGATGGGCGATGATGTGTCTCACGTCCCTTAGGGATAATGAGCCCGTTTGATTGGCGATGACGTGTCGGACACCGCTTAAGGCTAGTTAGCCCCTTGGATGGGCAACGATATATCTCACGCCACTTAGGGCTAATAATCCCCTTTGATGAGCGATGATGTGTCTGATGCCCTTAGGGCTATTGAGCCCCTTAGATGGGCGACGATGTGTCTAACGCCCCTTAGGGCTAATGAGCCCCTTTGATGGGCGACGATGTGTCTTAGGCCCCTTAGAGCTAATGAGCCCCTTGGATGGGCGATGATGTGTCTGATGCCCCTTAGGGCTAAGGAGCACCTTAGATGGGTGATGATGTGTCTAACGCCCCTTGGATGGGCGATGATGTGTCTTACACACGTCAGGGCTAATGAGCCCCTTTGTTGGGAAATGGTATGACTCACGCCCCTTAAGGCTAATTAGCCTCATGGATAGGCAATGTTGTATATCACTCCCCTAAGGGCTAATGATCCCCTTTGTTGGGTGATAAAGTTTCTGATGCCCCTGGGACTAATGATCCCTTTGGATGGGCGATGGTGTGTCTAACGCTCCTCAGAGCAATTGAGCCCCTTGGTATGGCGATGATGTGTCTCACGCCTCTTAGTTCTAATGAGCCCCTTAGATGGGCGATGATGTGTCTAATGCGCCTTAGGGCTAATAAGCCCTATGGATGGGCGATGATTTGTCTTATGCCCCTTATGGCTAATGAGTCCCTTGGATGGGTAATAATATGACTCACGCCCCTTAAAGCTAATTAGCCCCTTGGATGGGCAAATATGTATCTTACGCCCTTGAGGGCTAAATATCCCCTTTGATGGGCGATAAAGTGTCTGATGCCCCTTAGGGCTAATGAGCACCTTGGATGGGTGATGATGTGTTTGACGCTCCTTAGGGCTAATGAGCCCCTTGGATGGGCGATGATTTGTCTTACACCCCGCAAGGCTAATGAGCCCCTTGGATGGGCAATGATATGAATCATGCTCCTTAAGGCTAATTAGTGCCTTGGATGGGCGATGATTTACCTTACGGCCCCAAGGGCTAATGTTCCCCTTTGATGGGCGATAAAATGTCTGATGCCTCTAGGGCTAATGACCCCCTTGGATGGGCGATAATGTGTCTAAAGCACCTTAGAGCAATTTAGCCCCTTGGATAGGCGATGATGTGTCTGATGCCCCTTGGTGCTAATGAGCCCTTTGGATGGGACATGATGTGTCTCACGCCCCATAGGGCTAATGGGACCCTTGGATTGGCGATGATGTGTGTGACGCCCCTAAGGGATAATGAGCCCCTTGGATGTTAAATGATGTGTCTGACGCCCCTCAGGGCTAATGAGCCCCTTGTATTGGCGATGATGTGTCTGACACCCCTTAGGGCTAATGATCCCCGTTGTTGGCGACGATGTGTCTGATGCCACTTGGGCTAATGAGCTTCTAGGATAGCCGTTGATGTGTCTCACGCCCCTTATGGCTAATAAGCCCTTTGGATGAGAAATGATGAATCTCACGCCCCTTAGATGGGCGATGATGTGTCTTACACCCCTAAGGGGTAATGAGGCCCTTTGATGGGAAATGATATGACTCACGCCCCTTAAGGCTAATTAGCCCCTTGGATAGGCAATGATGTATATCACGCCCCTAAGGGCTAATGATCCCCTTTGTTGGGCGATAAAGTGTTTGATGCCCCTAGGGCTAATGATCCCTTTGGATGGGGGATGGTGTGTCTAACGCTCCAAAGAGCAATTAAGCCCCTAGATAAGGCGATGATGTGTCTCACGCCCCTTAGTTCTAATGAGCCCCTTGGATGGGCAATAATGTGTCTGATGCCCCTTAGGGCTAATAAGCCCCTTGGATTGGCATAATGTGTCTGACACCCCTTAGGGCTAATGATCCCCTTTGTTGGCGATGATGTGTCTGATGCCCCTTGGGCTAATGAGCTCCTTGGATAGGCGTTGATGTGTCTCACGCCCCTTATGGCTAATGGGCCCCATGGATTGGCAATGATGTGTATGACGCCCCTTACGGCTAATGAGCCCCTTGGATGAGAAATGACGAATCTCACGCCCCTGTGATGGGCGATGATGTGTCTTACACCCCTTAGGGCTAATGAGCCCCATTTGTTTTGAAATGATAAGACTCACGCCCCTTAAGGCTAATTAGCCCCTTGGATAGGCAATGTTGTATATCACGCCCCTAAGGGCTAATGATCCCCTTTGTTGGGTGATAAAGTGTCTGATGCCCCTGGGACTATTGATCCCTTTGGATGGGCGATAGTGTGTCTAACGCTCCTTAGAGCAATTGAGCCCCTTGGTAAGGCAATGATGTGTCTCACGCCTCTTACTTCTAATGAGCCCCTTGGATGGGCGATGATGTGTCTTATGCCCCTGACGGCTAATAAGCCATTTGGATGGGCCATGATTTGTCTCACGCCCCTTAGGGCTAATGGGACCCTTGGATTAGCGATGATGTGTATGACGCCCCTTAGGTATTATACGCCCCTTGGATGGGTAATGATGTGTCTAACGCCCCTCAGGGCTAATGAGCACCTTGGATTGGCATAATGTGTCTGTCACCCCTTAGGGCTAATGATCCGCTTTGATGGGCAACGATGTATCTCAAGCCCCTTAGGGCTAATGATCCCCTTTAATGGGCGATGATGTGTCTGATGCCCTTGGGGCTATTGAGCCCCTTGGATGGGCGATGATGTGTATGACGCCCCTTAAGGCTAATAAGCCCCTTGGATGGGTTATGATGTGTCTCACGCCCCATAGAGCTAATGAGCCCTATAGATGGGCGATGATGTGTCTTACACCCCTTAGGGCTAATGAGCCCCTTGGATGGGCAATAATATGACTCACGCCCCTTAAAGCTAATTAGCCCCTTGGATGGGCAAATATGTATCTTACGCCCTTAAGGGCTAATGATCCCCTTTGATGGGCGATAAAGTGTCTGATGCCCCTTAGGGCTAATGAGCACCTTAGATGGGTGATGATGTGTTTGACGCTCCTTAGGGCTAATGAGCCCCTTGGATGGGTGATGATGTGTCTTACACCCCGCAGGGCTAATGAGCCCATTGGATGGGCAATGATATAACTCATGGTCCTTAAGGCTAATTAGTCCCTTGGATGGGCAATGATTTACTTCACGACCCCAAGGGCTAATGATCCCCTTTGATGGGCGATAAAGTGTCTGATGCCCCTATGGCTAATGACCCCCTTGGATGGGCGATAATGTGTCTGACGCACCTTAGCGCAATTTAGCCACTTGGATAGGCGATGACGTGTCTGATGTCCCTTAGTGCTAAAGAGCCCTTTAGATGGAACATGATTTGTCTCACGCCCCATAGGGCTAATGGGAACCTTGGATTGGCGATGATGTGTATGACGCCCCTAAGGGCTAATGAGTCCCTTGGACGGTTAATGATGTGTCTGACGCCCCTCAGGCCTAATGAGCCCCTTGTATTGGCGATGATGTGTCTAACACCCCTTTGGGTTAATGATCCCCTTTGTTGGCGATGATGTGTCGGTGCCCTTTGGGCTAATGAGCTCCTTGGATAGGCGTTGATGTGTCTCACGCCCTTTATGGCTAATGGGCCCCTTGGATTAGCAATGATGTGTATGACGCCCCTTATGGCTAATAAGCCCCTTGGATGAGAAATTATGAATCTCACGCCCCTTAGATGGGCGATGATGTGTCTTACACCCCTCAGGGCTAATGAGGCCCTTTGATGGGAAATGATATGACTCACGCCCCTTAAATCTAATTAGCCCCTTGGATAGGTAATGATGTATATCACGCCCCTAAGGGCTAATGATCTCCTTTGTTGGGCGATAAAGTGTTTGATGCCCCTAGGGCTAACGATCCCTTTGGATGGGCGATGGTGTGTCTAACGCTCCAAAGAGAAATTAAGCCCCTAGATAAGCCGATGATGTGTCTCACGCCCCTTAGTTCTAATGAGCCCCTTGGATGGGCGATGATGTGTCTGATGCCCCTTAGGGCTAATAAGCCCTTTGGGTGGGCCATGATGTGTCTCACGCCCCTTAGAGCTAATAGGACCCTTGGAATGGCGATGATGTGTATGATGCCCCTAAGGCTTGATATGCCGCTTGGATGGGTAATGATGTGTCTGACGCCCCTAAAGACTAATGAGCCCCTTGGATTGGCATAATGTGTCTGACACCCCTTAGGGCTAATGAGCCGCTTCGATGGGCAACGATGTATCTCACGCCCCTTAGGGCTAATGATCCCCTTTGATGGGCGATGATGTGTCTGACGCCCTTGGGGCTATTGAGCCCCTAGGATGGGCGATGATGTATATGACGCCCCTTAAGGCTAATGAGCCCCTTGGTTAGGTTATGATGTGTCTGACGCCCCTTAGAGCTAATGAGCCCCATGGATGGGCGATGATGTGTTTGACGTTTCTTAGGGCTAATGAGCCCCTTAAATGGGCGATGATGTGTCTTACACCCCGCAGGGCTTATGAGCCCCTTGGATAGGCAATGATATGACTCACGCTCCTTAAGGCTAATTAGTCCCTTGGATGGGCAATGATGTACCTCACGCCCCTAAGGGCTAATGATCCCCTTTGATAGGCGACAAAGTGTCTGATGCCCCTAGGGCTAATGACCCCCTTAGATGGGCGATAATGTGTCTGACGCACCTTAGAGCAATTTAGCCCCTTGGATAGGCGATGATATATCTGATGCCCCTTAGTGCTAATGAGCTCTTTGGATGGGACATGATGTGTCTCACGCCCCTTAGGGCTAATGGGACCCTTGGTTTTGCGATGATGTGTATCACGTCCCTTAGGGCTAATGAGCCCCTTGGATAGGTTATGATGTGTGTGACCCCCTTCGGAGCTAATGAGCCCCTTGTATTGGCGATGATGTGTCTGACACCCCTTAAGGCTAAGGAGCCCCTTGGATAGGATATGATGTTACTCACGCCCCTTAGGGCTAATGATCCCCTTTGTTGGCGATCATGTGTCTGATGCCCCTTGGGCTAATGAGCTCCTTAGATAGGTGTTGATGTGTCTCACGTCCCTTATGGCTAATGGGCCCCTTGTATTGGTAATGATGTGTCTCACGCCCCTTAGGGCTAATGAGCCCCTTGGATGAGAAATGATGAATCTCACGCCCCTTAGTCTGTAGATGATGTGTTTTACACCCCTCAGGGCTAATGAGCCGCTTTGATGGGAAATGATATGACTCATGCCCCTTAAGGCTAATTAGCCCCTTGGATAGGCAATGATGTAAATCACACCCCTAAGGGCTAATGATCCCCTTTGTTGGGCGATAAAGTGTCTGATGCCCCTAGGGCTAATGAGCCCCTTGGATGGGCGATGGTGTGTCTCACTCCCCTTAGTTCTAATGAGCCCCTTGGATGGGCAACGATGTGTCTAATGCCCCTTAGGGCTAAAAAGTACTTTGGATGGGACATGATGTGTCTCACGCCCCTCAAGGCTAATGGGACCCTTTGATTGGCGATGATGTGTATGACGCCCCTTAGGGTTGATGAGCCCCTTGGATTGGTAATGATGTGTCTGACGCCCCATAGGGCTAATGAGCCCCTTGGATAGGCATAGTGTGTCTGACACCCCTTAGTGCTCATGAGCCGCTTGGATGGGCAACGATGTATCTTACTCCCCTTAGGGCTAATGATCCCCTTTGATGGGCGATGATGTGTCTTACACCCCTTAGGGCTAATGAGCCCCTTGGATGGACAATGATGTGACTCACTCCCTTTAAGGCTAATTAGCGCTTTGGATGGGCAATGACTTATCTCACGCCCCCATGGGTTAATGATCCCCTTTTATGGGCGATGATGTGTCTAATTCCCTAGGGCTAATGAGCCCGTTTGATGGGCGATGATATGCCTGACGCTCCTTAGAGCAATTAAGCCCCTTAGATAGGCGATGATGTGTCTCACACCCCATTGTTCTAATGGGCCCCTTGGATGGGCGATGATGTGTCTGAAGTCCCTCAGGGCTAGTGAGCCCTTCAGATGGGCAATGAATTATCTCATGCCCCTTAGGGCTAATGGGACTCTTGGATTGCCGATGATGTGTATGCCCCCCCTTAGGGATAATGAGCCCCTTGGATAAGTAATAATGTGTCTAACGCCCCTCAAGGCTAATGACCCCTTTGGATTGGCAATGATGTGTCTGACACCCCTTAAGGATAATGAGCCCATTGGATGGGCAACGTTGTATCTCATGTCCCTTAGGGCTAAAGATCCCCTTTGATGGGCGATGATGTGTATGATGCCCCGAGGGCTAATGATCCCCTTGGATGGGCGATGATGTGACTAACGCCCCTTAGAGCTAATGATCCCCTTTTATGGGAAAGGATATGTTTGACATCCCTCAAGGCTAATAAGCCCGTTGGATAGGCAATTATGTGACTCACGTCCCTTAAAGCTAATCAGCCCTTTGGATGGGCAATGACGTATCTCACACCCCTTAGGGCTAATGATCCCCTTTGATAGGCGATGATGTGTCTGATACCCCTAGAGCTAATGAGCCCCTTGGATGGGCGATTATGTGTTTGATGCTCCTTTGAGCAATTGTGCCCCTTCGATAAGCGATGATTTGTATCACGCCCCTTAGTTCTAATTAGACCCTTGGATGGGTAATAATTTCCTGACGCCATTAAGGATATTGAGCCCCATAGATGGGCGACGATGTGTCTGACGCCCCTTAGGGCTAACAAGCCCCTTGAATGGGCGATGATGTGTCACACGTCCCTTAGAGCTAATGGGCACCTTTGATGGGCGATGATGTGTTTGATGCCCCTTAGGGCTAATGAGCCCCTTAGATAGGCGATGATGTGTCTGACGCCCCTCAAGGCTAATGAGCCCCTTGGATGGGCGATGATGTGTCTTACACCCCTCAAGGCTAATGAGCCCCTTATATGGGTAATGATATGACTCACGCCCCTATAGGCTAATTATCCCCTTGGATGGGCAATGATGTATCTCACGCCCCTTAGGGCTAATGATCCCCTTTGATGGGCGATAATGTGTTTGTTGCTCCTAGGGCTAAT
Organism: Chenopodium formosanum; assembly: GCA_024500155.1. NCBI lineage: Eukaryota > Viridiplantae > Streptophyta > Magnoliopsida > Caryophyllales > Amaranthaceae > Chenopodium > Chenopodium formosanum. The sequence continues at coordinate 42,245,172 of CM044877.1, read as the reverse complement.
GATCACGTTGAATGGGAGATGGTGTGCCTAACGCTCCTTAAAGCAATTAAGCCCATTGGATAGGCGATGATGTGTCTCATACCCCGTAGTTCTAATGACCCCCTGTGATGTGCGATGATATGTCTAATGCCCCTTAGGGCTAATGTGCCCTTTTGATGGGTCATGATGTGTCTCACGCCGTTTAGGGCTAATGGGACCCTTTAATTGGTGAGGATGTGTATGACGCCCCTTAGCGCTAATGAACCCCTTAGATGGGCGATGATGTGTCTTAAGCCCCTTAGGGCTAATGAGCCCCTTAGATGGGCGATGATGTGTCTCATGCCCCTCAGGGCTAATGAGCCCTTTGGATGGGCGATGATGTGTCAGACGCCCTTTAGGGCTAATGAGCCCCTTAGATGGGCGATGATGTGTTTGACGCCCCTTAAGGGTAATGAGCCCCTTTGATGGGCGATGATGTGTCTTACACACCTCAGGGCTAATAAGCCCCTTAAATGGGCAATGATGTGACTCAATCCCCTTAAGGCTAATTAGCCTTTTGGATGGGCAATGATGTATCTCACGCCCCTTTGGGCTAATGATTCCCTTTGATGGGCGATGATGTGTCTGATTCCCCTAAGGCTAATGAGCCCCATGGATGGGCGATGATTTCCCTGACACTCCTTAGAGCAATTGAGCCCCTCTGATAGGCGATGATAAGTCTCACGCCCCATTGTTCTAATGGGCCCCTTGGATGGGCGATGATGTGTCTGAAGCCCTTTAGGGCTAGTGAGCCCGTCGGATGGGCGATGAATTATCTTACGCCCCTTAGGGCTAATGGGACCGTTGGATTGGCGATGATGTGGATGACGCCCCTTAGGGCTCTTGAGCCCCTTGGATGGGTAATGATGTGTCTGACGCCCCTCAGGGCTAATGAGCCAATTGGATTGGCGATGATGTGTCTGACACCCCTTAGGGCTTATGAGCCCCTTGGATGGGCCACGATGTATCTCACGCCCTTTAGGGCTAAATATCCCCTTTGGTTTGCGATGGTGTGTCTGATTCCTCGGGGGCTAATGATCCCCTTGGATGGGCGATGATGTGTCTGACGCCCCTTAGGGCTAATGATCCCCTTTTATGGGAAAGGATGTGTTTCACACCCCTTAGGGATAATAAGCCCCTTGGATGGGCAATTATGTGACTCACGCCCCTTAAGGCTAATTAGCCCCTTGGATGGGCAATGACATATCTGACACCCCTTAAAGCTAATGATCCCCTTTGATAGGCGATGATGTGTATGATACCTCTAGGGCTAATGAGCCCCTTGGATGGGCGATTATGTGTTACACGCCCCTTAGGGGTAATGGGCCCCTTGGATGGGCGATGATGTGTCTAATGCCCCTTAGGGCTAATGATCCCATTAGATGGGCGATGACGTGTCTGACGCCCCTTAAGGCTAATGAGCCCCTTGGATGGGCGATGATGTGTCTTACACCCCACAGGGTAAATGAGCCCCTTGGATGGGCAATGATATGACTCACGCCTCTTTAGGCTAATTAGCCCCTTGGATAGGCATTTATGTATCTCACGCCCCTTAGGGCTAATGATCCCCTTTGTTGGGCAATAAAGTGAATGTTGCTCCTAGGGCTAATGACCCCCTTGAATGCGTGATGGTGTGCCTAACGCTCCTTAGAGCAATTAAGCCCCTTGGATAGGCGATGATTTCTCTCACGCCCCTTAGTTATAATGACCCCCTTGGATGAACCATGATGTGTCTGAAGCCCCTTAGCGCTAGTGAGCCCGTCGGATGGGCGATGAATTAACTAACACCACTTAGGGCTAATGAACCCCTTGGATTGGCGACGATGTGTATGACGCCCTTCGAATTGGCGATGATGTGTCTAACACCCCTTAGGGCTAATGAGCCCCTTGGATGGGCGATGATGTGTCTGATTCCCGTAAGGCTAATTAGCCCCTTGGAAGGGCGATGATATGCCTGACGCTCCTTAGAGCAATTAATCCCCTTTGATAGACGATGATTTGTCTTACGCCCCATTGTTCTAATGGGCCCCTTATATGGGCGATGATGTGTCTGAAGCCCTTTAGAGCTTGTGAGCCTGTTGGATGGGCGATGAATTATCTCACGCCCCTTAGGGCTAATGGGACCATTGGATTGGCGATGATGAGTATGACGCCCCTTAGGGCTAATGAGCCCCTTGGATGGGTAATGATGTGTCTTACGCCCCATAGGGGTAATGAGCCCATTGGATTGGCGATGATGTGTCTAACACTCCTTAGGGCTAACGAGCCCCTTGGATGGACAACGATGTATCTTACGCCCCTAAGGGCTAGAGATCCCCTTTGATGGTCGATAATGTGTCTGATACCCTGGGGGCTAATGATCCCCTTGGATGGGCGATGATGTGTCTGATGCCCCTTAGGGCTATTTAGCCCCTTGGATGGGCGATGATGTGTCTAACAACCCTTAGGGCTACTAAGCCCCTTGAATGGGCCATGATGTGTCTGTCACCCATTAGGGCTAATGAGCCCCTTAGATGGGTGATGATGTGTCTTACACATCTCAATTGATGGGCCATGATGTGTCTCACACCCCTTAGAGCTAATGACCCCTGAGATAGGTGATGATGTGTCTGACGCCCCTTAGGAATAATGGGCCCCTTGGATGGGCGATGATGTGTCTGATGCCCCCTAGAGCTAATGACCCCTTTAGATGGGCGATAATGTGTTTTACACCCCTCAGGGCTAATGAGCCTTTTTGGTGGGTGATGCTTTGTCTTACACAGCTCATTGGATGGGCCATGCTGTGTCTCACACCCATAAGGCTAATGAGCCCCTTTGATGGGCGATGATGTGTCTCACGCCCCTTAGGGCTAATGAGCCCCTTGGATAAGCGATGATGAGTTTGATGCCCCTTAGGGCTAATGAGCCCCTTAGATGGGCGTTGATGTGTTTGACGACCCTTAAGGCTAAAGAGACCCTTAGATGGGCGATGATATGTTAGGCACCACTTAGGGCTAATAAGCCGCTTAAATGGGCCATGTTGTGTCTGACACTCATTAGGGCTAATGAGCCCCTTATATGGGCGATGATGGGTCTGATGTCTTTAAGGGCTAATGAGCCCCTTGGATGAGCGATGATATGTCTTAAACCCCTAGAGGATAATGAGCCCCCTTGATGGGCGATTATGTGTCTAACGCCCCTTAGGAGAATAAAGCCTTTTGGATGGGTGATTATGTGTCTGACGCCCCTTAGGGCTAATGAGCCCCTAGGATGGGAAATAATGTATCTCACTCCCGTTAGGGCTAATGATTCCCTTATATGGGAAATGATGTGTATGTTCCCCCTAAGGCTTAGGGGCCCCTTAGATTTGTGTGACGCCCCTTAGGGAAATTGCGCCCCTTGGATGGGCAATATTGTGTCTCACGCCCCTTAGGGCTAATGTGCCCCTTAGATGGGCTCTGATATGTCTGATGCCCCTTAGGGCTAATGATGTGTCTGACGCCCTTTATGGCTTATAAGACCCTTGGATGGGATATGATGTGTCTGACGCCTCTTACGGCTAATGAGCCCCTTAGATATGCGATGATGTGTCTAACGCCTCTTAAGGCTAATGTACCCCTTGGATGGGTGATGATGTGTCTTACACCCCCTAGGGCTAATGAGCCCCTTGCATAGGCGATTGTGGGTCTAACGCCCCTTAGGGAAATTGAGCCCTTTGGATGGGCGATGATGTATCTCACTCCACTTAGTGTTAATGAGCGCCTTGGATGGGCTCTGATGTGTCTGATGCCCCTTAGGGCTAATGAGCCCCTTGGACTAGCGATGATGTGTCTGACACCCCTCAGGGCTAATGAGCCCCTTGGATAGGTATTGATGTGTATTACGCCCCTTAAGGCTATTGAGCCCCATAGATAGGTGATAATATGTCTGAAGCCCCTTAGGGCTAATGAGCCCCTTGGATGGGCGATGTTTTATCTCACGCTCCTTAGGGCTAATGATGCCCTTTGATGAGCGATGAGGTGTTTGATGCCCCTTAGGGCTAATGATCTCCTTACATGGGTGATGATGTGTCTTACGCCCCTTAAGACTTATGAGACCCTTGGATGGGTGATAATGTGTCTGAAACCCCTTAGAGCGAATAAGCCCCTTGGATGCGCCATGATGTGTCTGACACCCCTTAGGGCTAATAAGCTCCTTAGATAGGCGATCATGTGTCTGACGCCCCTCAGGGCTAATGAGCCCCTTTGATAGGCGGTGATGTGTCTGACGCCCCTTGGGCAAATGAGCCCCTTCGCTGGGCGATGATGTGTCTGACGCCCTCTAAGGCTAATAAGACCCTTGAAAGGGTAATGATGTGTCTCACACCCCTTAGGGCTAATAAGCCCATGTGATGGGCGATTATATGACTAACGCCCCTTAGGGAAATTGAGCCATTCTGATGGGCGATGATATGTCTCACGCCCCTTAGGGCTAATGAGCCCCTTGGATGAGGGATGATGTGTTTGATGCCCCTTAGGGCTAATGAGCCCCTTACATGGGCGATGATGTGTCTGACGATCCTTAAGGCTAATAAGCCTCTTAGATGGGCGATGATGTGTGTGACGCTCCCTAAGGCTAATAAGACCCTTGAAAGGGTAATGATGTGTCTCACGCCCCTTAGGGCTAATGAGCCCCTTAGATGGGCGCTGATGTGTCTAATGCCCCTTAGGGCTAATGAGCCCCTTAGATGGGCGATGATGTGTCTGACGCCCTTTATGGCTAATGAGCCCCTTAGATGGGCGATGATGTGTCTGACACCCTTTATGGCTTATAAGACCCTTGGATGGGTAATGATGTGTCTGACTCTCCTTAGGGCTAATGAGCCCCTTAGATTTACGATGATGTGTCTAACTTATCTTAAGGCTAATGTACCCCTTGGATGGGTGATGATGTGTCTTACACCCCCCCAGGGCTAATGAGCCCCTTGGATAGGCGATTGTGGGTCTAACGCCCCTTAGGGAAATTGAGCCCCTTGGATGGGCGATGATATGTCTCACTCCACTTAGTGTTAATGAGCGCCTTGGATGGGCTCTGTTGTTTTTGATGCCCCTTAGGGCTAATGAGCCCCTTGGACTAGCGATGATGTGTCTGACACCCCTCATGGCTAATGAGCCCCTTGGATAGGTATTGATGTGTCTTACGCCCCTTAAGGTTAATGAGCCCCTTAGATAGGTGAAAATATTTCTGAAGCCCCTTAGGGCTAATGAGCCCCTTGGATGAACGATGTTTTGTCTCATACTCCTTAGGGCTAATGATGCCCTTTGATGGGTGATGAGGTGTCTAATGCCCCTTAGGGCTAATGAGCCCCTTATATGGGTGATGATGTGTCTGACGCCCCTAACGGTTAATGAGCCCCTTTGATGGGCGATGATGTGTCTGACGCCCCTTGGGCAAATGAGCCCTTTAGCTGGGCGATGATGTGTATGACGCCCTCTAAGGCTAATAAGACCCTTGAAAGGGTAATGATGTGTCTCACAGCCCTTAGGGCTAATAAGCCCCTTTGATAGGCGATTATATAACTAACGCTCCTTAAGGAAATTAAGCCCCTTGGATGGGCGATGAGCCCCTTGGACTGGCGATGATGTGTCTTACAACCCTCAGGGCTAATGATCCCCTTGGATGGGTAATGATGTGTTTGACGCCTTTTAGGAGTAATGAGCCCCTTAGATAGGCGATGATGTGTCTAACGCCCCTTAGGGCTAATGAGCACTTTTGATGGGCAATGATATTTCTCATGCCCCTTGGGGCTAATGAGCCCCTTGGATGGGCGCTGATGTGTTTAATACCCATTAGGGCTAATGAGCCCCTTAGCTAGGCGATGGTGTGTATGACGTCCCCTAAGGCTAATAAGACCCTTTAAAGGGTATGATGTGTCTCAAGCCCCTAAGGGCTAATAAGCCCCTTGGATGGGCCATGATGTGTCTAGCACCCCTTAAAGCTAATGAGTCCCTTGAATGGGCGATGACATGTATGACGCCCCTTAGGGCTTATGAGCTCCTTTAATGGGCGATTATGTGTCTAACGTCCCTTAGGGAAATTGAGCCCCTTAGCTTGGCGATGATGTGTCTCACGCCCCATAAGGCTAATGAGCCCCTTGGATGGGCGTTAATGTGTCTGATGCCCCTTAGGGCCAATGAGCCTCTTTGATGGGCGCTGATGTGTCTAATGCCCCTTAGGGCTAATGAGCCCCTTAAATGGGCGATGATGTGTCTGACGCCCCTTAAAGCTAATAATCCCCTTAGATGGGCCATGATCTGTCTAACACCACTTAAAGCTAATGTGCCCCTTAGATATTCGATGATGTGTTTGACGCCCCTTAGGGCTAATGAGCCCCTTGGATGGGCGATAATGTGTATAACGCCCCTTTGGGCAATTGAGCCCCTTGGATGGGTGATGATGTGTCTCACGCCCCTTAGGGCAAATGAGCCACTTGGATGGGCGATGATGTGTCTGATACCCATTATGGCTAATGAGCCCCTTAGACTAGCGATGATGTGTCTGACACCCTTAAGGGCTAATGATCCCCTTGGATGGGTAATGATGTGTCTGACGCTCCTTAGGGCTAATGAGCCCCTTAGATAGGCGGTGATGTGTCTAACGCTCCTTAGGGCTAATGAGCACCTTTGATGGTCAATGATGTGTCTCACGCGCCCTTGGGGCTAATGAGCGCTTTTGATGAGCGCTGATGTGCCTAATATCCATTAGGGCTAATGAGCCCCTTAGCTAGGCGATGGTGTGTCTGACGTCCCCTAAAGCTAATAAGACCCTTTAAAGGGTATGATGTGTCTGAAGCCCCTTAGGGCTAATAGGCCCCTTGGATGGGCCATGATATGTCTGGCACCTCTTAAAGCTTATGAGCCCCTTAAATGGGCGATGATGTGTATTACGCCCCTTAGGGCTAATGAGCCCCTTTAATGGGTGATTATGTGTCTAACGCCCCTTAGGGAAATTGAGCCCCTTGGATGGGTGATGATGTGTCTCACGCCTCTTAAGGCTAATGAGCCCCTTGGATGGGAGCTGATGTGTCTGATGCCCCTTAGGGCTAATAAGCCCCTTTGATGGGCGCTGATGTGTCGTATGCCTCTTAGTGCTAATGAGCCCCTTAGATGGGAGATGATGTGTCTAACGCCCTTTAGGGCTACTAATCCCCTTAGATTGGCCAAGATCTGTCTGACACCACTTAAAGCTAATGTGCCCCTTAGATATGCGATGATGTGTCTGACGCCCCTTCGGGCTAATGAGCCCCTTGGATGGGTGATGATCTGTCTTACACCCCACAGGCCTAATGAACCCCTTTGATGGGCGATGATGTGTCGCACGCCCCTTAGTGCTAATGAGCGACTTGGATGGGTGATGATGTGTCTAATACCAATTAGGGCTAATGAGCCCCTTAGACTGGCGATGATGTGTTTGACACCCCTTAGGGCTAATGATCCCCTTAGATGGATAATGATGTGTATGACACTCCCTAATGCTAATGAGCCCTTTAGATAGGCGATGATTTGTCTAACGCCCCTTAGGGCTAATGCGCCCCTTGGATGGGCGCTGATGTGTCTAATGCACCTTAGGGCTAATCAGCCCCGTAGGTGGGCAATGATGTGTCTGACGCCACCTAAGGCTAATAAGACCCTTGATAAGGTAATGATGTGTCTTAAGCCCCTTAGGGCTAATAAGCCCCTTGGATGGGCCATGATGTGTATGACACCCGTTAAAGCTAACGAGCCCCTTAAATGGGCGATGATGTGTCTGACGACCCTTAGGGCTAATGAGTCCCTTGGTTTGGCAATGATGTATCTCACTCTTGTTAGGGCTAATGATTCACTTTGATGGGAAATGATGTGTCTGTTGCCCCTACGGCTTATGGGCCCCTTGGATGGGCAATGATGTATGTGATGTCCCTTAGGGAAATTGAGCCCCTTGGATGGGCGATGACGTGTCTAACGCCCCTAAGGGCAATTGAGCCCCTTGGATGGGCGATGATGTGTCTGACGCCACTTAAGGCTTTTAAGAACCTTTGATGGGTAATGATGTGTCTGACGCCCCTTAGGGCTAATAAGCCCCTTAGATGGGCCATGATCTGTCTAACACCCCTTAAAGCTAATGAGCCCCTTAGATATGCGATGATGTGTCTGACGCCACTTAGGGCTAATGAGCTCCTTGGATGGGTGATGATGTGTCTTACACCCCTCAAGTCTAATGAGCCCCTTGGATGGGCGATAATGTGTCTCACGCCCCTTAGGGCTAATGAGCGACTTGGATGGGCGATGATGTGTCTGATACCCATTAGGGCTAATGAGCCCCTTGGACTGGCGATGATGTGTCTGACACCCCTCAGGGATAATGATCCCCTTGGATGGGTAATGATGTGTCTGACGCCCTTTAGGGCTAATAAGCTCCTTAGATAGGCAGTGATGTGTCTAACGCCCCTTAGGGCTAATAAGCCCCTTAGATGGGCCATGATATGTCTGACACCCCTTAAAGCTAATGAGCCCCTTAGATATGGGATGATGTGTCTGACGCCCCTTAGGGCTAATGAGCCCCTTGGATTGGTGATGATGTGTATTACACCCCTCAAGTCTAATGAGCACCTTGGATGGGTGATAATTGGTTTAACGCCCCTTAGGGCTAATGAGTTCCTTAGATAGGTGATGATGTGTCTGACGCCCCTTAAGGCTTTTAAGAACCTTTGTTTGGTAATGATGTGTCTGACTCCCCTTAGGGCTAATAAGCCCCTTACATGGGCCATGATCTGTCTGACACCCCTTAAAGCTAATGAGCCCCTTAGATATGCGATGATGTGTCTGACGCCCCTTAGGGCTAATGAGCTCCTTGGATGGGTGATGATGTGTCTTACACCCCTCAAGTCTAATGAGCCCCTTGGATGGGGGATAATGTGTATAACGCCCCTTAGGGCAATTGAGCCCCTTTGATTGGCGATGAAGTGTCTCACGCCCCTTAAAGCTAATGAGCGACTTGGATGGGCGATGATGTGTCCGATACCCATTAGGGCTAATGAGCCCCTTGGACAGGCGATGATGTGTCTGACACCCCTCAGGGCTAATGATCCCCTAGGATGGGTAATGATGTGTTTGACGCCCCTTAGGGCTAATAAGCTCCTTAGATAGGCGGTGATGTGTCTAACGCCCCTTAGGGCTAATAAGCCCCTTAGATGGGCCATGATATGTCTGACACCCCTTAAAGCTAATGAGCCCCTTAGATATGGGATGATGTGTCTGACGCCCCTTAGGGCTAATGAGCCCCCTTGATTGGTGATGATGTGTCTTACACCCCTCAAGTGTAATGAGCCCCTTGGATGGGCGATAATGTGTCTAACGCCCCTTAGGGCAATTTAGCCCCTTTTGATGGGCGATGATGTGTCTCACGCCCGTTAGTGCTAATAAGCGACTTGGATGGGCATTGATGTGTCTTATACCAATTAGGGCTAATGAGCCCTTGGACTGGCGATGATGTGTCTGACACCCCTCTAGGCTAATGATCCCCTTGGATGGGTAATGATGTGTTTGACGCCCCTTAGGGCTAATGAGCACTTTTGATGGGCAATGATGTGTTTCACGCCCCTTGGGGCTAATGAGCCCCTTGGATGGGCGCTGATGTGTCTGATGTGTCTAATACCCATTAGGGCTAATGAGCCCCTTTAGTTAGGCGATGGTGTGTCTGACGTCCCCTAAGGATAATAAGACCCTTTAAAGGGTATGATAAGTTTCAAGCCCCTAAGGGCTAATAAGCCCCTAGGATGGACCATGATGTGTCTAGCACCCCTTAAAGCAAATGAGCCCCTTAAATGTGCGATGATGTGTATGACGCCCCATAGGGCTAATAAACCCCTTAGATGGGCCGTGATATGTCAGACACCCCTTAAAGCTAATGAGCCCCTTAAATGGGCGATGATGTGTATGACGCCCCTTAGGGTTAATGAGCCCCTTTAAAGGGCGATTATGTGTCTCACGTCCCTTAAGAAAATTGAGCCCCTTGGATGCGCGATGATGAGTCTCACGCCTTATAGGGCTAATGAGCCCCTTGGATGGGCGTTAATGTGTCTGATGCCCCTTGGGGCCAATGAGCCCCTTTGATGGGCGCTTTTGTGTCTGATGCCCCTTTGGGCTAATGAGCCCCTTAAATGGGCGATGATGTGTCTGACTCCCCTTAGGGCTCATAATCCCCCTAAATGGGCCATGATCTGTCTTACACCACTTAAAGCTAATGTGCCTGTTAGATATGCGATGATGTGTCTGACGCCCCTTAGGGCTAATGAGCCCCTTGGATGGGTGAAGACGTGTTTTACACCTCGAGGCCTCATGAGCCCCTTGGATGGGCGATTATGTGTCTAACGCCCCTAAGGGCAATTGAGCCCCTTGGAAGGGCGATGATGTGTCTTATGCCCTTTAGGGCTAATGAGTTCCTTAGATGGGTGATGATGTGTCTGACGCCCCTTAAGGCTTTCAAGAACCTTTGATGGGTAATGATTTGTCTGACGCCCCTTAGTGCTAATAAGCCCCTTAGTTGGGCCATGATCTGTCTGACACCACTTAAAGCTAATGAGCCCCTTAGATATGCGATGATGTGTCTGACGCCCTTTAGGGCTAATGAGCTCCTTGGATGGGTGATGATGTGTCTTACACCCCTCAAGTCTAATGAGCCCCTTGGATGGGCGATAATGTGTATAACGCCCCTTAGGGCAATTAAGCCCTTTTGATGGGCGATGATGTGTCTCACGCCCCTTAGGGCTAATGAGCGACTTGGATGGGCGATGACGTGTCTGATACCCATTAGGGCTAATGAGCCCCTTGGAATGGCGATGATGTGTCTGACACGCCTCAGATTGGATAGGTAATGATGTGTCTGACGCCCTTTAGGGCTAATAAGCCCCTTAGATAGGCGGTGATGTGTCTAACGCCGCTTAGGGCTAATGAGCACCTTTGAAGGGCAATGATGTGTCTCACAGCCCTTAGGGCTAATGAGTCCCTTTGATGGGCGCTGATGTGCCTAATTTCCATTTGGGCTAATAAGCCCCTTAGCTAGGCGATGGTGTGTCTGACGTCCCCTAAGGCTAATAAGACCCTTTAAAGGGTATGATGTGTCTGAAGCCCCTTAGGTCTAATAAGCCCCTTGGATGGGCCATGATGTGTTTGGCACCTCTTAAAGCTAATTAGCCCCTTAAATGGGCGATGATGTGTATGACGCCCCTTAGGGCTTATGAGCCCCTTTAATGGGCGATCATGTGTCTAACGCCCCTTAGGGAAATTAAGCCCCTTGGACGGGCGATGATGTGTCTCACGCCCCTTAGGGCTAATGAGCTCCTCGGATGGGCGCTGATGTGTCTAATGCCCCTAAGTGCTAATAAGCCCCTTTGATGGCGCTGATGTGTCGTATGCCCCTTAGTGCTAATGAGCCCCTTAGATGGGCGATGAATTGTCTAACGCCCCTTATGGCTACTAATCCCCTTAGATTGGCCATGATCTATCTGACACCACTTAAAGCTAATATGCCCCTTAGATATGCGATGATGTGTCTGACGCTCCTTATGGCTAATAAGACCCTTGGATGGGTGACGATGTGTCTTACACCCCTCAGGCCTAATGAGCACCTTGGATGGGCGATTATGTGTCTGACTCCCCTTAGGGGAAATTGAACCCCTTTGATGAGCGATGATGTGTCGCACGCCCCTTAGTGCTAATGAGCGACTTGGATGGGTAATGATGTGTCTAATACCCATTAGGGCTAATGAGCCCCTTGGATGGGCGATGATGTGTCTGACGCCCCTAAGGGCTAATGGGCTTGTTGGATGGGCGATTATGTGTCTTACACACCTCAGGGCTAATGAGCCCCTTGGATGGGCAATTATGTGTCTAACAACCTGTAGGGCAATTAGGCCTTTTGGATGGGCGATGATGTGTCTGTCGCCCCTTAGGGCTAATGAGCCCTTTTGATGGGCAATGATCTATCTCACTCCCGTTAGGGCTAATGATTCCTTTTAATGGAAAATGATGTGTTAGTTGCCCCTAGGGCTTATGGGCCCCTTGGATGGGCGATGATGTGTGTGACACCTTTTATGCAAATTGAGCCCCTTGGATGGGTGATGATGTGTCTCTCGTTCTTAGAGCTAATGAGCCCCTTGGATGGGCGCTGATGTGTCTGATGCCCCTAAGGGCTAATGAACCCTTTAGATGAGAGATGATGTGTCTAACACGCCTTAAGGCTTATATGACTCTTGGATGGGTAATGATGTGCCTGACGCCCCTTATGGCTAATAATCCCCTTAGATGGGCCATGATCTGGTTGACACCCCTTAAAGCTAATGAGCCCCTTAGATATGCGATGATGTGTCTTACGCCCCTTAGAACTAATGAGCCCCTTTGATGGGCAATGATGTATCTCACTCCAATTAGGGCTAATGATTCCCTTTGATGGGAAATGATGTGTCTGTTGCCTCTAGAGCTTATGGGCCCCTTGGGTGGGTGATGATGTGTGTGACGCCCCTTAGGGAAATTGAGCACCTTGGATGGGCGATGATGTGCCTCACGCCCTTAGGGCTAATGAGCCCCTAGGATAGGCGTTGATGTGTCTGATGCCCCTTAGGGCTAATGAGCCCCTTAGAAGGGCGATGATGTGTCTGACGCGTCTTAAGGCTTTTAAGACCTTTGGAGGGGTAATGATGTGCCTGACGCCCCTTAGGGCTAATAATCCCCTTAGATGGGCCATGATCTGTCTGACACCTCTTAAAGCTATTAAGCCCCTTTGATATGCGATGATGTGTCTAACCCCCCTTAAGGCTAATGAGCCCCTTGGATGGGTGATGATATATCTGACACCCCTCAGGCCTAATGAGCCCCTTGGATGGGCGATTATGTGTCTAACGCCCTTAGGGAAATTGAGCCCCTTTGATGTGCGATGATGTGTCCCACGCCCCTTAGTGTTAATGATCGACTTGGATGGGCGATGATGTGTCAGATACCCATTTGGGCTAATGAGCCCCTTGGAATGGCGATGATGTGTTTGACACCCCTCAGGGCTAATGATCCCCTTGGATGGGTAATAATGTGCCTGACACCCCTTAGGGCTAATGAGCCCCTTTGATAGGCGATGATGTGTCTAACACCCCTTAGGGCTAATGAGCCCCTACGATGGGCGATGATTTGTCTACCGCCCCTCAGGGCTAATGATCCCCTTGGATGGGCGATGATGTGTCTCCCGCCACTTAGGGCTAATGAGCCCCTTGGATGGGCGCTTATGTGTCTGATGCTCTTTACGGCTAACGAGCCCCTTAGCTGGGCGATTATGTGTCTGACGCCCCTTAAGGCTAATAAGACCCTTGAAAGGGTACTGATGATTCTCACGCCCCTAAGGGCTAATACGCCCCTTAGATGGGCCATGATGTGTCTGACACCCCTTAAAGCTAATGAGCCCCTTAAATAGGTGATGATGTGTCTGATGCCCCTTAGGGCTAATGAGCCCCTTAGATCGGTGACGATGTGTCTGACGACCCTTAAGGCTAATAAGACCCTTGGATGGGCGATGATGTGTCTGACACCTCTTAGGGCTAATAACCCCCTTGGATGGGCCATGATGTGTTTGACACCCATTAGGGCTAATGAGCCCCTTAGATGGGCGATGATGTATCTGACTCCCCTTAGGGCTAATGGGCCCGTTGGATGGGCGATTATGTGTCTTACACACCTCAGGGCTAATGAGCCCCTTGGATGGGCGATTATGTGTCTAACGCCCCGTAGGGCAATTAGGCCTTTTGGATAGGCGATGATGGGTCTGACGCCCCTTAGGGCTAAAGAGCCCCTTTGATGGGCAATGATCTATCTCGCTCCCGTTATGGCTAATGATTCCCTTTGATGGGAAATGATGTGTCTTTTGCCCCTAGGGCTTATGGGCCCCTTGGATGGGCAATGATGTTTGTGACGCCCCTTATGGAAATTGAGCCCCTTGGATGGACAATGATGTGTCTCACACCCTTAAAGCTAATGAGCCCCTTTGATGGGCGCTAATGTGTCTGATGCCCCTTAGGGCTAATGAGCGCCTTAGAGGAAAGATGATGTGTCTGACGCGCCTTAAGGGTTTTAAGACCCTTGGATGGTTAATGATGTGCTTGACGCCCCTTAGGGCTAATAATCCCCTTAGATGGGCCATGATTTGTCTGACACCCCTTAAAGCTAATGAGCCCCTTAGATATGCGATGTTGCGTCTTACGCCCTTAGGGCTAATGCGCCCCTTTGATGGGCAATGATGTATCTCACTCCCGTTACGGCTAATAATTCCCTTTGACGGGAAATGATGTGTATGTTGCCCCTAGGGCTTATGGGCCCCTTGGATGGGCGATGATGTGTGTGACGCCCCTTAGGGAAATTTAGCCCTTCGATGGGCGATGATGTGTCTCACGCCCTTAGGGCTAATGAGCCCCTTGGATAGGCGTTGATGTGTCTAATGCCCCTTAGGGCTAATGAGCCCCTTAGATGGGCGATGTTGTGTCTAACGCGCCTTAAGGCTTATAAGACCCTTGGATGGGTATTGATGTGCCTGACGCCCCTTAGGGCTAATAATCCCCTTAGATGGGCCATGATCTGTCTGACACCCATTAAGCCCCTTAGATATGCGATGATGTGTCTAACGCCCCTTAGGGCTAATGAGCCCCTTGGATGGGTGATGATATGTTTGAAACCCCTCAGGCCTAATGAGCCCCTTGGATGGGCGATTATATGTCTAACGCCCCTTAGGGAAATTGAGCCCCTTTGATGTGCGAAGATGTGTCCCACGCCCCTAAGTGTTAATGAGCGACTTGGATGGGCGATGATATGTCTGATACCCATTTGGGATAATGAGACCCTTGGAATGGCGATGATGTGTTTGACACCCCTCAGGGCTAATGATCCCCTTGGATGGGTAATAATGTTTCTGACACCCCTTGAGGCTAATGAGCCCCGTAGATAGGCGATGATGTGTCTAACGCCCCCTAAGGGCTAATGAGCCCCTTCGATGGACGATGATGTGTCTAACGCCCCTTAGGGCTAATAAGCCCCTTGAATGGGCGATGATGTGTCTCCCGCCCCTTAAAGCTAATGAGCCCTTTGGATGGGCGCTGATATATCTGATGCCTCTTACGGCTAACGAGCCCCTTAGCTGGGCGAATATGTGTATGACGCCCCTTAAGGCTAATAAGACCCTTGTAAGGGTACTGATGATTCTCACGCCGCTAAGGGCTAATACACCCCTTAGATGGGCCATGATGTGTCAGACACCCCTTAAAGCTAATGAGCCCCTTAAATGGGTGATGATGTGTATGATGCCCCTTAGGGCTAATAAGCCCCTTAGATGAGCGACGATGTGTCTGAAGACCCTTAAGGCTAATAAGACCCTTGGATGGGCGATGATGTGTCTAACAACCCTTAGGGCTAATAAGCCCCTTGGATGGGCCATGATGTGTTTGACACCCATTAGGGCTAAGGTGCCCCTTAGATGGGCGATAATGTGTCTGACGCCCCGGAGGGCTAATGAGCCTGTTGGATGGGCGATTCTGTGTGTTACACTCCTCAGGGCTAATGAGCCCCTTGGATGGGCGATTATGAAACTAACGCCCCGTAGGGCAATTAGGCCTTTTAGATGGGCGATGATGTGTCTAACGCCTCTTAGGGCTAATGAGCCCCTTTGATGGGCAATGATCTATCTTACTCTCGTTAGGGCTAATGATTCCCTTTGATGGGAAATGATGTGTCTGTTGCCCCTAGGGCTTATGGGCCCCTTGGATGAGCGATGATGTGTGTGACGACCCCTACGGAAATTGAGCCCCTTGGATGGGCGATGATGTGTCTCACGCCCTTAGGGCTATTGAGCCCCTTGGATGGGCGCTGATGTGTCTGATGCCCCTTAGGGCTAATGAGCCCCTTCGATGGGCGATGATGTGTCTGACGCGCCTTAAGGCTTATAAGACCCTTGGATGGGTAATGATGTGCCTGACGCCCCTTAGGGCTAATAATCCCCTTAGATGGGCCATGATCTGTCTGACACCCCTTAAAGCTAATGAGCTCCTTAGATATGCGATGATGTGTCTGACGCCCCTTAGGCCTAATGAGCCCCTTTGATGGGTGATGATATGTCTTATACCCCTCAGGCCTATTGAGCCCCTTGGATGGGCGATTATGTGTCTAACGCCCTTTAGAGAAATTGAGCCCCTTTGATGAGCGATGATGTGTCTCACGCCCCTTAGTGTTAAGGAGCGACTTGGATGGGCGATGATGTGTCTGATATCCATTAGGGCTAATGAGACCCTTGGACTTGCAATGATGTGTTTGACACCCCTCAGGGCTAATGATCCCCTTGGATGGGTAATAATGTGTCTGACGCCCCTAAGGGCTAATGAGCCCCTTAGATAGGCGATGATGTGTCTAACGCCGCTAAGGGCTAATGAGCCCCTTTGATGGGCGATGATGTGTCTAACGCCTCTTAGGGCTAATAAGCCCCTTAGCTGGGCGATGATGTGTCTGACGCCCCTTGAGGCTAAAAAGACCCTTGAAAAGGTATTAATGTGTCTCAAGCCCCTTACGGCTAATAAGCCCCCACTACTAGAAAATCCGTCCTTTTTAGACGCTTTTCAAGCTATTTTTCGACGCTAAAAAGCGTCGAAAATATATTTCTCAACGCTTTAAAAAAGCGTCGAAAATATGTGAGTCGAGAAAATTAGACGTCACAAAAAAGCGTCGCAAATCTCGACGCTATAAGACGTCCAAATTTTTATACGAAGCGTCGAAATTTGCTATTTTGGCGCACTTTCTCAAGTTTGTCGACGCTTTTTTGTGTCTAAAACCTTAAATTTGGCGACACTTTATTGTGTCCAGAGTCTCATATATTAGGTATTTAATATTTTGGCGATACTTATTGCTGTCTATATTCTCATTGTTTGGGACTTTTTTTTTGGTCCAGATTCTTTACAAAATTATCTAGAATATAATTACCTAAAAAATTATTTCACACTCAAAATTTACTACTCCGTAGTATACTAGTATTACCAATATATACACAGCAAAATTAAGCCAATTTTTTTATTGCATATAAATATGTTATAGTACATGTACAATATTTCATTGTAATGAGTTTTCTATTAGGTAGTACAAGAAATATAATTCCAACCTATACGTCATTCATGACTAGTACATAGTGGAACAAATCTGCTCATTTCTTCACAAAAAAAAAAAACAAATAAAAAAAAATAAAAATAAAACTTCAATCGATCTCCAATTAGCTGCTCCTTAATCTGCTTGCATGGGGCGTAAATCAAAGTTGATATTGTTTTGAATCATTGTTGGCCTTGAACTCACAGCACACCCTTTGATGTTTGTGGATCCTTTGGTAGGAACTAAATGATTTAGTGTGGCCTTGGAAGACGACAGACAACAACATCATCATGGACCAACAGAACAACAATAATTATAGTTAGTTGATCACATTCCCTAACCAAACAACAATAATTATACATTATATACTACAATGACAAAATCAGAGCTTTAAAGATAGTAAGTTGATAACTTTGGTGTGTGTTCAATAGAGAACTAGTTTACTTGTGAAACTGTAGAAGCTATAGAGAGCTTATATATATATGAGTGTATATTATTATGTTTAGATACATAAGTTGATAATCAGAACATAGAAGTCAACCTGCAATTTTTTCTAATAATACATTGGTGGGATTGATAAACTTGTGAAGAACCCAAGTAAGCATACACCTCTAGCTGAAAAAATTACAAAAATGTAACGAATCCTTCCCTTGTTAAAGCCATTCACTTCATATTCAGTAAAGCACCAAAATCAAGCATTTGTTTACAATGCAAGAACACAACTGTACTTCTTTAAACTAATATATAATTAATTAGAGGAAAATCAGATTAAAAAAAATAAGAGAAGCCAATGTATTCATTTTAGCAAGCCCACCCAACTACAGAAAAAAAACTCACACACACAGGCATCAAGTAAATATAACAGCCCCACAGCGATAGAATCAAGCCAGAAGACCACAGAAATTTCCAGAAGGCATAACTCCTAGCACACAATTCCAAATTGAGAGATTCTTGAGCCTAAATTGGATGACCTTTTTAGATCTATAACTTTCATGAAGGGATTAGGGGCTAAAAACGACTGTAGGTCTATAATTTTTGGGATGAAAGTTACTGCAACTACAGGACAGTGGTAAAATAACATCATCAGCAATACATAGCTGCGACATATAAAAAAAACTCCAAACCATGGTAATATACCTGCAACAAAATATAAAACACCTACACAGCCAGAAATAAACAGAATGTGTAGAGTTGAAATAGTCTCACTGCAATTGCAAAGGTAAGGCTAAGTGTCACTTTTAAATTGAGACATTTTAACTGACTAACCTCATCTTGGGAGCTAAACTAGAAGTATTCACATAACCAGTATGGTAGTAAAAACTAAATTCATTTGAATTCATAAATTTTTAATTATAAGAACTAGTAAGTCTCTATCACAAACAAGGTTTCAAAAAGGTCCAAATGTAATCAAACTTTTACAACAATACAACCATTTTAGAGTCTATTTTAAATATTTCAACTCTAGGCATAAGAAGTAGAATAAATCAAGAGAAACATGGACAAAAAAATATCGCCATACCACTCAACAACAAGGAAAATTAATAACTTGATAAAAATAATCAAATATTTGAAAAACAACAGTAAGCAAAACAAAAGCTCATAGCAAGTATAGTACACAACTTAATTGTGCAATTTTGAACTTATAATTATCTCATTACTTTCCTAGCTATAATGGATTAATAATTCTCATGTTTTGAGTAAATTTACCGTAGTTCGTGTCTCTATTTCATACTGAAGACCAGTATACTCTATTTCATACTGAGGACCAAAATAGTTCGTCAAGATCAGCTGTGCTTAATTAGCATCCAACTGCAATGCCCTGCCAACAACTTCATAACATTATCATCAAAATCATTCAAAACCAGTGAAAACAATAAAGCAATCAATATCTCACCATTAATTAGTTCGATACAAGCTCTTCTTTCCAGGAGTTTCTTTAACTCCACGATATAATCTCTAACCCTATTAACCATTCGACTCTGCTCCAATAAGAGTGATTTGATGTTTTTTTTTTATTTTTTTCCCTAATAAACAAGAAATTTCAATGTCAAGCTTTTAATACCGTAATAAAAAAGATCTTTAGTTTTGAAATCCATTAAGAGTTTTAATTGAAGAAATAGTGGTTCAACAAGATCTATAACCTAGGGTTTTGAAACGAGTAAAATTGGGTAATTGCTATTTGCAAGTATCAATTAAACTCACACAGAAATTGAAAGAAGTACTATTAGAAGTTAAAAATCAACAAAGAGTGATATAAAAATGTAATCTTTGAGGAGAACACGAACAATAGCTATCGCATATCAATTTTCAACGCAAACCATAGAGGAAGACAATTATTTTCAGCAAAATATACCAATTATTATGATAGAATAATGAGAAACACAAGGGGAAATGAGATTTGAATTCGAAATCTAAGCCATGACACCATCAATTTTGTAGAATTCAGATCGAATGAAGGAAAAAAAAAATTAATTAGGGTTAAAAGAATATGAGGCAGTTGGGGGTTTCCGGGTTTGTGACATTGGGTGGTATTTTAATCCGTGGTTTACCTGATTCAGTTCACGTGCGGGGCAGATGTTCATGTTCTCGACGCTAAAAATCGTCTATAATTACTTTAGACACTAAAAAGCGTCGAGGAAACACGGATATCATAATTTAAAGTTGACGCCCTAGCCGTAGCGTCGACGCAATAGCGTCGAAAAATAACTCCTTTTGTAAATGGGCGATGATGTGTCTGTCGCCCCTTAAGGCTTATAAGACCCTTTGATGGGTAATGATGTGTCTGACGCCCCTTAGGGCTAATACGCCCCTTAGATGGGCCATGATCTGTCTGACACCCCTTAAAGCTAATGAACTCCTTAGATATGCGATGATGTGTCTAACGCCCCTTAGGGCTAATAAGCCCCTTGGATGGGAAATGATGTGTCTTACACCCCTCAAGTCTAATAAGCCCCTTGAATGGGCGATAATGTGTCTAACGCCCCTTAGGGCAATGGAGCCCCTTTGATGGGCGATGATGTGTCTCACGCCCCTTAGTTCTATTGAGTGACTTAAATGGGCGATGATGTGTCTGATACCCCTCAGGGCTAATGATCCCCTTGGAAGGGTAATGATGTGTCTGACGCCTCTTAGGGCAAATGAGCCCCTTAGATAGGCGATGATGTGTCTAACGCCCCTTAGGGCTAATGAGCACTTTTGATGGGCAATGATGTGTCTCACGCCCCTTGGGGCTAATGAGCCCCTTGGATGGGCGCTGATGTGTCTAATACCCATTAGGGCAAATGAGCCCCTTAGCTAGGCGATGGTGTGTCTGACGTCCCCTAAGGCTAATAAGACCCTTTAAAGGGTATGATGTGTCTCAAGCCCCTAAGGGCTAATAAGCCCCTTGGATGGGCCATGATGTGTCTACCACCCCTTAAAGCTAATGAGCCCCTTAAATGGGCGATGATGTGTAAGACGCCCCTTAGGGCTAATGAGCCCCTTTAATGGGCGATTATGTGTCTAACGTCCCTTAGGGAAATCGAGCCCCTTTGAGGAGCGATGATGTGTCCCATGCCCAAAAGGGCTAATGAGCCCGTTGGATGGGCGTTTATGTGTCTGATGCCCCTTAGGGCCAATGAGCCCCTTTGATGGGCGCTGATGTGTCTGATGCCCCTTAGGGCTAATGAGTCCCATAAATGGGCGATGATGTGTCTAACGCCCCTTAAAGCTAATAATCCCCTTAGATGGGCCATGATCTGTCTAACACCACTTTAAGCTAATGTGCCCCTTAGATATGCGATGTTGGTCTAACGCCCTTTAGGGCTAATGATCCCCTTTGATGGGTGATGATGTGTCTTACACCCCACAGGCCTCATCAGCCCCTTGGATGGGCGATTATGTGTCTAACGCCCCAAAGGGCAATTGAGCCCCTTGGATGGGCGATGATGTGTATGATGCCCCTTAGGGCTAATGAGTTCCTTAGATGGGCGATGACGTGTCTGACGCCCCTTAAGGCTTTTAAGAACCTTTTATGGGTAACGATGTGTCTAACGCCCCTTAGGGCTAATAAGCCCCTTAGATGGGCCATGATCTGTCTAACACCCCTTAAAGCTAACGAGCCCTTAGATATGCGATGATGTGTCTGACGCCCCTTAGGACTAATGAGCCCCTTGGATGGGTGATGATGTGTCTTACACCCCTCAAGTCTAATGAGCCCCTTGGATGGGCGATAATGTGTATAACGCCCCTTAGGGAATTGAGCCCCTTTGATGGGCGATGATGTGTCTCACGCCCCTTAGGGCTAATGAGCTACTTGGATGGGCGATTATGTGTCTGATACCCGTTAGGGCTAATGAGCCCCTTGGACTGGGTAATGATTTGTCTAACGCCCCTTAGGGCAAATGAGCCCCTTAGATAGGCGGTGATGTGTCTAACGCCTCTTAGGGCTAATGAGCACCTTTGATGGGCAATGATGTGTCTTACGCCCCTTGGGGCTAATGAGCCCATTTGCTGGGCGCTGATGTGCGTAATATCCATTAGGGCTAATGAGCCCCTTAGCGAGGCGATGGTGTGTCTGACGTCCTCTAAGGCTAATAAGAACCTTTAAAGGGTATGATGTGTGTGAAGCCCCTTAGGGCTAATAAGCCCCTTAGATGGGCCATGATGTGTCTGGCACCTCTTAAAGCTAATGAGCCCCTTAAATGGGCGATAATGTGTATGACGCCCCTTAGGGCTAAAAAGCCCCTTTAATGGGCGATTATGTGTCTAACGCCCCTTAGGGAAATTGAGCCCCTTGGATGGGCGATGATGTGTCTCACGCTTCTTATGGCTAATGAGCCCCTTGGAAGGGCGCTGATGTGTCAGATGCCCCTTAGGGCTAATGAGCCCCTTTGATGGGCGTTGATGTGTCGTATGCCCCTAAATGCTAGTGATCCCCTTAAATGGGCGATGATGTGTCTAACACCCCTTAGGGCTACTAATCCCCTTAGATTGGCCATGATGTATCTGACACCACTTAAAGCTAATGTGCCCCTTAGATATGCGATGATGTGTCTGACGCCCCTTAGGGCTAATGAGCCCATTGGATGTGTGATGATGTGTCTTACACCCCTCAGGCCTAATGAGCCCCTTGGATGGGCGATTATGTGTCTAACTCCCTTTAGGGGAAATTGAACCTCTTTGAAGGGCGATGATGTGTCGTACGCCTCTTAGTGCTAATGAGCGACTTGGATGGGTGATGATGTGTCTAATACCCATTAGGGCTAATGAGCACCTTGGACAGGCGATGATTTGTCTGACACCCCTTAGGGCTAATGATCCCCTTGGATGGATAATGATGTGTATGACGCCCCTTAGGGCTAATGAGCCCCTTAGATAGGCGATGATGTGTCTAACGCCACATAGGGCTAATGAGCCCCTTGGATGGGCGCTGATGTGTCTAACGCCCCTAATGGCTAATACGCCCCTAAGCTGGGCGATTATGTGTCTGACGCCCCCTAAGGCTAATAAGACCCTTGAAAGGGTAATGATGTGTCTCAAGCCCCTTGGATGGGCCATGATGTGTCTGACACCCTTTAAAGCTAACGAGCCCCTTAAATTGGCGATGATGTGTCTGACGACCCTTAGGACTAATGAGCCTCTTGGATGGGCAATGATGTATCTCACTCCCGTTAGGGCTAATGATTCCCTTTGATGAGAAATGATGAGTCTATTGCCCCTAGGACTAATGAGCCCCTTAGCTGGGCGATGATGTGTCTAACGCCCCCTAAGGCTAATAAGACCCTTGAAAGGGTAATGATGTGTCTCAAGCCTCTTAGGGCTAATAAGCCCCTTGGATGGGCCATGATGTGTCTGACACCCCTTAAAGATAATGAGCCCCTTAAACGGGCGATGATATGTCAGACGACCCTTAGGGCTAATAAGCCCCTTGGATGGGCGATGATGTATCTCACTCCCGTTAAGGCTAATGATTCACTTTGATGGGAAATGATGTGTTAGTTGCCCCAAGGGCTTATGGGCCCCTTGGATGGGCGATGATGTTTGTGATGCCTCTTAGGGTAATTGAGCCACTTGGATGGGCGATGATGTGTCTCACGCCCCTTAGGGCTAATGAGCCCCTTTGATGGGCGATGATGTGTCTGATGTCCCTTAGGGCTAATGAGTTCCTTAGATGAGCGATGATGCGTCTAACGCCCCTTAAGGCTTATAAAAACCTTTAATGGGTAATGATGTGTCTGACGCCCCTTAAGGCTAATAAGCCCCTTAAGTGGGCCATGATATGTCTGACACCCCTTAAAGCTAATGAGCCCCTTAGATATCCGATGATGTGTCTGACGCCCCTGAGGGATAATGAGCCCCTTGGATTTGCGATGATGTGTCTCACGCCCCTTATTGCTAATGAACGACTTGGATGGGCGATGATGTGTCTGATACCAATTAGGGCTAATGAGCCCCTTGGACTAGCGATGATGTGTCTGACACCCCTCAGGGCTAATGATCCCCTTGGATGGTTAATGATGTGTCTGACGCCCCTTAGGGCTAATGAGCAATTTTGATTGGCAATGATGTGTCTCACGCCCCTTGGGGCTAATGAGCCCCTTGGATGGGTGATGATGTGTCTGACACCAATTAAAGCTAATGTGCCCCTTAAATATGCGATGATGTGTCAGACGCCCCTTAGGGAAAATGAGCCCCTTGGATGGGTGATGATGTGTCGTACACCCCTCAGGGCCAATGAGCCCCTTGGATGGGCGATTATGTGTCTAACTCCCCTTAGGGGATATTGAGCCCCTTTGACAGGCGACGATGTGTCTGACACCCCTCAGGGTTAATGATCCCATTGGATGGGTAATGATGTGTCTGACGCCCCTTAGGGCTAATGAGCACATTTCATGGGCAATGATGTGTCTTACGCCCCTTTGGGCTAATGAGCCCCTTGGATGGGTGTTGATGTGTCTAATACACATTAGGGCTAATAAGCCCCTTAGTTAGGCGATGGTGTGTTTAACGTTCCCTAAGGCTAATAAGACCCTTTAAAGGGTATGATGTGTCTCAAGCCCCTAAGGGCTAATAAGCCCCTTGGATGGGCTATGATGTGTCTAGCACCCCTTAAAGCTAATGAGCCTTTTAAATGGGCGATGATGTGTATGACGCCCCTTAGGGCTAATGAGCCCCTTTAATGGGCGATTATATGTCTAACGTACCTTAGGGAAATTGAGCCCCTTGGATGGGCAATGATGTGTCTTACGCCCCTTAGGGCTAATGAGCCCCTTGGATGGGCACTGATGTGTCTGATACCCCATAGGGCTAATGAGCCCCTTGGATACGCGCTGATGTGTATGATGCCCCTAAGGGCTAATGAGCCCCTTTGATGGACGATGATGTGTGTGACGCCCCTTAGGGCTTATAATCCCCTTAGATGGGCCATGATCTGTCTGACACTACTTAAGGCTAATGTGCCCCTTAGATATGCGATGATGTGTCTGACGCCCCTTAGGGCTAATGAGCCCCTTGGATGGGTGATGATGTGTCTTACAGCCCTCATGCCTAATTAGCCCCTCGGATGGGCGATTATGTGTCTAACTCCCCTTATGGGAAATTGAGCCCCTTTGATGGGCGATGATGTCTCGCACGCCCCTTCGTGCTAATGAGCGACTTGGATGGGTGATGATGTGCCTAATACCCATTAGGGCTAATAAGCCCCTTGGACTGGCGATGATGTGTCTGACATCCCTTAATGCTAATGATTCCCTTGGATGGGTAATGATGTGTATGACGCCCCTTAGGGCTAATGAGCCCCTTAGATAGGCGATGATGTGTCTAACGCCCCTTAGGGCTAATGAGCCCCTTTGATGGGCGATGATGTGTCTAACACCCCTTAGGGCTAATGATTCCCTTTGATGGGCGATGATCTGTCTAACGCCCCTTAGGGCTAATGAGCCCCTTGGATGGGGGCTGATGTGTCAAATGCCCATTAGTGCAATTAAACCCCCTTGATATGAAATGATGTGTCTCACGTCCCTTAGTGCTAATGAGCGACTTGGATGGGCGATGATGTGTCTGATATCCATTAGGGCTAATGAGCCCCTTGAACTGGCGATGATGTGTCTGACACTCCTCATGGCTAATGATCCCCTAGGATGGGTAATGATGTGTCTGACGCCCCTTAGGGCTAATGAGCCCCTTAGATAGGCGATGATGTGTCTAACGCCCCTTAGTGCTAATGAGCACCTTTGATGGCCAATGATGTGTCTCACGCCCCTTGGGGCTAATAAGCCCTTTGGATGGGCGCTGATTTGCCTAATACCCATTAGGGCTAATGAGCCCCTTAGTAGGGCGATAGTGTGTCTGACGACCCCTAAGACTAATAAGACCCTTTAAAGGGTATGATGTTTCTCAAGCCCCTTAGGCTAATAAGCCCCTTTGATGGGCCATGATGTGTCTGGCACCCCTTAAAGCTAATGAGCCCCTTACATGGGCAATGATGTGTATGAAGCTCTTTAGGGCTAATGAGCCCCTTTAATGGGTGATTATGTGTCTAACGCACCTTAGGGAAATTGAGTGCCTTGGATGGGCGATGATGTGTCTCACGCCCCATAGGGCTAATGAGCCCCTTGGATGGGCGCTGATGTGTCTAATGCCCCTTAGGGCTAATGAGCCCCTTGGATGGGCGATGATGTGTCTGATGCCCCTTAGGGCTAATGAGCCCCTTTAATGGGCGCTGATGTGTCTGATGCCCCTTAGGGCTAATGAGCCCCTTAGAAGGGCGATGATGTGTCTGACGCCCCTTATGGCTAATAATCCCCTTAGATGGGCCATGATCTGTCTAACACCACTTAAAGCTCATGAGCCTCTTAGATATGCGATGATGTGTCTTACGCCCCTTAGGGCTAATGAGCCCCTTGGATGGGTGATGATGTGTCTTACACCCTTCGGGCTTAATGAGCCGTTTGGATGGGCGATTATGTGTCTTACGCCCCTTAGGGGAAATTGAGCCTCTTTGATGGACGATGATGTGTTGCACGCCCCTTAGTGCTAATGAGCGACTTGGATGGGTGATGATGTGTCTTATACCCGTCAGGGCTAATGAGCCCCTTGGACTTGCGATGATGTGTCTGACACCCCTTAGGGCTAATGATCCCCTTTAATGGGTAATAATGTGTCTGACGCCCCTTAGAGCTAATGAGCCCCATAGATAGGCGATGATGTGTCTAAAGCCCCTTAGGGCTAATGAGCACCTTTGATGGGCAATGATGTGTCTCACACCCCTTGGGGCTAATAAGCCTCTTGGATGGGCGCTGATTTGCCTAATACCCATTGGAGCTAATGAGCCCCTTAGTTGGGCGAATGTGTGTCTGACGTCCCCTAAGACTAATAAGACCCTTTAAAGGGTATGATGTGTCTCAAGCCCCTTAGGCTAATAAACCCCTTCGATGGGCCATGATGTGTCTGGCACCCCTTAAAGCTAATGAGCCCCTTAAATGGGCAATGATGTGTATGACGCCCTTTAGGGCTAATGAGCCCCTTTAATGGGCGATTATGTTTCTAACGCCCCCTAGGGAAATTGAGCCCCTTAGATGGGCGATGATGTGTCTCACGCCCCTTAGGGCTAATGAGCCCCTTGGATGGGCGCTGATATGTCTGATGCCCCTTAGGGCTAATGAGCCCCTTAAATGGGCGCTGATGTGTCTGATGCCCCTTAAGGCTAATGAGCCCCTTAGATGGGCGATGATGTGTCTGACGCCCCTTAGGGATAATAATCCCCTTAGATGGGCCATGATCTGTCTAACACCCCTTAAAGCTCATGAGCCCCTTAGATATGCGATGATGTGTCTGACGCCCCCTAAGGCTAATGAGCCCCTTGGATGGGTGATGATGTGTCTTACACCCCTCGAGCCTAATGTGCCGTTTGGATGGGCAATTATGTGTCTAACGCCCCTTAGGGGAAATTAAGCCCTTTTGATGGGTTATGATGTGTCGCACGCCCCTTAGTGCTAATAAGCGACATGGATGGGTGATGATGTGTCTTATACCCGTCAGGGTTAATGAGCCCCTTGGACTGGCGATAATGTGTCTGACACCCCTTAGGGCTAATGATCCTCTTTAATGGGTAATGATGTGCCTGACTCCCCTTAGTGCTAATGAGACCCTTAGATAGGCGATGATGTGTCTAACGCCCCTTAGGGCTAATGAGCCCCTTTGATTGGCGATGATGTGTCTAACGCCCCTTAGGGCTAATGAGCCCCTTGGATGGGCGTTGATGTGTCTTATGCCCCTTAGGGCTAATAAGCCCCTTAGCTGGGCGATGATGTGTGTGACGCCTTCTAAGGCTAATAAGACCCTTGAAAGCGTAATGATGTGTCTCAAGCCCCTTAGGGCTAATAAGCCCCTTGGATGGGCCATGATGTCTCTGACACACCTTAAAGCTAACGAGCCCCTTAATTGGGCGATGATGTGTATGACGACCCTTAGGGCTAATGAGCCTCTTGAGTGGGCAATGATGTATCTCACTCCCGTTAGGGCTAATGATTCCCTTTGATGGGAAATGATGTGTCTGTTGCCCCTAGGGCTTATGAACCCTTTGTATGGGCGATGATGTGTGTGACGCCCCTTAAGGAAATTGAGCCCTTTAAATGGGCGATGATGTGTCTCACGCCCCTTAGGGCTAATGAGCCCCTTTGATGGCCAATGATGTGTCTGATGCCCCTTAGGGGCTAATGAGCCCCTTAGATGGGCGATGATGTGTCTGACGACCCTCAAGGCTTATAAGACCCTTCGATGGATAATGATTTGTCTGACGCCCCTTAGGGCTAATAATCCCCTCAGATAAGCAATGATCTATCTGACACCCCTTAAAGCTAATGAGCCCCTTAGATATGCGATGATGTGTCTGACACCCCTTAGGGATAATGAGCCCTTTGAATGGGTGATGATGTGTCACACGCCCCTTAGGGCTAATAAGCCCCTTAGATGGGTGATGATGTGTCTCATGCCCCTTAGGGCTAATGAGCCCTTTGGATGGGCGTTGATGTGTCTAATGCCCCTTAGGGCTAATGAGCCCCTTAGCTAGGCGATGATGTGTCTGACGCCCCCTTAGCGCTAATAAGCCCCTTGGATAGACAATGATGTGTCTGACACCCCTTAAACTAATGAGCCCCTTAAATGGGCGATGATGTGTCTGACGGCCCTTGGGGCTAATAGGCCCGTTTGATTGGCGATTATGTGTCTGACGCCCCTTCGGGAAATTGAGCTCCTTGGATGGGCGATGATGTGTTTCACGCCCCTTAGGGCTAATGAGCCCCTTGGATGGGCACTGTTGTGTCTGATACCTCATAGGGCTAATGAGCCCCTTGGATGGGCGCTGATGTGTCTGATGCCCCTTAGGGTTAATGAGCCCTTTAGATGGGCGATGATGTGTGTGACGCCCCTTAGGGCTAATAATCCCCTTAGATGGGCCATGATCTGTCTGACACCCCTTAAAGCTAATGAGCCCCTTCGATATGTGATGATGTGTCTGACGCCCCTTAGGGCTAACGAGTCCCTAAGATATGCGATGATGTGTCTTACACCTCTCAGGCCTAATGAGCCTCTTGGTTGGGCGATTATGTGTCTCACACCCCTGAGTGCTAATAAGCGACTTGGATAGGCGATGATTTGTCTGATACCCATTAGGGCTAATGAGCCACTTGGACTGGCGATGAGGTGTCTGACACCCCTCAGGGATAATGCTCCCCTTGGATGGGTAATGATGTGTTAGACGCCCCTTAGGGCTTATGAGCCCCTTCGATAGGCGATGATGTGTCTAATGCCCCTTAGGACTACTGATTCCCTTTGATGGGCGATGAAGTGTCTAACGCTCCTTAGGGCTAATTAGCCCCTTGGATGGGCGCTGATGTGTCTAATGCCCCTTAGGGTTAATGAGCCCCTTAGATGGGCGATGATGTGTCTGACGCCCCTTAAAGCTAATGAGCCCCTTAAATGGGCTATGATGTGTTAGACGCCCCTTAGGGAAAATTAGCCCCTTGGATGGGCAATGATGTATCTCACTCCCGTTAGGGCTAATGATTCCCGTTCATGGAAAATTATGTGTCTGATACCCCTAGGGCTTATTGGCCCCTTGGATGGGCGATGATGTGTGTGACGCCCCTTAGGGAAATTGATCCCCTTGGATGGTTTATGATGTGTCTCACGCCCCTTAGGGCTAATGAGCCCCTGGGATGGGCGCTGATTTGTATGACGCCCCTTAAGGCTAATGACCCCCTTAGATAAG
This sequence comes from Chenopodium formosanum, assembly GCA_024500155.1. Lineage (NCBI taxonomy): Eukaryota > Viridiplantae > Streptophyta > Magnoliopsida > Caryophyllales > Amaranthaceae > Chenopodium > Chenopodium formosanum. Next base: position 42,215,754 of record CM044877.1, on the reverse strand, counting down.
CGATGATGTGTCTGACGCCCCTTAAGGCTTATAAGACACTTGGATGGGTAATGATGTGTCTGACGCCCCTTAGGGCTAATAATCCCCTTAGATGGGCCATGATCTGTCTGACACCCCTTAAAGCTAATGAGCCCCTTAGATATACGATGATGTGTTTGACGCCCCTTAGGGCTAATGAGCCCCTTGGATGGGTGACGATGTGTCTTACACCCCTTAGGCCTAATGAGCCCCTTGGATGGGCGATTAAGTGTCTAACGCCCCATAGGAAAATTGAGCCCCTTTGATGGGTGATGATGTGTCTTACACCTCTTAGTGTTAATGAGCTACATGGATAGGCGATGTTGTGTCTGATACCCATTAGGCCTAATGAGCCCCTTTGACTCGCGATGATGTGTCTGACACCCATCAGGGCTAATGATCCCCTTGGACAGGTAATGATGTATCTGACGCCCGTTAGGGCTAATGAGCCCCTTAGATTGGCGATGATGTGTCTAACGCCCCTAAGGGCTAATGAGCCCCTTTGATGGGCGATGATGTGTCTAACGCCCCTTAGGGATAATGAGCCCCTAGGATGGGCGCAGATGTGTCTAATTCCCCTTAGGGCTAATGAGCCCCTTAGCTGGGCGATGATGTGTCTGACGCCCCCTAAGGCTAATAAAACCCCTTAGATGGGCCATGATTGTCTGACACCCCTTGAAGCTAATGAGCCCTTTAAATGGGCGATGATGTGTCTGACGCCCCTTAGGGCTAACGAGCCCCTTGGATGGGCGATTATGCGTCTGACGCCCCTTAGGGAAATTTAGCCCTTGGATGGGCGATGATGTGTCTGATGCCCATCAAGGCTATTGATTCCCTATGATGGGAAATGATGTGTCTATTGCCCCTAGGGCTTTAGGACCCCTTAGATGGGCGATGATGTGTGTGACGCCCTGATGCAAGTCTAAGCATGCAGAACTTCGAAGATTTGCTTATCATGCATCAAGATAGCTTGTCCCTAAACATTGATTCAAGCCAAGCATTGCATGGACACTTTCTTGGATATCAAAGCAAAGCCACGGTTTGCTTAGTGGTTTTTCTTGGAGTCTAGTTCACTTTCTTGAACTTTCTTGAATTTTCTTTACTTAGATTTTGCTTACAAGTTTTTACCTTTCACTTGAAAGGGTTTTTCTTGGTTCAAGCATTAGGATCTTTAATCTTTATTTAGTTCTTTAATTTTTATTTATTTATTTAGTTGCTTTAAAAATCAGTTAGTTAGCAAAATAAATCAGTTTAGGCGTGTGCTTTTTCTCCAAGGAGTTTGGTGTATGCTTGTGCGCCAAGGTGCTTGCTCTTCAAGCAAGTTAGAATTCTAGTTTAATTAGGATTGAATTAGGGACTTGTCCTAATCTTCCTAGGTAAACTAAGTCTTATAAATAGGGCTGTAAACACACGAATAAAGATACATAGATTAATATTCAGATTATTTCTTAAGTTGCATACTTGAGTTTTGGTTGATTGCGATCAATTGCTGTTTTGCTTGTTTTAGTTAAAACATTCGTTTGGATTGATTAATTAAGTGGATTCTTAATTGATTAATCTTAGTTTTTGTTTAATTCTTGGTGGATTTCCTGTATAGAATTAGACTTAAACATATCCCTTGTGTTTTGTTTATTTTCGGATCAATAATTCACATCATCTTTGGTATCAGAGCCAGGTTACGCAACTTCGGAAAAAATAAAACTGGGAACAATTGGCTGGGAATTTTTGAGTGATTCTTTTTGCATTGAACTCTAAAAACGTCCAGCTATCACCATATAAAATTTCATAATTTTTAGTTGAGTAACGCATTCTACACAGCCTCAAACATTTGGTGTTTGTGCACTGATTTGCGGTTGGGAGTCCGGTTTTTGTGTTGCCTAGTTTTTCTTCAAGATTCGATCTTTTAATCAAGATTTTTGCATGAACTGACTTGATTTGTGTAGGAATCATGAGTGACGAGGAGGTTCCACAGGTTCCAAGGGGATTAACCTTAGAACAGGCTCAAAATCTTAGAAGAGATAGGCGAATTGACGAGTTGGCAGCAAGGATGGATGAGATATTAAAAAGGCTTGATACTCTTGCTGGAGATTCTTCAAGGAAAGGGAATTCTAACCCGAATTCTGGTTCAAGTGAGGAAGAACAACCAAGGAGGAACCCAAGGAGGCCACGAAATAATTATTCCTCAAGTGACGAATCACCAAGGCCTAGGAGAAGAGATAGACCAAAGGATGATGATAGGAACCTTAGATTAGATCTTCCCGAATTCAATGGGAGTATGAATGAACCTGAAAAATACTTTGAGTGGATTAGAAGGGCCGAGACACTTTTTGATTACAAGGAGTATGATGAAAGGAAAAGATGCAAATTGGCTGAATTAAAACTGACCGGTTATGCTAGTCTTTGGTATGATAATCTAAAGAAGAAAAGGCATAAGGAGGGGCGTGCAAGGATCTAAACTTGGGAACAACTCAAGAAGCACATGAAAAAAAGGTTCGTACCTAGTGATTATATTCAAGATGTTTATCTTAAGATGCAACTTTTTAAACAAAATTCTATGACTGTTGAGAATTATATTGGTGAATTTGAAAAGTTATGCATGCTATGTGGCTTAGAAGAGATTGTTGAGCATAAGATTGCTAGATTTATTTCGGGGTTGAATGATAATATTGCTGAAAAAGTTGAATTGCAACAATATTGGTCATTTGAGGATGTTTGCAAGGTAGCTTTGAAAGTTGAAAAACAGATAAAGGGGAAGAAAGGGACGTACACTAAGCCCTTTGTAAAAGGTTTCACTAAACCTTTTGAGAAGAACAGCTTGGAGAAAAGTGGTTCTAGTTCGAACTACATGGAGACTAAATCAAAGTTTGAAGCTCCTAAAAAGCTTGTTGAAGATAGGAAGTGCTTCAAGTGTGTTAGTGTTGGTCACATTGCAACTAATTGTCCATCAAAAAGAGTAATGACTGCTCAAGAGTGGGAACAAGAACAAGCTAAGTGTGAGTAAGGTAGTGACTATGAAGAAAAGAACGAAGAGGAAAACTTTGAAGAAGAGGAGGGGCATATTGACGAAATTGATCCCGAGACTCATGGTCAAAGTTTGGTTCCAAGAAGGGCGCTACACTCCAAAACCGTACCTATGGAAAACAATCAAAGGGAGAAAATCTTTCTTACAACTTGCAAGGTAGAAGATAGGTTGTGTGATATGATCATAGACACGGGGAGTTGCACTAATGTGGTATCTACTACTTTGGTAGACAAATTGAAGTGGCCAACTACTGAACATCCAAGCCCTTATAAGCTTCATTGGCTTAATAATTCGAGTGATGTTAAGGTAACTAAACAAGCCTTAATCTCCTTTTCAATTGGTAAATTTCATGATAAAGTTTTGTGTGATGTTTGTCCTATGGATGCTTGTCATATACTATTAGGCCGTCCTTGGCAATATGATAGATTTGTGAAGTTTGATGGAAGGACTAATGTGTATGTTGTGAGAAAAGGAGAAAAAGAGAGACCGGTTGCTTTAAAACCTTTGATAAGCAACAAGCCTTCTAATGTTACCTCTAATTCGAAGAGTTCTTATTTGATTAGTGAGAGGGAATTAGAAAAAGAGATTTGCAGCAACAATGTGATATATATACTTGTTTCTAATGAGATTCGAATTGATCAAAATAAACAAGCAAAGAGGCCATATGAATTGGAATCTGTTTTAGAAGAATTCAAGGATGTCTTTCCTAAGGAATTACCTCCGGGACTACCTCCTATTCGTGGGATAGAGCATCAAATTGACTTGATTCCGGGAGCACCATTACCTAATAAAGCAGCCTATAGAAGTAATCCGGAAGAAACAAAGGAGATGCAAAGGCAAATTGAAGAGCTTATGACTAGAGGATACGTGAGGGAAAGTATGAGCCCTTGTGCTGTGCCTACTTTACTTGTCCCAAAGAAAGATGGGAGTTGGCGCATGTGTATTGATAGTAGGAGTGTAAATAACATCACTATCAAATACCGATTTCCTATTCCAAGATTAGATGATCTACTTGATGAACTACATGGTTCACAGTTATTTTCTAAGATTGATCTTATGAGTGGTTATCATCAAATTCGAATGAGAGAAGGAGATGAGTGGAAAACAGCATTCAAGACTAAGTTAGGGTTGTATGAATGGTTGGTGATGCCGTTTGGACTCACTAATGCACCTAGCACTTTCATGAGGTTGATGCATGAGGTACTTAAACCTTTCCGTGGCAAGTTTGTTGTTGTTTATTTGGATGATATTCTGATATACTCTTAAAATTTGCATGATCATCATCTAACAAGTGTGTTTGAAGTGTTAAGAGAGAAGAAACTCTATGCTAAGCTTGAAAAATGCTACTTCTTAGTGCCTAGTGTTACTTTTCTTGGTTATGTTGTATCAAAAGATGGAGTTTCAGTTGATCATTCGAAAGTAGAGGCTATTAAAACTTGGCCTATTCCTACTAATATGAGTGAAGTAAGGTCTTTTCATGGTCTAGCTTCGTTCTATAGAAGATTTGTCAAGAATAAGTTGATGCCTAGAAGTGAAGGTCCTTTCAAGATTATTGAGAAGATCAATGACAATGCTTATAAGTTAGAACTTCCGGGAGAATATGGAGTTAGTGCAACATTCAATGTTGGCGATTTCGCTAAGTATATTCCTGATGAGGAACTTCGAGATTTGAGGACAAATTCTTTCGAAGAAGAGGAGGATGATGCAAGTCTAAGCATGCAGAACTTCGAAGATTTGCTTATCATGCATCAAGATAGCTTGTCCCTAAACATTGATTCAAGCCAAGCATTGCATGGACACTTTCTTGGATATCAAAGCAAAGCCACGGTTTGCTTAGTGGTTTTTCTTGGAGTCTAGTTCACTTTCTTGAACTTTCTTGAATTTTCTTTACTTAGATTTTGCTTACAAGTTTTTACCTTTCACTTGAAAGGGTTTTTCTTGGTTCAAGCATTAGGATCTTTAATCTTTATTTAGTTCTTTAATTTTTATTTATTTATTTAGTTGCTTTAAAAATCAGTTAGTTAGCAAAATAAATCAGTTTAGGCGTGTGCTTTTTCTCCAAGGAGTTTGGTGTATGCTTGTGCGCCAAGGTGCTTGCTCTTCAAGCAAGTTAGAATTCTAGTTTAATTAGGATTGAATTAGGGACTTGTCCTAATCTTCCTAGGTAAACTAAGTCTTATAAATAGGGCTGTAAACACACAAATAAAGATACATAGATTAATATTCAGATTATTTCTTAAGTTGCATACTTGAGTTTTGGTTGATTGCGATCAATTGCTGTTTTGCTTGTTTTAGTTAAAACATTCGTTTGGATTGATTAATTAAGTGGATTCTTAATTGATTAATCTTAGTTTTTGTTTAATTCTTGGTGGATTTCCTGTATAGAATTAGACTTAAACATATCCCTTGTGTTTTGTTGATTTTCGGATCAATAATTCACATCACGCCCCTTAGGGCTAATGAGCCCCTTGGATGGGAGATGATGTGTCTTACGACCCTTAGGGCTAATGAGCCCCTTGGATGGGCGATGATGTTTCTATTTCCCCATAGGGCTATTGAGCCCCTTAGATAGGCGATGATGTGTCTGACGACCCTGATGGCTAATGAGACCCTTGGATGGGCGATGAAGTGTCTGACACCCCTTGGGAAAAATAAGCCCCTTGGATGGGCCATGATGTGTCTTACACCCATTAGGCCTAATGAGCCCCTTAGATGGGCGATGATGTGTCTGACGCTTCTCAAGGCTTATAAGACCCTTGGATGGGTAATGATGTGTTTGACGCCCCTTAGGGCTAATAATCCCCTCAGATAAGCAATGATCTATCTAACACCCCTTAAACCTAATGAGCCCCTTAGATATGCGATGATGTGTCTGACACCCCTTAGGGATAATGAGCCCTTTGGATGGGTGATGATGTGTGTTACGCCCCTTAAAGCTGATGAGCCTCTTGGATGGGTGATGATGTGTCTCACGCCCCTTAGGGCTAATGAGCCCTTTGGATGGGCGCTGATGTGTCTAATGCCCCTTAGGGCTAATGAGCTCCTTAGCTAGGCGATGATGTGTCTGACGCCCCCTTAGCGCTCATAAGCCCCTTGGATAGGCCATGATGTGTCTGACACCCCTTAAACAATTGAGCCCCTTAAATGGGCGATGATGTGTCTGATGCCCCTTGGGGCTAATGGGCCCGTTTGATTGGCGATTATGTGTTTAACGCCCCTTAGGGAAATTGAGCCCCTTGGATGGGCAATGATCTGTCTCACGCCCCTTAGGGCTAATGAGCCCCTTGGATGGGCACTGATGTGTCTGATACCCCATAGGGCTAATGAGCCCCTTGGATGGGCGATGATGTGTCTAACACCTCTTAGGGCTAAAAAGCCCCTTGGATGGGCCATGATGTGTCTTACACCCATTAGGGCTAATGAGCCCCTTAGATCGGCGATGATGTGTCTAACGCCCCTCATGGCTAATGAGCCCTTTAGATGGGCGATGATGTGTCTTACACCCCTCGAGGCTAATGAGCCCCTTGGATGGGCGATTATTTGTTTAATGCCCCTTGTGGCAATTGAGCTTTTTGGATGGGCAATGATGTGTCTGACGCCCGTTAGGGCTAATGAGGCCCTTGGATGGGCTATGATGTATCTCACTCCTGTTATGGCTAATGATTCACTTTGATGGGAAACGATGTGTCCGTTTCCCCTACGGCTTTTGGACCCCTTGGATGGGCGATGATGTGTGTGACGCCCCTTTGGGAAATTGAGCCACTTGTATGGGCGATGAAGTATCTCACGCCCCTTAAGGCTAATGAGCTCCTTGGATTGGCGCTGATGTGTCTGATGCCCCTTAGGGCTAATGAGCCCCTTAAATGGGAGATGATGTGTCTGACGCCCCTTAAGGCTTATAAGACCCTTGGATGGGTAGTGATGTGTCTAACGCCCGTTAGGGATAATAAGCTCCTTAGATGGGCCATGATTATTCTGACAAACCTTAAAGCTAATGAGCCCCTTAGATAAGCGATGATGTGTCTGACGCCCCTTAGGGCTAATGACCCCCTTAGATGGGTAATGATGTGTCTTACACCCCTTAGGGCTAATGAGCCACTTGGACAGGCGCTTATGTGTCTAACGCCCCTTAGGGCAATTTGGATGGGCTTTGATGTGTCTCACTCCCCTTAGTGCTTATGAGCGCCTTGGATGGGCGATGATGTGTCTGATGCCCCTTAGGTCTAATGAGCCCCTTGGAATAGCGATGATGTATCTAACACCCCTCAGGGCTAATGAGCCCCTTGGATAAGTATTGATGTGTCTTACACCCCTTAGGGCTAAAGAGCCCCTTAGATAGGTGATGATGTGTCTGAAGCCGCTTAGGGCTAATGAGCCCCTTGGATTAGCGATGATGTGTCTCACTTCCCTTAGGCCTAATGATCCCCTTTAATGAGCGATGAGTTGTCTGACGCTCCTTAAGGTAAATAAGACCCTTGGATGGGTGATAATGTGTTAGAAACCCCTTAGAGCGAATAAGACCCCTGGATGGGCCATGATGTGTATGACACCCCTTAAGGCTAATGAGCCCCTTACATAGGCGATGATGTGTCTGACGCCCTTTAGGGCTAATGACCCCCTTGGATGGGTGATGATGTGTCTTACACCCCTCAGGGCTAATGAGCCACTTGGACGGGCGATTATGTGTCTAACGCCCCTTAGGACAATTTGGATGGGCGATGATGTGTCTTACACCCCTTAGTGCTAATGAGCGCCTTGGATGGGCGATGATGTGTCTGATGCCCCTTAGGTCTAATGAGCCCCTTGGAATAGCGATGATGTGTCTAACACCCCTTAGGGCTAATGAGCCCCTTGGATAAGTATTGATGTGTCTTACACCCCTTAGGGCTAAAGAGCCCCTTAGATAGGTGATGATGTGTCTGAAGGCGCTTAGGGCTAATGAGCCGCTTGGATTAGCGATGATGTGTCTCACTCCCTTTAGGGCTAATGATCCCCTTTAATGAGCGATGAGGTGTCTGACGCCCCTTAAGGTAAAAAAGACCCTTGGATGGGTAATAATGTGTCAGAAACCCCTTAGAGCGAATAAGACCCCTTGATGGGCCATGATGTGTATGACACCCCTTAATGCTAATGAGCCCCTTACATAGGCGATGAAGTGTCTGACGCCCCTCAAGGCTATTGAGCCCCTTGGATGGGCGATGATGTGTCTAACGCCCCTTGGGGAAATGAGCCCATTAGATGGGCGATGATGTGTCTGACGCCCCTTAAGGCTTATAAAACCCTTGGAAAGGTAATGATGTGTCTAACGCCCCTTAGGGCTAAAAAGCCCCTTTGATGGGCCATCATGTGTCTAACACCCCTTAAAGCTAATATGCCCCTTAAATGGGCGATGATGTATCAGACGCCCATTAGGTCTATTGAGCCCCTTTGATGGGCGATTATGTGTCTAATGCCCTTTAGGGAAATTAAGCCCCTTGGATGGGCGATGATGTGTCTTACGCCCCTTAGTGGTAATGAGCGCCTTGGATAGGCGATGATGTGTTTGATACCCCTTAGAGCAAATGAGCCCCTTGGACTGGCTATGATGTGTCATACGCCTCTAAGGGCTAATGAGCCCCTTGGATGGGTAATGATGTGTCTGACGCCCCTTAAGGCTAATGAGCCCCTTTAATGGGCGATGATGTGTCTCACCTCCCTTAGGACTAATGAGCCCCTTGGATAGTAAATGATGTGTGTGACGCCCCTTAGGGCTAATGAGCCCCTTGGATGGGCAATAATGTATCTCACGCCACTTAAGGCTAATCATGCCCTTTGATGGGCGATGATGTGTCTGATGCTCCTAGGGCTAATGAGCCTCTTGGATGGGCGATGTTATGTCTGACGTCCCATGGGGCAATTAAGACCCTTAGATGAGCAATGATGTGTCTCATGCCTCTTCAGCCTAATGAGCCCCTTGGATGAGCGCTGATGTGTTTTAAGCCCCTTAGAGATAATGAGCCCCTTAGATGGGTGATGATGTGTCTGACACCCTTAAAGGCTAATAAGACCCTAGGATGGGTAATGATGTGTCTGACGCCCCTTAGGGCTAATAAACCCCTTGGACGGGCCATGATGTGTCTAACACCCCTTAAGGCTAATGAGCCCCTTAGATGGGCGATGATGTGTCAGACGCCCCATAGGACTAATGAGCAATTTGGATGGGTGATAATGTGTCTAACGCCCCTTAGGGCAATTGTGTCCCTTGGAAGGGTTATGATGTGTCTCACGCCCCTTAATGCTAATGTGCGACTTAGATGGGCGATGATGTGTCTGATACCCCTTAGGGGTAATGGATCCCTTGGACTAGCGATGATGTGACTTATACCCTTCAGGGCAAATAAGCCCTTTTGATGGGTAATGATGTGTCTGAGGCCCCTTAGGGCTAATGAGCCACTTTGATGGGCGATGATGTGTCTAACGCCCCTTGGATGGGCAATGATGTGTCCCATGCCCCTTAGGGCAAATGAGCCCCTTATATGGGCGATGATGTGTCTGATGCCCCTTAGGGCTAATGAGCCCCTTGGATGGGGGATGATGTGTCTGACACACCTGAGGGCTAATGAACCCCTTAGATGGGCAATGATGTGATTCACGCCCTTTAAGGCTAATTATCCCCTTGGATGGGCGATGATGTGTCTGACGCTCCATAGAGCAACTGAGCTCATAGGATAGGTGACGATGTGTCTTACGCCCCTGAGTTCTAATGACCCCCTTGGATGGGTGATGATGTTTCTAATGCCCCTAAGGGCTAATGAGCACCTTGGATGGGCGATGATGTATATGGCGCCCCTTATGGCTAATGATCCTCTTGGATAGGTAATGATGTGTCTTACACCCCTCAGGGTTAATGAGTTCCTTGGATGGGCAATGATGTGACTCACGCCCCTTAAGGCTAAATAGCCCCTTAGATGGGCAATGATTTATCTCACGCTCATTAGGGCAAATGATCCCCTTTGATGGGCGATGATGTGTCTGATGCCCCTAGGGCTAATGAGCCCCTTGGATGGGCGATGATGTGTCTAACGCCCCTTGGGCAAATGAGCGCCTTGGATGGGCGATGATGTGTCTCACGCCTCTTAGTTCTTATGAGCCCCTTGGCTGGGCGACTATGTGTCTGATGCCTCTTAGGACTAATAAGCCCCTTTCACTTGCGATTATGTGTCTCACGCCATGATTATTCTGACACCCTTAAAAGCTAATGAGCCCCATAGATAAGCGATGACGTGTCTGACGCCCCTTAGGGCCAATGACCCCCTTGGATGGGTGATGATGTGTCTTACGCATCTTAGGGCTAATGAGCCCCTTGGATGGGCAATTATGTGTCTAACTCCCCTTAGGGAAATTGAGCCCCTTGGATGGGCGATGATGTGTCTCACTCCCCTTAGTGCTAATGAGCGCCTTGTATGGGCGATAATGTGTCTGATGCCCCTTTGGTCTAATGAGCCCCTTGGACTAGTGATGATGTGTCTCTCACCCCTAAGGGCTAATGAGCCCCTTGGATAGATATTGATGTGTCTTACGCCCCTTAGGGCTTATGAGCCCCTTAGATAGCTCTTTTTAACTCCCACTTAAGCACTTTACTCCAAATCCCAAGGTTCGTATTTATAGAGGAAAGTATGAGTGGGAATTTCTATACCATCAATGTGGGTTCATGAAATTCCACAAATTAATTTAAAGCTAAATTAAATTAAAATTGCAAACTAATAATGAATCTACAAGTGGCATTACCATGTGAGATGGGTTGGTGAGGACCACATGGAGAGTAGGGGACCATACTTGCTCCCCACTCAATACTCTCCTTGTGCCACATGTCCTCTCCCACTTGCTCCCATATTCCATGCTTCCCCTTAATCCACGGCCCTATGGCCCGTGCCAAGCCACGAGCCAAGCCCGAGCCCGGCCCGAGCCCAGCCTGCACCCACCCCGCACCCAGCTGCTGCTATGGCGCGGTGCAGCTGCTGCTGTGCTAGCATGCCTAGCCGCGGCAGCTGCTGTGCTAGCATGCCCAGCCGAGGCAGCTAGCTGCTGCAGGCCGTGGAAGCTAGCACGGTGCGCTAGCACGCACCAGCCAGCCATGCTAGGCTCGGCTTAGTGTTTGCTAGCCACCTTTGCTAGGACATTTTTGCCCCTAGTATTCGGATGCTCAGGGCACTCCGATGCTAAGGGTATTTTGGGAATATGGTCGATTTATTATTATTTTTGCGCGTCTCGTCTTTTATTATTTTGATTCGACTTCCGACGATCTGTTTCGACGCTCTAAGCTCGAATTACCGACGTCTAAATATTTAACACTCGGGCGACGAATTAATTTCTTCCGAATTAATTCGTCGAGTTGGTTCGTATATTTTGCTTGGGTGTGACCCGAAGGGTTCAGTCAAGATTAAGTTGTAATATTAATTATATTAATAATACAGATTGGAAGCGGCCTCCACCCAGGCATTCCGATCACTTGACCTTAAGGTTAATAAGCCCCTTAGATGGGCGCTCAAGCCCCTAAGGGCTAATGAGCCCCTTGGATGGGCGATAATGGGTCTAATGCCCCTTAAGGCTAATAAGCCCCTTAGATGGGCGATCATGTTTCTAACGCCCCTTAGGGATAATGAGCCCCTTGCATGGGCGATGATGTGTCTGACACCCCTCATGGCTAATGTGCCACTTGGATGGGCAATAATTTGTCTGACGCCCCTTAGGGCTAATGAGCCCCTTAAGTGGGCGATGATGTGACTAATACCCCTTAGGGCTAATGAACCCTTTAAATGGGCGATGATGTGTCTAACTCCCCTTAGGGCTAATGAGCCCCTAGGACAGGCGATTATGTGTTTAACGCCCCTTAGATGGGCGATGATGTATTTGACGCCCCTTACGGCTATTGAGCCCCTTGGATAGGCGATGATATGTCTTATGCCCCTTAGGGCTAATGAGCTCCTCAGTTGGGCGATGATCTGTCTAACGCTCCTTAGGGCTAATGAGCCCCTTGGATGGGCGATTATGTGTCTAAAGCCCCTTAGGGCAATTAAGCCCCTTGGATGGGCGATGATTTGTCTGACGCCCCTTAGGGCTAATGAGCACCTTGGATGGGCTATGATGTGTTTGTTGACTCTCAGGGCTAATGAGCCCCTTAGATAGGCGATGATGTGTGTAACGCCCATGAGGGCTAATGAGCCCCTTGGATGGGTGATGATGTGTCTTACACCCCACAGGGCTATTAACACCCTAGGACGGGCGATTATGTGCCTAACGCCCCTTAGGGCTAATGAGCCCCTTTGATGGGCGATAATGTGTCTTACGCGCCTTAGTACTAATGACTACCTTGGATGGGCGATGATGTGTCTAATTCCCCTTAAGGCTAATGGGCCCCTTGGATTGGCGATGATGTGTATGACACCACTCAGGGCTAATGATCCCCTTAGATGCGTAATGATTTGTATAATGCCCCTTAAGGCTAATAAGCCCCTTAGATGGGCGATCATATTTCTAACGCCCCTTAGGGATAATGAGCCCCTTAGATGGGTGATCATGTGTCTGATACCCCTCATGGCTAATGAGCCACTTGGATGGGCAATAGATTGTCTAACGTCCCTTAGGGATAATGAGACCCTTAGGTGTTCGATGATGTGACTGATGCCCCTTAGGGCTAATGAGCCCCTTAGATGGGCGATGATGTGTCTGATGCCCCTTAAGTTTAATAAGCCCCTTAGATAGGCGATCTTGTTTCTAACGCCCCTGAGGGATAATGAGCCCCTCGCTTGGGTGATGATGTGTGTAACACCCCTCATGGCTAATGAGCCACTTAGATGTCCAATAATTTGTCTAACGCCCCTTAGGGCTAATGAGCCCCTTAATTGGGCGATGATGTGACTGATGTCCCTTAGGGCTAATGAGCCCTTTAAATGGGCGATGATGTGTCTAACTCCCCATAGTGCTAATGAGCACCTAGGACAAGCGATTATGTGTTTAACGCCCCTTAGATGGGCGATGATGTTTTTGACGCCCCTTACAGCTAATGAGCCCCTTGGATGGGCGATGATATGTCTGATGCCCGTTAGGGCTAATGAGCCCCTTAGATGGGCGATGATGTGTCTGACGCCCCTTAGGGCTAATGAGCCCCTTGGATGGGCGATGATGTGTCTAAAGCCCCTTAGGGCAATTAAGCCCGTTGGATGGGCGATTATCTGTTTGACGCCCCTTAGGGCTAATGAGCCCCTTGGATGGGCTATGATGTGTTTGTTGTTCCTTAGGGCTAATGAGCCCCTCTAATAGGCGATGATGTGTCTAACGCCCATGAGGGCTAATGAGCCCCTTGGATGGGTGATGATGTGTCTTACACCCTACAGGGCTATAAAGACCCTAGGATGGGCGATTATGTGTCTAACGCCACTTAGGGCAATTGAGCCCCTTTGATGGGCGATAATGTGTCTTACGCGCCTTAGTACTAATGACTACCTTGGATGGGCGATGATGTGTCTAATTCCCTTTAGGGCTAATGGGCCCCTTGGATTGGCGATGATGTGTATGACACCACTTAGGGCTAATGATCAACTTAGATGCGTAATGATTTGTATAATGCCCCTTAAGGCTAATAAGCCCCTTAGATGGGCGATCATATTTCTAACGCCCCTTCGGGATAATGAGCCCCTTGGATGGGTGATCATGTGTCTGATACCCCTCATGGCTAATGAGCCACTTGGATGGGCAATAGATTGTCTGACGTCCCTTAGGGCTAATGAGCCCCTTAGGTGGACGATGATGTGACTAATGCCCCTTAGGGCTAATGAGCCCCTTAGATGGGCGATGATGTGTCTGACGCCCCTTAGGGCTAATGAGCCCCTAGGATGGGCGATTATGTGTCTAACGCCCCTTAGGACAATTGAGACCCTTTGATAGGAGATGATGTGTTTGACGCCCCTTAGGTCTAATGAGCCCCTTGGATGGGCGATAATATGTCTGATGCCCCTTAGGGCTAATGAGCCCCTTAGATGGGCGATGATGTGTCTAACGACTCGAGGGATAATGAGCCCCTTATATGGGCGATGATGTGTCTAACGCCCCTGAGGGCTAATGAGCCCCTTGGACTAGCGATGATGTGTCTCACGCCCTTGAGGGTTAATGGGCCACATTGATTGGCAATTATGTGTCTGACACCCCTAAGGGCTAATGAGCCCCTTAGATGGGTGATGATGTGAATCACGCCCCTTAGGGCTAATGAGCCCCTTTGATGGGCGATGATGTGTTTGATGCACCTTAAGGCTAATGAGACCCTTAGATAGGCGATTATGTGTCTGATGCCCTTTAAGGCTAATAAGCCCCTTAGATGGGCGACGATGTGTCTGACGCCCCTTTAGGATAATAAGGCCCTAGATAGGCGATGATTTGTCTGTCGCCCCTTCGGGCTAATGAGCCCTTTAGATGGGCGATGATGTGTCTAACGCTCCTTAAGGCTAATGAGCCCCTAGGATGGGCGATTGTGAGTCTAACGCCCCTTAGGGCAATTGAGCCCCTTGGATGGGAGATGATGTGTCTGACGCCCCTTAAGGCTAATGAACCCCTTGGATGGGCGATAATGGGTCTGTTGCCCCTTAAGGCTAATAAGCCCCTTTGATGGGCGATCATATTTCTAACGCCCCTTAGGGATAATGAGCCCCTTAGATGGGTGATGATGTGTGTGACACCCCTCATGGCTAATGAGCCACTTGGATGGGCAATAATTTGTCTAATGCCCCTTGGGGCTAATTAGCCCCTTAAGTGGGCGATAATGTTACTGATGCCCCTTAGGGCTAATGAGCCCTTTAGATGGGCGATGATGTGTCTAACTCCCCTTATTGCTAATGAGCCCCTAGGACGGGCGATTATGTGTTTAAATCCCCTTAAGGGCAATTGAGCACCTTAGATGGGCGATGATGTATTTGACGCCCCTTAGTGCTAATGAGCCCCTTGGATGGGCGATGATATGTCTGATGCCCCTAAGGGCTAATGAGCCCCTTAGATGGGCGATGATGTGTCTGACGCCCCTTAGGGCTAATGAGCCCCTTGTATGGGCGATGATGTGTCTAAAGCCCTCTGGATGGGCGATGATTTGTCTGACGCCCCTTAGGGCTAATGAGCCCCTTGGATGGGCTATGATGTGTTTGTTGCCCCTTAGATAGGCGATGATGTGTCTAACGCCCATGAGGGCTAATGAGCCCCTTGGATGGGTGATGATGTGTATTACACCCCACAGGGCTATTAGGACCCCTTAGATGGGCGATGATGTGTCTGACGCCCCTTAGGGTTAATGAGCCTCTTAGATGGGCGATGATGTTTCTGACGCCCCTAAGGGCTAATGAGCCCCTTGGATGGGCGATGATGTGTCTAAGGCCCCTTAGGGCAATTAAGCCCGTTTGATGGGCGATGATCTGTTTGACGCCCCTTAGGGCTAATGAGCCCCTTCGATGGGCTATGATGTGTTTGTTGTTCCTTAGGGCTAATGAGCCTCTTAGATAGGCGATGATATGTCTAACGCCCATGAGGACTAATGAGCCCCTTGGATGGGTAATGATGTGTCTTACACCCCACAGGGCTATTTAGACCATAGGATAGGCGATTATGTGTCTTACGCCACTTAGGGCAATTGAGCCCCTTTGATTGGCGATAATGTGTCTTACGCCCCTTAGTACTAATGACTACCTTGGATAGGCGATGATGTGTCTAATTCCCCTTAGGGCTAATGGGCCCCTTGGATTGCCGATGATGTGTCTGACACCACTCAGGGCTAATGATCCCCTTAGATGGGTAATGATTTGTATAATGCCCCTTAAGGCTAATAAGCCCCTTAGATGGGCGATCATGTTTCTAACGCCCCTTAGGCATAATGAGCCCCTTGGATAGGTGATGATGTGTCGGATACCCCTCATGGCTAATGAGCCACTTGGATGGGAAATAATTTGTCTGACGTCTCTTAGGGCTAATGAGGCCCTTAGGTAGACGATGATGTGACAGATGCCCCTTAGGGCTAATGAGCCCCTTAGATGGGCGATGATGTGTCTGACGCCCCTTAGGGCTAATGAGCCACTAGGATGGGCGATTATGTGTCGAACGCCCCTTAGGGCAATTGAGCCCCTTTGATGGGAGATGATGTGTTTGACGCCCCTTAGGTCTAATGAGCCCCTTGGATGGGCGATGATATGTCTGATGCCCCTTAGGGCTAATGAGCCCCTTAGATGGGCGATGATGTGTCTAACGCCCCTGAGGGCTAATGAGCCCCTTGGATGGGCGATGATGTGTCTGATTCCCCTTAGAGCTAATGGGCCCCTTGGATTGGCGATGATGTGTCTGACACCACTCAGGGCTAATGAGCCCCTTAGATGGGTAATGATTTGTATAATGCCTCTTAGGGCTAATGAGCCCCTTAGATGGGCGATGATGTTTCTCACGCCCCTTAGGGCTAATGAGCCCCTTGGATGGGCGATAATGAGTCTGATGCCCCTTAAGGCTAATAAGCCCCTTTGATGGGCGATCATGTTTCCAACGTCCCTTAGGGATAATGAGCCCCTTGGATGGGCGATGATGTGTCTGACACCCCTCATGGCTAATGAGCCCCTTGGATAGGCAATAATTTGTCTGACGCCCCTTATGGCTAATGAGCCCCTTACACTAGTAGAAAAATAGCTAAGGGCACCAGTTCAAACCCGGCTTAAGGCACCAGTTTGAACCGGTGCCTATGTGGGGGTTTCCAATTACCCCCCTTTTTGGCACTTGTTCAAAACCGGTGCCATAAAACGGTTTTGGCATCGGTTAACCGGTGCCTTAAATATTTCCGCGAAATATTTTTTTTTTAGTGGAAGCTATTTTAGGCACTGGTTGTGCCTTTTTGGGTTTTTTTTTTTAATTTTTTCTTGCAATAATAAAAAAAAATAATATAAAAACTAGCCTCAGAAATACAACTCATACAAAAATAAATGGCAAAATACGGAGTCTTGAAATTGTTATATTCAAGATTAAAACGTAAATCACATTATATTTAACCATTAAAATGTTATTGTACAATACGAAAAAAAAAATTACAATGAATTATAATGAAATTCAACTCAGAAATTGATATTGTAAAACATTTAAAATAAAAAAAATTACAACATCAAAACAATATTCCAAAATCATAGTCTTGAATCCTTGTTGCATGAGGGGTCTGGATTGAGGAGTTCCCTCCTTCTGTTGCTGCTGATGTAGCATTTGATGTAACCTGATCTTTTGCTCCTTTTTAATAATACTAGCAGCTTTCGTAAAAAAAAATAAAAATAAAAATAAAACTAAAACCCAGAAATTGTTAAAACTAAAAAAAAAAAAAAAAACGAGAAACAATAATTTAACCCAGAAAACTCATGCATGAAAGAGAAAGAGAAATCAACGAACCCAGCAAATCTACGAACTCCAATTACCCCCCGAAAATCAATCAAACCCAACAATCAAATAAACCCAGCAAACCTAGAAAATCAAATTAACCCCAAATCTGATGTGAATTATTGATCCGAAAATCAACAAAACACAAGGGATATGTTTAAGTCTAATTCTATACAGCAATTGATCGCAATCTGATGTGAATTATTGATCCGAAAATCAACAAAACACAAGGGATATGTTTAAGTCTAATTCTATACAGGAAATCCACCAAGAATTAAACAAAAACTAAGATTAATCAATTAAGAATCCACCTAATTAATCAATCCAAACGAATGTTTTAACTAAAACAAGCAAAACAGCAATTGATCGCAATCAACCAAAACTCAAGTATGCAACTTAAGAAATAAATCTGAATATTAATCTATATGTATGTTTATTCGTGTGTTTACAGCCCTATTTATAAGACTTAGTTTACCTAGGAAGATTAGGACAAGTCCCTAATTCAATCCTAATTAAACTAGAATTCTAACTTGCTTGAAGAGCAAGCACCTTGGCGCACAAGCATACACCAAACTGATTTATTTTGCTAACTAACTGATTTTTAAAGCAACTAAATAAATGAATAAAAATTAAAGAACTAAATAAAGATTAAAGATCCTAATGCTTGAACCAAGAAAAACCCTTTCAAGTGAAAGGTAAAAACTTGTAAGCAAAATCTAAGTAAAGAAAATTCAAGAAAGTTCAAGAAAGTGAACTAGACCCCAAGAAAAGTCACTAAGCAAACCGTGGCTTTGCTTTGATATCCAAGAAAGTGTCCATGCAATGCTTGGCTTGAATCAATGTTTAGGGACAAGCTATCTTGATGCATGATAAGCAAATCTTCGAAGTTCTCCATGCTTAGACTTGCATCATCCTCCTCTTCTTCGAAAGAATTTGTCGTCAAATCTCGAAGTTCTTCATCAGGAATATACTTAGCCAAATCGCCAACATTGAATGTAGAACTAACTCCATATTCTCCCGGAAGTTCTAACTTATAAGCATTGTCATTGATCTTCTCAATAATCTTGAAAGGACCTTCACTTCTAGGCATCAACTTATTCTTGCGTTTTCCTGGAAATCTTTCCTTTCTCAAATGTAACCATACCAAGTCTCCAACAGTGTAACTTTGTTGCTTTCTATGCTTGTTTGCTCTAGCTTTGTACATGTCATTTACTTTCTCTATTCTTGTTCGAACTTGAGCATGTAATTTCAGCATACTCTTCAACTTAGACTCGGCATCTTTGTGAATTAACTCACCCTTAGGCAATGGAACAAGATCAATTGGAAGTTTCGGATTGACTCCATAGACTACCTCAAAAGGACTATGTTTGGTAGCATATGTAGGTGATCTATTATAAGCAAACTCCGCATGAGCTAACTTGATGTCCCAATCCTTTTGTGTCTTACTCACTAACCCACGCAAAAGCGCACCAAGAGTACGATTAGTAACCTCGGTTTGTCCATCAGTTTGTGGATGGTAAGATGTACTAAAGAGCAATTTAGTTCCCACAAGCTTCCATAAAGACTTCCAAACGAAACTCATGAACTTTGTATCTCGATCACTCACATTAGTAGGAATAAGCCAAGTTTTAATAGCCTCTACTTTCGAATGATCAACTGAAACTCCATCTTTTGATACAACATAACCAAGAAAAGTAACACTAGGCACTAAGAAGTAGCATTTTTCAAGCTTAGCATAGAGTTTCTTCTCTCTTAACACTTCAAACACACTTGTTAGATGATTTAAATGATCATGCAAATTTTTAGAGTATATCAGAATATCATCTAAATAAACAACAACAAACTTGCCAAGGAAAGGTTTAAGTACCTCATGCATCAACCTCATGAAAGTGCTAGGTGCATTAGTGAGTCCAAACGGCATCACCAACCATTCATACAACCCTAACTTAGTCTTGAATGCTGTTTTCCACTCATCTCCTTCTCTCATTCGAATTTGATGATAACCACTCATAAGATCAATCTTAGAAAACAACTGTGAACCATGTAGTTCATCAAGTAGATCATCTAATCTTGGAATAGGAAATCGGTATTTGATAGTGATGTTATTCACACTCCTACTATCAATACACATGCGCCAAATCCCATCTTTCTTTGGGACAAGTAAAGTAGGCACGGCACAAGGGCTCATACTTTCCCTCACGTATCCTCTAGCCATAAGCTCTTCAATTTGCCTTTGCAATTCCTTTGTTTCTTCCGGATTACTTCTATAGGCTGCCTTATTAGGTAATGGTGCTCCCGGAATCAAGTCAATTTAATGCTCTATCCCACGAATAGGAGGTAGTCCCGGAGGTAATTCCTTAGGAAAAACATCCTTGAATTCTTCTAAAACAGATTCCAATTCATACGGCCTCTTTGCTTGTTTATCTTGATCAATTCGAATCTCATTAGAAACAAGTATATATACCACATTGTTGCTGCAAATTTCTTTTTCTAATTCCCTCTCACTAATCAAATAAGAATTCTTCGAATTAGAGGTAACATTAGAAGACTTGTTGCTTATCAAAGGTTTTAAAGCAACCGGTCTCTCTTTTTCTCCTTTTCTCACAACATACACATTAGTCCTTCCATCAAACTTCACAAATCTATCATATTGCCAAGGACGGCCTAATAGTATATGACAAGCATCCATAGGACAAACATCACACAAAACTTTATCATGAAATTTACCAATTGAAAAGGAGATTAAGGCTTGTTTAGTTACCTTAACATCACTCGAATTATTAAGCCAATG
Source organism: Chenopodium formosanum (assembly GCA_024500155.1). Taxonomy (NCBI): domain Eukaryota; kingdom Viridiplantae; phylum Streptophyta; class Magnoliopsida; order Caryophyllales; family Amaranthaceae; genus Chenopodium; species Chenopodium formosanum. The sequence continues at coordinate 42,195,511 of CM044877.1, read as the reverse complement.
AAGCTTATAAGGGCTTGGATGTTCAGTAGTTGGCCACTTCAATTTGTCTACCAAAGTAGTAGATACCACATTAGTGCAACTCCCCGTGTCTATGATCATATCACACAACCTATCTTCTACCTTGCACCTTGTAAGAAAGATTTTCTCCCTTTGATTGTTTTCCATAGGTACGGTTTTAGAGTGTAGTGCCCTTCTTAGAACCAAACTTTGACCATGAGTCTCGGGATAAATTTCGTCAATATGCCCCTCCTCTTCTTCAAAGTTTTCCTCTTCGTTCTTTTCTTCATAGTCACTACCTTGCTCACACTTAGCTTGTTCTTGTTCCCACTCTTGAGCAGTCATTACTCTTTTTGATGGACAATTAGTTGCAATGTGACCAACACTACCACACTTGAAGCACTTCCTATCTTCAACAAGCTTTTTAGGAGCTTCAAACTTTGATTTAGTCTCCGTGTAGTTCGAACTAGAACCACTTTTCTCCAAGCTGTTCTTCTCAAAAGGTTTAGTGAAACCTTTTACAAAGGGCTTAGTGTACGTCCCTTTCTTCCCCTTTATCTGTTTTTCAACTTTCAAAGCTACCTTGCAAGCATCCTCAAAGGACCAATATTGTTGCAATTCAACTTTTTCAGCAATATTATCATTCAACCCCGAAATAAATCTAGCAATCTTATGCTCAACAATCTCTTCTAAGCCACATAGCATGCATAACTTTTCAAATTCACCAATATAATTCTCAACAGTCATAGAATTTTGTTTAAAAAGTTGCATCTTAAGATAAACATCTTGAATATAATCACTAGGTACGAACCTTTTTTTCATGTGCTTCTTGAGTTGTTCCCAAGTTGAGATTCTTGCACGCCCCTCCTTATGCCTCTTCTTCTTTAGATTATCATACCAAAGACTAGCATAACCGGTCAGTTTTAATTCAGCCAATTTGTATCTTTTCCTTTCATCATACTCCTTGTAATCAAAGAGTGTCTCGGCCCTTCTAATCCACTCAAAGTATTTTTCAGGTTCATTCATACTCCCATTGAATTCGGGAAGATCTAATCTAAGGTTCCTATCATCATCCTTTGGTCGATCTCTCCTCCTAGGCCTTGGTGATTCATCACTTGAGGAATAATTATTTCGTGGCCTCCTTGGGTTCCTCCTTGGTTGTTCTTCCTCACTTGAACCAGAATTAGGGTTAGAATTCCCTTTCCTTGAAGAATCTCCAGCAAGAGTATCAAGCCTTTTTAATATCTCATCCATCCTTGCTGCCAACTCGTCAATTCGCCTATCTCTTCTAAGATTTTGAGCCTGTTCTAAGGTTAATCCCCTTTGAACTTGTGGAACCTCCTCGTCACTCATGATTCCTACACAAACCAAGTCAGTTTATGCAAAAATCTTGATTAAAAGATCGAATCTTGAAGGAAAACTAGGCAACACAAAAACCGGACTCCCATCCGCAAATCAGTGCACGAACACCAAATGTTTTAGGCTGTGTAGAACGCGTTACTCAACTAAAAATTATGAAATTTTATATGGTGATAGCTGGACGTTTTTAGAATTCAATGCAAAAAGAATCACTCAAAAGTTCCCAGCCAATTGTTCCCAGTTTAATTTTTTCCGAAGTTGCGTAACTTGGCTCTGATACCAAAGATGATGTGAATTATTGATCCGAAAATCAACAAAACACAAGGGATATGTTTAAGTCTAATTCTATACAGGAAATCCACCAAGAATTAAACAAAAACTAAGATTAATCAATTAAGAATCCACCTAATTAATCAATCCAAACGAATGTTTTAACTAAAACAAGCAAAACAGCAATTGATCGCAATCAACCAAAACTCAAGTATGCAACTTAAGAAATAAATCTGAATATTAATCTATATGTATGTTTATTCGTGTGTTTACAGCCCTATTTATAAGACTTAGTTTACCTAGGAAGATTAGGACAAGTCCCTAATTCAATCCTAATTAAACTAGAATTCTAACTTGCTTGAAGAGCAAGCACCTTGGCGCACAAGCATACACCAAACTGATTTATTTTGCTAACTAACTGATTTTTAAAGCAACTAAATAAATGAATAAAAATTAAAGAACTAAATAAAGATTAAAGATCCTAATGCTTGAACCAAGAAAAACCCTTTCAAGTGAAAGGTAAAAACTTGTAAGCAAAATCTAAGTAAAGAAAATTCAAGAAAGTTCAAGAAAGTGAACTAGACCCCAAGAAAAGTCACTAAGCAAACCGTGGCTTTGCTTTGATATCCAAGAAAGTGTCCATGCAATGCTTGGCTTGTATCAATGTTTAGGGACAAGCTATCTTGATGCATGATAAGCAAATCTTGAAGTTCTCCATGCTTAGACTTGCATCACAATCAACCAAAACTCAAGTGTGCAACTTAAGAAATAAATCTGAATATTAATCTATGTATATTTATTCGTGTGTTTACAGCCCTATTTATAAGACTTAGTTTACCTAGGAAGATTAGGACAAGTCCCTAATTCAATCCTAATTAAACTAGAATTCTAACTTGCTTGAAGAGCAAGCACCTTGGCGCACAAGCATACACCAAACTCCTTGGAGAACAAGCACACGCCTAAACTGATTTATTTTGCTAACTAACTGATTTTTAAAGCAACTAAATAAATAAATAAAAATTAAAGAACTAAATAAAGATTAAAGATCCTAATGCTTGAACCAAGAAAAACCCTTTCAAGTGAAAGGTAAAAACTTGTAAGCAAAATCTAAGTAAAGAAAATTCAAGAAAGTTCAAGAAAGTGAACTAGACTCCAAGAAAAACCACTAAGCAAACCGTGGCTTTGCTTTGATATCCAAGAAAGTGTCCATGCAATGCTTGGCTTGAATCAATGTTTAGGGACAAGCTATCTTGATGCATGATAAGCAAATCTTCGAAGTTCTCCATGCTTAGACTTGCATCATCCTCCTCTTCTTCGAAAGAATTTGTCCTCAAATCTCGAAGTTCTTCATCAGGAATATACTTAGCCAAATCGCCAACATTGAATGTAGCACTAACTCCATATTCTCTCGGAAGTTCTAACTTATAAGCATTGTCATTGATCTTCTCAACAATCTTGAAAGGACCTTCACTTATAGGCATCAACTTATTCTTGCGTTTTCCTGGAAATCTTTCCTTTCTCAAATGTAACCATACCAAGTCTCCAACAGTGTAACTTTGTTGCCTTCTATGCTTGTTTGCTCTAGCTTTGTACATGTCATTTACTTTCTCTATTCTTGTTCGAACTTGAGCATGTAATTTCAGCATACTCTTCAACTTAGACTCGGCATCTTTGTGAATTAATTCACCCTTAGGCAATGGAACAAGATCAATTGGAAGTTTCGGATTGACTCCATAGACTACCTCAAAAGGACTATGTTTGGTAGCATATGTAGGTGATCTATTATAAGCAAACTCCGCATGAGCTAACTTGATGTCCCAATCCTTTTGTGTCTTACTCACTAACCCACGCAAAAGCGCACCAAGAGTACGATTAGTAACCTCGGTTTGTCCATCAGTTTGTGGATGGTACGATGTACTAAAGAGCAATTTAGTTCCCACAAGCTTCCATAAAGACTTCCAAAAGAAACTCATGAACTTTGTATCTCGATCACTCACATTAGTAGGAATAGGCCAAGTTTTAATAGCCTCTACTTTCGAATGATCAACTGAAACTCCATCCTTTGATACAACATAACCAAGAAAAGTAACACTAGGCACTAAGAAGTAGCATTTTTCAAGCTTAGCATAGAGTTTCTTCTCTCTTAACACTTCAAACACACTTGTTAGATGATTTAAATGATCATGCAAATTTTTAGAGTATATCAGAATATCATCTAAATAAACAACAACAAACTTGCCAAGGAAAGGTTTAAATACCTCATGCATCAACCTCATGAAAGTGCTAGGTGCATTAGTGAGTCCAAACGGCATCACTAACCATTCATACAACCCTAACTTAGTCTTGAATGCTGTTTTCCACTCATCTCCTTCTCTCATTCGAATTTGATGATAACCACTCATAAGATCAATCTTAGAAAACAACTTTGAACCATGTAGTTCATCAAGTAGATCATCTAACCTTGGAATAGGAAATCGGTATTTGATAGTGATGTTATTCACACTCCTACTATCAATACACATGCGCCAACTCCCATCTTTCTTTGGGACAAGTAAAGTAGGCACAGCACAAGGGCTCATACTTTCCCTCATGTATCGTCTAGCCATAAGCTCTTCAATTTGCCTTTGCATCTCCTTTGTTTCTTCCGGATTACTTCTATAGGTTGCTTTATTAGGTTATGGTGCTCCCGGAATCAAGTCAATTTGATGCTCTATCCCACGAATAGGAGGTAGTCCCGGAGGTAATTCCTTAGGAAAGACATCCTTGAATTCTTCTAAAACAGATTCCAATTCATACGACCTCTTTGCTTGTTTATCTTGATCAATTCGAATCTCATTAGAAACAAGTATATATACCACATTGTTGCTGCAAATCTCTTTTTCTAATTCCCTCTCACTAATCAAATAAGAACTCTTCGAATTAGAGGTAACATTAAAAGACTTGTTGCTTATCAAAGGTTTTAAAGCAACCGGTCTCTCTTTTTCTCCGTTTCTCACAACATAGACATTAGTCCTTCCATCAAACTTCACAAATCTATCATATTGCCAAGGACGGCCTAATAGTATATGACAAGCATCCATAGGACAAACATCACACAAAACTTTATCATGAAATTTACCAATTGAAAAGGAGATTAAGGCTTGTTTAGTTACCTTAACATCACTCGAATTATTAAGCCAATGAAGCTTATAAGGGCTTGGATGTTCAGTAGTTGGCCACTTCAATTTGTCTACCAAAGTAGTAGATACCACATTAGTGCAACTCCCCGTGTCTATGATCATATCACACAACCTATCTTCTACCTTGCACCTTGTAAGAAAGATTTTCTCCCTTTGATTGTTTTCCATAGGTACGGTTTTAGAGTGTAGTGCCCTTCTTAGAACCAAACTCTCACCATGAGTCTCGGTATCAATTTCGTCAATATGCCCCTCCTCTTCTTCAAAGTTTTCCTCTTCGTTCTCTTCTACATAGTCACTACCTTGCTCACACTTAGCTTGTTCTTGTTCCCACTCTTGAGCAGTCATTACTCTTTTTGATGGACAATTAGTTGCAATGTGACCAACACTACCACACTTGAAGCACTTCCTATCTTCAACAAGCTTTTTAGGAGCTTCAAATTTTGATTTAGTCTCCTTGTAGTTCGAACTAGAACCACTTTTCTCCAAGCTGTTCTTCTCAAAAGGTTTAGTGAAACCTTTTACAAAGGGCTTAGTGTACGTCCCTTTCTTCCCCTTTATCTGTTTTTCAACTTTCAAAGCTACCTTGCAAACATCCTCAAAGGACCAATATTGTTGCAATTCAACTTTTTCAGCAATATTATCATTCAACCCCGAAATAAATCTAGCAATCTTATGCTCAATAATCTCTTCTAAGCCACATAGCATGCATAACTTTTCAAATTCACCAATATAATTCTCAACAGTCATAGAATTTTGTTTAAAAAATTGCATCTTAAGATAAACATCTTGAATATAATCACTAGGTACGAACCTCTTTTTCATGTGCCTCTTGAGTTGTTCCCAAGTTGAGATTCTTGCACGCCCCTCCTTATGCCTTTTCTTCTTTAGATTATCATACCAAAGACTAGCATAACCGGTCAGTTTTAATTCAGCCAATTTGCATCTTTTCCTTTCATCATACTCCTAGTAATAAAAAAGTGTCTCGGCCCTTCTAATCCACTCAAAGTATTTTTCAGGTTCATTCATACTCCCATTGAATTCGGGAAGATCTAATCTAAGGTTCCTATCATCATCCTTTGGTCGGTCTCTTCTCCTAGGCCTTGGTGATTCATCACTTGAGGAATAATTATTTCGTGGCCTCCTTGGGTTCCTTCTTGGTTGTTCTTCCTCACTTGAACCAGAATTAGGGTTAGAATTCCCTTTCCTTGAAGAATCTCCAGCAAGAGTATCAAGCCTTTTTAATATCTCATCCATCCTTGCTGCCAACTCGTCAATTCGCCTATCTCTTCTAAGATTTTGAGCCTGTTCTAAGGTTAATCCCCTTGGAACCTGTGGAACCTCCTCGTCACTCATGATTCCTACACAAACCAAGTCAGTTCATTCAAAAATCTTGATTAAAAGATCGAATCTTGAAGAAAAACTAGGCAACACAAAAACCGGACTCTCAACCGCAAATCAGTGCACAAATACCAAACGTTTGAGGCTGTGTAGAACGCGTTACTCAACTAAAAATTATGAAATTTTATATGGTGGTAGCTGGACGTTTTTAGAGTTCAATGCAAAAAAAAATAACGTAAAAATTCCCAGCCAATTGTTCCCAGTTTAATTTTTCCCGAAGTTGCGTAACTTGGCTCTGATACCAAAGATGATGTGAATTATTGATCCGAAAATCAACAAAACACAAGGGATATGTTTAAGTCTAATTCTATACAGGAAATCCACCAAGAATTAAACAAAAACTAAGATTAATCAATTAAGAATCCACCTAATTAATCAATCCAAACGAATGTTTTAACTAAAACAAGCAAAACAGCAATTGATCGCAATCAACAAAAACTCAAGTATGCAACTAAAGAAATAAATCTGAATATTAATCTATGTATATTTATTCGTGTGTTTACAGCCCTATTTATAAGACTTAGTTTACCTAGGAAGATTAGGACAAGTCCCTAATTCAATCCTAATTAAACTAGAATTCTAACTTGCTTGAAGAGCAAGCACCTTGGCGCACAAGCATACACCTAACTCCTTGGAGAACAAGCACACGCCTAAACTGATTTATTTTGCTAACTAACTGATTTTTAAAGCAACTAAATAAATAAATAAAAATTAAAGAACTAAATAAAGATTAAAGATCCTAATGCTTGAACCAAGAAAAACCCTTTCAAGTGAAAGGTAAAAACTTGTAAGCAAAATCTAAGTAAAGAAAATTCAAGAAAGTTCAAGAAAGTGAACTAGACTCCAAGAAAAACCACTAAGCAAACCGTGGCTTTGCTTTGATATCCAAGAAAGTGTCCATGCAATGCTTGGCTTGAATCAATGTTTAGGGACAAGCTATCTTGATGCATGATAAGCAAATCTTCGAAGTTCTCCATGCTTAGACTTGCATCATCCTCCTCTTCTTCGAAAGAATTTGTCCTCAAATCTCGAAGTTCTTCATCAGGAATATACTTAGCCAAATCGCCAACATTGAATGTAGCACTAACTCCATATTCTCTCGGAAGTTCTAACTTATAAGCATTGTCATTGATCTTCTCAACAATCTTGAAAGGACCTTCACTTATAGGCATCAACTTATTCTTGCGTTTTCCTGGAAATCTTTCCTTTTAATTTTTGGCACCGGTTTGAGCTGAACCGGGCAATAATTTGTCTGATGCCCCTTAGGGCTAATGAGCCCCTTAGGTGGGCGATGATGTGAATGATGCCCCTTAGGGCTACTAAGCCCCTTAGATGGGCGATGATGTGTCTGACGCCCCTTAGGGCTAATGAGCCCCTTGGATGGGCAATGATATGTCTGATGCCCCCTAGGGCTAATGAGCCCCTTAGATGGCGAAGATGTGTCTGACGCCCCTTAGGGCTAGTGAGCCCCTTGGATGGGCTATGATGTGTTTGTTGCCCCTTACGACTAATGAGCCCCTTAGATAGGCGATGATGTGTCTAACGCCCATGAGGGCTAATGAGCCCCTTGGATGGGTGATGATGTGTCTTACACCCCACATGGATATTAAGACCCTAGGATGGGCGATTATTTGTCTAACGCCCCTTAGGGAAAGTGAGCCCCTTGGATGGGCGATGATGTGTCTTACGCCACTTAGTACTAATGACTTCCTTGGATGGGCGATGATGTGTCTGATTCCCCTTAAGGCTAATGGGCCTTTTGGATTGGCGATGATGTGTCTGAGACCACTCAGGGCTAATGAGCCCCATAGATGGGTAATAATTTGTTTAATGCCCCTTAGGGCTAATGAGCCCCTTAGATGGGCGATGATGTGTCTCACCCCCCTTATGGCTAATGAGCCCCTTGGATGGGGGATAATGGGTCTGATGCCCTTTAAAGCTAATAAGCACCTTATATGGGCGATCATGTTTCTAACGCCCCTAAGGGATAATGAGCCCCTTAGTTGGGCGATGATGTGACTAATGCCCCTTAAAGCTAATAAGCCCCTTAGATGGGCGATGATATGCCTGACGCCCCTTAGGGCTAATGAGCCCCTTGGATGTGCGATGTTGTGTCTCACGCCCCTTACGTCTAATGAGCCCCTTAGTTGGGCGATGATGTGTCTGATGGCCCTTAAGGCTAATGAGCTCCTTAGATGGGCGATCATGTGTCTAACACCCCTTAGGGCTAATAAGCCACTTGGATGGGCGATCATGTGTCTGACACCCCTCAGAACTATTGAGCCCCTTGGATGGACAATGATTTGTCTAACGTCCCCTAGGGCTAAGGAGCCCCGTAGATGGGCGATGATGTGTCTGATTCTCTTTTAGGCTTATGAGCCCCTTAGATGGGCGATGATGTGTCTGACGCCCCTTTGGGCTAATATGCCCCTTGGATGGGCGATGATTTCTCAGACGTACCGTTGGGCAAATGATCCCTTTAAATGGGCGATGATGTGTCTAACGCTCCTTAGGGCTAATGAGCTCCTTGGATGGGCGGTGATGTGGCTGATGCCCCTTAGGGCTATTGAGCCCTTTGATGGGCGATGATGTGTCTGACGCCCCTTAGGGCTAATGAGTACGTTGGATGGGCGATTATGTGTCTAACGCCCCTTCGGGCAATTGAGCCCCTTGGATGGGCGATGATGTGTCTGACACCCCTTAGGGCTAATGAGCCCCTAGGACTAGTGATGATCTGTCTTACGCCCCTGAGGTCTAATGGGCCCCATTGATTAGCAATTATGTGTCTTACACCCCTCAAGGCTAATGAGCCCCATGGATGGGCGATGATGTTTCTCACGCCCCTTACGGCTAATGAGCCCCTTGGATGAGCGATAAAGGGTCTGATGCACCTGAAGGTTAATGAGCCCCTTAGATAGGCGATCATGTGTGTAACGCCCCTTAAGGCTAATGAGCCCCTTGGATGGGCAATGATGTATCTCACGCCCCTTAGGACTAATGATGCCCTTTGATGGGCGATGATGCGACTGATGCCCCTTAGGGCTTATGAGCCCCTTAGATGGGCGATGATGTGTCTGATGCCCCTTAGGGCCAATGAGCCCCTTGGATGGGCGATTATGTGTCTAACGCCCCTTAGGGCAATTGATCCCCTTGGATGGGCGATGATTTTTCTTACGCCCCTTAGGGCTATTGAGCCCCTTAGATGAGCTATGATGTGTTTGTTGCCCCTTAGGGCTAATGAGCCCCTTAGATAGACGATGATGTGTCTGACGCCCATTAGGGCTAATGAGCCCCTTGGATGGGTGAAGATGTGTCTAACACCACTCAGGGCTAATAAGCCCGTTAGATGGGTAATGATTTGAATAATGCCCCTTCAGGCTAATGAGACCTTTAGATGGGCGATGATGTGCCTAACGCTCCTTAGGGCTAATGAGCCCCTTGGATGGGCGATGATGTGACTGATGCCCCTTAGGGATAATGAGCCGCTTAGATGGGCGATGGTGAGTTTGACGCCCCTTAAGGGTAATGAGCACCTTGATGGGCGATTGTGTATCTAACGCCCCTAAAGGCAATTGAGCACCTTGGATGGGCGATGATGTGACTGACGCCCCTTAGAGCTAATGAGCCCCTTGGATGGGCGATGATGTGTCTGACACCCTTTAGGGATGATGAGCTCCTTGGACTAGCGATGATGTGTCTCACACCCTTGAGGGCTGATGGGCCCCATTGATTAGCAAATATGTGTCTTACACCCCTCAAGGCTAATGAGCCCCTTGGATGGGCGATGATGTGTCTCACGCGCGTTAGGGCTAATGAGCCCCTTGGATGGGCGATAATGGGTCTGATGCCCCTTAAGGCTAATAAGCCCCTTAGATAGGAGATCATGTTTCTAACGCCCCTTAGTTATACTGAGCCCCTTAAATGGGTGATGATGTGTCTGACACCCCTTATGTTGTAGCCAAGCCTAACAACTTGGTTATGGACATTTCTTTGGTTCAAGATGTAGCATCATGTATTGGTGCTATGCATTCTATCCATGGGCAGCAAGATATTCAATCCCTTGAATTTCTTGTTGTTCTTATTAACTAGTTTATTCTAGTTCTTTTTATGCTTTGAATAAATTGTAAACTTTAGTCATTTTAAGTTTGCAAATTAGTTATATTTTTCTTAGTTCTTTTTAGCTTATTTTAGTTCAAAAATATTGTCACATTCACACAAAAGTACAAGTGCAAAAGATACATCAAAATGGCAGCCATTTAAGCTTGGAATCCGAAATTCTTTTACAAGGAATTTCAAAGCTTTGACTTGGGAGTTACAATCAGTTTTCAAAGAGGAATTACAAGCCATTACAAGCCTTAACTTCAGCCTTCAAGTGGCCGTTGATATCAGTCAACATTGGAGCATCTTAAGCCTTAATTTCAGCCTTCAATTGGCTGTTTAATTCAGTCAGCTTTTGGAGCATTTAAAGGACGTCCAAGTACACCCTTGTCCACATACATTCAAGCTTATTTCAAGGCTTGAACCAAGGAAGAGTTACACTTCTTTGCTGTTTGAATTTGGGCGTGAATATTGGAGGAAATACATCTCCAACTTGCTGCTTGGATGGGCGTGAATTAAGGGGAGTTACACTCTCTTAATTCTTATTTTATTTCAGCCTTAATTTGGAGGTTATAAGCCACCATTTTCTCTTTGATGTATCTAGTTAATTAAGGCTTCTTTTATTAATGTATCTAGACAACAAAAAGCTGATTTGTACTTAGCTTTAGTTTAGGCGTGTAACAAGTGAGCTAAACAGCCACTTAAATTAGCTTGTACTTAAGGATGCTTGTTTACTATAAATAGCAAGCAAATGTGAATGAAAAAAGCAGATTATTCAAACATAAAAAAACTTGTCTTACATTCGTTTCTTGGATTAGAAACAAAACCTGAAATTCTTGGATTTGGAATTTCGTTTCCTTTGCTTAGTTAGCTAGTTTAGGCTACTTGTTGGCTTGTGATCTTAGGAACCCAAAACGTTTCTTAGTGGTGTGACTTTATCTAAGAAACCTTTGGTTCTTAGCCTTATCTATCCCTTGGTTTATCCCTTGTGTATTTCGAGTGTTACTCCAAATATACAACACCTTATGCCTAAAGAGCCCCTTGGATGGGTAATAATTAGTCTAACGCCCCTTAGAGCTAATGAGTCCCATAAGTGGCTGATGATGTGACTGATAACCCTTAGGGCTAATGAGCCCCTTAGATGGGCGATGATGTGTCTGACGCCCCTTATGATGGCAAACTCGATGCTGATGAGTTTGTAGAATGGTTAAGAACGGTGGAGAGAGTGTTTGACTATAAGCAAACACCGGAAGAGAAAAAGGTGAAAATTGTGGCCTTGAAGCTACGAAAATATGCCTCAACTTGGTGGGCTAGTGTGTGCGCCAAGAGGGAAAGGCAAGACAAAGAAAAAGTGAGATCATGGGTTAAGATGAAGAAATTGTTGAAACAAAAGTTTCTTCCCACATACTATGTGCAAGAAAACTTTTCAAAATTCCATAACCTTAAGCAAGGTACGAAATCAGTAGAGGAATATGCTAGGGAGTTTGAAGGATTTGTTATGAAGTGTGGAGTAGAGGAAGATGAGCCTCAAACTTTGGTTCGGTTCCTAGGCGGACTTGACCCAAAAATAGCCAATGTGGCCGAACTACACCCTTACACCACCCTTGAAGAGCTCATTATCTTAGCACATAAGATTGAGCAGCAACAAAAAGCAAGAGGCAAAAGTGAATCATCACGTTTTGCATCTCAAACCTCATTTCCCCAAAGAAAACAAACATCCAATTTCCCACCTTTCAAACCCACATCCAATCAGCCTACTTCTAAACCACCTTCACAAAACACCCAAAATTCCAACCCAAAACCAGCCCCAAGAAGATGCTTTAGGTGTCAAGGCCTTGGACATATGGCTAGTGATTGTCCAAATAAAAAAATTGTTACTTTGGTAGAGTATGAAGAGGAGAACGAATTAGAGGTTGAAGAGGACAGCAATCTTGAAGAGAATGATGAGTATGCGTGCCTAGGTCCGGATGAAGGAGAATGCTTGGTGGTTCGACGTACGCTTAGCAATATGTTGGACCAAGAAGGGAGCTTGCAACGTGAGGCAATCTTTCACACTCGTTGCACCATTGGTGGAAAGGTATGCACTTTGATTATTGATGGAGGTAGTTGTACCAATGTAGCTTCGCAAGTTATGGTAGACAAGTTGAAAATGAAAACTATCCCTCATCCTAAACCATATAAAATTCAATGGTTAAGTCATAGTAAAGGGATTCATGTCACACAACAAGTCTTGTTATCATTTAGCATTGGTAAAACTTATGAGGAAGAATTATGGTGTGATGTTGTGCCTATGGATGCATGTCATGTTTTACTTGGTAGACCTTGGTTATTTGATAGGCGTGTGATGCATGATGGTTACAAAAACACCTACTCCTTTTCTAAGGATGGAAAGAAAATTGTCCTTACCCCTTTAATCCTCAAAAATGATCACCCCATATCCACGCCTCCCACTTCCCTCACCACTCTCATAAAATCTGAATTCCATGAATATAGAGTTCACAAACACTTCATTTTGAGCCAACTTGATACCCCCTCTCAACCGTCCAAAGAAGAAAACCACCCACTCCTCACCTCTCTTCTCAAAACCTATTCCCATGTTTTCCCCAAAGATATCCCTCACGGATTACCCCCAAAGCGTGACATCCAACACAAGATTGATCTTGTACCCGGATCCATGCTCCCAAACAAACCAGCCTATAGAACCAATCCCAAAGAAACCGAGGAAATTAGAAGACAAGTGGAGGAATTGTTATCGAAGGGTCTTATTCGTAAGTCTCTTAGTCCATGTGCTTGTCCTACTTTGATTGTACCTAAGAAAAATGGAGAATGGAGAATGTGTGTTGATAGTAGGTCAATCAATAAAATCACTATCAAGTACCGGTTTCCTATTCCAAGGTTGAATGATTTACTTGATGATTTGCATGGTTCTAAAGTGTTCTCTAAAATTGATTTGAGAAGTGGCTATCATCAAATTCGAATTTTCGAAGGAGATGAATGGAAGACCGCTTTCAAGACAAAGGAGGGCCTCTATGAGTGGCTTGTGATGCCATTTGGTTTGTCTAATGCACCATCTACATTTATGCGCCTTATGAATCAGGTTATGCAACCTTTCATGGGTAAATTTGTTGTAGTCTATTTTGATGATATTTTGGTGTATAGTAGGGAAGAAGAAGAGCATGCTATGCATTTGCAACAGGTTTTTGAAGCCCTTGCCCGTGAGCAACTATATGGTAACTTAGAGAAGTGTCATTTTTTCACTTCCCAAGTTATTTTTCTTGGTTTCAAAGTTTCATCTCAAGGCATAGAGGTTGATGAAAAGAAAGTTGCTGCAATTCGTGAGTGGCCCACGCCACAAACAATTCAACAAGTTCGTAGTTTTCATGGACTTGCTTCTTTCTATAGGAGATTTGTGCGAAATTTTAGTACTCTCATGGCACCTATCACCGAGCTAACTAAAAATCAGAAGTTAGTTTGGAATGATAAGGCTCAAAAGGCCTTTGATGAGGTAAAACATCAACTTACTAGTGCACCTATTCTTTCTTTACCTAACTTTGATGAAGTTTTTGAAGTAGAATGTGATGCTAGTGGAGTTGGTATTGGTGCTGTTTTGTCACAAGTTGGGCGTCCCCTTGCCTACTTTAGTAAAAAACTCAATGAAGCACAACGGAAGTATAGCACCTATGATAAGGAGTTCTTTGCTCTTGTTCGTGCTTTGGACCATTGGAGACATTACCTCATTTCCAAGGAGTTCATCCTTCATTCAGATCATGAAGCTCTCAAATATCTTCAAAGCCAACAAAAACTCCAACCACGCCATGCCAAATGGGTGGAGTATTTGCAAGCTTTTCATTTTGTGATCAAGCATAGGAGAGGCGCCATGAACAAAGGAGCTGATGCACTTTCAAGGAGATACACACTCTTGAATTCTTTCAAGGCAAAAGTGATTAGTGTTGAAGATGTGAAAGCAAGTTACAAAAATGATCATGACTTTGGTGATTTATTTCTAAAATGTTCTAATCATGCTTACAAAGATTATTACATTTTAGATGGCTATTTGTTCAAAGGAAACAGGTTGTGCATTCCAAGATCAAGCCTAAGAGAATCTCTTATCAAAGAGTTTCATGAAGGAGGAATGGCGGGACACTTTGGCATAGAGAAGACTACTCTTCTTGTGCAAGAGTACTTTCATTGGCCTAGATTGGTTCGTGATGTGGAGTTTATTGTGAAAAGATGCGTGGTTTGTCAAAAGGCCAAGAGTCATAGTCTTCCACAAGGCTATCTTTTGCCCTTACCTATTTCGCAAGCTCCATGGGAAGATGTTAGTCTTGATTTCGTTGTGGGACTTCCTATGACCCAACGAAAGAAAGATTCCATTATGGTTGTTGTGGACCGTTTTTCTAAAATGGCTCATTTTATTTCTTGTCATACAACTTATGATGCTACTCATGTTGCTAACTTGTTTTTCAATGAGATTGTTCGTTTGCATGGTGTACCTAAATCCATGGTGAGTGATCGTGATCCAAAATTTCTAAGTCATTTTTGGCTTACATTATGGAGGAAGATGGGCACGAAATTGAACTTTAGCACTTCAAGTCATCCTCAAACGGATGGTCAAACCGAAGTGACTAATAGAACTTTGGGAACTTTGTTGCGAACTTTGGCTACTAAACGTCCCAAGCAATGGGAAGAGATGCTCCCTCATGCGGAGTTTGCTTACAACAGAGTGCCTAGCAAGACAACCGGTTTGAGTCCTTTTGAAGTTGTGTATGGATTCAACCCTTGTACTCCTATTGATCTTGCTCCCATTCCCTCACCTAACAAGTTTAGTCATGATGCCGAGGTGCGTGCCAAAGCAATCAAGTCTATGCATGAGCAAGTTCGTTCTCGAATTGAACAAACTAATGCAAAGACTAAAGCCTACTATGACAAGAAGAGAAAGGAGGTCCGTTTTCAACCTGGTGATTTGGTTTGGATTCATCTTCGAAAGGAAAGATTTCCTTCCAAGCGGCGTTCCAAGGTTAGTCCTCGTAGTGATGGTCCATTTGCTATTGTTGAAAAGGTGAATGATAATGCTTACAAAGTTGAGTTGCCCGGAGATTATGGTGTTTCTAGCACCTTTAATGTGGCTGATTTATCACCTTACTATGATGAGTTTGAAGAGTTGCCGAGTTTGAGGGCAAACTCTTTTAAAGAAGGGGGGAATGTTGTAGCCAAGCCTAACAACTTGGTTATGGACATTTCTTTGGTTCAAGATGTAGCATCATGTATTGGTGCTATGCATTCTATCCATGGGCAGCAAGATATTCAATCCCTTGAATTTCTTGTTGTTCTTATTAACTAGTTTATTCTAGTTCTTTTTATGCTTTGAATAAATTGTAAACTTTAGTCATTTTAAGTTTGCAAATTAGTTATATTTTTCTTAGTTCTTTTTAGCTTATTTTAGTTCAAAAATATTGTCACATTCACACAAAAGTACAAGTGCAAAAGATACATCAAAATGGCAGCCATTTAAGCTTGGAATCCGAAATTCTTTTACAAGGAATTTCAAAGCTTTGACTTGGGAGTTACAATCAGTTTTCAAAGAGGAATTACAAGCCATTACAAGCCTTAACTTCAGCCTTCAAGTGGCCGTTGATATCAGTCAACATTGGAGCATCTTAAGCCTTAATTTCAGCCTTCAATTGGCTGTTTAATTCAGTCAGCTTTTGGAGCATTTAAAGGACGTCCAAGTACACCCTTGTCCACATACATTCAAGCTTATTTCAAGGCTTGAACCAAGGAAGAGTTACACTTCTTTGCTGTTTGAATTTGGGCGTGAATATTGGAGGAAATACATCTCCAACTTGCTGCTTGGATGGGCGTGAATTAAGGGGAGTTACACTCTCTTAATTCTTATTTTATTTCAGCCTTAATTTGGAGGTTATAAGCCACCATTTTCTCTTTGATGTATCTAGTTAATTAAGGCTTCTTTTATTAATGTATCTAGACAACAAAAAGCTGATTTGTACTTAGCTTTAGTTTAGGCGTGTAACAAGTGAGCTAAACAGCCACTTAAATTAGCTTGTACTTAAGGATGCTTGTTTACTATAAATAGCAAGCAAATGTGAATGAAAAAAGCAGATTATTCAAACATAAAAAAACTTGTCTTACATTCGTTTCTTGGATTAGAAACAAAACCTGAAATTCTTGGATTTGGAATTTCGTTTCCTTTGCTTAGTTAGCTAGTTTAGGCTACTTGTTGGCTTGTGATCTTAGGAACCCAAAACGTTTCTTAGTGGTGTGACTTTATCTAAGAAACCTTTGGTTCTTAGCCTTATCTATCCCTTGGTTTATCCCTTGTGTATTTCGAGTGTTACTCCAAATATACAACACCTTATGCCTAAAGAGCCCCTTGGATGGGTAATAATTAGTCTAACGCCCCTTAGAGCTAATGAGTCCCATAAGTGGCTGATGATGTGACTGATAACCCTTAGGGCTAATGAGCCCCTTAGATGGGCGATGATGTGTCTGACGCCCCTTAAGGCTAATGAGCCCCTAGGATGGGCGATTATGTGTTTAACGCCCCTTAGGGCAATTAAGCCCCTTAGATGGGCGATAATGTATCAGACGCCCCATAGGGCTAATGAGCCCCTTGGATGGAGATGATATATCTGATGCCCCTTAGGGCTAATGAGCCCCTTAGATAGGCGATGATGTGTTTAACGCCCCTGAGGGCTAATGAGCCCCTTAGACTAGCGACGATGTGTCTCACGCCCTTGAGGGCTAATGAGCCCCATTGATTGGCAATTATGTGTCTGACATCCCTAAGGGCTAAAGAGCCCCTTGGATGTGCGATGATGTGTCTCACTCCCCTTAAGGCTAATGACCCCTTTAGATGGGCGATAATGTGTCTGATGCCCCTTAAGGCTAATGAGCCCCATATATGGGCGATGATGTGTCTAACGCCCCTTTGTGCTAATGAGCCCCTTGGATGGGCGATGATGTGTCTAACACCCCTCACGGCTAATAAGCCCCTGGGATGGGCAATGATTTGTCTAACTCCCCTTAAGGCTAATGAGCCCTTTAGATGGGCGATGATGTGTCTGATGCCCTTTAAAGCTAATGAGCCCCTTAGATGGGCGATGATGTGTCCTACGCCCCTTTAGGCTGATGAGCTCCTTGGATGGGCAATGAATTGTCAGACGCCTCATCGGGCAAATGAGCCCTTTAGATGGGCGATGATGTGTCTAACGCTCCTTAGGGCTAATGAGCCCCTTGTATTGGCGATGATGTGACTAATGCCCCTTAGGGCTAATGAGCACCTTAGATGGGCGATGATGTGTCTGACGCCCCTTAGGGCTAATGAGCCCCTTGGATGGGGGATTATGTGTCTAACGCCCCTTAGGGAAATTGTGCCCCTTGGATTTGCGATGATATGTCTGACGCCCCTTAAAGCTAATGAGCCCCTTGGATTGGCGATGATGTGTTTGACACCCCTTGGGGTTAATGAGCCCCTTGCAGTAGTGATGATGTGTCTCACGCCCCTTAGGGCTAATGGGCCCCATTGATTGGTAATTATGTGTCTTACATCCCTCAAGGCTAATGAGCCCTAGAATGGGCGATGATATGTCTCACGCCCCTTAGGGCTAATGAGCCCCTTGGATGGGCGATAATGGGTCTGATGCCCTGTAAGGCTAATGAGCCACTTAGACGGGCGACAATGAGTCTTACGCCTCTTTGGGATAATATGCCCCTTGGATGGGCGATGATTTATCTTACGCCCTATAAGGCTAAGTAGCCCCTTAGATGGGCGATGATGTTACTAATGCCCCATAGGGCTAATGAGCTACTTAGATGGGCGTTGATGTGTCTGACACCCCTTAGGGCTAATGAGCCCCTTGGATGGGCGATTATGTGTCTAACACCCCTTAGGGCAATTGAGCCCCTTGGATGGGCGATGATTTGTCTAACGCCCCTTGGATGGGCTATGATGTGTTTGTAGCCCCTTAGGCCTAATGAGCCCCTTAGAAAGGCGATGATGTGTCTAACGCCCATGAGGGCTAATGTGCCCCTTTAATGGGTGATAATGTGTCTTACACCCCTCAAGGCTATTAAGACCCTAGGATGGGCGTTCATATGTCTAATGCCCCTTGAGCTCCTAGGATGGGCGATGATGTGTCTGACACCTCTCAAGGCTGACAAGCCCCTTGGATGGGTAATGATTTGTTTAATGACCCTTAGGGCCAATGAGCCTCTTAGATGGGCGATGATGTGTCTGATTCTTTTTAATGCTAATGAGCCCCATAGATGGGCGATGATGTGTTTGACGCCCCTTTAGGCTAAAGAGCCCCTTGGATGGGCGATGATTTGTTTTACGCCCCTTCGGGCTAATGAGCCCTTTAGATCCGCGATGATGTGTCTAATGAGCCCCTTGGATGGGCGATAATGTTACTGATGCCCCATAGGACTAATGAGCCCCTTAGATGGGCGATGATGTGTCTAACGCCCTTTAGTGCAATTGAGCCCCTTGGATCGGCGATGATTTGTCTGACGCCCCTAAGGGCTAATGAGCCCCTTGGATGGGATATGATGTGTTTTTTGCCCCTTGGGGCTAATGAGCCCCTTAGATAGGCGATGATGTGTCTAACGCCCATGAGGGCTAATGAGCCCCTTTAATGGGTGATGATGTGTCTAACACCACTCTAGGCTAATGAGCCCGTTAGATGGGTAATGATTTGTATAATGCCCCTTCAGGCTAATGAGCCCTTTAGATGGGCGATGATGTGTCTAACGCTCCTTAAAGCTAATGAGCCCCTTGGATGGGCGATATTGGGTCTAATGCCCTTTAAGGCTAATAAGACCCTTAGATAGGCGATCATGTTTTTAACGCCCCTTAGTAATAATGAGCCCCTTGGATGGGTGATTATGTGTCTGACACCCCTCATGGCTAAAGAGCCCCTTGGATTGGCAATAATTTGTCTGACGCCCCTTAGGGCTAATGAGCCCCATAGGTGGGCAATGATGGGACTGATGCCCCTTGGGGCTAATGAGCCCCTTAGATGGGCGATGATGTGTCTGATGCCCCTTAGGGTTAATGATCCCCTAGGATGGGCGATTATGTGTTTAACGCCCCTTAGGGCAATTGAGCCCCTTAGATGGGTGATGATGTATCTGACGCCCCTTAGGGCTAATGAGCCCCTTGGATGGGAGATAATATGTCTGATGCCCCTTAGTGATATTGAGCCCCTTAGATGGGTGATGATGTGTCTAACGCCCATGAGGAATAATGAGCCCCTTGGACTAGCGATGAGGTGTCTCACGCCCTTGAGGGATAATGGGCCCCATTGATTGACAATTATGTGTCTGACACCCCTTAGGGCTAAAGAGCCCATTGGAAGTGCGAAGATGTGTCTCACAACCCTTAGGGCTAATGAGCCCCTTAGACGGGCGATGATGTGTCTGATGCCCCTTAAGGCTAATGAACCCCTTATATGGGTGATGATGTGTCAAACGCCTCTTTGGGCTAATGAACCCCTTGGATGGGCGATGATGTGTCTGACACACCTCACGGCTAATGAGCCCCTTGGATGGGTAATGATTTGTCTAACGCCCCTTAGGGCTAATGAGCCCTTTAGATGGGCGATGATGTGTCTGATGCCCTTTAAAGCTAATGAGCCCCTTAGATGGGCGATGATGTGTCTTACGCCCCTTTGGGCTAATGAGCCCCTTGGATGGGCGATAATTTGTCTGATGCCCCTTAGGGGTAATGAGCCCCTTAGATGGGCGATGATGTGTCTAACGCCCTTGAGGGCTAATGAGACCCTTCGACTAGCGATGATGTGTCCCACGCCCTTGAGGGCTAATGGGCCCTTGAAATTGGCAATTATGTGTCTGACACCCCTAAGGGCTAAAGAGCCCCTTGGATGTGCGATGATGTGTCTCACGCCCCTTAGGGCTGATAAGCCCCTTAGATGGGCGTTGATGTGTCTGATGCCCCTTAAGGCTAATGAGCCCCTTAGATGGGCGATCATGTGTCTAACACCCCTTAGAGCTAATAAGCCCGTTGGATAAGTGATCATGTGTCTGACACCCCTAAGGGCTAATGAGCCCCATGGATGGACAATGATTTGTCTAACGCCCCTTAGGGCTAATGAGCCCCTTAGATGGGCGATGATGTGTCTGATGCTCTTTTTGGCTAATGAGCCCCTTAGATGGGCGATGATGTGTCTGACGCCCCTTTATGCTAATGAGCCCCTTGGATGGGCGATGATTTGTCAAACGTACCATCGGGCAAATGATCCCTTTAGATGGGCGATGATGTGTCTAACGCTCCTTATGGATAATGAGCTCCTTGGATGGGCGATGATGTGAGTGATGCCCATTAGGGCTAATGAGCCTCTTAGATGGGCGATGATGTGACTGACGCTCCCTAGGGCTAATGAGTACCTTGGATGGGCGATTTTGTGTCTAACGCCCCTTAGGGCTATTGAGCCCCTTGGATTGGCGATGATGTGTCTGACGCCCCTTAGAGGTAATAAGTCCCTTGGATGGGCGATGATGTGTATGACACCCCTTAGGGCTAATGAGCCCCTTGGACTAGTGATGATGTGTCTCACGCCCCTGAGGGCTAATGGGCCCCATTGATTGGCAATTATGTGTGTGACATTCCTAAGAGCTAAAGAGCCCCTTGGATGTGCGATGATGTGTCTCACTCCCCTTAGGGCTAATAAGCCCTTTAGATGGGCGATAATGTGTCTGATGCCCCTTAAGGCTAATGTGCCCCTTATATGGGCGATGATGTGTTTAACGCCCCTTTGGGGTAATGAGCCCCTTGGATGGGCGATGATGTGCCTAACACCCCGCACGGCTAAAGAGCCCCTTGGATGGGCAATGATTTGTCTAACTCCCCTTAGGGCTAATGAGCCCTTTAGATGGGCGATGATGTGTCTAATGCCCTTTAAAGCTAATGAGCCCCTTAGATGGGCGATAATGTGTCTTACGCCGCTTAAGGCTGATGAGCTCCTTGGATGGGCGATGATATGTCTAACGCTCCTTAGGGCTAATAAGCCCCTTGGATTGGCGATGATGTGACTAATGCCCCTTAGGGCTAATGAGCACCTTAGATGGGCGACGATGTGTCTGACGCCCCTTAGGGCTAATGAGCCCCTTGGATAAGGGATTATGTGTCTCACGCCCCTTAGGGCTAATGGGCCCCATTGATTGGCAATTATGTGTCTTGCGCCCCTCAAGGCTAATGAGCCCTAGAATGGGCGATGATATGTCTCACGCCCCTTAAGGCTAATGAGCCCCTTGGATGGGGGATAACGGGTCTGATGCCCCGTAAGGCTAATGAGCCTCGTAAATGGGCGATCATGAGTCTAACGCCTTTTTGGGATAATATGCCCCTTAGATAAGCGATGATTTATCTTACGCCCCTTAAGGCTAAGTAGCCTTTTAGATGGGCAATGATGTAACTGATGCCCCTTAGGGCTAATGAGCTGCTTAGATGGTCGTTGATGTGTCTGAAACCCCTTAGGGCTAATGAGCCCATTGGATAGGCGATTATGTGTTTAACACCCCTTAGGGCAATTGAGCCCCTTGGATGGGCGATGATTTGTCTAACGCCCCTTGGATGGGCTATGATTTGTTTGTAGCCCCTTAGGCCTAAGGAGCCCCTTAGATAGGCGATGATGTGTCTAACGCCCATGAGGGCTAATGTGCCCCTTTGATGGGTGATGATGTGTCTTACACCCCTCAAGGCAATTAAGACCCCAGGATGGACGATTATGTGTCTAACTCCCCTTAGGGCAATTGAGCCCCTTGGGTGGGCGATGATGTGTCTTACGCCGCTTAGTATTAATGACCACCTTAGATGGGCGATGATGTGTCTGATGCCCCTTAGGGCTAATGGGCACCTTGGATTGGCGATGATGTGTCTGACACCACTTAGGGCTAATGAGCCCCTTAGATGGGTAATGATTTGTATAATGCCCCTTAGGGCTAATGAGCCCCTTAGATAGGTGATGATGTGTCTGACGCCTCTTAGGGCTAATGAGCCCATTGGATGGGCGATGATGTGTCTCACGCCCCTTAGTGCTAATGAGCGCCTTGGATGGGTTATGATGTGAATGATGCCCCTTAGGGCTAATGAGCCCCTTGTACTAGCGATGATGTGTCTCACGCCCTTGAGGGCTTATGGGCCCCATTGATTGGCAATTATGTGTTTGGAACCCCTAAGGGCTAATGAGCCCCTTGGATGTGTGATGATGTGTCTCACGCCCCTTAAGGCTAATAAGCCCCTTAGATGGGCGTTCATGTGTCTAACGCCCCTTAGGACTAATGAGCTCCTTGGATGGGCGATGATGTGTCTTACACCCCTCAAGGCTGCCAACCCCTTTGGATGGGTAATGATTTGTTTGATGACCCTTAGGGCCAATGAGCCCCTTAGATGGGCGATGATGTCTCTAATTCTCTTTAAGGCTAATGAGCCCCATAGATGGGCGATGATGTGTCTAACGCTCCTTAGGGCTAATGAGCCCCTTGGATGGGCGATAATGTGACTGATGCCCCTTACGGCTAATGAGCCCCTTAGATGGGCGATGATGTGTCTAACGCCCTTTAGGGCAATTGAGCGCCTTGGATGGGCGATGATTTGTTTGACGCCCCTTAGGGCTAATGAGCCCCTTGGATGGGCTATGAAGTGTTTATTGTAACATACTCAAGGTCTTTGTAATGCCAAAGTGACCAGCAATTCCTCCCCCATGAGCTTCTCTAACAACTAGCTCTCTAATAGAACACTTAGGAAGACAAAGTCGATTTCCTTTGAAAAGAAAACCATCTTGCAGCAAATAAGATCCCACGGTTCCTTTAGAACATTCTTCAATCAATGTAGCAAAATCATCATCACCTTTGTAGTATTCTTTGATCAATTCAAAACCAAGTAGCTTGCTATTTAGAACTCCAATCAAAGTGTATCTTCTAGATAATGCATCAGCCACAACATTCGATTTCCCTTCTTTGTACCTTGAAGAAAAATTAAATGATTGTAAAAATTCAACCCACGTAGCATGTCTAGGATTGAGCTTTTGTTGTCCATGTATGTACTTCAATGCTTCATGATCAGAATGCAACACAAAGTGATTAGGTCGGAGATAATGGCTCCAATGATCTAAAGCTCTAACAATGGCATAAAACTCTTTATCATAAGTAGAATAGTTCAATTGAGCTCCTCCCAATTTCTCACTGAAATATGCAATAGGCCTCTTCTTTTGGAGTAAAACTGCTCCAATTCCAACTCCACTAGCATCGGTTTCAACTTCAAAAGGACTTGAGAAATCTGGTAACGCAAGTATAGGTGCTTCACATAGCTTCTTTTTAACCAACTCAAACGCACTTTGAGCTTCTTTAGTCCATTCGAATTTACCCTTGTCCTTCTTCAAACATTCGGTCATAGGCGCCACAATACTTGAGAAATTCTTGACAAATCTTCTATAGAACAAAGCTAGACCATGAAAAGACCTTACTTCACTCATATTAGTAGGAATAGGCCAAGTTTTAATAGCCTCTACTTTCGAATGATCAACTGAAACTCCATCTTTTGATACAACATAACCAAGAAAAGTAACACTAGGCACTAAGAAGTAGCATTTTTCAAGCTTAGCATAGAGTTTCTTCTCTCTTAACACTTCAAACACACTTGTTAGATGATTTAAATGATCATGCAAATTTTTAGAGTATATCAGAATATCATCTAAATAAACAACAACAAACTTGCCAAGGAAAGGTTTAAGTACCTCATGCATCAACCTCATGAAAGTGCTAGGTGCATTAGTGAGTCCAAACGGCATCACCAACCATTCATACAACCCTAACTTAGTCTTGAATGCTGTTTTCCACTCATCTCCTTCTCTCATTCGAATTTGATGATAACCACTCATAAGATCAATCTTAGAAAACAACTTTGAACCATGTAGTTCATCAAGTAGATCATCTAACCTTGGAATAGGAAATCGGTATTTGATAGTGATGTTATTCACACTCCTACTATCAATACACATGTGCCAACTCCCATCTTTCTTTGGGACAAGTAAAGTAGGCAACGCACAAGGGCTCATACTTTCCCTCACGTATCCTCTAGCCATAAGCTCTTCAATTTGCCTTTGCATCTCCTTTGTTTCTTCCGGATTACTTCTATAGGCTGCTTTATTAGGTAATGGTGCTCCCGGAATCAAGTCAATTTGATGCTCTATCCCACGAATAGGAGGTAGTCCCGGAGGTAATTCCTTAGGAAAGACATCCTTGAATTCTTCTAAAACAGATTCCAATTCATACGGCCTCTTTGCTTGTTTATCTTGATCAATTCGAATCTCATTAGAAACAAGTATATATACCACATTGTTGCTGCAAATCTCTTTTTCTAATTCCCTCTCACTAATCAAATAAGAACTCTTCGAATTAGAGGTAACATTAGAAGGCTTGTTGCTTATCAAAGGTTTTAAAGCAACCGGTCTCTCTTTTTCTCCTTTTCTCACAACATACACATTAGTCCTTCCATCAAACTTCACAAATCTATCATATTGCCAAGGACAGCCTAATAGTATATGACAAGCATCCATAGGACAAACATCACACAAAACTTTATCATGAAATTTACCAATTGAAAAGGAGATTAAGGCTTGTTTAGTTACCTTAACATCACTCGAATTATTAAGCCAATGAAGCTTATAAGGGCTTGGATGTTCAGTAGTTGGCCACTTCAATTTGTCTACCAAAGTAGTAGATACCACATTAGTGCAACTCCCCGTGTCTATGATCATATCACACAACCTATCTTCTACCTTGCACCTTGTAAGAAAGATTTTCTCCCTTTGATTGTTTTCTATAGGTACGGTTTTAGAGTGTAGTGCCCTTCTTAGAACCAAACTTTGACCATGAGTCTCGGGATCAATTTCGTCAATATGCCCCTCCTCTTCTTCAAAGTTTTCCTCTTCGTTCTTTTCTTCATAGTCACTACCTTGCTCACACTTAGCTTGTTCTTGTTCCCACTCTTGAGCAGTCATTACTCTTTTTGATGGACAATTAGTTGCAATGTGACCAACACTACCACACTTGAAGCACTTCCTATCTTCAAAAAGCTTTTTAGGAGCTTCAAACTTTGATTTAGTCTCCGTGTAGTTCGAACTAGAACCACTTTTCTCCAAGTTGTTCTTCTCAAAAGGTTTAGTGAAACCTTATACAAAGGGCTTAGTGTACGTCCCTTTCTTCCCCTTTATCCGTTTTTCAACTTTCAAAGCTACCTTGCAAACATCCTCAAAGGACCAATATTGTTGCAATTCAACTTTTTCAACAATATTATCATTCAACCCCGAAATAAATCTAGCAATCTTATGCTCAACAATCTCTTCTAAGCCACATAGCATGCATAACTTTTCAAATTCACCAATATAACTCTCAACAGTCATAGAATTTTGTTTAAAAAGTTGCATCTTAAGATAAGCATCTTGAATATAATCACTAGGTACGAACCTTTTTTTCATGTGCCTCTTGAGTTGTTCCCAACTTGAGATTCTTGCACGCCCCTCCTTATGCCTTTTCTTCTTTAGATTATCATACCAAAGACTAGCATAACCGGTCAGTTTTAATTCAGCCAATTTGCATCTTTTCCTTTCATCATACTCCTTGTAATTAAAAAGTGTCTCGGCCCTTCTAATCCACTCAAAGTATTTTTCAGGTTCATTCATACTCCCATTGAATTCGGGAAGATCTAATCTAACGTTCCTATCATCATCCTTTGGTCGGTCTCTTCTCCTAGGCCTTGGTGATTCATCACTTGAGGAATAATTATTTCGTGGCCTCCTTGGGTTCCTCCTTGGTTGTTCTTCCTCACTTGAACCAGAATTAGGGTTAGAATTCCCTTTCCTTGAAGAATCTCATCCATCCTTGCTGCCAACTCGTCAATTCGCCTATCTCTTCTAAGATTTTGAGCCTGTTCTAAGGATAATCCCCTTGGAACTTGTGGATCCTCCTCGTCACTCATGATTCCTACACAAACCAAGTCAGTTTATGCAAAAATCTTGATTTAAAGATCGAATCTTAAAGGAAAACTAGGCAACACAAAAACCGGACTCCCATCCGCAAATCAGTGCACAAACACCAAATG
Source organism: Chenopodium formosanum (assembly GCA_024500155.1). Lineage (NCBI taxonomy): Eukaryota > Viridiplantae > Streptophyta > Magnoliopsida > Caryophyllales > Amaranthaceae > Chenopodium > Chenopodium formosanum. Next base: position 42,169,072 of record CM044877.1, on the reverse strand, counting down.
TTTGAGGCTGTGTAGAACGCGTTACTCAACTAAAAATTATGAAATTTTATATGATGATAGCTGGACGTTTTTAGAGTTCAATTCAAAAAGAATCACGCAAAAATTCCCAGCCAATTGTTCCCAGTTTATTTTTTTCTGAAGTTGCGTAATCTGGCTCTGATACCAAAGATGATGTGAATTATTGATCCGAAAATCAACAAAACACAAGGGATATGTTTAAGTCTAATTCTATACAGGAAATCCACCAAGAATTAAACAAAAACTAAGATTAATCAATTAAGAATCCACCTAATTAATCAATCCAAACGAATGTTTTAACTAAAACAAACAAAACAGCAATTGATGGCAATCAACCAAAAACTCAAGTATGCAACTTAAGAAATAAATCTGAATATTAATCTCTATGTGTCTATTCATGTGTTTACAGCCCTATTTATAAGACTTATTTTACCTAGGAAGATTAGGACAAGTCCCTAATTCAATCCTAATTAAACTAGAATTCTAACTTGCTTGAAGAGCAAGCACCTTGGCGCACAAGCATACACCAAACTCCTTGGAGAACAAGCACACGCCTAAACTGATTTATTTTGCTAACTAACTGATTTTTAAAGCAACTAAATAAATAAATAAAAATTAAAGAACTAAATAAAGATTAAAGATCCTAATGCTTGAACCAAGAAAAACCCTTTCAAGTGAAAGGTAAAAACTTGTAAGCAAAATCTAAGTAAAGAAAATTCAAGAAAGTTCAAGAAAGTGAACTAGACTCCAAGAAAAGTCACTAAGCAAACCGTGGCTTTGCTTTGATATCCAAGAAAGTGTCCATGCAATGCTTGGCTTGAATCAATGTTTAGGGACAAGCTATCTTGATGCATGATAAGCTAATCTTCGAAGTTCTCCATGCTTAGACTTGCATCACACCCCAAAGGGCTAAAGAGCCCCTTGGATGTGCGATGATGTGTCTCACGCCCCTTAGGGCTGATAAGCCCCTTAAATGGGCGATGATGTGTATGATGTCCCTTAAGGCTAATGAGCCCCTTAGATGGGCGATCATGTGTCTAACACCCCTTAGGTCTAATAAGCCCCTTGGATAAGCGATCATGTGTCTGACACCCCTTAGGGCTAATGAGCCCCTTGGATGGACAATGATTTGTCTAACGCCCCTTAGGGCTAATGAGCCCCTTAGATGGGCGATGATGTGTCAGATGCTATTTTAGGCTAATGAGCCCCTTCAATAAGCGATGATGTGTCTGACACCCCTTTGGGCTAATGAGCCCCTTGGATGGGCGATGATTTGTCAGACGTACCATCGGGCAAATGATCCCTTTAGATGGGCGATGATGTGTCTAACGCTCCTTATAGCTAATTAGCTCCATGGATGGGCGATGGTGTGACTGATGCCCATTAGGGCTAATGAGCCCCTTAGATGGGAGATAATGTGTGTCGCCCCTTAGGGCTAATGAGTACCTTGGATGGGCGATTATGAGTCTGACGCCCTTTAGGGCAATTGAGCCCTTTGGATTGGCGATGATGTGTCTGACGCCCCTTAGAGCTAATAAGTCCCTTGGATGGGCGATGATGTGTATGACACCTCTTAGGGCTAATGAGCCCCTTGGACTAGTGACGATGTGTCTCACGTTTCTGAGGGCTAATGGGCCCCATTGATTGGCAATTATGTGTCTTACACCCTTCAAGGCTAATGAGCCCCATGGATGGGCGATGATGTGTCTCACGCTCCTTAGGGCTAATGAGCCCCTTATATGGGCGATAATGGGTCTGATGCCCCTGAAGGCTAATGAGCCCCTTAGATGGGCGATCTTGTGTCTAACGCCCCTTAGGGCTAATGAGCCACTAGGATGGGCAATGATGTATCTGACGCCCCTTAGGACTAATGATGCCCTTTGATGGGCGATGATGTGACTGATGCCCCTTAGGGCTAAAGAGCCCCTTAGATGGCCGATGATGTGTCTGACGCCCCTTAGGGCTAATGAGCCTCTTGGATGGGCGATTTGTGTCTAACGCCCCTTAGAGCAATTGAGCCCCTTGGATGGGCAATGATTTTTCTGACGCCCCTTAAGGCTAATGAGCCCCTTAGAAGATCTATAATGTGTTTGTTGCCCTTTAGGGCTAATGAGCCCCTAAGATAGGCGATGATGTGTCTGACACCCGTTAGGGCTAATGAGCTCCTTGGACTAGCGATGATGTGTCTCACACCCTTGAGGGCTAATGGGCCCCATTGATTGACAAATATGTGTCTTACACCCCTCAAGGCTAATGAGCCCCTTGGATGGGCGATGATGTGTGTCACGCCCCTTAGAGCTAAAGAGCCCCTTAGATGGGCGATAATGGGTCTGATGCCCCTTAAGGCTAATAAGCCCCTTAGATAGGCGATCATGTTTCTAACGCCCCTTAGTTATATTGAGCCCCTTAGATGGTTGATGATGTGTCAGACACCCCTGATGCCTAGAGAGCCCCTTGGATGGGCAAAAATTTGTCTGACGCCCCTTAGGGCTAATGAGCCCCATAGGTGGGTGATGATGTGACTGATGCCCCTTAGGGCTTATGAGCTTCTTAGATGGGCGATGATGTGTCTGACACCCCTTAGGGGTAATGAGCCCCTTGGATGGGCGATTATGTGTTTAACGCCCCTATGGGCAATTAAGTACCTTAGATGGGCGATAATGTATCTGAAGCCCCGTAGGGCTAATGAGCCCCTTTGATGGCAGATGATATATCTGATGTCCCTTAGGGCTAATGAGCCCCTTAGATGGGCGATGATGTGTCTAACGCCCCTGAGGGCTAATGAGCCCCTTGGACTAGCGATGATGTGTCTCACACCCTTGAGGGCTAATGGGCCTCATAGATTGGCAATTATATGTCTGACACCCTTAATGGCTAAAGAGCCCCTTGGATGTGCGATGATGTGTCTCACTCCTCTTAGGGCTAATGAGCCCCTTAGATGGGCGATAATGTGTCTGATGCCCCTTAAGGCTAATGAGCCCCTTATATGGGCGATGATTTGTCTAACGCCCCTTTGGTCTAATGAGCCCCTTGGATGGGCGATGATGTGTCTAACACCCCTCACGGCTAATGAGCCCCTTGGATGGGCAATGATTTGTCTAACGCCTCTTAGGGCTAATGAGACCTTTAGATGGGCGATGATGTGTCTGATGCCAGCAAATGAGTCCCTTAGATGGGCGATGATGTGTCTTACGCCCCTTTAGGCTAATGATCCCCTTGGATGGGCGATGATTTGTCAGACGCCCCATCGGGCAAATGAGCCCTTTAGATGGGCGATGATCTGTCGAACGCTCTTTAGGGCTAATGAGCCCCTTGGATTGGCGATGATGTGACTAATGCCCCTTAGGGCTAATGAGCCCCTTAGATGGGCGATGATGTGTCTGGCGCTTCTAAGGGCTAATGAGGCCCTTGGATGGGTGATTATATGTCTAACGCCCCTTGGATAGACGATGATTTGTCTGACGCCCCTTAAAGCTAATAAGCCCCTTGGATGGGCGATGATGTGTCTGACACCCCTTGGGGTTAATAAGCCTCTTGCACTAGTGATGATGTGTCTCACGCCCCTTAGGGCTAATGGGCCCCATTGATTGGCAATTATGTGTCTTACACCCCTCAAGGCTAATGAGCCCTAGAATGGGCGATGATCAATCTCACGCTCCTTAGGGCTAATGAGCCCCTTGGATGGGCAATAATGGGTCTGATGCCCCGTAAGGCTAATTAGCCCCTTAAATGGGCGATCATGTGTTCAACGCCTCTTTGGGATAATGAGCCCCTTGGATGGGCGATGATTTGTCTTACGCCCCTTAAGGCTAACTAGCCCCTTAGATAGGCGATGATGTTACTGATGCCCCTTAGGGCTAATGAGCTCCTTAAATGGGCGTTGATATGTCTGACATCCCTTAGGGCTAATGAGCCCCTTGGATGGGCGATTATGTGTCTAACACTCCTTAAGGCAATTGAGCCCCTTGGATGGGCGATGATTTGTCTAACGCCCCTTGGATGGGCTATTATATGTTTGTAGCCCCTTAGGCCTAATGAGCCCCTTAGATAGGCGATGATGTGTCTAACGCCCATGAGGGCTAATGTGCCCCTTTGATGGGTGATGATATGTCTTACACCCCTCAAGGCTATTAAGACCCTAGGATGTGCGATTTTGTGTCTAACTCCCCTTAGAGCAATTGAGCCCCTTAGGTGGGCGATGATGTGTCTTACGCCCCTTAGTACTAATGACAACCTTTGATGGGCGATAATGTGTCTGATGCCCCTTAGGGCTAATGGGCACCTTGGATAGGCGATGATGTGTCTGACACCACTTAAGGCTAATGAGCCCCTTAGATGGGTAATGATTTGTATAATGACTCTTAGGGCTAATGAGCCCCTTAGATGGGTGATGATGTGTCTGACGCCTCTTAGGCTAATGAGCCCCTTGGATAAGCGATGATGTGTCTCACGTACCTTAGTGCTAAAGAGCGCCTTGGACGGGCTATGATATGACTGATACCTCTTAGGGCTAATGAGCCCCTTTGACTAGCGATGATGTGTCTCACGCCCTTGAAGGCTAATGGGCCCCATTGATTGGCAATTATGTGTCTGGAACCCCTAAGGGCTATTGAGACCCTTGGATGGGTGATGATGTGTCTCACGCCCCTTAGGGCTAATAAGCCCCTTAGATGGGGGTTCATGTATCTAACGCCCCTTAGGATTAATGAGCTCCTTGGATGGGTGATGATGTGTCTAACACCCCTCAAGGCTTATGAGCCCCTTGGATGGGTAATGATTTGTTTGATGACCCTTAGGGCCAATGAGCCCCTTAGATGGGCGATGATGTGTCTGATTCTCTTTAAGGCTAATGAGCCCCATAGATAGGCGATGATGTGTTTGACGCCCCTTTGGGCTAAAGAGCCCCTTTGATGGGCGATGATTTGTCTTACGCCCCTTCGGGCTAATGAGCTCCTTGGACTAGCGATGATGTGTCTCACACCCTTGAGGGCTAATGGGCCCCATTGATTGGCAAATATATGTCTTACACACCTCAAGGCTAATGAGCCCTTTGGATGGGCGATGATGTGTCTCACGCCCTTTAGGGCTAATGAGCACCTTGGATGGGCGATAATGGGTTTGATGCCCCTTCAGGCTAATAAGCCCCTTAGATAGGCGATCATGTTTTTAATGCCCCTTAGTTATAATGAGCCCCTTGGATGGGTGATGATGTGTCTGACACCCCTTATGCCTAAAGAGCCCCTTGGATGGGCAATAATTTGTTTGACGCCCCTTAGAGCTAATGATCCCCATAGGTGGGCGATGATGTGACTAATGCCCCTTAGGGCTAATGAGCTTCTTAGATGGGCGATGATGTGTCTGACGCCGCTTAGGGCTAATGAGCCCCTAAGATGGGCGATTATGTGTTTAACGCCTCTTAGGGCAATTAAGCCCCTTAGACGGGCGATGATGTATCTGACGCCCCTTAAGGCTAATGAGCCCCTTTGATGGGAGATGATATGTCTGATTCCTCTTAGGGCTAATGAGCCCCTTAGATGGGCGATGATGTGTCTAACGCCACTGGGGGGCTAATGAGCCCCTTGGACTAGCGATGATGTGTCTCACACCCTTGAGGGCTAATGGGCCCCATTTATTGGCAATTTTGTGTCTGACACCCTTAAGAGCTAAAGAGCCCCTTGGATGTGCGATGATGTGTCTCACTCCCCTTAGGGCTAATGAGCCCCTTAGATGGGCGATAATGTGTCTTATGCCCGTTAAGGCTAATGAGCCCCTTATATAGGCGATGATTTGTCTAACGCCCCTTTGGGCTAATGAGCCCATTGGATGGGCGATGTTGTGTCTAACACCCCTCACGGCTAATGAGCCCCTTGGATGGGCAATGATTTGTCTAATGCCTCTTAGGGCTAATGAGCCCTTTAGATGGGCGATGATGTGTCTGATGCCCTTTAAAGCTAATGAGCCCCTTAGATGGGCGATGATGTGTCATACGCCCCTTTAGGCTAATGAGCCCCTTGAATGGGCGATGATTTGTCAGACGCCCCATCGAGCAAATGAGCCCTTTAGATGGGCGATGATGTGTCTAACGCTCCTTAGGGCTAATGAGCCCCTTGGATTGACGACGATGTGAATGATGCCCTTAGGGCTAATGAGCCCCTTAGATGGGCGATGATGTGTCTGACGCCCCTTAGGGCTAATGAGCCCCTTGGATGGGTGATTATGTGTCTAACGCTCCTTAGGGAAATTGAGCCCCTTAGATTGACGATGATGTGTCTGACACCCCTTAAAGCTAATGAGCCCCTTTGATGGGCGATGATTTGTCTGACACCCCTTGGGGTTAATAAGCCCCTTCCACTAGTGATGATGTGTCTCACGCCCCTTAGGGCTAATGGGCCCCTTTGATTGGCAATTAGGTGTCTTACACCCCTCAAGGCTAATGAGCCTTAAAATGGGCGATGATGTGTCTCACGCTCCTTAAGGCTAATGAGCCGCTTAGATGGGCGATGGTGTGATTGACGCCCCTTAGGGCTAATGAGCCCCTTGATGGGCGATTGTGTATATAACGCCCCTTAAGACAATTGAGCCCATTGGATGGGCGATGACGTGTCTGACACCCCTTAGAGCTAATGAGCCCTTTGGATGGGCGATGATGTGTCTGACACCCCTTAGGGCTAATGAGCTCCTTGGACTAGCGATGATGTGTCTCACACCCTTGAGGGCTAATGGGCCCCATTGATTGGCAAATATGTGTCTTACACCCCTCAATGCTAATGAGCCACTTGGATGGGCGATGATGTGTCTCACGCCCCTTAAGGCTAATGAGCATGTTGGATGGGCGATAATGGGTGTGATGCCCCTTAAGGCTAATAAGACCCTTAGAAAGGCGATCATGTTTCTAACGCCCCTTAGTTATAATGAGCCCCTTGGATGGGTGATGATGTGTTTGTCACCCCTTATGCCTAAAGAGCCCTTTTGATGGGCAATAATTTGTCTGACGCCCCTTAGGGCTAATGAGCCCCATAGGTGGGCGATGATGTGACTGATGCCCCCTTGGGCTAATGAGCTTCTTACATGGGCGATGATGTATCTGACGCCTTTTAGGGCTAATGAGCCCCTAGGAAGGGAGATTATGTGTTTAACGCCCCTTAGGGAAATTAAGCCCCTTAGATGGGCGATGATGTATCTAACACCCCTTTGGGCTAATGAGCCCCTTTGATGGGAGATGATATGTCTGATTCCCTTAGGGCTAATAAGCCCCTTGGATGGGCGATAATGGGTCAGATGCCCCTTAAGGCTAATAAGCCCTTTAGATAGGCGATCATGTTTCTAACGCCTCTTTGGGATAATGAGCCCCTTGGATGGGCGATGATTTGGCTTATGCCCCTTAAGGCTAACTAGCCCCTTAGATGGGCGATAATGTTACTGATGCCCATTAGAGCTAATGAGCTCCTTAGATGGGTGTTGATGTGTTTGAGACCCTTTAGGGCTAATGAGCCCCTTGGATGGGCAATTATGAGTCTAACACCCCTTAAGGCAATTAAGCCCCTTGGATGGGCGATGATTTGTCTAACGCCCCTTGGATGGGCTATTATATGTTTGTAGCCCCTTAGGCCTAATGAGCCCCTTAGATAGGCGATGATGTGTCTAACACCCATGAGGGCTAATGTGCCCCTTTGATGGGTGATGATGTGTCTTACACCTCTCAAGGCTACTAAGACCTTAGGATGTGCGATTATGTGTCTAACTCCTCTTAGGGCAATTAAGCCCCTTGGGTGGGCGATGTTATGTCTTACGCCCCTTAGTACTAATTACCACCTTGGATAGACGATGATGTGTCTGATGCCCCTTAGGGTTAATGGGCACCTTGGATTGGCGATGATGTGTCTGACACCACTTAAGGCTAATGAGCCCCTTAGAAGGGTAATGATTTGTATAATGCCCCTTAGGGCTAATAAGCCCCTTAGATGGGTGATGATGTGTCTGATGCCTCTTTGGGCTAAAGAGCCCCTTTGATGGGCGATGATGTGTCTCACGCCCCTTAGTGCTAATGAGCGCCTTGGATGGGCTATGATGTGACTGACGCCCCATAGGGCTAATGAGCCCCTTTGACTAGCGATGATGTGTCTCACGCCTTTGAGGGCTAATAGGCCCTATTGATTGGCAATTATGTGTCTGGAATCCCTAAGGGCTAATTAGACCCTTGGATGGGTGATGATGTGTCTCACGCCCCTTAGGGCTAATAAGGACTAATGGGCTCCTTGGATGGGCGATGATGTGTCTGACACCCCTCAAGGCTAACGAGCCCTTGGATGGGTAATGATTTGTTTGATGACCCTTAGGGCCAATGAGCCCCTTAGATGGGCGATGATGTGTCTACACTCCTTAGGGCTAATGAGCCCCTTGGATTGGCGATGATGTGACTAATGCCCCTTAGGGCTAATGAGCCCCTTAGATGGGCGATGATGTGTCTGACGCTCCTTAGGGCTAATGAGCCCCTTGGATGGGCGATTATGTGTCTAACACCCCTTAGGGAAATTGAGCACCTTGGATTGGCGATGATGTGTCTGACGCCCCTTAAAGCTAATGAGCCCCTTGGATGGCAAATGATATGTCTGACACCCCTTGGGGTTAATGAGCCCCTTGGACTAGTGATGATGTGTCTCACGCCTCTGAGGGCTAATGGGCCCCATTGATTGACAATTATGTGTCTTACACTCCTCAAGGCTAATGAGCCCCAAGGATGGGCGATGATGTCTCTCACGCTCCTTAAGGCTAATGAGCCCCTTGGATGGGCGATAATGGGTCTGATGCCCCTTAAGGCTAATGAGCCCCTTAGATGGGCGATCATGTGTCTAACGCCCCTTTGGGATAATGAGCCCCTTGGATGGGCGATGATTTGTCTAACGCCCGTTAAGGCTAAAAAGCCCCTTAGATAGGCTATAATGTGATTGATGCCCCTCAGCGCTAATGACCTCCTTAGATGGGCGTTGATGTGTCTGACACCCCTTAGGGCTATTGAGCCCCTTGGATGGGGCGATTATCTGTCTAACACCCCTCAGGGCTATTGATCCCCTTGGATGGGCGATGATTTGTCTAACGCCCCTTGGATGGGCTATGATGTGTTTGTAGCCCCTTAGGCCTAATGAGCCCCTTAGATAGGCGATGATGTGTCTTACGCCCATGAGGGCTAATGTGCCCCTTGGATAGGTGATGATGTGTCACCCCTCAAGGCTATTAAGACCCTAGGATGGGCGATTATGTGTCTGACTCCCCTTAGGGCAATTGTGCCCCTTTGATGGGCGATGATGTGTCTTTTGCCCTTTAGTACTAATGACCACCTTGGATGGGCGATGATGTGTCTGATGCCCCTTAGGACTAATGCGCACCTTGGATTGGCGATGATGTGTCCGACACCACCCAGGGCTAATGAGCCCCTTAGATGGGCAATGATTTGTATAATGCCCCTTAGGGCTAATGAGCCCTTTAGATGGGTGATGATGTGTCTGACGCCTCTTAGGGCTAATGAGCACCTTGGATGGGCGATAATGTGCCTCACGCCCCTTAGTGCTAATGAGCGCCTTGGATGGGCTATGATGTGACTGATGCCCCTTAAGGCTAATGAGCCCCTTTGACTAGCGATGATGTGTCCCACGCCCTCGAGGGCTAATGGGCCCCATTGATTGGCAATTTAGTGTCTGGAACCCGTAATGGCTAATGAGCCCCTTGGATGGGTGATGATGTGTCTCACGCCCGTTAGGGCTAATGAGCCCCTTAGATGGGCGTTCATGTGTCTAACGCCCCTTAGGACTAATGAGCTCCTTGGATGGGCGATGATGTGTCTGACACCTCTCAAGGCTGACGAGCCCTTTTGACGGGTAATGATTTTTTTGATGACCGTTAGGGCCAATGAGCCCCTTAGATGGGCGATGATGTGTCTTATTCTCTTTAAGGCTAATGAGCCCCATAGATGGGCGATGATGTGTTTGACGCCCCTTTGGGCTAAAGAGCCCCTTGGATGGGCGATGAAGTATCTGACGCCTCTTAGGGCTAATGATCCCCTTGGATGGGCGATTGTGTGTTAAACGCCCCTTGGGCAATTGAGCCCCTTAGATGGAAGATGATATGTCTGATGCCCCTTAGGGCTAATGAGCCCCTTAGATGGGCGATGATGTGTCTAACGCCCCTTAGGGCTAATGAGCCCCTTGGACTAGCGATGATGTGTCTCACGCCCTTGAGGGCTAATGGGCCCCATTGATTGGCAATTATGTGTCTGAAACCCCTAAGGGCTAAAGAGCCTCTAGGATGTGCAATTATGTGTCTCATGCCCTTTAGGGCTAATGAGCCCCTTAGATGGGCGATGATGTGTCTGATGCCCCTTAAGGCTAATGAGCCCATTATATGGGCGATGATGTGTCTAACGCTCCTTTGGGCTAATTAGCCCCTTGGATAAGTGATGATGTGTCTGACACCCCTCACGCCTAATGAGCCCCTCGGATGGGCAATGATTTGTCTAACACCCCTTAGGGCTAATAAGCCCTTCAGATGGGCGATGATGTGTCTGATGCCCTTTGAAGCTAATGAGCCCCTTAGATGGGCGATGATGTGTCTTACGCCCCTATGGGCTAATGTTCCCCTTGGATGGGCGATAATTTTTCAGACGTCTCATCGGGCAAATGAGCCCTTTAGGTGGGCGATGATATGTCTAACGCTTCTTAAGGCTAGTGAGCCCCTTGGATTAACGATTATGTGACTGATGCCCCTTAGGGCTAATGAGCCCCTTAGATGGGCGATGATTTATCTGACGCCCCTTAGGGCTAATGAGCCCCTAGGATGGGCGATTATGTGTCTAACGCCCCTTGGATGGGCTATGATGTGTTTGTAGCGCCTTAGGCCTAATGAGCCCCTTAGATAGGCGTTGATGTGTCTAACGCCCATGAGGGCTAATGTGCCCCTTGGATGGGTGATGATGTGTCTTACACCCCTCAAGGTTATTAAGACCCTAGGATGGTCGATTATATGTCTAACTCCCCTTAAGGCAATAGAGCCCCTTGGATAGGCGATGATGTGTCTTACGCCCTTTAGTACTAATGACCACCTTGGATGGGCGATGATGTATCTGATGCCCTTTAGGGCTAATGGACATATTGGATTGGCGATGATGTGTCTGACACCACTCTGGGCTAAGTAGCCCCTTAGATGGGTATAGATTTGTATAATTCCCCTTAGGGCTAATGAGCCGCTTAGATGGGTGATGATGTGTCTGACTCCTCTTAGGGCTAATGAGCCCCTTGGTTGGCGATGATGTGTCTCACGCCCCTTAGTGCTAATGAGGTCCTTTGACTAGCGATGATGTGTCTCACGCCCTTGAGAGCTAATGGGCCCCATTGATTGGCAATTATGTGTCTGGAACCCCTAAGGGCTAATGAGCCCCTTAGATGGGCGTTCATGTGTCTAACGCCCCTTAGGACTAAGAGCTCCTTGGATAAGCGATGATGTGTTTGACACCCTTCAAGGCTGACGAGCCCCTTGGATTGGTAATGATTTGTTTGATGACCCTTAGGGCCAATGAGCCCCTTATATGGGCGATGATGTGTCTGATTCTCTTTAAGGCTAATAAGCACCATAGATGGGCGATGATGTGTTTGACGCCCCTTTGAGCTAAAGAGCCCCTTTAGATCCGCGATGATGTGTCTAACGCTCCTTAGGGCTAATGAGCCCCTTGGATGGGCGATAATGTGACTGATACCCCTTAGGGCTAATGAGCCCCTTAGTTGGGATATGATGTGTCTGACGCCACTTAGGGCTAATGAGCCCCTTGGATGGGCGATTGTGTGTCTAACGCCCCTTAGGGCAATTGAGCCCCTTGGATGGGCATTGATATGTCTGATGCCCCTTAGGGCTAATGAGCCCCTAGGATGGGAGATAATATTTTTGATGCCCCTTAGGGCTAATGAGCCCCTTAGATGGGCGATTATGTGTCTAACGCTCCTAAGGGCTAATGAGCCCCTTAGACTAGCGATGAGGTGTCTCACGCCCTTGAGGGCTAATGGGTCACATTGATTGGTAATTATGTGTCTGACACCCCTAAGGGCTAAAGAGCCCCTTGGATGTGCGAAGATGTGTCTCACGCCCCTTAGGGCTAATGAGCCCCTTAGATAGGCGATGATGTGTCTGATGCCCCTTAAGACTAATGAGCCCCTTATATGGGCAATGATGTGTCTAACGCCCCCTTGGGCTAATGAGCCCCTTGGATGGACGACGATGTGTCTGACACCCCTCACGGCTAATGAGCCCCCTAGATGGGCATTGATTTGTCTAACGCCCCTTAGGGATAATGAGCCATTTAGATGGGCGATGATGTGACTGATGCCCTTTAAAACTAATGAGCCCGTTAGATAGACGATGATGTGTCTTTCCCCCCTTAAGGCTAATGAGCCCCTTGGATGGCCTATGATTTGTCAGAAACCCCATCGGGCAAATGAGCCCTTTAGATGGGCGATGGTGTGTCTAACGCTCCTTAGGGCTAATAAGACCCTTGGATTGGCGATGATGTGACTGTTACTCCTTAGGGATAATGAGCCCCTTAGATCGGCGATGATGTGTCTGACGTTCCTTAGGGCTAATGAGCCCCTTGGATGGGCTATTATGTGTCTGACGCCGCCTAGGGAAATTAAGGCCCTTGGATTGGTGATGATGTGTCTGATGCCCCTTAAAGCTAGTGAGCCCCTTTGATGGGCGATGATGTGTCTGACACCCCTTGGGGTAAATGAGCCCCTTGGAGTAGTGATGATGTGTCTCACGCCCCTTAGGGCTAATGGGCCCCATTGATTGGCAATTATGTGTCTTACACCCCTAAGGGCTAAAGAGCCCCTAGGATGTGCGATGATGTGTGTCAGGCCCCTTAGGGCTAATGAGCCCCTTAGATGGGTGATGATGTGTCTGATGCCCCTTAAGGCTAATGAGCCCCTTATATGGGCGATGATGTGTCTAACGCTCCTAAGGGCTAATGAGCCCCTTGGATGGGCGATTATGTGTCTGACACCCCTAACGGCTAATGAGCCCCTTGGATGGGCAATGATTTGTCTAACGCCCCTTAGGGCTAATGAGGCCTCTAGATGGGCGATGATGTGTCTGATGCCCTTTAAAGCTAATGAGACCCTTAGATGGGCGATGATGTGTCTTACGCCCCTTTGGGCTAATGAGCCCCATGGATGGGCGATGATTTGTTAGACGCCCCATCAGGCAAATGAGCCCTTTACATGGACGATGATGTGTCTAACGCTCCTTAGGGCTAATGAGCCCCTTGGATTGGCGATGATGTGACTGATGCCTCTTAGGGCTAATAAGCCTCTTAGATGGGCGATGATTTGTCTGACGCCCCTTAAGGCTAATGAGCCCCTAAGATAGGGGAATACGTGTCTAACGCCCCTTAGGGAAATTGAGCCCCTTGGATTGGCTATGATGTGTCTGACGCCCCTTAAAGCTAGTGAGCCCCTTGGATGGGCGATGATGTGTCTGACACCCCTTGGGGTAGCCCCTTGGACTAGTGATGATGTGTCTCACGCCCCTTTGGGCTAATGGGCCCCATTGATTGGCAATAATGTGTCTTACTCCCCTCAAAGCTAATGTGCCCCAGGGATAGGCGATGATGTGTCTCACGCCTCTTAGGGCTAATGAGCCCCTTGGATGGGCGATAATGGGTCTGATGCCGATTAAGGCTAATGAGCCCTTTAGATGGGCGATCATGTGTCTAACGCCCTTTTGGGATTATGAGCCCCTTGGAAGGGCGATGATTTGTCTGACGCCCCTTAAGGCTAAGTAGCCCCTTAGATGGGCGATGATGTGAGTGATGCCCCTTATGGCTAATGAGCTCCTTAGATTGGTGTTGATGTGTCTGACACCCCTTAGGGCTAATAAGGCCCTTTGATGGGAGATTATGTGTCTAACACCCCTTAGAGCAATTGAGTCCCTTGGATGGGCGATGATTTGTCTAACGCCCCTTGGATGGGCTATGATGTGTTTGTAACCCCTTAGGCCTAATGAGCCCCTTAGATTGGCGATGATGTGTCTAACGCCCACGAGGGCTAATGTGCCCCTTGGATGGGTGATGATGTGTCTTACACCCCTCAAGGCTATTAAGACCCTAGGATGGGCGATTATGTGTCTAACTTCACTGAGGGCAATAGTGCCCCTTGGATGGGCGATGATGTGTCTTACGCCCCTTTGTACTAATGAGCCCCTTAGATGGGCAATGATTTGTATAATGCCCCTGAAGGCTAATGAGCCCCTTAGATGGGTGATGATGTATCTGACGCCTCTTAGGGCTAATGAGCCCCTTGGATGGGCGATGATGTGCCTCACGCCCCTTATTTCTAATGAGCACCTTGGATGGGATATGATGTGCCTAATGCCCCTTAGGGCTAACGAGCCCCTTTGACTAGCGATGATGTGTCTCACACCCTTGAGGGCTAGTGGGCCCCATTGATTGGCAATTATGTGTCTAGAACCCCTAAGGGCTAATGAGCCCCTTGGATGGGTGATGTTGTGTCTCACCCCCCTTAGGGCTAATAAGCCCCTTAGATGGGCGTTCATGTGTCTAACGCCTCTTAGGACTAATGAGCTCCTTGAATGGGCGATGACGTGTCTGACAACCCTCAAGCCTGACGAGCCCCTTGGATGGATAATAATTTATTTGATGACCCTTAGGGCCAATGAGCCCCTTATATGGGCGATGATGTGCCTTATTCTCTTTAAGGCTAATGAGCCCCATAGATGGGCGATGATGTGTTTGACGCCCCTTTTGGGCTAAAGAGCCCCTTGGATGGGCGATGATTTGTCTTACGCCCCTTCGGGCTAATGAGCCCTTTAGATCCGCGATGATGTGTCTAACGCTCCTTAGGGCTAATGAGCCCCTTGGATTGGCGATAATGTGACTGATGCCCCTTAGGGTTAACGTGCCCCTTAGATGGGCGATGATGTGTCTGACGCCACTTAAGGCTAATGAGCCCCTTGGATGGGCGATTGTTTGTTTAACGCCCCTTAGGGAAATTGAGCCCCTCAGATGGGCGATGATGTATCTGACGCCCCTTAGGGCTAATGAGCCCCTTGGATGGGAGATGATATGTCTGATGCCCCTTAGGGCTAATGAGCCCCTTAGATGGGCGATGATGTGTTTAACGCCCTTTAGGGCTAATGAGCCCCTTGGATTAGCGATGATGTGTCTCACGCCCTTGAGGGCTAATGGGCCCCATTGATTGGCAATTATATGTCTGACACCCTAAGGGCTAAAGAGCCCCTTGGATGTGCGATGATGTGTCTCACGCCCCTTAGGGCTAATGAGCCCCTTAGATGGGCGATGATGTGTCTGACACCCCTCACGGCTAATGAGCCTCTTGGATGGGTAATGATTTGTATAACTCCCCTTAGGGCTACTGAGCCCTTTAGATGGGCGATAATGTGTCTGACGCCCTTTAAAGCTAATGAGCCCCTTAGATGAGTGATGATGTGTCTAACGCCCCTTTGTGCTAATGAGCCCCTTGGATAGGCGATGATTTGTCAGACGGCCCGTCGGGCAAATGAGCCTTTTAGATGGGCGATGATGTGTCTTACGCCCCTTTGGGCTAATGAGCCCTTTGGATGGGCGATGATTTGTCAGACTCCCCATCGGGAAAATGAGCCCTTTAGATGGGCGATGTTGTGTCTTACGCTCCTTAGGGCTAATGAGCCCCTTGGATTGGTGATGATGTGACTGATGCCCTTAGGGCTAATGAGCCCCTTAGATGGGCAAGGATGTAACTGACACCCATTAGGGCTAATGAGCCCCTTCGATGGGCGATTATGTGTCTAACGCCCCTTAAGGAAATTGAGCTCCTTGGATTGGCGATGATGTGTCTGACGCCCCTTAAAGCTAATGTGCCCCTTGGATGGGCAATGATGTGTCTGACACCCTTTGGGGTTAATGAGCCCCTTGGACTAGTGATGGTGTGTCTCACGCCCCTTAGGGCTAATGGGCCCCATTGATTGGAAATTATGTGTCTTACACCCCTCAAGGCTAATGAGCCCCAGGGATGGGCGATGATATGTCTCACGATCCTTAGGGCTAATGAGCCCCTTGGATGGGCGATAATGGGTCTGATGCCCCTTAAGGCTAATAAGCCCCTTACATGGGCGATCATGTGTCTAACGCCCCTTTGGAATAATGAGCCCCTTGGAAGGGCGATGATTTGTTTGACGCCACTCAGGGCTAATGAGCCCCTTAGATGGGCAATGATTTGTATAATGCCCCTTAGGGCTAATGAGCCCCTTAGATGGGTGATGATGTGTCTAAAGCCTCTTAGGGCTAATGAGCCCCTTGGATGGGCGATGATGTGCCTCACGCCCCATATTGCTAATAAGCGCCTTGGATGGGCTATGATGTGACTAATGCTCCTTAGGGCTAATGAGCCCCTATGATGTGACTGATGCTCCTTAGGGCTAATGGGCCCCATTTATTGGCAATTATGTGTCTGGAACCCCTAAGGGCTAAAGAACCCCTAGGCTGTGCGATGATGTGTCTCACGCCCCTTAGGGCTAATGATGCAAGTCTAAGCATGGAGAATTTCGAAGATTTGCTTATCATGCATCAAGATAGCTTGTCCCTAAACATTGATTCAAGCCAAGCATTGCATGGACACTTTCTTGGATATCAAAGCAAAGCCACGGTTTGCTTAGTGACTTTTCTTGGAGTCTAGTTCACTTTCTTGAACTTTCTTGAATTTTCTTTACTTAGATTTTGCTTACAAGTTTTTAACTTTCACTTGAAAGGGTTTTTCTTGGTTCAAGCATTAGGATCTTTAATCTTTATTTAGTTCTTTAATTTTTATTTATTTATTTAGTTGCTTTAAAAATCAGTTAGTTAGCAAAATAAATCAGTTTGGTGTATGCTTGTGCGCCAAGGTGCTTGCTCTTCAAGCAAGTTAGAATTCTAGTTTAATTAGGATTGAATTAGGGACTTGTCCTAATCTTCCTAGGTAAACTAAGTCTTATAAATAGGGCTGTAAACACACGAATAAACATACATAGATTAATATTCAGATTATTTCTTAAGTTGCATACTTGAGTTTTGGTTGATTGCGATCAATTGTTGTTTTGCTTGTTTTAGTTAAAACATTCGTTTGGATTGATTAATTAGGTGGATTCTTAATTGTTTAATCTTAGTTTTTGTTTAATTCTTGGTGGATTTCCTGTATAGAATTAGACTTAAACATATCCCTTGTGTTTTGTTGATTTTCGGATCAATAATTCACATCATCTTTGGTATCAGAGCCAGTTTTGCGCAACTTCGGTAAAAAATAAATTGGGAACAATTGGCTGGGAATTTTTCCGTGATTCTTTTTGCATTGAACTCTAAAAACGTCCAGCTACCACCATATAAAATTTCATAATTTTTAGTTGAGTAACGCGTTCTACACAGCCTTAAACGTTTGGTGTTTGTGCACTGATTTGCGGTTGAGAGTCCGGTTTTTGTGTTGCCTAGTTTTTCTTCAAGATTCGATCTTTTAATCAAGATTTTTGCATGAACTGACTTGGTTTGTGTAGGAATCATGAGTGACAAGGAGGTTCCACAGGTTCCAAGGGGATTAACCTTAGAACAGGCTCAAAATCTTAGAAGAGATAGGCGAATTGACGAGTTGGCAGCAAGGATGGATGAGATATTAAAAAGGCTTGATACTCTTGCTGGAGATTCTTCAAGGAAAGGGAATTCTAACCCTAATTCTGGTTCAAGTGAGGAAGAACAACCAAGGAGGAACCCAAGGAGGCCACGAAATAATTATTCTTCAAGTGATGAATCACCAAGGCCTAGGAGAAGAGATAGACCAAAGGATGATGATAGGAACCTTAGATTAGATCTTCCCGAATTCAATGGGAGTATGAATGAACCTGAAAAATACTTTGAGTGGATTAGAAGGGCCGAGACAGTTTTTGATTACAAGGAGTATGATGAAAGGAAAAGATGCAAATTGGCTGAATTAAAACTGACCGGTTATGCTAGTCTTTGGTATGATAATCTAAAGAAGAAGAGGCATAAGGTGGGGCGTGCAAGAATCTCAACTTGGGAACAACTCAAGAAGCACATGAAAAAAGGTTCGTACCTAGTGATTATATTCAAGATGTTTATCTTAAGATGCAACTTTTTAAACAAAATTCTATGACTGTTGAGAATTATATTGGTGAATTTGAAAAGTTATGCATGCTATGTGGCTTAGAAGAGATTGTTGAGCATAAGATTGCTAGATTTATTTCGGGGTTGAATGATAATATTGTTGAAAAAGTTGAATTGCAACAATATTGGTCCTTTGAGGATGTTTGCAAGATAGCTTTGAAAGTTGAAAAACAGATAAAGGGGAAGAAAGGGACGTACACTAAGCCCTTTGTAAAAGGTTTCACTAAACCTTTTGAGAAGAACAACTTGGAGAAAAGTGGTTCTAGTTCGAACTACACGGAGACTAAATCAAAGTTTGAAGCTCCTAAAAAGCTTTTTGAAGATAGGAAGTGCTTCAAGTGTGGTAGTGTTGGTCACATTGCAACTAATTGTCCATCAAAAATAGTAATGACTGCTCAAGAGTGGGAACAAGAACAAGCTAAGTGTGAGCAAGGTAGTGACTATGAAGAAAAGAACGAAGAGGAAAACTTTGAAGAAGAGGAGGGGCATATTGACGAAATTGATCCCGAGACTCATGGTCAAAGTTTGGTTCTAAGAAGGGCGCTACACTTTAAAACCGTACCTATGGAAAACAATCAAAGGGAGAAAATCTTTCTTACAAGGTGCAAGGTAGAAGATAGGTTGTGTAAAATGATCATAGACACGGGGAGTTGCACTAATGTGGTATCTACTACTTTGGTAGACAAATTGAAGTGGCCAACTACTGAACATCCAAGCCCTTATAAGCTTCATTGGCTTAATAATTCGAGTGAAGTTAAGGTAACTAAACAAGCCTTAATCTCCTTTTCAATTGGTAAATTTCATGATAAAGTTTTGTGTGATGTTTGTCCTATGGATGCTTGTCATATACTATTAGGCCGTCCTTGGCAATATGATAGATTTGTGAAGTTTGATGGAAGGACTAATGTGTATGTTGTGAGAAAAGGAGAAAAAGAGAGACCGGTTGCTTTAAAACCTTTGATATGGAACAAGTCTTCTAATGTTACCTCTAATTCGAAGAGTTCTTATTTGATTAGTGAGAGGGAATTAGAAATAGAAATTTGCAGCAACAATGTGGTATATATACTTGTTTCTAATGAGATTCGAATTGATCAAGATAAACAAGCAAAGAGGCCGTATGAATTGGAATCTGTTTTAGAAGAATTCAAGGATGTCTTTCCTAAGGAATTACCTCCGGGACTACCTCCTATTCGTGGGATAGAGCATCAAATTGACTTGATTCCGGGAGCACCATTACCTAATAAGGCAGCCTATAGAAGTAATCCGGAAGAAACAAAGGAGATGCAAAGGCAAATTGAAGAGCTTATGGCTAGAGGATACGTGAGGGAAAGTATGAGCCCTTGTGTCGTGCCTACTTTACTTGTCCCAAAGAAAGATGGGAGTTGGCGCATGTGTATTGATAGTAGGAGTGTGAATAACATCACTATCAAATACCGATTTCCTATTCCAAGGTTAGATGATCTACTTGATGAACTACATGGTTCAAAGTTGTTTTCTAAGATTGATCTTATGAGTGGTTATCACCAAATTCGAATGAGAGAAGGAGATGAGTGGAAAACAGCATTCAAGACTAAGTTAGGGTTGTATGAATGGTTGGTGATGCCGTTTGGACTCACTAATGCACCTAGCACTTTCATGAGGTTGATGCATGAGGTACTTAAACCTTTCCTTGGCAAGTTTGTTGTTGTTTATTTAGATGATATTCTGATATACTCTAAAAATTTGCATGATCATTTAAATCATCTAACAAGTGTGTTTGAAGTGTTAAGAGAGAAGAAACTCTATGCTAAGCTTGAAAAATGCTACTTCTTAGGGCCTAGTGTTACTTTTCTTGGTTATGTTGTATCAAAAGATGGAGTTTCAGTTGATCATTCGAAAGTAGAGGCTATCAAAACTTGGCCTATTCCTACTAATATGAGTGAAGTAAGGTCTTTTCATGGTCTAGCTTCGTTCTATAGAAGATTTGTCAAGAATTTCTCAAGTATTGTGGCGCCTATGACCGAATGTTTGAAGAAGGACAAGGGTAAATTCGAATGGACTAAAGAAGCTCAAAGTGCATTTGAGTTGGTTAAAAAGAAGCTATGTGAAGCACCTATACTTGCGTTACCAGATTTCTCAAGTCCTTTTGAAGTTGAAACTGATGCTAGTGGAGTTGGAATTGGAGCAGTTTTACTCCAAAAGAAGAGGCCTATTGCATATTTCAGTGAGAAATTGGGAGGAGCTCGATTGAACTATTCTACTTATGATAAAGAGTTCTATGCCATTGTTAGAGCTTTAGATCATTGGAGTCATTATCTCCGACCTAATCACTTTGTGTTGCATTCTGATCATGAAGCATTGAAGTACATACATGGACAACAAAAGCTCAATCCTAGACATGCTACATGGGTTGAATTTTTACAATCATTTAATTTTTCTTCAAAGCACAAAGAAGGGAAATCGAATGTTGTGGCTGATGCATTATCTAGAAGATACACTTTGATTGGAATTCTAAATAGCAAGCTACTTGGTTTTGAATTGATCAAAGAATACTACAAAGGTGATGATGATTTTTCTACATTGATTGAAGAGTGTTCTAAAGGAGCCGTGGGTTCTTATTTGCTGCAAGATGGTTTTCTTTTCAAAGGAAATCGACTTTGTCTTCCTAAGTGTTCTATTAGAGAGCTAGTTGTTAGAGAAGCTCATGGGAGAGGAATTGCTGGTCACTTTGGCATTACAAAGACCTTGAGTATGTTACAAGAACACTTCTATTGGCCTAAGATGCTCACGGATGTGCAACTAGTTATTTTTAGGTGTGCAACTTGTCAAAAAGCGAAGGCTACTTTTCATCATGGCTTGTATACTCCTTTACCTGTTCCAGATTCACCTTGGGAAGATTTTTCTATGGATTTTATTGTGGGATTGCCGAGAACACAACGGGGGAAAGACTCTATTATGGTTGTTGTGGATAGGTTCTCTAAGATGGCTCATTTTGTTCCTTGTCACAAAGTGGATGATGCTATGAAAGTGGCGGAATGATACTTCAAAGAGATTGTTAGACTGCATGGAATTCCGAAAACTATTGTGAGTGATCGAGATACAAAGTTCATGAGTTTCTTTTGGAAGTCTCTATGGAAGCTTGTGGGAACTAAATTGCTCTTTAGTACGTCGTACCATCCACAAACTGATGGAAAAACCGAGGTTACTAATCGTACTCTTGGTGCGCTTTTGCGTGGGTTAGTGAGTAAGACACAAAAGGATTGGGACATCAAGTTAGCTCATGCGGAGTTTGCTTATAATAGATCACCTACATATGCTACCAAATATAATCCTTTTGAGGTAGTCTATGGAGTCAATCCGAAACTTCCAATTGATCTTGTTCCATTGCCTAAGGGTGAGTTAATTCACAAAGATGCCGAGTCTAAGTTGAAGAGTATGCTGAAATTACATGCTCAAGTTCGAACAAGAATAGAGAAAGTAAATGACATGTACAAAGCTAGAGCAAACAAGCATAGAAGGCAACAAAGTTACACTGTTGGAGACTTGGTATGGTTACATTTGAGAAAGGAAAGATTTCTAGGAAAACGCAAGAATAAGTTGATGCCTAGAAGTGAAGGTCCTTTCAAGATTGTTGAGAAGATCATTGACAATGCTTATAAGTTAGAACTTCCGAGAGAATATGGAGTTAGTGCTACATTCAATGTTGGCGATTTGGCTAAGTATATTCCTGATGAAGAACTTCGAGATTTGAGGACAAATTCTTTCGAAGAAGAGGAGGATGATGCAAGTCTAAGCATGGAGAACTTTGAAGATTTGCTTATCATGCATCAAGATAGCTTGTCCCTAAACATTGATTCAAGCCAAGCATTGCATGGACACTTTCTAGGATATCAAAGCAAAGCCACGGTTTGCTTAGTGACTTTTCTTGGAGTCTAGTTCACTTTCTTGAACTTTCTTGAATTTTCTTTACTTAGATTTTGCTTACAAGTTTTTACCTTTCACTTGAAAGGGTTTTTCTTGGTTCAAGCATTAGGATCTTTAATCTTTATTTAGTTCTTTAATTTTTATTTATTTATTTAGTTGCTTTAAAAATCAGTTAGTTAGCAAAATAAATCATTTTGGTGTATGTTTGTGCGCCAAGGTGCTTGCTGTTCAAGCAAGTTAGAATTCTAGTTTAATTAGTATTGAATTAGGGACTTGTCCTATTCTTCCTAGGTAAACTAAGTCTTATAAATAGGGCTGTACACACGAATAAACATACATAGATTAATATTCAGATTATTTCTTAAGTTGCATACTTGAGTTTTGGTTGATTGCGATCAATTGCTGTTTTACTTGTTTTAGTTAAAACATTCGTTTGGATTGATTAATTAGGTGGATTCTTAATTGATTAATCTTAGTTTTTGTTTAATTCTTGGTGGATTTCCTGTATAGAATTAGACTTAAACATATCCCTTGTGTTTTGTAGATTTTCGGATCAATAATTCACATCAGCTAATGAGCCCCTTAGATGGGCGTTCATGTATCTAACGCCCCTTAGGACTTATGAGCTCCTTGGATGGGAGATGATGTGTCTGACACCCCTCAAGGCTGACGAGACCCTTGGGTGGGTAATGATTTTTTTGATGACCCTTAGGGCCAATGAGCCCCTTAGATGGGCGATGATTTGTCTTATTCTCTTTAAAGGCTGATGAGCCCCATAGATGGGCGTTGATGTGTTTGACGCCCCTTTGGGCTAAAGAGCCCCTTGGATGGGCGATGATTTGTCATACGCCCCTTCGGGCTAATGAGCCTTTAGATCGGCGATGATGTGTCTAACGCTCCTTAGGGCTAATCAGCCCCTTGGATGGGCGATAATGTGACTGATGCCCCTTAGGGCTAATGAGCCCCTTAGATGGGCGATGATGTATCTGACGCCCCCTATGGCTAATGAGCCCCTTGGATGGGGGATGATATGTCTGATGCCCCTTAGGTCATATGAGCACCGTAGATAGGCGATGTTGTGTCAAACGCCCCTAAGGGCTAATGAGCCCCTTGGACTAGCGATGATGTGTCTCACGCCCTTGAGGGCTAATGGGCCCCATTGATTGGCAATTATGTGTCTTAAACCACTAAGGGCTAAAGAGCCCCTAGGATGTGCGATGATGTGTCTCACGCCCCTCAGGGCTAATAAGCCCCTTAGATAGGCGATGATGTGTCTGATGCCCCTTAAGGCTAATGAGCCACTTATATGGGCGATGATGTGTCTAACGCCCCTTTGGGCTAATGGGCCCCTTTGATGGACGATGATGTGTCTGACACCCCTCACGGCTAATAAGCCCCTTGGATGGGCAATGATTTGTCTAACGCCCCTTAGGGATAATGAGCCCTTTAGATGGGCGATGATGTGTCTGATGCCCTTTAAAGTTAATGAGTCCCTTAGATGGGCGATGATATGTCTTACGCCCCTTTGGGCTAATGAGCCCCTTGGATGGGCGATGATTTGTTAGAAGCCCCATCGGGCAAATGAGCCCTTTAGATGGGCGATGATGTGCCTAACGCTCGTTAGGGCTAATGAGCCCCTTGGATTGGCGATGATGTGACTGATGCCCCTTAGGGCTAATGAGCCCCTTAAATGGGCGATTATGTGTCTAACGCCCCATAGGAAAATTAAGCCCCTTGGATTG
The DNA here is from genome assembly GCA_024500155.1 of Chenopodium formosanum. Lineage (NCBI taxonomy): Eukaryota > Viridiplantae > Streptophyta > Magnoliopsida > Caryophyllales > Amaranthaceae > Chenopodium > Chenopodium formosanum. The sequence goes on along the minus strand of CM044877.1, from coordinate 42,145,210 downwards.
GGGATGATGTGTATGACGCCCCTTAAAGCTAGTGAGCCCCTTGGATGGGCGATGATGTGTCCGATACCCCTTGGGGTTAATGAGCCCCTTGGACTAGTGATGATGTGTCTCACGCCCCTTAGGGGCTAATGGGCCCCATTGATTGGCAATTATGTGTCTTACACCCCTCAAGGCTAATGAGCCCCAAGGATGGGCGATGATGTGTCTCACGCCCCTTAGGGCTAATGAGCCCCTTGGATGGGCGATAATGGGTCTGATGCCCCTTAAGGCTAATGAGCCCCTTAGATGGGCGATCATGTGTCTAACGCCCCTTTGGGATAATGAGCCCCTTGGAAGGGCGATGATTTGTCTGACGCCCCTTAAGGCTAAGTAGCCCCTTAGATGGGCGATGATGTGTGTGATGCCCCTTATGGCTAATGAGCTCCTTAGATTGGTGTTGATGTGTCTGACACCCCTTAGGGCTAATGAGCCCCTTGGATGGGCGATTATGTGTCTAACACCCCTTAGAGCAATTGAGTCCATTGGATAGGAGATGATTTGTCTAATGCTTCTTGGATGGGCTATGATGTGTTTGTAACCCCTTAGGCCTAATGAGCCCCTTAGATAGGCGATGATGTGTCCAACGCCCACGAGGGCTAATGTGCCCCTTGGATGGGTGATGATGTGTCTAACATCCCTCAGGGGTATTAAGACCCTAGGACGGGCGATTATGTGTCTAACTTCACTTAGGGCAATAGAGCCCCTTGGATGGGCGATGATGTGTCTTACGCCCCTTTGTACTAATGAGCCCCTTAGATGGGCAATGATTTGTATAATGCCCCTTAAGGCTAATGAGCCCCTTAGATGGGTGATGATGTGTCTGACGCCTCTTAGGGCTAATGAGCCCCTTGGATGCGCGATGATGTGCCTCACGCCCCTTATTGCTAATGAGCACCTTGGATGGGCTATGATGTGCCTGATGCCCCTTAGGGCTAACGAGCCCCTTTGACTAGCGATGATGTGTCTCACACCCTTGAGGGCTAATGGGCCCCATTGATTGGCAATTATGTGTCTAGAACCCCTAAGGGCTAATGAGCCCCTTGGATGGGTGATGATGTGTCTCACGCCCCTTAGGGCTAATGAGCCACTTAGATGGGTGTTCATGTGTCTAACGCCCCTTAGGACTAATGAGCTCCTTGGATGGGCGATGACGTGTCAGACACCCCTCAAGCCTGACGAGCCCCTTGGATGGGTAATGATTTATTTGATGACCCTTAGGGCCAATGAGCCCCTTGTATGGGCGATGATGTGCCTTATTCTCTTTAAGGCTAATGAGCCCCATAGATGGGCGATGATGTGTTTGACGCCCTTTTTGGGCTAAAGAGCCCCTTGGATGGGCGATGATTTGTCTTACGCCCCTTCGGGCTAATGAGCCCTTTAGATCCGCGATGATGTGTCTAACGCTCCTTAGGGCTAATGAGCCCCTTGGATTGGCGATAATGTGACTGATGCCCCTTAGGGTTAACGTGCCCCTTAGATGGGCGATGATGTATCTGACGCCCCTTAGGGCTAATGAGCCCCTTTGATGGGAGATGATATGTCTGATGCCCCTTAGGGCTAATGAGCCCCTTAGATGGGCGTTCATGTGTCTAACGCCCCTTAGGACTAATGAGCTCCTTGGATGGGAGATGATGTGTCTGACACCCCTCAAGGCTGACGAGACCCTTGGATGGGTAATGATTTTTTTTATGACCCTTAGGGCCAATGAGCCCCTTAGATGGGCGATTATTTGTCTTATTCTCTTTAAAGGCTGATGAGCCCCATAGATGGGCGTTGATGTGTTTAACGCCCCTTTGGGCTAAAGAGCCCCTTGGATGGGCGATGATTTGTCATAAGCCCCTTCAGGCTAATGAGCTTTTAGATCGGCAATGATGTGTCTAACGCTCCTTAGGGCTAATGAGCCCCTTGGATGGGCGATAATGTGACTGATGCCCCTTAGGGCTAATGAGCCCTTTAGATGAGCGATGATGTATCTGACGTCCCCTACGGCTAATGAGCCCATTGGATGGGAGATGATATGTCTGATACCCCTTAGGGCTAATGAGCCCCTTAGATAGGCGATGATGTGTCAAACGCCCCTAAGGGCTAATGAGCCCCTTGGACTAGCGATGATGTGTCTCACGCCCTTGAGGGCTAATGGGCCCCATTGATTGGCAATTATGTGTCTTACACCCCTAAGGGTTAAAGAGCCCCTACGATGTGCGATGATGTGTCTCACGCCCCTCAGGGCTAATGTGCCCCTGAGATGGGCGATAATGTGTCTGATGCCCTATAAGGCTAATGAGCCCCTTATATGGGCGATGATGTGTCTAACGCCCCTTTGGGCTAATGGGCCCCTTTGATAGACGATGATGTGTCTGACACCCCTCACGGCTAATAAGCCCCTTGGATGGGCAATGATTTGTCTAACGCCCCTTAGGGATAATGAGCCCTTTAGATGGGTGATGATGTGTCTGATGCCCTTTAAAGTTAATGAGTCCCTTAGATGGGCGATGATGTGTCTTACGCCCCTTTGGGCTAATGAGCCCCTTGGATGGGCGATGATTTGTTAGACGCCCCATCGGGCAAATGAGCCCTTTAGATGGGCGATGATGTGCCTAACGCTCCTTAGGGCTAATGAGCCCCTTGGATTGGCGATGATGTGACTGATACCCCTTAGGGCTAATGAGCCCCTTAGATGGGCGATTATGTGTCTAACCCCCCATAGGAAAATTAAGCCCCTTGGATTGGCGATGATGTGTCTGACGCCCCTTAAAGCTAGTGAGCCACTTGGATGGGCGATGATGTGTCCGACACCCCTTCGGGTTAATTAGCCCCTTGGACTAGTGATGATGTGTCTCACTCCCCTTAGGGCTAATGGGCCCCATTGATTGGCAATTATGTGTCTTACACCCCTCAAGGCTAATGAGCCCCAAGGATGGGCGATGATGTGTCTCACGCCCCTTAGGGCTAATAAGCCCCTTGGATGGGCGATAATGGGTCTGATGCCCCTTAAGGCTAATGAGCCCCTTAGATGGGCGATCATGTGTCTAACGCCCCTTTGGGATAATGAGCCCCTTGGAAGGGCGATGATTTGTCTGACGCCCCTTATGGCTAAGTAGCCCCTTAGATGGGCGATGATGTGAGTGATGCCCCTTAGGGCTAATGAGCTCCATAGATGGGCGTTAATGTGTTTGACACCCCTTAGGGCTAATGAGCCCCTTGGATGGGCGATTATGTGTCTAACACCCCTTAGGGCAATTGAGCCCCTTGGATGGGCAATGATTTGTCTAACGCCCCTTGGATGAGCTATGATGTGTTTGTAGCCCCTTAGGCCTAATGCGCCCCTTAGATAGGCGATGATGTGTCTAAAGCCCATATGCCCCTTGGATGGCTGATGATGTGTCTTACACCCCTTAGAGCTATTAAGACCCTAGGATGGGCGATTATGTGTCAAACTCCCCTTAGGGCAATTGAGCCCTTTGGATGGGCGATGATGTGTCTTACGCACCTTAGAACGAATGACCACCTTGGATGGGCGATGATGTGTCTGATGCCCCTTAAGGCTAATGGGCACCTTGGATTGGCGATGATGTGTCCGACACCACTCAGGGCTAATGATCCCCTTAGATGGGTAATGATTTGTATAATGCCCCTTAGGGTTATTGCATCCCTTAGAAGGGTTATGATGTGTCTGACGCCTCTTAGGGCTAATGCGCCCCTTGGATGGGCGATGATGTGTCTCACGCCCCTTAGTGCTAATGAGCGCCTTGGATGGTCTATGATGTTACTGATGCCCCTTAGGGATAATGAGCCCCTTTGACTAGCGATGATGTGTCTCACGCCCTTGAGGGCTAAGGGGCCCCATTTATTGGCAATTATGTGTCTAGAACCCCTAAGGGCTAATGAGCCCCTTAGATGGGTGATAATGTGTCTCATGCCCCTTAGGGCTGATAAGCCCCTTAGATGGGTGTTCATGTATCTAACACCCCTTAGGACTAATGAACTTCTTGGATGGGCGATGATGTGTTGCCACCCCTCAAGGCTGACGAGCCCCTTGGATGGGTAATGATTTTTTTGATGACCCTTAGGGCCAATGAGCCCCTTAGATGGGCGATGATGTGTTTTATTCTCTTTAAGGCTAATGAGCCCCATAGATGGGCGATGATTTGTCTTACGCCCCTTAAGGCTAATGAGCCCTTTAGATCTGCGATGATGTGTCTAACGCTCCTTAGGGCTAATGAGCCCCTTGGATGGGCAATAATGTGACTGATGTCCCTTAGGGCTAATGAGCCCCTTACATGGGCGATGATGTGTATTACGCCACTTAGGGCTAATGATCCCCTTGGATGGGCGATTGTGTGTTTAACCCCCCTTGGGCAATTGAGCCCCTTAGATGGGCGATGATGTATCTGATGCCCCCTAGGGCTAATGAGCCTTTTGGATGGGAGATGATATGTTTGATGCCCCTTAGAGCTAATGAGCCCTTAGATGGGCGATGATGTGTCTAACGCCCCTGAGGGCTAATGAGCCCCTTGGACTAGCGATGATGTGTCCCATGCCCTTGAGGGATAATGGGCCTCATTGATTGGCAATTATGTGTCTGACACCCCTAAGGGCTAAAGAGCCACTAGGATGAGCGATTATGTGTCTCACGCCCCTTAGGGCTAATGAGTCCCTTAGATGGGCGATGATGTGTCTGATGCCCCTTAAGGCTAATGAGCCCCTTATATGGGCGATGATGTGTGTAATGCCCCTTTGGGCTAATGACCCCTTGGATGGGCGATGATGTGTCTGACACCGCTCACGGCTAATGACCCCCTGATGTGAATTATTGATCCGAAAATCAACAAAACACAAGGGATATGTTTAAGTCTAATTCTATACAGGAAATCCACCAAGAATTAAACAAAAACTAAGATTAATCAATTAAGAATCCACCTAATTAATCAATCCAAACGAATGTTTTAAATAAAACAAGCAAAACAGCAATTGATCGCAATCAATCAAAACTCAAGTATGCAACTTAAGAAATAATCTGAATATAAATCTCCATGTATGTCTATTCATGTGTTTACAGCCCTATTTATAAGACTTAGTTTACCTAGGAAGATTAGGACAAGTCCCTAATTCAATCTTAATTAAACTAGAATTCTAACTTGCTTGAAGAGCAAGCACCTTGGCGCACAAGCATACACCAAACTCCTTGGAGAACAAGCACACGCCTAAACTGATTTATTTTGCTAACTAACTGATTTTTAAAGCAACTAAATAAATAAATAAAAATTAAAGAACTAAATAAAGATTAAAGATCCTAATGCTTGAACCAAGAAAAACCCTTTCAAGTGAAAGGTAAAAACTTGTAAGCAAAATCTAAGTAAAGAAAATTCAAGAAAGTTCAAGAATGTGAACTAGACTCCAAGAAAAACCACTAAGCAAACCGTGGCTTTGCTTTGATATCCAAGAAAGTGTCCATGCAATGCTTGGCTTGAATCAATATTTAGGGACAAGCTATCTTGATGCATGATAAGCAAATCTTCGAAGTTCTGCATGCTTAGACTTGCATCATCCTCCTCTTCTTCGAAAGAATTTGTCCTCAAATCTCGAAGTTCCTCATCAGGAATATACTTAGCCAAATTGCCAACATTGAATGTAGCACTAACTCCATATTCTCCCGGAAGTTCTAACTTATAAGCATTGTCATCGATCTTCTCAATTATCTTGAAAGGACCTTCACTTCTAGGCATCAACTTATTCTTGCGTTTTCCTGGAAATCTTTCCTTTCTCAAATGTAACCATACCAAGTCTCCAACAGTGTAACTTTGTTGCCTTCTATGCTTGTTTGCTCTAGCTTTGTACATGTCATTTACTTTCTCTATTCTTGTTCGAACTTGAGCATGTAATTTCAGCTTACTCTTCAACTTAGACTCGGCATCTTTGTGAATTAATTCACCGTTAGGCAATGGAACAAGATCAATTGGGAGTTTCGGATTGACTCCATAGACTACCTCAAAAGGACTATGTTTGGTAGCATATGTAGGTGATCTATTATAAGCAAACTCCGCATGAGCTAACTTGATGTCCCAATCCTTTTGTGTCTTACTCACTAACCCACGCAAAAGCGCACCAAGAGTACGATTAGTAACCTCGGTTTGTCCATCAGTTTGTGGATGGTAAGATGTACTAAAGAGCAATTTAGTTCCCACAAGCTTCCATAAAGACTTCCAAACAAAACTCATGAACTTTGTATCTCGATCACTCACATTAGTAGGAATAGGCCAAGTTTTAATAGCCTCTACTTTCGAATGATCAACTGAAACACCATCCTTTGACACAACATAACCAAGAAAAGTAACACTAGGCACTAAGAAGTAGCATTTTTCAAGCTTAGCATAGAGTTTCTTCTCTCTTAACACTTCAAACACACTTGTTAGATGATTTAAATGATCATGCAAATTTTTAGAGTATATCAGAATATCATCTAAATAAACAACAACAAACTTGCCAAGGAAAGGTTTAAGTACCTCATGCATCAACCTCATGAAAGTGCTAGGTGCATTAGTGAGTCCAAACGGCATCACCAACCATTCATACAACCCTAACTTAGTCTTGAATGCTGTTTTCCACTCATCTCCTTCTCTCATTCGGATTTGATGATAACCACTCATAAGATCAATCTTAGAAAACAACTTTGAACCATGTAGTTCATCAAGTAGATCATCTAACCTTGGAATAGGAAATCGGTATTTGATAGTGATGTTATTCACACTCCTACTATCAATACACATGCGCCAACTCCCATCTTTCTTTGGGACAAGTAATGTAGGCACAGCACAAGGGCTCATACTTTCCCTCACGTATCCTCTAGCCATAAGCTCTTCAATTTGCCTTTGCATCTCCTTTGTTTCTTCTGGATTACTTCTATAGGCTGCCTTATTAGGTAATGATGCTCCCGGAATCAAGTCAATTTGATGCTCTATCCCACGAATAGGAGGTAGTCCCGGAGGTAATTCCTTAGGAAAGACATCCTTGAATTCTTCTAAAACAGATTCCAATTCATACGGCCTCTTTGCTTGTTTATCTTGATCAATTCGAATCTCATTAGAAACATGTATATATACCACATTGTTGCTGCAAATCTCTTTTTCTAATTCCCTCTCACTAATCAAATAAGAACTCTTCGAATTAGAGGTAACATTAGAAGGCTTGTTGCTTATCAAAGGTTTTAAAGCAACCGGTCTCTCTTTTTCTCCTTTTCTCACAACATACACATTAGTCCTTCCATCAAACTTCACAAATCTATCATATTGCCAAGGACGGCCTAATAGTATATGACAAGCATCCATAGGACAAACATCACACAAAACTTTATCATGAAATTTACCAATTGAAAAGGAGATTAAGGCTTGTTTAGTAACCTTAACATCACTCGAATTATTAAGCCAATGAAGCTTATAAGGGCTTGGATGTTCAGTAGTTGGCCACTTCAATTTGTCTACCAAAGTAGTAGATACCACATTAGTGCAACTCCCCGTGTCTATGATCATATCACACAACTTATCTTCTACCTTGCACCTTGTAAGAAAGATTTTCTCCCTTTGATTGTTTTCCATAGGTACGGTTTTAGAGTGTAGTGCCCTTCTTAGAACCAAACTTTGACCATGAGTCTCGGGATCAATTTCGTCAATATGCCCCTCCTCTTCTTCAAAGTTTTCCTCTTCGTTCTTTTCTTCATAGTCACTACCTTGCTCACACTTAGCTTGTTCTTGTTCCCACTCTTGAGCAGTCATTACTCTTTTTGATGGACAATTAGTTGCAATGTGACCAACACTACCACACTTGAAGCAGTTCCTATCTTCAACAAGCTTTTTAGGAGCTTCAAACTTTGATTTAGTCTCCTTGTAGTTCGAACTAGAACCACTTTTCTCCAAGCTATTCTTCTCAAAAGGTTTAGTGAAACCTTTTACAAAGGGCTTAGTGTACGTCCCTTTCTTCCCCTTTATCTGTTTTTCAACTTTCAAAGCTACCTTGCAAACATCCCCAAAGGACCAATATTGTTGCAATTCAACTTTTTCAGCAATATTATCATTCAACCCCGAAATAAATCTAGCAATCTTATGCTCAACAATCTCTTCTAAGCCACATAGCATGCATAACTTTTCAAATTCACCAATATAATTCTCAACAGTCATAGAATTTTGTTTAAAAAGTTGCATCTTAAGATAAACATCTTGAATATAATCACTAGGTACGAACCTTTTTTTCATGTGCTTCTTGAGTTGTTCCCAAGTTGAGATTCTTGCACGCCCCTCCTTATGCCTTTTCTTCTTTAGATTATCATACCAAAGACTAGCATAACCGGTCAGTTTTAATTCAGCCAATTTGCATCTTTTCCTTTCATCATACTCCTTGTAATCAAAGAGTGTCTCGGCCCTTCTAATCCACTCAAAGTTTTTTTCAGGTTCATTCATACTCCCATTGAATTCAGGAAGATCTAATCTAAGGTTCCTATCATCTTCCTTTGTTCGGTCTCTTCTCCTAGGCCTTGGTGATTCATCACTTGAGGAATAATTATTTCGTGGCCTCCTTGGGTTCCTCCTTGGTTGTTCTTCCTCACTTGAACATGAATTAGGGTTAGAATTCCCTTTCCTTGAAGAACCTCCAGCAAGAGTATCAAGCCTTTTTAATATCTCATCCATCCTTGCTGCCAACTCGTCAATTCGCCTATCTCTTCTAAGATTTTGAGCCTGTTCTAAGGTTAATCCCCTTGGAACCTGTGGAACCTCCTCGTCACTCATGATTCCTACACAAACCAAGTCAGTTTATGCAAAAATCTTGATTAAAAGATCGAATCTTGAAGGAAAACTAGGCAACACAAAAACCGGACTCCCATCCGCAAATCAGTGCACAAACACCAAATGTTTGAGGCTGTGTAGAACGCGTTACTCAACTAAAAATTATGAAATTTTATATGGTGGTAGCTGGACGTAATTAGAGTTCAATGCATAAAGAATCACGCAAAAATTCCCAGCTAATTGTTCCCAGTTTAATTTTTTCCGAAGTTGCGTAATCTGGCTCTGATACCAAAGATGATGTGAATTATTGATCCGAAAATCAACAAAACACAAGGGATATGTTTAAGTCTAATTCTATACAGGAAATCCACCAAGAATTAAACAAAAACTAAGATTAATCAATTAAGAATCCACCTAATTAATCAATCCAAACGAATGTTTTAACTAAAACAAGCAAAACAGCAATTGATCGCAATCAACCAAAACTCAAGTATGCAACTTAAGAAATAATCTGAATATTAATCTCCATGTATGTCTATTCATGTGTTTACAGCCCTATTTATAAGACTTAGTTTACCTAGGAAGATTAGGACAAGTCCCTAATTCAATCCTAATTAAACTAGAATTCTAACTTGCTTGAAGAGCAAGCACCTTGGCGCACAAGCATACACCAAACTCCTTGGAGAACAAGCACACGCCTAAACTGATTTATTTTGCTAACTAACTGATTTTTAAAGCAACTAAATAAATAAATAAAAATTAAAGAACTAAATAAAGATTAAAGATCCTAATGCTTGAACCAAGAAAAACCCTTTCAAGTGAAAGGTAAAAACTTGTAAGCAAAATCTAAGTAAAGAAAATTCAAGAAAGTTCAAGAAAGTGAACTAGACTCCAAGAAAAACCACTAAGCAAACCGTGGCTTTGCTTTGATATCCAAGAAAGTGTCCATGCAATGCTTGGCTTGAATCAATGTTTAGGGACAAGCTATCTTGATGCATGATAAGCAAATCTTCGAAGTTCTGCATGCTTAGACTTGCATCACCCCCTTGGATGGGCAATGATTTTTCTAACGCCCCTTAAGGCAATTAAGCCCTTTAGATGGGCAATGATGTGTCTGACAACCCTCAAGGCTGACGAGCCCCTTGGATGGGCGATGATGTGTCTTACGCCCCTTTGGGCTAATGAGCCCCTTGTATGGGCGATGATTTATTAGACGCCGCATCGGGCAAATGAGCCCTTTAGATGGGCTATGATGTGTCTAACGCTCCTTAAGGCTAATGAGCCCCTTGGATTGGCGATGATGTGACTGAAGCCCCTTAGGGCTAATGAGCCCCTTAGATGAGCGATTATGTGTCTAACGCTCCTTAGGGAAATTGAGCCCCTTGGATTGGCGATGATGTGTCTGACGTCCCTTAAAGCTAGTGAGCCCCTTGGAGGGGCGATGATGTGTCTGACACCCCTTGGGGTTAATGAGCCCCTTGGACTAGTGATGATGTGTCTCACGCCCCTTAGGGCTAATGGGCCCCATTGATTGGCAATTATGTGTCTTACACCTCTAAAGGCTAATGAGCCCCAGGGATGGTCGATGATGTGTCTCACGCCCCTTAGGGCTAATGAGCCCCTTGGATGGGCGATAATGGGGCTGATGCCCCGTAAGGCTAATGAGCCCCTTAGATGGGCGATCATGTGTCTATCGCCCCTTTGGGATAATGAGCCCCTTGGAAGGGCTATGATTTGTCAGACGCCCCTTAAGGCTTAATAGCCCCTTAGATGGGCGATGATGTGAGTGATGCCCCTTAGGGCTAATGAGCTCCTTAGATGGGCGTTGATGTGTCTGACACCCCTTAGGGCTAATGAGCCCCTTGGATGAACGATTATGTGTCTAACACCCCTTAGGGCAATTGAGCCCCTTGGATGGGCGATGATTTGTCTAATGCCTCTTGGATGGGCTATGATGTGTTTGTAGCCCCTTAGGCCTAATAAGCCCCTTAGATAGGCGATGATATGTCTAACGCTCATGAGGGCTAGTGTGCCCCTTGGATGGGTGATGATGTGTCTTACACCCCTCAGCGCTATTAAGACCCTAGGATGGGCGATTATGTGTCTAACTCCCCTTAGGGCAATTGAGCCCCTTGGAAGGGCGATGATGTGTCTTACGCCACTTAGTACTAATGAATACCTTGGATGGGCGATAATGTGTCTGATGCCCCTTAGGGCTAATGGGCACCATGGACTGGCGATGATGTGTCTGACACCACTTAGGGCTAATGAGCCCCTTAGATGGGTAATGATTTGTATAATGCCCCTTAGGGCTAATGAGCCCCTTAGATGGGTGATGATATGTCTAACGCCTCTTAGGGCTAATGCGCCCCTTGGATGGGCGATGATGTGTCTCACGCCCCTTAGTGCTAATGAGCGAATTTGATGGGCTATGATGTGACTGATGCCCATTAGGGCTAATGAGCCCCTTTGACTAGCGATGATGTGTCTCACGCCCCTAAGGGCTAATAGGCCCCATTGATTGGCAATTTTGTGTCTGGAACCCCTAAGGGCTAATGAGCCCCTTAGATGGGCGTTCATGTTTCTAACGCCCCTTAGATGGGCGTTCATGTTTCTAACGCCCCTTAGGACTAATGAGCTCCTTGGATAGGCGATGATGTGTCTGACACCCCTTAAGGCTGACGAGCCCCTTTGATGGGTAATGATTTGTTTGATGACCCTAAGGGCCAATGAGCCCCTCAGATGGGCGATGATGAGTCTGATTCTCTTTAAGGCTAATTAGCCCCATAGATGGGCGATGATGTGTTTGACGCCCCTTTTGGGCTAAAGAGCCCCTTGGATGGGCGATGATTTGTCTTACGCCCCTTCGGGCTAATGAGCCCTTTAGATCCGTGATGATGTGTCTAACGCTCCTTAGGGCTAATGAGCCCCTTGGATGGGCGATAATATGACTGATGCCCCTTAGGGCTAACGTGCCCCTTAGATGGGCGATGAAGTGTCTGACGCCACTTAGGGCTAATGAGCCCCTTGGATGGGCGATTGTGTGTTTAACGCCCCTTAGGGCAATTGAGCCCCTTAGATAAGCGATGATGTGTCTGACGCCCCTTAGGGCTACTGATCCCCTTGGATGGGAGATGAAATGTCTGATGCCCCTTATTGGCTAATGAGCTTCTTGATGGGCGATTATGTGTCTAACGCCCCTGAGGGCTAATGAGCCCCTTAGATTAGCGATGATGAGTCTCACGCCCTTGAGGCCTAATGGGCCCCATTGATTGGCAATTATATGTCTGACACCCCTAAGGGCTAAAGAGCCCTTTGGATGTGCGATGATGTGTCTCACCCCCCTTAGGGCTAACGAGCCCCACAGATTGCGATGATGTGTTTAACGCCCCTTTCGGCTAATGTGCCCCTTAGATGGGCGATGATGTGTCTGACACCACTCACGGCTAATGAGCCCCTTGGATGGGCAATGATTTGTCTAACGCACCTTAGGGCTGATGAGCCCTTTAGATGGGCGATGATGTGTCTGATGCCTTTTAAAGCTTATGTGCCCCTTAGATGGGCGATGATGTGTCTTACGCCCCTTTGGGCTAATGAGCCCCTTGGATGGGCGATGATTTGTCAGACTCCCCATCAGGAAAATGAGCCCTTTAGATGGGCGATGTTGTGTCTAACCCTCCTTAGGGCTAATGGGCCCCATTGATTGGCAATTATGTGTCTGGAACCCCTAAGGGCTAATGAGCCCCTTAGATGGGCGTTCATGTGTCTAACGCCCCTTAGGACAAATGAGCTCCTTGGATGGGTGATGATGTTTCTGACACCCCTTAAGGCTGACGAGCCCCTTGGATGGGTAATGATTTGTTTGATGACCCTTAGGGCCAATGAGCCCCTTAGATGGGCGATGATGAGTGTGATTTCTTTAAGGCTAATGAGCCCCATAGATGGGCAATGATGTGTTTGACGCACATTTTGGGATAAAGAGCCCCTTGGATGGGCGATGATTTGTCTTACGCCCCTTCAGGCTAATGAGCCCTTTAGTTCTGCGATGATGTGTCTAACGCTCCTTAGGGCTAATGAGCCCCTTGGATTGGCGATTATGTGACAGATGCCCCTTAGGGTTAACGTGCCCCTTAGATGGGCGATGATGTGTCTGACGCCACTTAGGTTTAATGAGCCCCTTGGATGAGCGATTGTGTGTTTAACGCCCCTTAGGGCAATTGAGCACCTTAGATGGGCGATGATGTATCTGACGCCACTTAGGGCTAATGAGCCCCTTGGTTGGGAGATGAAATGTCTGATGCCCCTTATGGGCTAATGAGCTTCTAGATGGGCGATTATGTGTCTAACGCCCCTGAGGGCTAATGAGCCCCTTAGATTAGCGATGATGTGTCTCACGCCCTTGAGGGCTAATGGGCCCCGTTGATTGGCAATTATATGTCTAACACCCCTAAGGGCTAAAGAGCCCTTTGGATGTGCGATGATGTGTCTCACGTCCCTTAGGGCTAATGAGCCCCTTAGATGGCTGATGATGTGTCTGATGCCCTTTAAGGCTAATGAGCCCCGATATGGGCGATGATGTGTCTAACGCCCCTTTAGGCTAATGAGCCCCTTAGATGGGTGATGATGTGTCTGACACCCCTCACGGCTAATGAGCCCTTTTGATGGGCAATGATTTAACTAACGCCCCTTAGGGCTAATGAGCCCTTTAGATGGGCGATGATGTGTCTGATGCCTTTTAAAGCTAATTAGCCCCTTATATGGGCGATGATGTGTCTTACGCCCCTTTGGGCTAATGAGCCCTTTGGATGGGCGATGATTTGTCAGACTCCCCATCGGGAAAATGAGCCCTTTAGATGGGCGATGTTGTGTCTAACGCTCCATAGGGCTAATGAGCCCCTTTGATTGGCGATGTTGTGACTGAAGCCTCTTAGGGCTAATGAGCCCCTTAGATGGGCGATGATGTGTCTGACGCCCCTTAGGGCTAATGAGCCCCTTGGATGGGCGATTATGTGTCTAACGCCCCTTAGGGAAATTGAGCTCCATGGATTGGCGATGTTGTGTCTGACGCCCCTTAAAGCTAATGTGCTCCTTAGATTGGCGATGATGTGTCTAACACCCCTTGGGGATAATGAGACCCTTGGACTAGTGATGATGTGTCTCACGCCCCTTATGGCTAATGGGCCCTATTGATTGGCAATTATGTGTTTTACACCCCTCAAGGCTAATGAGCCCCAGGGATGGGCGATGATATGTCTCACGCCCCTTAGTGGTAATGAGCCCCTTGGATGGGCGATAATGGGTCTGATGCCCCTTAAGGCTAATGAACCCCTTAGATGGGCGATCATGTGTCTAACGCCCCTTTGGGATAATGAGCCCCTTAGAGGGGCGATGATGTGACTGATGCCCATTAGGGCTAATGAGCTCCTTAGATGGGCGTTGATGTGTCTGTCACCCCTTAGGGCTACTGAGCCCCTTGGATGGGCGATAATGTGTCTAACACCCCTTATGGCAATTGAGCCCCATGGATGGGCGATGATTTGTCTAAAGCCCCTTGGATGGGCTATGATGTGTTTGTAGCCCCTTAAGCCTAATGAGCCCCTTAGATTGGCGATGATGTGTCTAACGCCCATGAGGGCTAATGTGCCCCTTGGATGGATGATGATGTGTCTTACACCCCTCAGGGCTATTAAGACTCTAGGATGGGCGATTATGTGTCTAACTCCCATTAGAGTAATTGAGCCTCTTGGATGGGCGATGATGTGTCTTATGCCTCTTAGTACCAATGACCACCTTGGATGGGCGATGATGTGTCTGATGCTCCTAAGGGCTAATGGGCACCTTGGAATGGCGATGATGTGTCTGACACCACTCAGGGCTAATGAGACCCTTAGATGGGTAATGATTTTTATAATGCCCCTTAGGGCTAATGATCCCCTTAGATGGGTGATGATGTGTCTGACACCTCTAAGGGTTAATGCGCCCCTTGGATGGGCGATGATGTGTCTCACGCCCCTTAGTGCTAATGAGCGCTTTGGACTAGCGATGATGTGTCTCACGCCCTTGAGGGCTAATGAGCCCCTTGGATGTGTGATGATGTGTCTCACGCCCCTTAAAGCTTATGAGTCCCTTAGATGGGGGTTCATGTGTCTAACGCCCTTGAGGGCTAATGGGCACCTTGGATTGGCGATGATGTGTTTGACGCCCCTTAAAGCTAGTGAGCCCCTTGGATGGGCGATGATGTGTCCGATACCCCTTGGGGTTAATGAGCCCCTTGGACAAGTGATGATGTGTCTCACGCCCCTTAGGGCTAATGGGCCCCGTTGATTGGCAATTATGTGTCTTACACCCCTCAAGGCTAATGAGCCCCAAGGATGGGCGATGATGTGTCTCACGCCCCTTAGGGCTAATGAGCCCCTTGGATGGGCGATAATGGGTCTGATGCCCCTTAAGGCTAATGAGCCCCTTAGATGGGCGATCATGTGTCTAACGCCCCTTTGGGATAATGAGCCCCTTGGAAGGGCGATGATTTGTCTGACGCCCCTTAAGGCTAAGTAGCCCCTTAGATGGGCGATGATGTGAGTGATGCCCCTTATGGCTAATGAGCTCCTTAGATTGGTGTTGATGTGTTTGACACCCCTTAGGGCTAATGAGCCCCTTGGATGGGCGATTATGTGTCTAACACCCCTTAGGGCTAATGAGTCCCTTGGATAGGCGATGATTTGTCTAACGCTTCTTGGATGGGCTATGATGTGTTTGTAACCCTTTAGTCCTAATGAGCCCCTTAGATAGGCGATGATGTGTCTAAAGCCCATATGCCCCTTGGATGGGTGATGACGTGTCTTACACCCCTCAAGGGTATTAAGACCCTAGGATGAGCGATTATGTGTCTAACTCCCCTTTGGGCAATTGAGCCCTTTGGATGGGCGATGATGTGTCTTACGCCCCTTAGAACGAATGACCACCTTGAATGGACGATGATGTGTCTGATGCCCCTTTGGGCTAATGAGCCCCTTGGATGGGCGATGATTTGTTAGACGCCCCATCGGGCAAATGAGCCCTTTAAATGGGCGATGATGTGCCTAACGCTCCTTAGGGCTAATGAGCCCCTTGGATTGGCGATGATGTGACTGATGCCCCTTAGGGCTAATGAGCCCCTTAGATGGGCGATTATGTGTCTAACGCCCCATAGGAAAATTAAGCCCCTTGGATTGGCGATGATGTGTCTGACGCCCCTTAAAGCTAGTGAGCCCCTTGGATGGGCGATGATGTGTCCGACACCCCTTGGGGTTAATTATCCCCTTGGACTAGTGATGATGTGTCTCACTCCCCTTAGGGCTAATGGGCCCCATTGATTGGCAATTATGTGTCTTACACCCCTCAAGGCTAATGAACCCCAAGGATGGGCGATGATGTGTCTCACGCCCCTTAGGGCTAATGAGCCCCTTGGATGGGCGATAATGGGTCTGATGCCCCTTAAGGCTAATGAGCCCCTTAGATGGGCGATCATGTGTCTAACGCCCCTTTGGGATAATGAGTCCCTTGGAAGGGCGATGATTTGTCTGACGCCCCTTAAGGCTAAGTAACCCCTTAGATGGGCGATGATGTGAGTGATGCCCCTTAGGGCTAATGAGCTCCATAGATGGGCGTTGATGTGTTTGACACCCCTTAGGGCTAATGAGCCCCTTGGATGGGCGATTATGTGTCTAACACCCCTTAGGGCAATTGAGCCCCTTGGATGGGCAATGATTTGTCTAACGCCCCTTGGATGAGCTATGATGTGTTTGTAGCCCCTTAGGCCTAATGCGCCCCTTAGATAGGCGATGATGTGTCTAAAGCCCATATGCCCCTTGGATGAGTGATGATGTGTCTTACACCCCTCAGGGCTATTAAGACCCTAGGATGGGCGATTATGTGTAAAACTCCCCTTAGGGCAATTGAGCCCTTTGGATGGGCGATGATGTGTCTTACGCCCCTTTGAACGAATGACCACCTTGGATGGGCGATGATGTGTCTGATGCCCCTTAAGGCTAATGGGCACCTTGGATTGGCGATGATGTGTCCGACACCACTCAAGGCTAATGAGCCCCTTAGATGGGTAATGATTTGTATAATGCCCCTTAGGGTTATTGCGTCCCTTAGATGGGTTATGATGTGTCTGACGCCTCTTAGGGTTAATGCGCCCCTTGGACGGGCGATGATGTGTCTCACGCCCCTTAGTGCTAATGAGCGCCTTGGATGGGCTATGATGTGACTGATGCCCCTTAGGGATAATGAGCTCCTTTGACTAGCGATGATGTGTCTCACGCCCTTGAGGGCTAAGGGGCCCCATTTATTGGCAATTATGTGTCTAGATCCCCTAAGGGCTAATGAGCCCCTTGGATGGGTGATGATGTGTCTCACGCCCCTTAGGGCAGATGAGCCCCTTAGATGGGTGTTCATGTGTCTAACACCCCTTAGGACTAATGAGCTTCTTGGATGGGCGATGATGTGTCTGACACCCCTCAAGGCTGACGAGCCCCTTGGATGGGTAATGATTTTTTTGATGACCCTTAGGGCCAATGAGCCCCTTAGATGGGCGATGATGTGTTTTATTCTCTTTAAGGCTAATGAGCCCCATACATGGGCGATGATTTGTCTTACGCCCCTTAAGGCTAATGAGCCCTTTAAATCCGCGATGATGTGTCTAACGCTCCTTAGGGCTAATGAGACCCTTGGATGGGCGATAATGTGACTGATGCCCCTTAGGGCTAATGAGCCCCTTACATGGGCGATGATGTGTATTACGCCACTTAGGGCTAATGATCCCCTTGGAAGGGCGATTGTGTGTTTAACCCCCCTAAGGCAATTGAGCCCCTTAGATGGGCGATGATGTATCTGATGCCCCCTAGGGCTAATGAGCCTTTTGGATGGGAGATGATATGTTTGATGCCATTTAGAGCTAATGAGCCCTTAGATGGGCGATGATGTGTCTAACGCCCCTGAGGGCTAATGAGCCCCTTGGACTAGCGATGATGTGTCCCACGCCCTTGAGGGATAATGGGCCTCATTGATTGGCAATTATGTGTCTGACACCCCTAAGGGCTAAGGAGCCACTAGGATGAGCGATTATGTGTCTCACGCCCCTTAGGGCTAATGAGCCCCTTGGATGGGCGATGATGTGTCTTACGCCCCTTTGGGGTAATGAGCCCCTTGTATGGGCGATGATTTGTTAGACGCCCCTTCGGGCAAATGAGCACTTTAGATGGGCTATGATGTGTCTAACGCTCCTTAGGGCTAATGAGCCCCTTGGATTGGCGATGATGTGACTGATGCCACTTAGGGCTAATGAGCCCCTTAGATGAGCGATTATGTGTCTAACGCCCCTTAGGGAAATTGAGCCCCTTGGATTTGCGATGATGTGTCTAACGTCCCTTAAAGCTAGTGAGCCCCTTGGAGGGGCAATGATGTGTCTGACACCCGTTGGGGTTAATGAGCCCCTTGGACTAGTGATGATGTGTCTCACGCCCCTTAGGGCTAATGGGCCCCATTGATTGGCAATTATGTGTCTTACACCTCTAAAGGCTAATGAGCCCCAGGGATGGGAGATGATGTGTCTCACGCCCCTTAGGGCTAATGAGCCCCTTGGATGGGCGATAATGGGGCTGATGCCCCTTAAGGCTAATGAGCCCCTTAGATGGGCGATCATGTGTCTAACGCCCCTTTGGGATAATGAGCCCCTTGGAAGGGCTATGATTTGTCAGACGCCCCTTAAGGCTAAATAGCCCCTTAGATGGGCGATGATGTGAGTGATGCCCCTTAGGGCTAATGACCTCCTTAGATGGGCGTTGATGTGTCTGACACCCCATAGGGCTAATGAGCCCCTTGGATGAGCGATTATGTGTCTAACACCCCTTAGGGCAATTGAGCCCCTTGGATGGGCGATGATTTGTCTAATGCCTCTTGGATGGGCTATAATGTGTTTGTAGCCCCTTAAGCCTAATGAGCCCCTTAGATAGGCGATGATATGTCTAACGCCCATGAGGGCTAGTGTGCCCCTTGGATGGGTGATGTTGTGTCTTACACCCCTCAGGGCTATTAAGACCCTAGGATGGGCGATTATGTGTCTAACTCCCCTTAGGGCAATTGAGCCCCTTGGATGGGCGATGATGTGTCTTATGCCACTTAGTACTAATGAATACCTTGGATGGGCGTTAATGTGTCTGATGCCCCTTAGGGCTAATGGGCACCTTTGATTTGCGATGATGTGTCTGACACCACTCAGGGCTAATGAGCCCCTTAGATGGGTAATGATTTGTATAATGCCCCCTAGGGCTAATGAGCCCCTTAGATGGGTGATGATATGTCTAACGCCTCTTAGGGCTGATGCGCCCCTTGGATGGGCGATGATGTGTCTCACGCCCCTTAGTGCTAATGAGCGCCTTGGACTAGCGATGATGTGTCTCACGCCCATGAGGGCTAATGAGCCCCTTGGATGGGTGATGATGTGTCTACCGCCCCTTAAAGCTTGTGAGTCCCTTAGATGGGCGTTCATGTGTCTAACGCCCCTTAGGTCTGACACCCCTCAAGGCTGACGAGCCCCTTGGATGGGTAATGATTTGTTTGATGACCCTTAGGGCCAATGAGCCCCTTAGATGGGAGATGATGTGTCTAATTCTCTTTAAGGCTAATGAGCCCTATAGATGGGAGATGATGTGTTTGACACCCCTTTTGGCTCAAGAGCCCCTTCGATGGTCGATGAATTGTCTTACGCCCCTTCGGGCTAATGAGCCCTTTAGATCCGCGATGATGTGTCTAACGCTCCTTAGGGCTAATGAGCCCCATGGATGGGCGATAATGTGACTGATGCCCCTTAGGGCTAATGAGCCCCTTAGATAGGCGATGATGTGTCTAACGCCACTTAGGGCTAATGAGCCCCTTGGATGGGTGTTTGTGTGTTTAACGCCCCTTAGGGCAATTGAGCCCCTTAGATGGGCGATGATGTATTTGACGCCCCTTAGGGCTAATGAGCCCCTTGGATGGGAGATGATGTGTCTGATGCCCCTTAGGGCTAATGAGCCCATTAGATGGGCGATGATGTGTCTAACGCCCTTGGATGGGCGATGATGTGTCTCAAGCCCCTTAGGGATAATGAGCCCCTTGGATGGGTGATGATGTGTCTGACACACCTCATGGCTAATGAGCCCCTTGGATTGGCAATGATTTGTCTGACGCCCCTTAGGGCTAATGACTGCCTTAGATGGGCGATGATGTGACTGATGCCCCTTAGGGCTAATGAGCCCCTTAAATGGGCGATGATGTGTCTGACGCCCCTTAGGGCTAATGAGCCCCTTGGATGGGCGATTATGTGTCTAACGCCCCTTAGGGCAATTGAGCCCCTTGGATGGGCGATGATGTGTCTGACGCCCCTTAGGGCTAATGACCTTCTTGGATGGGCGATGATATGTCTGATGCCTCTTATGGCTAATAGACCTCTTAGATGGGCGATGATGTGTCTAACGCCCTTAAGGGCTATTGAGCCCCTTGGACTAGCGATGATGTGTCTCACGTACCTTAGAGTAATTTAACCCCTTGGATGGGCGATGATGTCTCTATCACCCCTTTAGGCTAATGAGCCCTTGGATGGGCGATTAAGTGTATACGCCTCTTAGGGCAATTAAGCTTTTTTATGGGCTATAATTTGTCTGACGCCCCTTAGGGCTAATGAGCCCCTTGGATGGGCAATGATGTCTTTGATGCCCCTTAGGACTAATGAGCTCCTTAGACGGGTGATGATGTGTCTAACGCCCCAGAGGGCAAATGAGCCCCTTGGATGGTTGATGATGTGTTTTACACCCCTTAAGGCTATTGAAACCCTAAGATGAGCGATTATGTGTCTAACCCCCCTTAGGGCAATTGAGCCCCTAGGATAGGTGATGATGTGTCTAACGCCCCGTAGTACTAATGACAAACATGGATAGGCGATGATGTGTCAGATGCCCCGTAGGGCTTATGGGCCCTTTGAATTGGCGATGATGTGTCTGACACCACTCTGGTCTAATGAGCCCCTTAGATGGGTAATGATTTGTATAATGCCCCTTGGGGCTAATTAGGCCCTTGGATGGGCGATGATGTGTCTGACACCCCTCAGGGCTAATGAGCCCCTTAGATGGGAAATGATTTGTTTGATGCCTCTGAGGGTTTATGAGCCCCTTGGACTAGCGATGATGTGTCTCACACCCTTGAGGGCTAATGGGCCTCATTGATTGGCAATTATGTGTCAGACACCCCAAAGGGCTAATGAGTTCCTTGGATGGGCGATGATGTGTCTCACTCTCCTTAGGGCTAATGAGCCCCTTGGATGGGCGATAATGGGTCTGATGCCACTTAAGGCTAATGAGCACCTTACATATGCGGTCATGTGTCTAACGCCCCTTAGGGATATTGAGCCCCTTGGATGGATGATGAAGTGTCTTACACCCCTCATGGCTAATGTGCCCCTTGGATGGGCAATGATTTGTCTAACACCCCTTAGGGCTAATGTGCCCCTTGGATGGGGGATGATGTGTCTCACGCCCATTAGTACTAATGACCACCTTGGATGGGTGATGATGTGTCTGATGCCCCTTAGGGCTAATGAGCCACTTAGATGGGTAATGATTTGTATAATGCCCCTTAGGGCTAATGAGCCCCTTAGTTGGGCGACAATGTGTCTCACGCCCCTTAGTGCTAATGAGCGCCTTTGATGGGCTATGATGTGACTGATGCCCCCTAGAGCTAATGAGCCCCTTAGACTAGCGAAAATGTGTCTCATGCCCTTAAGGGCTAATGGACCCCATTGATTGACAATTATGTATCTTATACCTTTAAGGGCTAATGAGCCCCTTGGATTGGCGATGAAGTGTCTCAAGCCCCTTAGGGATAATGAGCCCCTTGGATGGGTGATAATGTGTCTGACACCCCTCATGGCTATTAAGCCCCTTGGATTAGCAATGATTTGTCTGATGCCCCTTAAAGCTAATGACCGCCTTAGATGGGCGATGATGTGACTGATGCCCCTTAGGGCTAATGAGCCCCTTAGATGGGCGATGATGTGTCTGACTCCCCTTAGGGCTAATGAGCCCCTTGGATGGGCGATTATGTGTCTAACGCCCCTTAGGGCAATTGAGCCCCTTGGATGGGCGATGATGTGTCTGACGCCCCTTAGGGCTAATGAGCCCCTTGAATGGGCGATGATGTGTCTGACACCTCTCAGGGCTAATAAGCCCCTTAGATGGGAGATGATTTGTTTGATGCCCCTTAAGGCTAATGAGCCCCTTGGACTAGCGATGATGTGTCTCACACCCTTGAGGGCTAATGGGCCCCATTGATTGGCAATTATGTGTATGACACCCCTAAGGGCTAATGAGTTCCTTGGATAGGCGATGATGTGTCTCACGCCTCTTAGAGCTAATGACCCCCTTAGATGGACGATCATGTGTCTAACGCCCCAGAGGGCTAATGAGCCCCTTGGATGGGCGATAATGTGTCTGATAACCATCAGGGCTAACGAGCCTCTTAGATGGGCAATGATTTGTCTAAAGCCCCTTAGGGCTAATGAGCCCCTTAGATGGGCGATGATATATCTGATCCCCTTTAAGGCTAATGAGCCCCTTAGATGGGTGATGATGTGTCCGACACCCCTCAGGGCTAACGAGCCCCTTGGATGGGTAATGATTTGTCTAACACCCCTTAGGGCTAATGAGCCCCTTAAAAGGGCGATGATGTGTCTGATGCCCTTTGAGGCTTATGAGCCCCTTAGATGGGCGATGATGTGTCTGATGCCCCTTTAGGCTAATGATTCCCTTAGATGGGCGATCATGTGTCTAACGCTGCTTAGGGTTAATGAGCCCCTTGGATGGGTGATGATGTGTCTGACAACCCTCAGGGCTAATGAGCCCCTTAGATGGGAGATGATTTGTTTGATGCCCCTTAGGGCTATTTAGCCCCTTGGACTAGCGATGATGTGTCTCACACCCTTGAGGGCTAATGGGCCTCATTGATTGGCAATTATGTGTCTGACACCCCAAAGGGCTAATGAGTTCCTTTGATGGGCGATGATGTGTCTCACGCTCCTTAGGGCTAATGAGCCCCTTGGATGGGCGATAATGGGTCTGATGCCCCTTAAGAATAATTAGTACCTTACATATGCGGTCATGTGTCGTACGCCCCTTAGGGATATTGAGCCCCTTGGATGGATGATGAAGTGTCTAACACCCCTCATGGCTAATGAGCCCCTTGGATGGGCAATGATTTGTCTAACGCCCCTTAGGGCTAATGTGCCCCTTGGATGGGCGATGATGTGTCTCACGCCCATTAGTACTAATGACCACCTTGGATGGGTGATGATGTGTCTGATGCCCCTTAGGGCTAATGAGCCACTTAGATGGGTAATGATTTGTATAATGCCCCTTAGGGCTAATGAGCCCCTTAGTTGGGCGACGATGTGTCTCACGCCCCTTAGTGCTAATGAGCGCCTTTGATGGGCTATGATGTGACTGATGCCCCCTAGGGCTAATGAGCCCCTTAGACTAGCGAAAATGTGTCTCATGCCCTTGAGGGCTAATGGACCCCATTGATTGACAATTATGTGTCTTATACCTTTAAGGGCTAATGAGCCCCTTGGATGGGCGATGATGTGTCTCAAGCCCCTTAGGGATAATGAGCCCCTTGAATGGGTGATAATGTGTCTGACACCCCTCATGGCTATTGAGCCCCTTGGATTGGCAATGATTTGTCTAACGCCCCTTAGGGCTAATGACCGCCTTAGATAAGCGATGATGTGACTGATGCCCCTTAGGGCTAATGAGCCCCATAGATGGGCGATGATGTGTCTGACTCCCCTTAGGGCTAATGATCCCCTTGGATGGGCGATTATGTGTCTAACGCCCCTTAGGGCAATTGAGCCCATTGGATGGGCGATGATGTGTCTGACGCCCCTTAGGGCTAATAAGCCCCTTGGATGGGCGATGATATGTCTAATGCCCCTTATGGCTAATGAGCCTCTCACATGGGCAATGATGTGTCTAACGCCCCTAAAGGCTATTGAACCCCTTGGACTAGCGATGATGTGTCTCACGCACCTTAGGGTAATTTAACCCCTTGGATGGGCGATGATTTGTCTTACGCCCCGTAGTACTAATGACCACTATGGATGGGCAATGATGTTTATGTCGCCCCTTTGGGCTAATGAGCTCCTTGGATGGGCGATTATGTGTCTAAAGCCCCTTAGGGCAATTAATCTTTTTTTATGGGCTATGATTTGTCTGACGCCCCATAGGGCTAATGATCCCCTTGGATGGGCGATGATGTCTTTGATGCCCCTTAGGGCTAATGACCTCCTTAGACGGGCGATGATGTGTCTAACGCCCCAGAGGGCTAATGAGCCCCTAGGATGGGTGATGATGTGTCTTACACCCCTCAGGGCTATTGAAACCCTAAGATGAGCGATTATGTGTCTAACCCCCCTTAGTTCAATTGAGCCCCTGGGATGGGCGATGATGTGTCTAACGCCCTGTAGTACTAATGACAAACATGGATGGGCGATGATAAGTCAGATGCCCCTTAGGGCTTTTGGGCCCCTTGAATTGGCGATGATGTGTCTGACACCACTCAGGTCTAATGAGCCCCTTAGATGGGTAATAATTTGTATAATGCCCCTTAGGGCTAATGAGCCCCTTGGATGGGCGATGATGTGTCTGACAACCCTCAAGGCTAATGAGCCCCTTGGATGGGCGATGATGTGTCTGACAACCCTCAAGGCTAATGAGCCCCTTAGATGGGAGATGATTTATTTGATGCCCCTTAAGGCTAATGAGCCCCTTGGACTAGCGATGATGTGTCTCACACCCTTGAGGGCTAATGGGCCCCATTGATTGGCAATTATGTGTCTGACACCCCTAAGGGCTAATGAGTTCCTTTGATAGGCGATGATGTGTCTCACGCATCTTAGAGCTAATGATCCCCTTAGATGGGCGATCATGTGTCTAACGCCCCATAAGGCTAATGAGCCCCTTGGATGGGCGATGATGTGTCTGATAACCATCAGGGCTAACGAGCCTTTTGGATGGGCAATGATTTGTCTAACGCCCCTTAGGGCTAATGAGCCCCTTAGATGGGCGATGATATATTTGATCCCCTTTAAGGCTAATGAGCCCCTTAGATGGGTGATGATGTGTCTGACACCCCTCAGGGCTAACGAGCCCGTTGGATGGGTAATGATTTGTCTAACACCTCATAGGGCTAATGAGCCCCTTAGAAGGGCGATGATGTGTCTGATGCCCTTTGAGGCTTATGAGCCCCTTAGATGGGCGATGATGTGTATGATGCCCTTTTAGGCTAATGAGCCCCTTGAATGGGCGATGATTTGTCTAATGCCCCTTCAGGCTAATGAGCCCTTTAGATGGGCGATGATGTGTCTAACGCCCCTAAGGGCTATTGAGCCCCTTAGACTAGCGATGATGTGTCTCACGCACCTTAGGGCAATTTATCCCCTTGGATGGGCGATGATGTCTTTTATGCCCCTTAAGGCTAATGGGCCCCTTAGATGGGCGACGATATGTCTAACGCCCTAGAGGGCTACTGAGCCCCTTGGATGGGTGATGATGTGTCTTACACCCCTCAGGGCTATTGAAACCCTAAGATTGGCGATTATGTGTCTAACCCCCCTTAGGGTAATTGAGCCCCTTGGATGGGCGATGATGTGTCTCACGCCCCTTAGTACTAATGACAAAAATAGATGGGCAATGATGTGTCTGATGCCCCTTAGGGCTAATGGGCCCCTTGAATGGGCGTTTATGTGTCTGACACCACTCAGGTCTAATGAGCCCATTAGATGGGTAATGATTTGTATAATGCCCCTTAGGGCTAATGAGCCCCTTGGATGGGTGATGATGTGTCTGACACCCCTCAGGGCTAATGAGCCCCTTAGATGGGAGATGATTTGTTTGATGCCCCTTAGGGCTATTGAGCCCCTTGGACTAGCGATGATGTGTCTCACACCCTTGAGGGCTAATGGGCCTCATTGATTGGCAATTATGTGTCTAACACCCCAAAGGGCTAATGAGTTTCTTGGATGGGCGATGATGTGTCTCACGCTCCTTAGGGCTAATGAGCCCCTTGGATGGGCGATAATGGGTCTGATGCCCCTTAAGGCTAATTAGCACCTTACATATGCGGTCATGTGTCTAACGCCCCTTAGGGATATTGAGCCCCTTGGATGGATGATGAAGTGTCTAACACCCCTCATGGCTAATGAGCCCCTTGGATGGGCAATGATTTGTCGAACGCCCCTTAGGGCTAATGTGCCCCTTGGATGGGCGATGATGCGTCTCACGCCCATTAGTACTAATGACCACCTTGGATGGGTGATGATGTGTCTGATGCCCTTTAGGGCTAATGAGCCACTTAGATGGGTAATGATTTGTATAATGCCCCTTAGGGCTAATGAGCCCCTTAGTTAGGCGACGATGTGTCTCACGCCCCTTAGTGCTAATGAGCGCCTTTGATGGGCTATGATGTGACTGATTCCCCCTAGGGCTAATGAGCCCCTTAGACTAGCGAAAATGTGTCTCATGCCCTTGAGGGCTAATGGACCCCATTGATTCACAATTATGTGTCTTATACCTTTAAGGGCTAATGAGCCCCTTCGAAGGGCGATGACGTGTCTCAAGCCCCTTAGGCATAATGAGCCCCTTGGATGGGTGAGAATGTGTCTGACACCCCTCATGGCTATTGAGCCCCTTGGATTGGCAATGATTTGTCAGACGCCCCTTAGGGCTAATGACCGCCTTAGATGGGCGATGATGTGACTGATTCCCCTTAGGGCTAATAAGCCCCTTAGATGGGCGATGATGTGTCTGACTCCCCTTAGGGCTAATGAGCCCCTTGGATGGGTGATTATGTGTCTAACGCCCCATAAGGCAATTGAGCCCCTTGGATGGGCGATGATGTGTCTGACGCCTCTTAGGGCTAATGAGCCCCTTGGATGGGCGATGATATGTCTAATGCCCCTTATGGCTAATGAGCCTCTCAGATGGGCAATGATGTGTCTAACGCCCCTAAAGGCTATTGAGCCCCTTGGACTAGCGATGATGTGTCTCACACCCTTGGACTAGCAATGATGGGAGATGATTTGTCTGACGCCCCATAGGGCTAATGAGGCCCTTGGATGGGCGATGATGTCTTTGATGCCCCTTAGGGCTAATGACCTCCTTAGACGGGCGATGATGTGTCTAACGCCCCGGAGGGCTAATGAGCTCCTAGGATGGGTGATGATGTGTCTTACACCCCTCAAGGCTATTGAAACCCTAAGATGGGCGATTATGTGTCTAACCCCCCTTAGGGCAATTGAGCCCCTGGGATGGGCGATTATGTGTCTAACGCCCTGTAGTACTAATGGCAAACATGGATGGGCGATGATGTGTCAGATGCCCCGTATGGCTTATGGGCCCCTTGAATTGGCGATGATGTGTCTGCCACCACTCATGTCTATTGAGCCCCTTAGATGGGTAATGATTTGTATAATGCCCCTTAAGGCTAATGAGCCCCTTGGACTAGCGATGATGTGTCTCACACCCTTGAGGGCTAATGGGCCCCATTGATTGGCAATTATATGTCTGACACCCCTAAGGGCTAATGAGTTACTTGGATAGGCGATGATGTGTCTGATAACCATCAGGGCTAACGAGCCTCTTGGATGGGCAATGATTTATCTAACGCCCCTTAGGGCTAATGAGCCCCTTAGATGGGCGATGATATATCTGATCCCCTTTAAGGCTAATGAGCCCCTTAGATGGGTGATGATGTGTTTGACACCCCTCAGGGCTAACGAGCCCCTTTGATGGGTAATGATTTGTCTAACACCCCTTAGGGCTAATGAGCCCCTTAGAAGGGCGATGATGTGTCTGATGCCCTTTGAGGCTTATGAGCCCCTTAGATGGGCGATGATGTGTATGATGCCCCTTTAGGCTAATGAGCCCCTTGAATGGGCGATGATTTGTCTAACGCCCCTTCAGGCTAATGAGCCCTTTAGATGGGGAATGATGTGTCTAACGCCCCTAAGGGCTATTGAGCCCCTTAGACAAGCGATGATGTGTCTCACGCACCTTAGGGCAATTTATCCCCTTGGATGGGCGATGATGTCTTTTATGCCCCTTAAGGCTAATGAGCCCCTTAGATGGGCGACGATATGTCTAACGCCCCAGAGGGCTACTGAGCCCCTTGGATGGGTGATGATGTGTCTTACACCCCTCAGGGCTATTGAAACCTTAAGATTGGCGATTATGTGTCTAACCCCCCTTAGGGCAATTGAGCCCCTTGGATGGGCGATGATGTGTCTCACGCCCCTTAGTACTAATGACAAAAATAGATGGGCGATGATGTGTCTGATGCCCGTTAGGGCTAATGGGCCCCTTGAATTGGCGTTTATGTGTCTGACACCACTCAGGTCTAATGAGCCCCTTAGATGGGTAATGATTTGTATAATGCCCCTTAGGGCTAATGAGCCCCTTGGATGGGCGATGATGTGTCTGACACCCCTCAGGGCTAATGAGCCCCTTAGATGGGAGATGATTTGTTTGATGCCCCTTAGGGCTATTGAGCCCCTTGGACTAGCGATGATGTGTCTCACACCCTTGAGGGCTAATGGGCCTCATTGATTGGCAATTATGTGTCTAACACCCCAAAGGGCTAATGAGTTCCTTGGATGGGCGATGATGTTTCTCACGCCTCTTAGAGCTAATGACCCTCTTTGATGGGCGTTGATGTGTCTGATGCCCCTTAAGGCTAATGAGTCCCTTAGATGGGCGATCATGTGTCTAACGCCCCATTACGCTAATGAGCCCCTTGGATGGGCGATGATGTGTCTGACAACCATCAGGGATAACAAGCCTATTGGATGGGCAATGATTTGTGTGACTCCCCTTAGGTCTAATGAGCCCCTTAGATGGGCGATGATGTGTCTGATGCCCTTTAAGGCTAATGAGCGCCTTAGATTGGCGATGATGTGTCTGACACCCCTCAGGGCTAACGAGCCCCTTGGATGGGTATGTTGGGGTTTGTGAGTCCGACTCACCGCGGAAACAAACCCCGACCAAAGGAACCACTCGCAATAATTAAAATCATAAATCATAAATAAATAATCACAAAGAAAAGATAACGAATCTTACCCTCGAAGCGAGCTTCGCCCAAAAACCGGGGCTCTTACTTGAAAGCTACGAGCACGTCAAGCGCCACGCCTCCGACGGTATCCACCCACAAAATGGCGAACACAACTTTAAGGTCTACTACCTGGGGGTTAGCGAGGTCCGACCAAAACCCGTGTGTTATATGAGTTTAAGAGTTTTTCCAATATTATGGAATGCTCTTTTTAACTCCCACTCAAGCAAAGAATTCTGAAGTCATTCCATGACTATGTATAAGGAAGTATGCCTTGTGAATTTCACTCATCTTTCAAAGTGGGACTTTTCACAAAAAGATCCCACATGGAATGATTGATGAATTCAACCCTTAGTTAAATAAACAAAGGTTAGGTGTGGACCACTTTCTCACTTGGTCCCCAAGGCATTTCACATGCAATGTGAACTAACCATGTGTCACCCAACCTTGAGCCCCAAGTTGGGTTCGGTTGGCCCATTTTATTTTGGCCCGTGTCCATGACCCATCAACCCAGGTCCACGGCCACAGCCACATGTGTCGCCACCGTGGCGCGCTGCCACGTGGCACGCTGCCAACGTGGCAAGCTGCCACTTGGTGGCTGCCACTAGGTGGCTGCCAATGTGGCGGCTGCCAACCACGTGTGCTGCCACATGGCGTTTTGCCATGTGTGCTGCCACGTGGCATGCTCCCTATTGGGCATGTATTCTTAGCCTTTTGCGTGGCTAGGATTTTACTTCTTACTTGATGCATTTTCCCGTCTTGCCAAATCCTCAATTTTGGCTCGACATTTGAGATTCTCCGACGCTCGGTTTCGACGCTCCAAGCTCGAAATTCCGACGTCTAAATGTTTAACACTCAGGCGACGAAATAATTTCTTCCGAATTAATTCGTCGAGTTGGTTCGCATATATTTGCTTGGGTGTGACCCGAAGGGTTCAGTCAAGATTAAGCTGTAATATTAATTATATTAATATTACTGATCGAAAGCGGCCTCCACCCAGGCATTCCGATCACTTGACCTTACTGAATATATTAGCTTTCTAATAATTCTGAACGCGCTATCAGAATAATACACTTGTTCGAAGGACACTATTCCTTTCAGGGTAATGATTTGTCTAACGCCCCTAAGGGCTAATGAGCCCCTTAGAAGGGCGATAATGTGTCTCACGCCTCTTAGAGCTAATGACCCCCTTAGATGGGCGCTGATGTTTATGATGCCCCTTTGGGCTAATGAGCCCCTTGGATGGGCGATGATTTGTCTGACGCCCCTTCAGGCTAATGAGCCCTTTAGATGGGCGATGATGTGTCTAACGCTCCTTAGGTCTAAAGAGCCCCTTTGATGGGCAATGATGTGACGTATGCCTGTAGACACCCATTTGTGTCTCCCCAAAACTAAACCCGGTGATGAGTATCTTTCACGTCGAATCATAATCGAATGAAGTGAAAGTGTGGAAAGTCTAGTGTTACGAAAAGTTTTAATTTCTTTTCTCTTCTCTCTATTTTTTCAAAAACTTATTTTAAGAAAACAGCCAATCCAGTTTGGTTGGTCCATGATATGGGTCCAATAGTAGTGTGGTTTGATGCGGCTTGACTAGAGCTTTCCAATGATATATTATAAGCCAAATTCCGATGAATAATGAGGAAGTTATGGCCAATTTACTAAACTGGGCCCGATTTGAGCCTTATATGCGGCCAAATGATCTAGAGGTGGGCCTAATATGATTTATCATTCCTAATGCAATTCGGAATGGTTTTAGTCTTCTAGATTCTTCTAGAAGGTCCTTTTCATTCCTAATTCAATTAGTATTGATAAATTGACTTTTGTTGACTTTTCAGAGTTTTAATTAAGATCAAATAGCATTTTCAAGGAAATTATATGATTTTATCCTCCAGTACGACAAACTTATCTGATTTTCGAAAACGCGTTAAAAACAAGCTTGGCGCCTGACTTCAGGAATTGGCACCTGGAACCAGGCCTGGCACCTGGTGCTAGTGTTGGTGCCTGGCGCTAGTTAGCCAGGGTTTGAGCCAGCTCTGTTTTTTGTGCGTCAGACTTTGTTTTGTTACTTTTATCTTTTTGGCTGATTTTCGGTATAAATAACGTATTAAAAACTCCGTTTTCATTCACCAGTTATCATCAACAATCAGTTTTAATAAGCATTCGCCTACAATCAGTTTTCATTCAATTAATCCTCTCATTCTCCTAATCATCCATCTTTCCTTCTCTAAACTTTGTTTTCACATACAAAATTCCGCATTCGCAAGATCTAGAAATACCTAGCCATATTCGAAGTTGCCTTCGCCTTAGACGTGAAAGGTTTAATTTCTGAGGGTTTGGTCCCAAATCTCTTTCAATTATTTAATTTAATTGTTTTGATTATTATTTTCCTTGAAGTTCCTAACGTGTGTATTTTGTTATTAGAAAGAGGTACGAAGCATCAAAGTAAGTGCTTTAATGGTCTTAATTGATATTATGATGTAGAAATCATGTTTAAATTGTTGTTATGATATTCCTAGTATCATGTCTAGGGTGTTTTTAATATTAAATATGATTGTTATGATGCTTCCTATGTTCTTCCTAATGTTTATGATTGTTAGTATCATGTTAGGGTTATAGATTTGATTTTTAATGCTTAGTGAGATGCTAGGGTTTGTTATTAATCTTGTTAGTATCATGCCTAGGATCTAGCTATTATTATGTTTTAATATTAACATGAACATGATTATGATTATAATTGTTATAATTTATGATGGTTATGAATATTATTATTATTATTATTATTATTTTAATGATGGTTATTATTATTCATGTATATTCTAATGATTGATTATTTATTATGATACTTATTTATTACTTGATGGCACCTTTTATGCATGTTTAAAGAGAATATTGGTATTTGTAATCACGCTTAATAAGATAATTAATAATCTTGTTAGGGTTAATATGATTATAATTCAAGTGATCACTAATTATAGTTTATTTTTGCATTAAATTCAATTAACATAAATAAATAGGTTTAAGGTTAATTGTAATGATTGTATGTTGACTAAAAAGCGCACATGAATACGATAAGAATAAAGTAGGGACCTATTATAAGGGCAGGTTCTATCTCTTTTAGGTTGGATTTGTACCTTCATCCCCGAACCCTTATTTGGTTCTAGACCTTATGGAGTTGACGATCTTTTGGATCGTTAAGGGGTGTAACCTTCATCCTATGAACGGTTTACAAGTTCCTAAAACTTGTTGGCGACTCTTTTGCTCTATCTTCTTCCTTTTTGGACGCCACCGTACTTTAGTGTATGATCACAGTGGGGTTCAAGCTAGGGGTTTAATGCTTGAAATATTCGCTACAGTTTTTGGTGACTCTAGTGGGGAAGTATTTCATGTGCGTAATTTTGATTAACATTATTGTCATATGCATAAAAAAGATCTCATTGGAAAGAACATTCGTAATGAGTTAAAAACATTAGATTTTACACGTAGGAAATTTGAGATATATCTTTCACAACTAGGACCGAAATAACACCGCGCGAAACTGGAAAATTTTATCGAGCACAGAAAGCTGCTGAGGCATGTGGGAAGTAGCGTCAGGGGCCAGAGAATTGGCGCAAGTATTTTAATCGTAGCGCTAGACGCTAGCATTGGCGGCAGGCGCTACAGCTGCTGGCGCCAGTCTCTAATTGCTGGCGCCAATTTCCCCTAATATTGAGCCAGAAATATGCGTTCTAATTTCGACCGGTTTTTTGTATTGTTTTCTCGATCCTACATCGTGATTGAATTTTTTCTCACTTTTCTGAAACCCATATGTGTTCTACATATGGACATAACCCTCTGGGAATTCATGCTCCATCTACCCGATTGAACGCTCCGTGCAACAAAGGGTACATTCGAGATGTTGAATTCACCAAACCATGGAAGCGAGTTTTTTCAAACTCGCGGTGTCCCATCCACTCGCGCCAACCCTTCATGGTTAGGCTTCCGCGCGGTGCATCCGGACAATTAACCATGGACCCTCTATTGACTAACCCATATCCCAAACTTTAGAGAACTAGAGCCCTGGTTAGGTTGCAAACGCATTGCATCATATTGTGCCTACTTGACTAATTGTGCATTATTTGTTGTGCATATATTCTATGCTTCTCTTAACCGTTTTTTGGAATTGTGTTGAGACTAAAAAAATTAATGACTTAAACAACTTTGCCTAATTAATTAATTAATTAATTAATTTGAGTCAATAAAGTCTAATATTTTAATCGGAATTGACCTAGTACGACTTTAGGCATACCCCAATCGACTAATAACACCGAAAACAATCCTAGATCGAAGCTCCAATATTGGCGCCAAGGTTTGAGCTGTAGCGCCACAATATGGAGTGTAGCGCCTGATGATAGCTCTGTCATCTGGCGCCAAGCTCCAAAGTGCGACACCAGTTTTGTTGTTTGGCCGACGGTTTGGATTATTGGTCGAGTCATCACTTAAAGTCTAATTAATCAATTTTCTAACTAATTCGGTTAAGTTCTGCTGTCAATAGTACTTATTTGAGTCGATGATCGAGTTTAGGCACTATGTCCCATGGTCTTACACAAGAGTCCAAGCATGTCACTTACACTCAACGCACACACCAATACACATACTTTTACCCTGTTTAAGAGATTCTTGTGTGCGCGTTTTTTCTGTCATTTTTTTAAAGGGGGTAAGTCGGATATTAATCCTCCAACAAAAAAAAAAACTATACTTAGTTCCCTAAAAATATGTAATTTATTTTTGCCAAAAATATGCACCCTTTTTTACTTTATTCTTTTTTCCTCCTTAAAATAAACCGTAAAGTCAAGTTGATTCGAGTCAAGTAATTAAAACGCAAAATGGTTTAATTTGCAGCGTGTGGTCAGAAAGGAAGGACGGTTAATCAAAGACAGCCTTTTCGTACAAGTCAAACTTTTCGACAAACCCATAGCTCGTAAGAGGAAAGCTAAGACTATATTGGCAACACAACTGGTTACCGTGACTGAGACACTGAAGCTTCTCGCACTCAAGATCGATGATCCCGTGAGGCAACAACAGATGGACCTCATGCAAGAGAGTCTAAGCAAGCTGTCTAGCGACTACAAGTTTCAAGAGCTTACATCGCAAGGGGTCTTGGTGGACAAGGATCTTCTTCCGCATAAGTTCAACACCAGCGACATCCCAAAATTCAGAGCAACTGACAACCCTTACTTTCATTTAAGAGCATTCGAAACAATAATGAGTATTAAGGGTATCGATAAGAAGGTTTTCCCTTCTCTGTTCTCACTATCTCTCGAGACCGTTTGCCAACAATGGTTCTTTTCTCTCGAGAAAGAAAAGACCTTTACCTGGGAGTCCATACCTTCAAGTCGAGACTGACCATAGTGGACTTGAAATCCTCAAGCAGAAAGAGAATGAAGGCGTCACCCCAGCTAAGATGATTGAGGTGCCAAGTGAAAAAGAGTTTGTGAGGCTGTTCATCAAAAACCTTTAAGAAAAATATTCCAAGCATCTCAAGTATCAAAATAATCTCCATACCTTCAAGGTCGTTTATGACATTCGGATCAATATTGAAGACGACTTGGCTAAGTTAAAAGCTGCCAACAATAACTCAAACAATGGCAGGAAAGAAAAGAAGAACGACAATCCTTCTTCTTCCAAAACCACCCACTCAAACAATGTTAGCACTTGTAATTTAGGAGAAGTCCTTGCTATGAACAATCGAGGACAGAAGAAACCATTTTAGAGGAACTTCACTCCTATTGACATGAGTTATGACACTGCATTTGATCGATTAAATGCAAAAGGTCTTATAACTCCTATTGGACCATTTGGGGACCCACCAGTCGAGAAGAGGTCGGCTAATTGGAACCCCAATGAACACTGCAAGTATCACCAAGGTAGGGGCCATTTCACCGAAAACTGTTGGAAGCTTAAGGAAGCCATCGAAGACTTAATCGACTACAACAAGTTGTCGTTGCCCCATGCCAGTAAGAAGCCAAGCATTGACAATGCCCCTCTTGCTAATACCCTAGCTATCTTTTATGAGGAAAACGAGGTTGACCCCTCATCTCTCATTAGACCCGTCAAAAAAATTAATGCCGCAGAAAAGGAAGAGGAAATCTTTTTCGATGTTAAGGATAACCTTCCAGAACCGACAAGTAAGGAATATATATAATTGCTCACACTGTCTATGATGGAGGTATCGCATCTACTACGTGAAGCTCTCAAGGCTATAATGGAATCCCAAAAGAAATGTGATGAGGTTCCACTTCCGAAATATGAACCTAAAAGGGAATTCACACCAGTAAGAACGACTTATGAGGCAAAGCATTTTCCTTTACAAGTGATAAGTGACTTTTATGTCACTTTTAGGGTGTTTATTGAGTCGTATTCCGGCTTATTTTCCAATAATTTCCCCCTTTTTATCCTTTATTTCTATTATTTCTTTATTCTCGTCTATTATCTTTATTTTGTGTATTTTTGCCCTTTTTATTAGTTTTTAGTTTATTTTTGTAGTTTTAGTTAATAATTTCCCTATCCTCTCATTTTATTTATTTTCTTTTAGTTTCTAGTTTATTTTCTTTTATTATTTCTTTAGTTTTAGTATTTTATTTTATTTTATTTTAGTCTTTGTCCCGATTTCCCCTCATGTTTGGGTTTGTTCGTAGGAACGTTCCGGTCGAGACTTGGTTATAATCAAAGTCATGTTCGAAAGTCCAAGGTCAAATGTTCTAACGAGCAAAGTCAAACTCCCTCACTCCCTTGCCAAATTGCAAAGCTGCTCAATTGCCCACCTCTTAACCTACACCACCCCATTTCCCTATCCTTCACCACACCTTCCGTCACCATCTCCCCTGCTCCCAGCTCCTCAACACTACCAGCCCTCACAACAACGCTGCCCATCCAACATCACCAGCAGCAACCACGCACCTCACCATCACAACCACCACACACCTCCAATCACACCAATTTCCAGCCACCCACCCACCTTACAACTCACGCACTCCACCACATCAACCTCACAAAAATCCGCTGCAACCAATACACCAGCCACCGCCAAAACCACCATCAATCACCACCAAACTCTTCACGCAAGCAACCCCACAATAACACCAACAACGCAACCAACATCACCAACATCAACAAACACAACACCATCAGCCCAGCTCTCCAATCAACCACCACGCAACTCCCTTACCACCTCCAATCAACCTCCGCCAAAACCGCCAGCAGCCATCAAACACCAACCTCCACCACTCCCCTGCTCTTCACGCAAGCAACCCCACAATAACACCAACAACGCAACCAACATCAACAGCATCAACCCCTGCACCACTTTCACCTCCCAACCAACACCACCAAACCGCCAGCAATTACCACTTCTAACCCGCCCCCACAACAACCAATTAAACCAACAACAACAACCCAAATCACCATCAAATTACTTACCTCATAGCCGCGCAACTCATACCATCTCAAGCCCCAATTCGTGGCCGCGCAGCCCTGTCAGAAAGCGCATAAAATTGTGTAAAAAATCAGAGTCGAGGCAGAAGCTTTGCGCGACCTCTGTGCGATGTCTGTGCGGGCGCGCAATTGTGGGTTAATCACAAGCTTTTCACGTGATTTTTATGAAAATCGGAGGGCCACGATTTGATGCTAGATGATAATGGATGCTTGCGATGGTGGTGATGATGGTTGCGTGATGATTGATGATGGGGTGTGGTGTGGCGTGAAGCAGGGGATTGCATCCCAATATTGAAGCAGCCAAAATTTCGAGCAGGAAGATTTCAAGGGTTTGAGGGAATTTGGGGGATTTTGGATTTTATTTTCTTTTAATTTTATTTTTATTTCCTTTTCTTTTTCCTTTCCTTTTTCTTTTGTTTATTTTATTTTTTTTTCTATTTTATTTCTCTTTTATTTTATTTTATTTAGCCTTGTATATAAATACCCCTTTTG
Source organism: Chenopodium formosanum (assembly GCA_024500155.1). Lineage (NCBI taxonomy): Eukaryota > Viridiplantae > Streptophyta > Magnoliopsida > Caryophyllales > Amaranthaceae > Chenopodium > Chenopodium formosanum. The sequence goes on along the minus strand of CM044877.1, from coordinate 42,108,263 downwards.
GGGGTTATTTTCTAACTTGGAATCAACATTAATTTACCCTAGATTAGTTTTAGATTAGTTTTTAGTTCTTTTAATTTATCTCTCTTAGGGTTAGATTAGAAGTTTCTCTCTCTAGTTTAGGAGTAGTTTAGAGAGAGAAAGCTTGGATTTTTCATGGAGTTTTTGGGATTTTGAAGAAGCAAATTTGTGGATTTTTCCTCTCATAAATTCAATGAGTCTTCCTAACTTTCTCTCACCTTTATTGTTTTCATTTATTATTGTTTTTGCTTATTTATTTGTTTATTTGAGTAGATTAATTAGTTTAGTGGTTGATTCTTGCTTTTATTATTATCTTACCTTGTTTTCCTTGCTTTTGTTCACCATGTTAGTTTAGGTTTTGTTCTAGGGAAATGGATGAAGGTTATGTTAATTAATTTAATGATTGATTGTGGTTAGTATGAAATTGTTTCTTGATTATTGTGTATGGATGATGCTTTTATGGATTAGAATCTTTCTAGCTAATTGATTCTATGCTTTTAATTGTGTTTTCAATCAATTGTGCGAAAGTGAGTTGCTTGAGAGCCCTAAATTCCTCCATACCTTTGCTAGGCTAGTTGCACGAGAGTGAATTAGTTTAGTAGGATTATGTTTATTAACATGCTTAATTGCGCGAGAGTGAGTTAAATGTGTTAATCGTCTTAATTGAGGTCATTTTCATCTAATTGTTTTTTGTTATTGAATGCATTGATGTAATTGGATTCCACTTTCCCTAATTTTAGTTAATTGCTCTTAGTAGTGTTTAGTTGAACCTCTCTTTACCTCACAAGCTTTCCTAGTAGTCTAATTAGCATAGATTGATACACTTAGTCCTTTTGGGTTCGACCCTTTACTTACCCCTATACTCGTATTAGGGTAGTTTAGGTATTATAAATTGTTAATTTGACCAGGGTTAGTAGACTAATGACACTACTTAAACCCTCGATCAAATTTTGGCGCCGTTGCCGGGGACTAAGGCGTTCATTAGTTTGTGTTGATTAGATTAGCTAGGTTCTTGTATATAATTTGATTTTTGTTTGCTTTTCTTTGTTCTTTGTATAAAAATGGCATGCTTATCTTTTCCTCAATTTGATGGTGAACCCTTTTATGCTTACTTTGAAAGACTAGATGGTTTTCTTAGTTACCATGGGTGTTCTCTTAATGATGCTTGTGGTATAGCTTATTGGGGCATGAATGAGTATACTAGGGGAATGGTTGAGGACATGAATAATGGTAGATTTTGTCATTTGTCTATGCATGATGCGTGGGATTTCTTCACATGGCTTGCTAAGGATTCTTTAGATAGAGAATCTCATGTTTCTTACTTTGATTCTCAATGCCAAGATTCTTTTAATTTTTGCATGAATTCTCTTGATACTTCTTATGTGCCTAGTGATAATCCAAGTATGCAAGTTCACACCTTTCCCCCTTATGCTCATTTTGATGAGGTTTGAGCTAATTTTGATGATGTGCAATTTGACTTTAATCATGAACCTCAACCCTATAACATTGAAGCCCAAATTCTTTCTCAAATGCAATATCTCACCCAACAACTCCAAGAGCTTCAAGAGGAACAAAAATTGAGAAAAGTGAGGCTTGCCCAAGTGATGAGCGTTTTGGTTGATGTAAATGGATGTGAGGCACCTCATTTGGAGTGTGAGAGTGTTTTTGAGAATGATGTGGGCCAAGGGTGTGAAGTTGAGGGAATATTTTCTTGTGATGAGGGGATTTTTGAGGATTTTGATCCTTTTCATTCCCCATTTGAGCTTGAATGCCATTCTTCCCCTTATTTACCCCCTTTGAGAGCTTCCCTTGGTGAGGATGTGAGTGAGCCATCTTCAATTTTGAATGAGGGATTTCATGAGGATGATGATGATGAATTTGAGCAATCAAGAGAGATTGAAAGTCCCTTGAGTGATGGTGGAAGAGTTTCTAATGAAGAAAATATAGATTTTGAGGTTTCCAACCCCCTTCCCCTTCTTGATGAGTCTACTTTGCATGTTGGTGACCCTTCTATTCATGAGTCTTTGGACTCATTTGAGGTTATGGCTAGTATGTTCATTGAAGGTGTAACAAATCATTATAGCCTCTTGAAAGAGTTCATTGGCAATGCTTCATGGGAAAGAGATGAATTTGAGAGAATCCTTTATCCTTTCATGCATGGTTTAGAGACTCTAGGCTTTGAGGATCTTGAGGGAGTTGTTGTTCATCGTTGAGATAGAGAGGAGGATGAGGTTGTTTCTATTGGAGAGTTTTTGTTTGAGGGAGATGTGAGTCATGAGTATTCTTTTGAGGATTCTATGATTGATTTTCATGCCCTCATAGGTGATGTGAGGCTTTGTGAGACCATTGTTTCTCCTCCCCTTCCTCATGTCCCTTTCTCAAGGAAATTTGACCACATCTCCTACTATCCCATGTTCCTCCCTTCTTTTGTCAAAGAGCCTATTAAGGACCCTCTCTTGTTTGATGAGACTTTTCCTTTTCATCCTCCTATTATTGAGGAAATGGGTGATTGTGCCACCCAAAAAGATTTTGAGGAGGTTTTGCCTTTTTATTCTTTTCCTTATTTTTCTTCTTCTTTCTCTTCTTATTTTCTTGATTTCTCTTTCGATTTTTCTTTTTTCTTTTGGCATCTTCCTCGTCATTTACGTGCAATAATCTTGTTGCACGTCCTCCTCCCGTCATTTGCCTACTTGTTATCCAATGAAATGTGTAGTAGTGCATTTGATAAGCTCTGGCGTTCGTTGCAATATTATTTACTAGAGCGGTCTCGCTTGGACGTTAAACAAGCCTTTCTTGGGAAGTAACCCGGGGTTTTTATTGCTTTCATTTTCTTTTCCTTTTAGATTAGATTTTCTCTCATGGAAATGTTTGTGTGCCTTTTGCTAGGTACATGACTTGATATACACTTATGCATTGGTTTAGATCATGAATCAAGGAAGTTTGATGCCTATTTTTGCTAGCATATGGAAATCGAGATTTCAATTCAAAAGGAAATCGGCTTTGAAAGGTTAAATTGGTTCATTTGCGGGTATTTACACCCACCAATATCCGGTAACATCTTTCCTAGCTCTTTCTCTAATGGTTGGTGACTCGTTGGACATGTGTGGTTTGTTGGGTTGATTTCTTTCTTGTCCCCTCCCATGGATTATTTAGTTTATGTTTGAGTATATTGTCTCATTCAAGCTTGGGGGAGGGTATTCTATCATGATTTGGTGGGATGTTGATTCATTTATGCCATGCACTTGAGTATATGCATTTCCATGTCTTTTCTTATATTTTGAAAATTCCAAAAAGATTTTGGTTTATTTTCAAGGTAATTTTGGAAAAATGTGTTTTGTTTGTTCTTATTTTGGATATTTTGTTTTGGGACTTGAATCCTTGAATGTTTTTCTTCCTAAGTGGTAAATGTATGCACGGTTTGAGAGTGTCATTTGTTGACTCTAGGATACTATATGCTAAGGTAGTCGGGTTAAGAACTTTAGGGGTCCATGAAGCCTTAGTTCACGGGAATGTGGTAAGATGGAGTTGCTCTCTATAGTGGATTTGAAACCCTTGGTTGGTATTTGTTTGGTTATAATCCCTTGTGAGCTTCATTTGTTCTAGCCTTCATCACCTTGTTGAGCGGCTATTTAGGATCCTTGACTATGCATGTCTTAATCCTTGTTTCGACCTCTAGCTCCTAAGATCGTGACCGGGCCTCTCTAGGGGAGGAAAAGGGCACCTTTTCTCATTTTTCTTTATCTTCTTTTTATTTTGTTACAAATTTGATTTTCTATTTTGCATCAACCTACTTATTAACCAATTTGAGCCTAATGTTTCCCGCTCTTGTCTAAACCGCATTACAAACCCAATGGTCTATGTTTACCAACCCTTTTAGTTAGTGAAGCATAGGCATGTGAGGTTTGAGTTTTGAGAGTGTTGATCATGAGCAAGAAAACTTTGTGAATTGGTTTATGTACGGTATTTGAAAGTTGAGCTTGAAAAGATTATGCAAAAAGTTCGAGAAGAAAGATGCAATTCAAGAAAATCAAATGAAGTTTCAAGAAAAAGTCGTCCATGGTTAGAAAAAGGCAAGGACACATAAAAAAATAAAAAAATAAAAAAATAATAAAAAAAAAAACAAAAAACACAAATATATTTTTGTTTGGTTTCGTTTTCTACCCTAGTTTAAGCATTAAGGACAATGCTTCGTTCAAGCTTGGGGGGGGGGAGCGTTCCATCTTTTTTTTTTTGTATATATTGTGTGTTAGTGTTGAGTAAGCTTGTGGGAGATGGCATTATTGGTATTTTTATTTGATATTTTGCGATTTCTTGAGTTTGTTTTTGAGAGTAGGCCACTCTTTTGCTTCACTTAGGAAATATCACCAAAATTTTTAAATTTTTACCCCGCCTTAACCCTTAGCCTTACGTTACAACCCAATAAAAGACCCTTAGACTTTAGTGGGGTTAAGTCAAAGAACGGTGGAGGGAGATAGACTTCAAACCTATAGAGAGAGTATGCATAGTTGAGATGTCGGGATAACCTTCTCAAAGTTTTTCATTTCTTTATCTTTTTCCGATTTCTTCGTGGAATCATGAGAAGCTAGCTTAAGGGTTGATTTGAAGCTAGTGGAGAGAACGCGGCCCGATTGGTTGGGGCTAGGGTGGATTGAGTCCTCATTAGTTCTCTATGCTTAGCATATGTTATGTTTCAATCAACCATTGACATCTTAGAACGTGCATACATTTGTCTATTTAGAAAGGTCCGCATTCATTGGTGTTTGTTCCTATCTCTTGTCCAAATATGAAATTGTGTTTTCTTTATTTTTTTTATGTTTCTTTTTCTTTTCTTTTTATTGCCTTGCCTTGGTTTTTATTTAGAGTTGTGGGTTAAACTCTTAGGACACCCTCACGAGAGCACACTCGTCCTCTAGGGCGATCTAGAGGTTTAAAGGGCTTGTCATTAGTTGCTAAAAGTGACCGTGATTCCTACGAAAGTGAGTTAGTGTACATTCTTGTCTCCTTTAGTGTTCTATCTTTGCTTGAATAAATCATTCTCCTTCTCCCGTGTTTCATGTTAATTTACTCGAGGACGAGCAAAAGGTAAGCTTGGGGGAGTTTGATAAGTGACTTTTATGTCATTTTTAGGGTGTTTATTGAGTCGTATTTCGACTTATTTTCCAATAATTTCCCCCTTTTTATCCTTTATTTCTATTATTTCTTTATTCTCGTCTTTTATCTTTATTTTGTGTATTTTTTCCCTTTTTATTAGTTTTTAGTTTATTTTTGTAGTTTTAGTTAATAATTTCCCTCTTCTCTCATTTTATTTATTTTCTTTTAGTTTCTAGTTTATTTTATTTTATTATTTCTTTAGTTTTAGTATTTTATTTTACTTTATTTATTTTATTTTATTTTATTTTAGTGTTTTTCCCGATTTCCTCTCATGTTTGGGTTTGTTCGTAGGAACGTTCGGGTCGAGACTTGGTTATAATCAAAGTCATGTTCGAAAGTCCAAGGTCAAATGTTCTAACGAGCAAAGTCAAACTCCCTCACTCCCTAGCCAAATTGCAAAGCTGCTCAATTGCCCACCTCTTTCCCTATCCTTCACCACACCTTCCGTCACCATCTCCCCTGCTCTCAGCTCCTCAACACCACCAGCCCTCACAACAACGCTGCCCACCCAACATCACCAGCAGCAACCACGCATCTCACCATCACAACCACCACACACCTCCAATCACACCAATTTCCAACCACCCACCCACCTAACAACTCACGCACTCCACCACATCAACCTCACAAAAATCCGCCGCAACCAATACACCAGCCACCGCCAAAACCACCATCAATCACCACCAAACTCTTCACGCAAGCAACCCCACAATAACACCAACAACGCAACCAACATCACCAACATCAATAAACACAACACCATCAGCCCAGCTCTCCAATCAACCACCACGAAACTCCCTTACCACCTCCAATCAACCTCCGCCAAAACCGCCAGCAGCCATCAAACACCAACCTCCACCACTCCCCTGCTCTTCACGCAAGCAACCCCACAATAACACCAACAACGCAACCAACATCAACAACATCAACCCCTGCACCACCATCACCTCCCAACCAACACCACCAAACCGCCAGCAATTACCACTTCTAACCGCCCCACAACAACCAATTAAACCAACAATAACCACCCAAATCACCACCAAATTACTTACCTCATAGCCGCGCAACTCATACCATCTCAAGCCCCAATTCGCGGCCGCGCAGCCCTGTCAGAAAGCGCAAGAAATTGAGTCCAAAATCAATGTCGAGGCAGAAGCTTTGCGCGACCTCTGTGCGATGTCTGTGTGGGCGCGCAATTGTGGGTTAATCACGAGCTTTTCACGTGATTTTTACGAAAATCGGAGGGCCACGATTTGATGCTAGATGATAATGGATGCTTGCGATGGTGGTGATGATGGTTTCGTGATGATTAATGATGGGGTGTGGTGTGGCGTGAAGCAGGGGATTGCATCCCAATATTGAAGTAGCCGAAATTTCGAGCAGGAAGATTTCGGGGGTCTGAGGGAATTTGGGGGATTTTTTATTTTATTTTCTTTTAATTTTATTTTTATTTCCTTTTCTTTTTCCTTTCCTTTTTCTTTTGTTTATTTTATTTTTTTTTTCTATTTTATTTCTCTTTTATTTTATTTTATTTAGCCTTGTATATAAATACCCCTTTTGGGGGTTATTTTCTAACTTGGAATTAACATTAATTTACCCTAGATTAGTTTTAGATTAGTTTTTAGTTCTTTTAATTTATCTCTCTTAGGGTTAGATTAGGAGTTTCTCTCTCTAGTTTAGGAGTAGTTTAGAGAGAGAAAGCTTGGATTTTTCATGGAGTTTTTGGGATTTTGAAGAAGCAAATTTGTGGATTTTTCCTCTTATAAATTCAATGAGTCTTCCTAACTTTCTCTCACCTTTATTGCTTTCATTTATTATTGTTTTTGCTTATTTATTTGTTTATTTGAGTAGATTAATTAGTTTAGTGGTTTATTCTTGCTTTCATTATTATTTTACCTTGTTTTCCTTGTTTTTGTTCACCATGTTAGTTTAGGTTTTGTTCTAGGGAAATGGATGAAGGTTATGTTAATTAATTTAATGATTGATTGTGGTTAGTATGAAATTGTTTCTTGATTATTGTGTATGGATGATGCTTTTATGGATTAGAATCTTTCTAGCTAATTAATTCTATGCTTTTAATTGTGTTTTCAATCAATTGTGCGAAAGTGAGTTGCTTGAGAGCCCTAAATTCCTCCATACCTTTGCTGGGCTAGTTGCACGAGAGTGAATTAGTTTAGTAGGATTATTAACATGCTTAATTGCGCGAGAGTGAGTTAAATGTGTTAATCGTCCTAATTGAGGTCATTTTCATCGAATTGTTTGATGTTATTGAATTCATTGATGTAATTGGATTCCACTTTCCCTAGTTTTAGTTATTTGCTCTTAGTAGTGTTTAGTTGAACCTCTCTTTACCTCACAAGCTTTCCTAGTAGTCTAATTAGCATAGATTGATACACTTAGTCCTTTTGGGTTCGACCCTTTACTTACCCCTATACTCGTATTAGGGTAGTTTAGGTATTATAAATTGTTAATTTGATAAGGGTTAGTAGACTAACGATACTACTTAAACCCTCGATCAACAAGTCACTGAAAAACCCAAGAAGAGCAATAGAATTTACACTCCAATTGGGATCCCATATATACGAATGTTTGAAATGCTCTCCGAGAGTGGCGAGATCAAACCTCTCAAACCGAGACCATTCAAATCGTTGAAAAGAATAGATAGATATTACTGTCAGTATCATCAATCAGGGGGTCACACTATAGAAAACTGTTTCAAATTCAAGGATTTGGTTCAGAAAACGATTGATGAAAAGAAACAAGTCCAAGTTCAACAAGAAGAGGATGCAACCATTAATAGAGTTTGGGACAGTGATGAAGAAGATGTCTATCTAAAGGACATAGTACCTTCTGTGTCATACAACACATATAACATTTGGGCTGAAGAAGACTCATCGATAGACGTCTTCACAAGATCCGGGAGAATGCAACCTCCCGTTTCAACGCAACCTATGCCAACCACACAACAAGTTCCCATACCTATCATTGATGACAATGATATTGTTAAGTAGTTTAAGAAGACAAAAGTTGAGATAATACTTCTGGCAACATCTCGAGAACATAGGTTGGCTGTAATGAATGCCTTGGACAAAATTGGGATAGATTCTAACACTACTCATGAGGGATTAGCTAACTTCCTCACAAGTGACCTTCCTAGTCCGATTAATTTTATCACTTTTTCTGACAAAGATTTACCCCCCAAAAGGTGACAAACATTACAAGGCATTAAACTTCACAGTAGTTTGCAAGAGGATGAATGTTCCTATGACTCTTTTAGACAATGGATCGGCCATCAACGTCTGTCCACTTAGAACTGCGAGGATGTCGGCATAAGGGACCAAGATTTAACTCTTTCTACAAAAGGAATAAGGGCCTACGACAACACTCGTCATCAAGCTCTTGGTAAAATTACCATGAATGTAACGGCAGGAGCAATAGAACATGCTACTACTTTCCAAGTAGTAAACATTAAAGCTTCATTCAACCTGTTGTTGAACGCCCTTGGCTTCATGATCTAAAGGTTGTCCCTTCATTTATCCATCAACAAGTAAAAGTTATAGTTGCGGGAAATCCAATCACCATCGATGCTTTACGTATGAGGATCAAATCTATAGAGAATCCGATTATTAATGTGGAGCAAGACGAGGATGATTAAGATTTATGGGGCTTTAACGAAGAAGTCTCCTCAATCCAGGAGGATGAAAGGACCCCTCTTTGCCATGAACCCCATTCCAACATGATTGTCAATGCCATGCTAAAGAAACAAGGACATTTTCTTGGGATGACCCTAGGAAAGAAGAAAGGAATGGCAAAACCGCTAGAGTCACCTGGCCTCCCTAAGTTAGACACTTTCGGACTTGGTTTCGAACCGACTCGGAAAGATCTCAAGCGAGCCCAAGAAAAGTCAAAAGCACGTAGGGATGCTCGCATTCAAAAGAAAGCAATTCCAATGGATGAGTACCCTCTTACGCTTAATGGTCAATTTATAAAAGAAGGAGAGGACTATCCAAGCCATGAATTTCCCGAGCCATTTGTTGTAAACGGCATAAGACAACCGGGATTCGAGATTTTCTTGGATTGGTACTTCACTGATGAAATCCCAACTCCCGTCTACAAGGAGAAAGCACCCCCATGTTTTGACTTTAACGTCATGGGATTACTGTTTGGGCAAGAAAAGAATGAGCCAACTTGTAAAGAGGATAACTCCTCGCTCATTCAAACAGTCCTACAAAGTGAAAACTTCGATCCCTCGAAGCTAATCACTCCAGCTGAAGGATCCCTACAAGGTTGGCGCAAGACTATCAAGGTACCTACTCCAAGCGGAAGGAAGATATCCATCACGACAGGGCAAGGATCGATGTTTGAAGAGTCGTCTGAGTCAGAGTCTGAGTTGGAGTCTCTCCCTCTAGAGTCTTCTAAGTCTTTAGTAGTAACACCTCCCCCTCCTTTTTCTTCTCCTAGGATAGTTAGTGATCCAGTCCCTGAGGATATATCACTCTTTGATGTAATGATCTCAGAGTATAATAATATTTCTCATTCTCATTACTTCTCGTGTTCTTCTCTAACCCAAGATGACAAGCATTATTTAACTAACAATGAAAAATACAAAGAAATTATTAAAGCTATGGAAACACTCAAAAAGAAAACACCGGTAATTGAAGAAACTGAAACAGTTGATATCTCAAATGATTCAACTCATAAAAGAGAAGTTAAAATCGGATTAACAGTGAATAAACAATAAAGAACCGATTTAATTAACTTACTTAAAGAATTTATCGATGTATTTGCTTGGTCATATGAAGATATGCCAGGCATTAATAGAGAAATAGCTCAACACACTATACCACTAATTCCAGGAATGAAACCCATAAAATAAAAGTTACGTCGAATGAAACCTGACGTAGCTCTTAAAATAAAAGAAGAAGTTCAAAAACAAATGACTTCATGTTTCATCAAAGCATCCAAATACCCCGAATGGGTCGCCAACGTCGTCCTAGTTCCGAAGAAAGACGGAAGGGTAAGAATGTGTGTCGACTATCGAGATCTAAATAAGGCAAGTCCAAAATACGACTTCCCTTTGCCACACATCGATAATATGGTAGATTACACGGCAAATCACGCGCTTCTCTCGTTCATGGATGGGTATGCAGGTTACAACCAGATTCTCATGGCAGAAGAAGACATGGAGAAAACAACTTTTATAACACCATGGGGCACTTATTGCTACACGGTAATGCCATTCGGGTTGAAAAACGCGGGTGCTACTTACCAACGTGCAGCAACTGCCTTACTCCATGACATGATGCGTAAAGAAGTCGAGGTATATGTCGACGACATGATCGTAAAATCAAAAGACCGTCGAGGCCATCATGTAGCCTTAAGGAAATTTTTTGAAAGGCTAAGAAAATATAATAAGAGGCTGAATCCCGCTAAGTGTGCTTTCGGAGTCACCTCAGGCAAGCTTTTGGGTTACGTCATAAGCTCTAGAGGAATAGAGGTAGACCCAACCAAGATCAAAGCAATCATGTCAATGCCACCGCCCAAGACTGAGAAACAGATTTGAGGATTTATTGGCATGTTGCAATACATAAGTAGGTTCATATCAAAATTAACGACAATATGTGAACCAATCTTCAAAAAAATCAAGAAGAATGTAACAGTAATATGGGATGACGAGTGTCAAAAAGCCTTTGAAAAGATCAAATCATATCTCGCAAACCCTCCCGTATTAGCACCAGCACTTCCTGGAAGACCTCTTATGTTATATTTGACGGTTACCAAAGAGACAATGTGAGCTATGCTAGCGCAAGAAGTAGAAGGCAAAGAGAACGCAATCTACTACCTAAGCAAGAAGATGCTCGAATACGAAGCACGCTATACACTGCTCGAGAAGTTGTGCCTTGCCTTGGTGTGGGCCACAACCAAGTTAAGACATTACGTGCTGGTGCATACCGTCTTCGTATTCTCCCGATTAGATCCACTCAAGTATCTATTCGAGAAATCTACACTCAATGGACGCATATCAAGACGGATAGTCAATCTATCCCAGTTTGATGTAAGGTTCATGCCACAAAAAGCTATCAAAGGATCCTTGGTGTCAGACTTTCTAGCAGATTTTCCAATAGAAGACTCGACGCCAATACAAGACAATGAATTTTCAGACGAAGACCTAATTGTTACTGAAGATGATACTTGGACCTTGTACTTCACGGAGCCTCGAACCAAAAGGGATGTGGCATTAGAGTACTACTAGTATCACCTAAAGAAGAGTATGTTCCAATCTCCATAAAGCTTGATTTCGACGTGACCAACAATGCTGCTGAATATGAAGCATGCGTGGTAGGCCTCGAAATAGCTATAGTATTAGGAGTAAAGAAGTTAAGGATATTCGGAGACTCTTCTTTAATTATCAATCAGATATCTAAAAGGTGGAAAGTAAGGAGCAAAAGTCTAGCCCCTTACCAAACCTATCTGGAAACTCTTACCAATCAGTTAGACAAGGTAGAATATACATATCTACCTAGAGAGGAAAATCAATTTGCTGATGCCTTGGCAAGATTAGCCTCAATGGTTAGGATTCCCACGGATATCGAGCAAATGCCTCTAACTATAGAAAAAAGACACAAACCAGCATACATCCAGGCTATAGAAGACGACGAAGTAGTCCAAGGCGAAGAAAAAGAAGAAGAAGAAGAAGAACCGTGGTACACGGACATAATCAATTATGTCACCAAAGGAGAATACCCTCCTCATGTTGACTAAAGAGCAAAACAGCATTAAGGCTTTTGGCTTCCCAATATGTACTTATAGACAATGAGCTACATAAAAGGGTACCTAAGGGTCGAGTTCTCTTATGTGTAGGAAAGAAGGATGCACAAAGAGCAATGAGAATAGTCCATGAAGGAATCTATGGCACTCATATAAATGGCAAAATGTTAGTCCAAAAGATAATGCGAGAAGGATATTATTAGACTACAATGAATAGGGACTGCCATCAATACGTAAAAAGATGCCCTAAGTGCCAAATTTATGCCAATTTATAACATATCCCTCCATCCTTTCTTTACACCTACACATCGCCATGGTCATTCTCTACATGGGGAATTGATATCAGTGGCAAAATTACTCCCCCAGGAACAGGAGGCCACAAATTTATCTTAGTAGCAATTGATTACTTCATCAAGTGGATCAAAGCGCAATCATACGCTAAACTCATTGCAAAACATGTAGCACTCTTTATCGAGAGAAATATTATTTGTCGATACGGAGTCCCACATAAAATGATAAGTGACAATGGAACTCACTTTCTAGCCGAATGTTAAGAATTGCTACAAAAATACGGCATTCAACGTCATCATTCTTCCACTTATAGACCTCAAGCAAATGGAGCAGTCGAGGCAGCTAATAAAAATTTAAAGACTATCATCGAGAAAATGACGGAAAATTATAAGGATTAGCCTGACAAACTTCACTTCGCATTGTGGGGTTATCGCACGTCAATCCGTACATCAATAGGTAATACGCCATTTTCCTTGGTATATGGAATGGATGCCGTACAACCTGTCAAACTAGAAATACCATCTCTACGCATTGCATAAGAGAGTAAACTCGATGAAGTTGAATGGACTAGGGCAAGATATGAAGAATTAATTCTACTCGATGAGAAACGACTAGAAGCTCTACATCACACTCAGTGTTACCAGACTCGTATGGCTAGGCATTTTAATAAGAAGGTCAAGACAAGAAACATCAAAGTAGGAGACTAGGTGTTAGAAGCACTAAGGAAAAATGTTTTAGATCCAAGGGGTAAATTTAGACTTAATTGGTTTGGACCCTACATTGTCAAAACAATCCTGTCAGGAGGTGTAGCAAAACTAACTGATATGGATGGCAATGAATTCTCGAACATGACAAATCTTGACCAACTTAAGAAATACTATCCGTAATTACTTGAGTAGGATACTCAAGAGAGCTACGTTCCAGAATTAATTAAAAATTCAACAGAAGATCGGCGAAATATCGGCGTCGCAGAGTAGAACCTAGCGCCAGCCAACAACCATCAGCGCCAGCCGATGAAATTGGCACTTTGTGCAAGACTTCCCTGGCAGTCGCCAATCGCAAATAAGTGGCGCCAATTTGAAAATAAATTATGGGCAAATTTCGGTGTTTTTTCGGAAAATTTTCGACTTCCGTACTTGAAGAATTTCTGGAAAATTAATTTTTTGGTTTTCATTGCTTTATTAAAATAAATTTAAAGTAAATAATTTGATTAAAAGCTGAAATTTCATTAATAAAATTAAATTACATTATTGATGGAATTTTAATAAAGCTGAAATAAACTAACTTTAAATGAAAAATAAACTAAGTCTAATAATTTGAAGATTAAGCAATGCTCCTAATCTTTCTTTTCTTTCCTAGCCCTTTTCCAATTTTTGTCTGCTTCCTCCTCCTCATCCATAACTTTAGCTAGTAGGCATCCTTTAGAGGACCTACATTCAATCTTAGAATAGATAGTCTCCCCTTCAGCTAGTACTCCATGTTTCTTTTCCACCCAAGCCTTTTTATCTGTGGTGTCAACTTTCCTTTTCCCTTTATCTTTGGTAACACCTTTCTTCTCAGGCATTGCAGGTGTTTTGAATTCAACTCTTGCACCTAGGCGTTCCTTGGCAGAAATCACCCTGTCACCTAGACGACTCTTCACATCAGTTTTACCCTGATCTTTCTTCAAATCCTTCAAAGGATTTTTCAGCAACCACTTCTTCACATCATTGGGCAAAGGAGGAACCTTTTGAGTAACAACTTCCCATAGAGGTCTAGAACTCTAGTAAGCATCAAATTTGTCTACTTCCTGGGAAACAGGGTAATCATAGGGAGGACGAAGATCCCCGGAAGGAATATTCTGAAGCAAGCCGTATTGTCTTTTTACCCTGCAGGGGTAATAATAAGTCATACGAGATAAGCTTGGAATACGGCAGAAAGGTTGCTTGTTGACACCAACCATCCTTTTTATTTTCCACCAAGAGACGACCCACTTGATAGCAAAATCACGAGATTCGAAGACCTTTCTCCACCCACGACGCTCAATTTTAGGTAAGCGTTTCTTCCTCCATACAAAGCAATAGGGGGTATACTTCTCAATATCGTTCGGAGGGATAATTAATTCTAGCCTTTCCATTAGCCACATCTGTAAAAAATTGCAATGCAAATAAATTATTATTAAAATACAAAAAATATATTTTTTGATTTCTGTAATTAAAAATATTATTTTTCTACCTGTAATAAAATTGGAGAGCCGCGAAAAGGTGGTTTTGGGTTCCTTTTCAGTTCATCAAGACTAATCATAATTGATTGACCTTTATTATTTTTACCACTACTAAGAAAAAATTGATTAAACATGCAAAATAAGAACACTCTTCTTCTATATATATAAGGAGATTCAGAAAGAGGTTTATCAAAATAATGGCGTGCAAATTCTTGTAAATTAACTATGTTGTCATCTACTATTTTTGATAAATCCCTTTCTTTTTAATTAAAGAAGCGCTCAAAATCCTTATAATAATATGCATCTACACTAGGGATTACTTTAAGGTCTATTGCAGGGAAGCCTAAAATAACAGCAAATTCTTCTCGCAATGGGCTAATCTCATCATACCCTATTCTAAAGCAATAAGTATCAACATTCCAAAATTCTAGAGCGGTATGTATGAAATCTAAGTCAAGATATACCCCTTTGATGCCATAAATTCCCCCCAAGTGAAACAAATCTAATTATTTTTTGTCTCTAGCATTAAGAGATCAACACCATTCATGAGGGTATTGGGTGAAAGTTTTGGTGACTAAAGACATGGTATTATTTTTCTAAGGCAAAAAATTATTTTATTTGCTGGAATTAATAGAAGAATCGGCTAGGCAAGGGGCTATTTATACACGAATTGCGAGAAGTTTTAATTGGCATGAAATACAGAATCATTGGCAATTAGCATTGGACTCCGTAATTGCCGCCAGCCGCTAGCACTTGGCGCCACATCAGGCGCGCTTGCTTAAATTACTAAACTCGAGTCGGCTAATGACTTTACGGCTCCGTTTATCTTTTCTAAACATCTTTTTTGTCCTTTTTTAATTAATTAAAATAGGTACTATATTAATTATATTATTCCTTTTTGGACTTTGATCAGATTAATTTCCAAGTTATTTTATATACATCCGACATTTTATTTGATTTTTTTCCTTTTTATTTTTTCTTTTTGGGGGAGAGAGTCGGATACCTTCCATCAATAATAAAAATGACTAAATTTTTGCGTAAAATTGTTTGTCACACTTCTCTTGCACACACAAACATACACATAATAATAGCAAACAAAATAAACTCATAATAGCATAAATATACAAAATGTGTCTAAAAATAATGAGTCTCAGGCAAAGTTCTATAAAAAGTCAAAATAAAAATTACATGTACAAACAACGACGCTGGAGGACGTATACCCATCATATCGTAAAATTACGTCGTACGAGGAGTCACCTCTCCACCAGCTCCATCTCCAGCTCCAGTCTCCGCAGAAGGAGGAAAACTCAATGTAGCTCCACTCCACCCAGTATCAACCTGAGGCTGAGGCTGCGGAGGCTGTTGCGATGACGAGCCTACCTCGTACATCCCACCACCTCTGAAAGCCGAAGTAGCCTCTCCCTCGCCTGCCCTCAAAAGAAGATCCCGAGCCCTCTGCAACGTCAGCACGAGCAGCCTCAGAGCGACCGCGTCTACCCCGGACGTAGTACGACGACGTCTCGAGTAAAGACCGTGTCGGATCCCTCCGCACCTCAGGTCTCGTGCAGGTGTGAGAGGCAATAGGCTGGCCGTGCAAAAAGAATGAAATCAGAAACAAGGCAAAATCGAAGCGGTGATGCAAAAAATATATAAAGAAAGACTACCTCTCGGATGACGTCGTCCCGACGGCATGTGGCCCCATTCCTCATCCGAACGAGCTGGCTCCGGAAGGCATCTATACATCGTGCCATCGCCGAAACCACCTCGCGCAAAAACTGTAAGAGAAATAAGTCAGTAAATATGCATGATATATGGACAAAAATTGTGAATAACTAGGCTTACTCGAGTATGGCGGCGAGGAATGGACCGCTCTACGAAGCGCTCGCCCTCGGAAGCCGGAGGAATCATCTCCTCAATCGGCCCATATGTTCCCTTGTAGTGGATGGACATACGGGGTGGCACGAACTCAGTAGCACCGCCTTGATAAAGCAAAAAAGTCAGTAAAACATTACTTGGGGGCTACTTAATGGAAAGTAAAAGCATAGCAACGCCCTGGGATCACGTTATACCGCCAAGGGGTACCAGCTCCCTCGGACATGCTCAACAACTACGCGTCGTCGGACATATGACGTGGTGGAGGAGCATGAACGATAAAGACATCAGAGGAATGCTGTCAAGCAACCCTCTCTTCTAAGTACGCGATCGCCCCATAAGTCCCCAGGAAATAGCGACGCTCAGCAGAATACTGTGCGGCTAACCCAGGGACTGTCAAGCCGCCCCATGGCCGGTACACCACATCAGGCCCCTACAAAGAACATCAATCAGGTGAAAGTATACCTAAAGCGTCGTGAAAAAGCAAACAAATAAAAAAGAAGTCGTACCGCGATGATCCAGCTCCGGACATGTGTAGTAGACATATCAACATGGCGGCCGACCCAAGAAGCGCTCACTAAAAATCCGCGCGGCGATGGTCTTGCCGGCGAAGCAGAGGGGAACTGCTCATAGAACCAGATCTACAAGGAGTACAAATTGTAAGTAAATGGTAGCTAATATGTAGAGCTAAACTTTATAGGGAATCATGTGTACCTCTACGACCTTCCAAAAGGTAGACAAACCAACATTCGTCCCAAAGGACCGGTGTCGACACGAGTCTCTCAGTGCACGAACGAAGTCAGCGCAGGCCAAGCTGGCCCAGTCATAAATCCCGATTCGGTGAAGATTGCGGACAGCAACGCCCTACTACCCTTGTCAGGAGAGAATGACCCTGACAACAACATAAGCGCAAAGATGCGCACCCGCTGCTCTCGGGTGGTCACATTGTCATCAAAAGTCGCTGCCAGCGTCGAGCGGCGAATTCCCCTAACACTAAACTGAGTCGTCTCGACCTCAGCTCAAGCCCGAATAGCGATCGGCCCCAACAACTCCTCGACCTCCGCAGAAAAGACGTCGATCCCACTGTCGAACGGTTGTGTCACCGAGTTGAACTCTAGTCCTGTGATGAGACTGAAGTCCGTAGGGGTGACTATCATCTCGCCCTAGGGGAAGTGGAAAGTGTTGGTAGTGTCCCTGAAGAACTCTACCAAAGCGCACACTATATGGTGACCCCCACTGGAGGCAACTATAGCCTCGGAGGTCTCAAATAGGGTAGCCAGTTTGCAAGACTCCCATTGGAGTCTCGTCTCATGATCCCTGGCGATGTACATCTTGTACAAATCGCCCAAACCATCACAGCCGGAACCGTAATAGCGCGCCCTCCCGACCGTGATACCCCGTCTCAAACTCTCAGAAATTTGGTGGATGGGGGCGAAGGACAGGGTCCGCTCATCCCACTCGGGGAGTCGACCAAGCGAAGTAGAAGGTGTGTCGTCATCCTCTACGGGCTCATGCTCCCGTCGGGTATTTTGGGACCGTGAACCCGAACCTCGCTGTCTAGCCATACTACATTGTGCAAAATCATCATAAAATAAAGGTTATATAGTATCTAAGGTTCCCCTAGCCGCATGATACTAAGTTCGCAAAAAACAGAGTACATAGTACTAAAACAGAGCACAAATTCAAATTAATCATAACGGCATTTTTCAAGCAATCACACAATTTCTTGCAGCACTATAGTAATTATTGTGACAAATTGGACAAGGATTGCTAGCAAAAACATCAAGAACAAGTCACATTGTTCTTCACGACCTTAGGAGGTCCGATAATGGCAAATTGCTTATTTCTTCACCAAATTGAGTCAAACAAGTCTCAAATTACTCCCATGGCAATATATAAACATAATCAAGCAATTTCATGGCATAAAACATGATTAACAAAGCGAATTGAGCGTTTTTAATTTCGAATTTACATGAAATTCGTGAATAAAACATGCAAAAAATTCATAAAAGCTGATGTGAGTTTGAAGAAAACTTACATAGATCGGGAAAGTAGATGAAAAGAGATTTGATTTGCAACAAATTTGAGTGAATTTGGTTGCGAAACGAGCAAGAACCGAGCAAGTGAAGTTCTGCGGTTTTTCGAGCAGCATACGCGACGAGCAAAGCAGCAAATGAAGAAGAAAAGGGTATTTAAGGAAATCCTCGTGCGGCACCAAGCCCTAGGCATTGGCGTAAAAAATTAGGCTTGGCGCCAATCTCAACGCCTAGCGCTAAGGCTAATTGTGTGGCGTCAAAAATTAGGCTTGGCGCCAATCTTCGCAACATATTTTGGGTTCCTTGGTACGCCAGTTAGCCCCTCTAAGCAATTTGACAAGATTTTTTAGTAATCTACTTGAATACGTAAAGAGATCGACCAGATGAAAGATCGTCTGACTTAGCTTAAATCGCCTAAGCATTGGCTCACTAACAAAAAAGCATCGACATATAAGTTCAAAAGCAAAAAAAAAAAAGCACTGACGTACTGGTTCAAAGCAATAGAAGCACCGACGTACATGTATAGCGGAAGCAAAGTTCAGGCGAAATTTTAAAGATCGACAAGCGTGGGTCTTCGGTAATTTCCTTCGGAAAATTATCGCATCAAATGAGGATGACTTCAAGCGAGGATATCTTCGACGGCATTCCCTAGCTTGTGGAGTGTTGTCACAAAGAAATGAAGGTGAATTCAAGAGAAATAATCTTCGATGGTATTCCCTTGGACGTGGAATATTATCATAACGGAGGAGGATCGTTTCAGGCGAAGCAGTCTTCTACTTTGAAAGTTGTTACGGGCATAGCAGTTTTCAGGCGGGATGGCGTTCTCTAGCTCACAGAAGGTCATCAAAACAACAGTAAAGCGGTAGCAAATCGGTTACTTTCAGAGACGTGTGCTCAACGGTGCAAGATACGCGTTTCTTAACTCTTTTATTTGTTTAACTAACGCTAGTTTTGCAGGTATCGGCGTTACAAGAGTGGTTTAGGATCGCAGAACGTTCTGAATCATTCTCCGTCCCTATCGATACTTTGACTTTTGTTTTCGAAACTCGCAATTCTCCAAACTTTGTCAAAGTGGGGGCTTCTGTAGACACCCATTTGTGTCTCCCAAAAACTAAACCCGGTAATGAGTACCTTTCACGTCGAATCATAATCGAATGAAGTGAAAGTGTGGAAAGTCTAGTGTTGCGGAAAGTTTTAATTTCTTTTCTCTTCTCTCTGTTTTTTGAAAACTTATTTTAAGAAAACAGGAAATCCAGTTTGGTTGGTCCATGATATGGGTCCAATAGTAGTGTAGTTGGATGGGGCTTGACAAGAGCTTTCCAACGATATATTATAAGCCCAATTCCGATGAATATTGAGGAAGTTATGGCCAATTTACTAAACTGGGCCCGGTTTGAGCCTTATATGCAGCCCAATGATCTAGAGGAGGGCCTAATATGATTTATCATTCCTAATTCAATTAGCATTGATAAATTGACTTTTGTTGACTTTTAAGAGTTATATTTAAGATCAAATAGCATTTTCGAGGAAATTGTATGATTTTATCCTCTAGTACGACAAACTTATCTGATTTCCGAAAACGCGTTAAAAACAGGCTTGACGCCTGGAACCAGGCCTGGCACCTGGCGCTAGTGTTGGAGCCTGGCGCTAGTTAGCCAGGGTTTGTGCCAGCTCTGTTTTTTGTGCGTCAGACTCAGTTTTGTTAATTTTTTCTTTTTGGCTAATTTTCTGTATAAATAACGTATTAAAAACTCCGTTTTCATTCACCAATTATCATCAACAATTAGTTTTAATTAGCATTCGCCTACAATCAGTTTTCATTTAATTAATCCTCTCATTCTGTTAATCATCCATCTTTCTTTCTTTCTTTCTTTCTCTAAACTTTGTTTTCACATACAAAATTCCTCATTCGCAAGATCTAGAAACACCTAGCAATATTTGAAGTTGCCTTTGCCCTAGACGTGAAAGGTTTAATTTTTGAGGGTTTGGTCCCAAATCTCTTTCAATTATTTAATTTAACTGTTTTGATTATTATTTTCCTTGAAGTTACTAACGTGTGTATTTTGTTATTAGAAAGAGGTACGAAGCATCAAAGTAAGTGCTTTAATTGTTATAAATTGTGTAGTGATGTAGAAATCATGTTTAAATTGTTGTTATGATATTCCTAGTATCATGTCTAGGGTGTTTTTAATATTAAATATGATTGTTACGATGCTTCCTATGTTCTTCCTAATAATTATGATTGTTAGTATCATGTTAGGGCTAAAGATTTGATTTTTAATGCTTAGTGACATGCTAGAATTTGTTATTAATCTTGTTAGTATCACGCCTAGGATCTTGCTATTATTATGCTTTAATATTAACATGAACATCGTTTTGATTATAATTGTTATAATTTATGATGATTATGAATATTATTATTATTATTATTTTAATGATGATTATTACTATTCATGTTTATTCTAATGATTGATTATTTATTATGATGCTTATTTATTGCTGGATCACACCTTTTATGCATGTTTAAAGGAAATATTGGTATTTGTAATCACGCTTAATAAGATAATTAATCATCTTGTTAGGGTTAGTATGATTATAATTCAAGTGATCACCAATAATAGTTTATTTTTGCATTAAATTCAACCAACATAGATAAACAGGTGTAGGGTTAATTCTAATGATTGCATGTTGATTAAAAAGCGCACATGAATACGATCAGAATAAAGTAGAGGCCTATTTTTAGGGCAGGTTCAATCTCTTTTAGGTTGAATTTGTACCTTCATCCCCAAACCCTTTATTGGTTCTAGACCTTATGAAGTTGACGATCTCTTGGATCATTAAGGGGTGTAACCTTCATCCTATGAATGGTTTACAAGTTTCTAAAACTTGTTGGCGTCTCTTTTGCTCTATCTTCTTCCTTTTTAGACGCCACCGTACTTTAGTGTATGAACACAGTGGGGTTCAAGCTAGGGGTTTAATGCTTGAAATATTTCATACAATACCCCTTAGGGCTATTGAGCCCCTTAGATAGGCGATCATGTGCCTAACGCCCCTTAAGGATAATGAGCCCCTTGGATGGGTGATGATGTGTCTGACAACCCTCATGGCTAATGAGCCCCTTAGACTAGCGATAATGTGTCTCACGCCCTGGCCTTGAAGACTAATGGGCCCCATTGATTGGCAATTTTGTGTCTGACACCCCTAAAGGCTAATGAGCCCCTTAGATAGGCGATGATGTGTCCCACGCCCCTTAGGGCTAATAAGCCCCTTAGATGGGCGATGATGTGTCTGATGCACCTTAAGGCTAATTAGCCCCTTAGATGGGCGATCATGTTTCTAACGCCCCTTAGGGCTAATGAGCCCCTTGGATGGGCGATGATGTGTCTGACAACCCTCAAGAATAATGAGCTCCTTGGATGGGCAATGATTTGTCTGAAGCCCCTTAGGGCTAATGAGCCCCTTAGATAGGCGATGCTGTGTCTAATACCCTTTAAGGCTAATGAGCCCCTTAGATGGGCGATGATGTGTCTGACGCCCCTTTGGGCTAATGAGCTCCTTGGATGGGCGATGATTTGTCTGACGCCCCTTAGGGCAAATAAGCCCCATGGACGGGCGATTTTATGTCTAACGCCCCTTAGGGCAATTAAGCCACTTGGATGGGCGATGATGTGTCTAACGCCCCTTAGAGCTAATGAGCCCCTTGGATGGGTGATGATGTGTCGGACAGCGCTTAGGGCTAATAAGCCCCTTAGATGGGCAATGATTTGTCTAACGCCCCTTAGGGCTAATGAGCCCTTTAGATCGGCGATGATGTGTCTGATGCCCTTTAAGGCTAATTAGCCCCTTAGATGGGCGATGATGTGTCTAACGCCCCTTAGAGCTAATGAGCCCCTTTGATGGGCGATGATGTGTCTGACACCCCTCAAGGCTAATAAGCCCCTTGGATGGGCAATAATTTGTCTGAAGCACCTAAGGGCTAATGAGCCCCTTAGATAGGCGATGCTGTGTCTAATACCCTTTAAGGCTAATGAGCCCCTTAGATGGGCGATGATGTGTCTGACGCCCCTTTGGGCTAATGAGCTCCTTGGATGGGCGATGATTTGTCTGACGCCCCTTCGGGCAAATGAGCCCTTTAGATGGGCGATGATGTGTCTAAAGCTCCTTAGTGCTAATGTGCCCCTTGGATGGGCGATGATGTGATTGATGCCCCTTACGGCTAATGAGCCCCTTAGATGGGCGATGATGTGTCAAACGCCCCTTAGGGCTAATGAGCCCCATAGACGGGCAATTATGTGTCTAACGCCCCTTAGGGCAATTAAGCCCCTTGGATGGGCGATGATGTGTCTGACGCCCCTTAGAGCTAATGAGCCCCTTTGATGGGTGATGATGTGTCTGACACCCCTTAGGGCTAATGAGCCACTTGGACTAGCGATGATGGGGCCCATTAATTGGCAATTGTGTGTCTTTAATCCCTAAAGGCTAATGGGCCCCTTGTATGGGCGATGATGTGTCTAACGCCCCTTAGGGCTAATGAGCCCCTTGGATGGGCGATAATGGGTCTGATGCCCCTTAAGGATAATGAGCCCCTTGGATGGGCAATGATTTATCTGACTCCCCTTAGGGCTAATAAGCCCCTTAGATGGGCAATGGTTTATCTAACGGCCCTTAAGGCAATTGAACCCCTTAGATGAGCGATGATGTGTCTATCGCCCCTGAGGGCTAATGAGCCTCTTGGACTAGCGGTGATGTGTCTCACGCCCTTGAGGGCTAATGGGTCCCATTGATTGGCAATTATGTGTCCGACACCCCTAAGGGCTAATGAGCCCTTTAGTTGGGTGATGATGTGTCCCACGTCCCTAAGGGCTAATGAGCCCCTAAGATGGGTGATGATGTGTCTTACAACCCTAAGGGCTATTGAGACCCTAGGACGGGCGATTATGTGTCTAACGCCCCTTAGGGAAATAGAGCCCCTTGGATGAGCCTTGATGTGTCGGACACCCCACAGGGCTAATAAGCCCCTTGGATGGGCAATGATTTGTCTCACGCCCTTAGGGCTAATGAGCCCTTTAAATGGGCGATGATGTGTCTGATGCCCTTTAAGGCTAATTAGCCCCTTAGATGGGCGATGATGTGTCTGACGCTTCTTTGGGCTAATGAGCCCCTTGGATGGGCGATGATTTGTCTAATGCCCCTTCGGGCTAATGAGCCCTTTAGATTGGCGATGATGTGTCTAACGCTCCTTAGGGCTAATGAGCCCCTTGCATGGGTGATAATGTGATTGATGCCCCTTAGGGCTAATTAGTTCCTTAAATGGGCGATCATATGTCTTACGCCCCTTAGATGGACGATGATGTGTATGATACACCTTAAGGCTAATTAGCCCCTTAGATGGGCGATCATGTTTCTAGCGCCCCTTAGGGCTAATGAGCCCCTTGGATGGGCGATGATGTGTCTGACACCCCTCAAGGCTAATAAGCCCCTTGGATGGGCAATGATTTGTCTGAATTAGGGCTAATGAGCCCCTTAGATAGGCGATGCTATGTCTAATACCCTTTAAGGCTAATGAGCCCCTTAGATGGGCGATGATGTGTCTCACGCCCATTTGGGCTAATGAGCCCCTTGGATGGGCGATGATGTGTCGAACACCCCTTAGGGCTAATGAGTCCATTGGATGGGCAATGATTTGTCTGACTCCCCTTAGGGCTAATGAGCCCCTTAGATGGGCAATGATTTGTCTAACGCCCCTTACGGAAATTTAGCCCCTTGGATGAGCGAAGATGGGCCCCATTGATTGGCAATTATGTGTCTTTCACCACTTAAGGCAAATGAGCCCCCTGGATGGGCGATGATGTGTCTCGCGCCCCTTAAGGCTAGTGAGCTCCTTTGATGGGCGATAATGGGTCTGATGCCCCTTAGGGATGAAGAGCCCCTTAGATGGGCAATGAATTGTCTAACGCCCCTTAGGGCAATTGAGTCTCATGGAAGAGTAATGATGTCTCTAACGCACCTGTGGGGCTAATGAGCTCCTTAGACTAACGATGATGTGTCTCACGCCCTTGAGGGCTAATGGGCCCCATTTATTGGCAATTAAGTATCTGAAACCCCAAAGGGCTAATGAGCCCCTTAGATGGGCGATGATGTGTCCCACGCCCCTTAGGGCTAATTAGCCCCTTCGATGGGCGATGATGTGTCTGATGCCCCTTAAGGCTAATTAGCCCCTTAGATGGGCGATGATGTGTCGGACACCCCTTAGGGCTAATGAGTCCATTAGATGGGCAATGATTTGTCTGACGCCCCTTAGGGCTTATGAGCCCCTTAGATGGGCGATGATGTGTCTGATGCCCTTTAAGGCTAATGATCCCCTTAGATGGGCGATGATGTGTCTGACGCCCCTCTGGGCTAAGGAGCCCCTTGGATGGGCGTTGATTTGTCTGACACCCCTTCGGGCTAATGAGCCCTTTATATGGGCGATGATGTGTCTTACGCTCCTTAGGGCTAATGAGCCCCTTGGATGGGCGATGATGTGATTGATGCCCCATAGGGCTAATGAGCCCCTTAGATTTGCGATTATGTGTCTGACGCCCCTTAGGGCTAAAGAGCCCCTTGGATGGGCGTTTATGTGTCTAACGCCTCTTAAGGGCTAATGAGCCCCTTGGACTAGCAATGATGTGTCTCACGCCCGTGAGGGCTAATGGGCCCCATTTATTGGCAATTATGTATCTGACACCCCTAAGGTCTAATGAGCCCCTTAGATGGGCGATGATGTGTCCCACGCCTATTAAGGCAAATGAGCCCCTTAGATGGGCGATGATGTGTCAGATGCCCCTTAAGGCTAATTAGCCCCTTAAATGGGCGATCATATGTCTTACGCCCCTTAGGGCTAATGAGCCCCTTAGATGGGCGATGATGTGTCTGATGCCGCTTTGGGCTAATGAGCTCCTTGGATGGGCGATGATTTGTCTGACGCCCATTAGGGCTAATGAGCCCCATGGACGGGCGATTATGTTTCTAATGCCCCTTAGGGCAATTAAGCAACTTGGATGGGCGATGATGTGTCTGACGCCCCTTAGAGCTAATGAGCCCCTTGGATGGGTGATGATGTTTTGGACACCGCTCATGGCTAATGAGCCCCTTACACTAGCGATAATTTGTTTCACGCCCTGGCCTTGAAGACTAATGGGCCCCATTGATTGGCAATTATGTGTCTGACACCCCTAAGGGCTAATGAGCCCCTTAGATGGGCGATGATGTGTCCCACGCCCCTTAGGGCTAATAAGCCACTTAGATGGGGGATGATTTGTATGATGCACGTTAAGGCTAATTAGCCCCTTAGATGGGCGATCATGTTTCTAACGCCCCTTAGGGCTAATGAGCCCCTTGGATGGGCGATGATGTGTCTGACACCCCTCAAGGCTAATAAGCCCCTTGGATGGGCAATGATTTGTCTGAATTAGGGCTAATGAGCCCCTTAGATAGGCGATGCTATGTCTAATACCCTTTAAGGCTAATGAGCCCCTTAGATGGGCGATGATGTGTCTGACGCCCCTTTGGGCTAATGAGCTCCTTGGATGGGCGATGATTTTTGTGACGCCCCTTCGGGCAAATTAGCCCTTTAGATGGGCAATGATGTGTCTAAAGCTCCTTAGTGCTAATGTGCCCCTTGGATGGGCGATGATGTGATTAATGCCCCTTACGGCTAATGAGCCCCTTAGATGGGCGATGATGTATCTGACGCCCCTTAGGGTTAATGAGCCCCATGGACTGGCGATTATGTGTATAACGCCCCTTAGAGCTAATGAGCCCTTTGGATGGGTGATGATGTGTCTGACACCCCTTAGGGCTAATGAGCCCCTTGGACTAGCGATGATGGGCCCCATTGATTGGCAATTATGTGTCTTAAACCCCTCAAGGTTAATGAGCCCCTTGGATGGGCGGTAATGGATCTGATGCCCTCTAAGGATAATGAGCCCCTTGGATGGACAATGATTTGTCTGACGCCCCTTGGGGCTAATAAGCCCCTTAGATGGGCAATGATTTGTCTAACGTCCCTTAAGGCAATTGAACCCCTTAGATGAGCGATGATTTGTCTATCGCCCTTTGAGGGCTAATGAGCCCCTTGGACTAGCGATGATGTGTCTCACGCCCTTGAGGGCTAATGGGTCCAATTGATTGGCAATTATGTGTCTGACACCCCTAAGGGCTAATGAGCCCCTTAGTTAGGTGATGGGCGATGATGTGTCGGACGCCCCTTACGGCTAATGAGTCCATTGGATGGGCAATGATTTGTCTGACTCCTATTAGGGCTAATGAGCCCCTTAGATGGGCAATGATTTGTCTAACGCCCCTTAGGGAAATTTAGCCCCTTGGATGAGCGAAGATGGGCCCCATTGATTGGCAATTATGTGTCTTTAACCCCTCAAGGCTAATGAGCCCCCTGGATGGGCGATGATGTGTCTCGCACCCCTTAGGGCTAGTGAGCCCCTTTGATTGGCGATAATGGGTCTGATGCCCCTTAGGGATAAAGAGCGCCTTGGATGGGCAATGATTCGTCTGACTCCCCTTAGGGCTAATGAGCCTCTTAGATGGGCAATGAATTGTCTAACGCCCCTTAGGGTAATTGAGTCCCATGGATGAGTGATGATGTTTCTAACGCCTCTGTGGGGCTAATGAGCCCCTTGGACTAACGATGATGTGTCTCACGCCCTTGAGGGCTAATGGGCCCCATTTATTGGCAATTATGTATCTGAAACCCCTAAGGGCTAATGTGCCCCTTAGATGGGCGATGATGTGTCCCACGCCCCTTAGGGCTAATGAGCCCCTTCGATGGACGATGATGTGTCTGATGCCCCTTAAGGCTGATTAGCCCCTTAGATGGGCGATGATGTATCGGACACCCCTTAGGGCTAATGAGTCCATTGGATGGGCAATGATTTGTCTGACGCCCCTTAGGGCTTATGAGCCCCTTAAATGGGCGATGATGTGTCTGATGCCCTTTAAGGCTAATGATCCCCTTAGATGGGCGATGATGTGTCTAACGCCCCTTTGGACTAATGAACCCCTTGGATGGGCGTTGATTTGTCTGACACCCCTTCGGGCTAACGAGCCCTTTATATGGGCGATGATGTGTCTAACGCTCCTTAGGGCTAATGAGCCCCTTGGATGGGTGATGATGTGATTGATGCCCCATAGAGCTAATGAGCCCCTTAGATGGGCGATTATGAGTCTGACGCCCCTTAAGGTTAATGAGCCCCTTTGATGGGCGATTATGTGTCTAACGCCCCTTAAGGGCTAATGAGCCCCTTGGACTAATGACGATGTGTCTCACGCCCCTTATGGCTAATGGGCCCCATTGATTAGCAATTATGTGTTTTACACCCCTCAAGGCTAATGAGCCCTAGGGATGGGCGATGATATGTCTCACGCCCCTAAGTGGTAATGAGCCCCTTGGATGGGCGATAATGGGTCTGATGCCCCTTAAGGCTAATGAACCCCTTAGATGGGCGATCATGTGTCTAACGTCCCTTTGGGATAATGAGCCCCTTGGAAGGGCGATGATTTGTCTGACGCCCCTTAAGGCTAAGTAGCCCCTTAGAGGTGCGATTATGTGACTGATGCCCCTTAGGGCTAATGAGCTCCTTAGATGGGCGTTGATGTGTCTGTCACCCCTTAGGGCTACTGAGCCCCTTGGTTGGGCGATAATGTGTCTAACACCCCTTATGGCAATTGAGCCCCATGGATGGGCGATGATTTGTCTAATGCCCCTTGGATGGATGTTGATGTGTCTTACACCCCACAGGGCTATTAAGACTCTAGGATGGGCGATTATGTGTCTAACTCCCCTTAGGGCAATTGAGCCTCTTGGATGGGTGATGATGTGTCTTACGCCCCTTAGTACTAATGACCACCTTGGATGGCCGATGATGTGTCTGATGCTCCTAAGGGCTAATGGGCACCTTGGAATGGCGATGATGTGTGTGACACCACACAGGGCTAATGAGCCCCTTAGATGGGTAATGATTTTTATAATGCCCCTTAGGGCTAATGAGCCCCATAGATGGGTGATGATGTGTCTGACGCCTCTAAGGGCTAATGCGCCCCTTGGATGGGCGATGATGTGTCTCACGCCCCTTAGTGCTAATGAGCGCGTTGGACTAGCGATGATGTGTCTCACGCCCTTGAGGGCTAATGAGCCCCTTGGATGGGTGATGATGTGTCTCACGCCCCTTAAAGCTTATGAGTCCCTAAGATGGGCGTTCATGTGTCTAACGCCCCTTAGGACTAATTAGCTCCTTGGATGGGCGATGATGTGTCTGACACCCCTCAAGGCTGACGAGCCCCTTGGATGGGTAATGATTTTTTTGATGACCCTTAGGGCCAATGAGCCCCTTAGATGGGAGATGATGTGTCTAATTCTCTTTTAGGCTAATAAGCCCTATAGATGGGCGATGATGTGTTTGACACCCCTTTGGGCTAAAGAGCCCCTTTGATGGGCGATGAGTTGTCTTAGCCCTTTAGATCCGCGATGATGTGTCTAGCGCTCCTTAGGGCTAATGAGCCCCTTGGATGGGCGATAATGTGACTGATGCCCCTTACGGCTAATGAGCCCCTTAGATAGGCGATGATGTATCTGACGCCACTTAGGGCTAATGAGCCCCTTGGATGGGTGTTTGTGTGTTTAACGCCCCTTTGGGCAATTGAGCCCCTTAGATGGGCGCTGATGTATCTGACGCCCCTTAGGGCTAATGAGCCCCTTGGATGGGAGATGATGTGTCTGATTCCCCTTAGGGCTAATGAGCCCATTAGATGGGCGATGATGTGTCTAATGCCCCTGAGGGCTAATGAGCCCCTTGGATTAGCGATGATGTGTCTTACGCCCTTGAGGGCTAATGGGCCCTATTGATTGGCAATTATGTGTCTGACACCCCTAAGGGCTAAAGAGCCCCTTAGATGTGCGATGATGTGTCTCTTGCCTCTTAGGGCTAATGAGCCCCTTAGATGGGCGATGATGTGTCTGATGCCCCTTAAGGCTAATGATCCCCTTATATGGGCGATAATGTGTCTAACGACCCCTCACGGCTAATGAGCCCCTTGCGTGGGCAATGATGTGTCTAACGCTCCTTAGGGCTAATGAGCCCCTTAGATGGGTGATAATGTGACTGATGCCCCTTAGGGCTAATGAGCCCCTAAGAAGGCGATGATGTGTCTAACGCCACTTAGGGCTAATGAGCCCCTTGGATGGGCGGTTGTGTGTCTAACGCCCCTTGGGGCAATAAAGCCCCTTGGATGGGTGCTGATGTGTCTGACGTCCCTTAGAGTTGATGTGCCCCTTAGATGGGCGATAACCTGTTGACACCCCCTAGGGCTAATGAGCCCCTTGGACTAGTGATAATGTAAAACACCCCCTAGGGCTAATGAAACCCCCTAGGACTAATGACCACCTTGGATGGGTGATGATGTGTCTGATGCCCCTTAGGGCTATTGAGCCACTTAGATGGGTAATGATTTGTATAATGCCCCTTAGGGCTAATGAGCCCCTTAGTAGGGCGACGATGTGTCTCACGCCCCTTAGTAGGGCGACGATGTGTCTCACGCCCCTTAGTGCTAATGAGCGCCTTTGATGGGCTATGATGTGACATATGCCCCCTAGGGCTAATGAGCCCCTTAGACTAGCGAAAATGTGTCTCATGCCCTTGAGGGCTAATGGACCCCATTGATTAACAATTATGTGTCTTATACCTTTAAGGGCTAATGAGCCCCTTGGATGGGCGATGATGTGTTTCAAGCCCCTTAGGGATAATGAGCCCCTTGGATGGGTGATAATGTGTCTGACACCCCTCATGGCTATTGAGCCCCTTAGATTGGCAATGATTTGTCTGACGCCCCTTAGGGCTAATGATCGCCTTAGATGGGCGATGATGTGACTAATGCCCCTTAGGGCTAATGAGCCCCTTAGATGGGCGATGATGTGTCTGATTCCCCTTAGGGCTAATGAGCCCCTTGGATGGGCGATTATGTGTCTAACGCCCCTTAGGGCAATTGAGCCCCTTGGATGGGCGATGATGTGTCTGACGCCCCTTAGGGCTAATGAGCCCCTTGGATGGGCGATGATATGTCTGATGCCCCTTATGGCTAATGAGCCTCTTAGATGGGCAATGATGTGTCTAACGCCCCTAAAGGCTATTGAGCCCCTTGGACTAGTGATGATGTGTCTCACGCACCTTAGGGTAATATAACCCCTTGGATGGGCGATGATTTGTCTCACGCCCCGTAGTACTAATGACCACTTTGGATGGGCGATGATGTTTATGTCGCCTCTTTGGGCTAATGAGCCCCTTGGATGGGCGATTATGTGTCTAAAGCCGCTTAGGGCAATTAAGCCTATTTTATGGGCTATGATTTTTCTGACGCCCCTTAGGGCTAATGAGCCCCTTGGATGGGCGATGATGTCTTTGATGCCCCTTAGGGCTAATGACCTCCTTAGACGGGCGATGATGTGTCTAACGCCCCAGAGGGCTAATGAGCCCCTAGGATGGGTGATGATGTGTCTTACACCCCTCAGGGCTATTGAAACCCTAAGATGGGCGATTATGTGTCTAACCCCCCTTAGGGCAATTGAGCCCCTGGGATGGGCGATGATAAATCTAACGCCCCGTAGTACTAATGACAAACATGGATGGGCGATGATGTGTTAGATGCCCCGTAGGGCTTATGGGCCCCTTGAATTGGCGATGATGTGTCTGACACCACTCAGGTCTAATGAGCCCCTTAGATGGGTAATGATTTGTATAATGCCCCTTAGGGCTAATGAGCCCCTTGGATGGGCGATGATGTGTCTGACACCCCTCAGGGCTAATGAGCCCCTTAGATGGGAGATGATTTGTTTGATGCCCCTTAAGGCTAATGAGCCCCTTGGACTAGCGATGATGTGTCTCACACCCTTGAGGGCTAATGGGCCCCATTGATTGGCAATTATGTGTCTGACACCCCTAAGGGCTAATGAGTTCCTTGGATAGGCAATGATGTGTCTTACGCCTCTTAGAGCTAATGACCCCCTTAGATGGGCGATCATGTGTCTAACGCTCTATAGGGCTAATGAGCCCCTTTGATGGGCGATGATGTGTCTGATAACCATCAGGGCTAACGAGCCTCTTGGATGGGCAATGATTTGTCTAACGCCCCTTAGGGCTAATGAGCCCCTTAGATGGGCGATGATATATCTGATCCCCGTTAAGGCTAATGAGCCCCTTAGATGGGTGATGATGTGTCTGATACCCCTCAGGGCTAACGAGCCCCTTGGATGGGTAATGATTTGTCTAACACCCCTTAGGGCTAATGAGCCCCTTAGAAGGGCGATGATATGTCTGATGCCCTTTGAGGCTTATGAGCCCCTTAGATGGGCGATGATGTGTATGATGCCCCTTTAGGCTAATGAGCCCCTTGAATGGGCGATGATTTGTCTAACGCCCCTTCAGGCTAATGAGCCCTTTAGATGGGCGATGATGTGTCTAACGCCCCTAAGGGCTATTGAGCCCCTTAGACTAGCGATGATGTGTCTCACGCACCTTAGAGCAATTTATCCCCTTGGATGGGTGATGATGTCTTTTATGCCCCTTAAGGCTAATGAGCCCCTTAGATGGGCGACGATATGTCTAACGCCCCAGAGGGCTATTAAGCCCCTTGGATGGGTAATGATGTGTCTTACACCCCTCAGGGCTATTGAAACCCTAAGATTGGCGATTATGTGTCTAACCCCCCTTAGGGCAATTGAGCCCCTTGGATGGGCGATGATGTGTCTCACGCCCCTTAGTACTAATGACAAAAATAGATGTGTAATGATTTGTATAATGCCCCTTAGGGCTAATGAGCCCCTTAGATGGGCGATGATGTGTCTGACACCCCTCAAGGCTAATGAGCCCCGTAGATGGGAGATGATTTGTTTGATGCCCCTTAGGGCTATTGAGCCCCTTGGACTAGCGATGATGTGTCTCACACCCTTGAGGGCTAATGGGCCTCATTGATTGGCAATTATGTGTCTGACACCCCAAAGGGCTAATGAGTTCCTTGGATGGGCGATGATGTTTTTCACGCCTCTTAGAGCTAATGACCCTCTTAGATGGGCGTTGATGTGTCTGATGCCCCTTAAGGCTAATGAGTTTCTTAGATGGGCGATCATGTGTCTAACGCCCCATAAGGCTAATGAGCCCCTTGGATGGGCGATGATGTGTCTGACAACCATCAGGGATAACGAGCCTATTGGATGGGCAATGATTTGTGTGACTCCCCTTAGGGCTAATGAGCCCCTTAGATGGGCGATGATGTGTCTGATGCCCTTTAAGGCTAATGAGCGCCTTAGATTGGCGATGATGTGTCTGACACCCCTCAGGGCTAACGAGCCCCTTGGATGGGTATGTTGGGGTTTGGTGAGTCCGACTCACCGCGGAAACAAACCCTGACCCAAGGAACCACTCGCAATAATTAAAATCATAAATCATAAATAAATAATCACAAAGAAATGATAACGAATCTTACCCTCGAAGCGACCTTCGCCCAAAAATCGGGGTTCTTACTTGAAAGCTACGAGCACGTCAAGCGCCACGCCTCCGACGGTATCCACCCACAAAAAGGCGAACACAACTTTAAGGTCTACTACCTGGGGGTTAGCGAGGTCCGACCAAAACCCGTGTGGTTCGCATATATTTCGACACTCCAAGCTCGAAATTCCGACGTCTAAATGTTTAACACTCGGGCGACGAATTAATTTCTTCCAAATTAATTCGTCGAGTTGGTTCGCATATATTTGCTTGGGTGTGACCCGAAGGGTTCAGTCAAGATTAAGTTGTAATATTAATTATATTAATATTACTGATCGGAAGCGGCCTCCACCCAGGCATTCCGATCACTTGACCTTACTTAATATATTAGCTTTCTAATAATTCTGAACCCGCTATCAGAATAATACACTTGTTCGAAGGACACTATTCCTTTCGATCTCCCACTTGTCCTTCCGGACAAGTGTGCATTTAGTGTATAGCCGTTATCTTATGTCTCTTCATGTCTCTTCATGAACTACAGAATAAGATTACTAGTCATCTCTGTTACGTCCAGAAATGTTTCTCGAAATACGAGTTTGACTGTCAATAAGCAGATGATTTCTAAAATCCATCTGAGCACTGCCATGCATTTTTCACAGTCTCGCTCTTCGAGAGGCCTTCTAAACAACAAGACATGTTCCCTATTTTTAGTAGGGGGACATTTCCAGTCTTGTAATGTAGCTTCTCTTACTAAGAGGACTCACCCGCCCAATATCTGTCTTTATAATCCCCAGTTACAGCGAACGTTTGGCGGATACCAAAGTGGACCAGTACTCAAACAAGAGATCTCCCACTACTCATGGTCAAAGGAAAAGAGTTCCGATAGTAATAATGAGAACTTATGACGATTTTTAAATCTCTTAAAGTATCCTCATAGGTCGATCCAGTATGGTTCTAAACCAATACCTGTGCAAATGATTTATATCCTCATAGCACAAGAAACGGTGCTACAAATCATACTACACACTAATCTCTGATGGTCATCAATCGTCCACAAAATATGACCTTGATTAGGGATAATTTTCGATTAAAATATTCAATGTTCACTTAATAGGTGTTTCTTTATCCAAGCCATTGACTTGATACCCTATTTTGAATATTTATTAAAATCGAATGGACTCACTATTTAATTCTAAACCACAATTAAATAGTTTTAAGGAATATTTAGAAATATTTTATTCCACTATGAAACTTCACAATGTTTCATCTTATGATAAATGGTTTTTTCCCAAATGTTTACAGAGTAATACTCTTCATAAAACATCATAGAAATCACACCCATATTTGATATGCTTGATTTCTTTCATGCAATTATGAATGTTGTCGTTCACTTATTGCATAGGTTTAGTTATAATTACTTTGCAAACCTTAGCATCTTCATTATCCACCATTTCCATAATAAGATGATAAAATTTTGAGAGTGTTAATGGATTACATGTGATTCAGGATTTATTGTCCAAGCAATGACTCCCACTCATTCTCATGATTTGAGACCTTCTACTTGACAACCTACAATCATTAATGTTCAACAACGAACCTTTCCATTTAACATCTATCTTATTATTGCCTTTAAGGCAACAATATTCTCAACATATATTTTAGTAGACTCCCCGATGATGCCTTGCTTGGGTTTTACTCCAAGCGACTCACAACGATTTGGGATACCCTAATCACTTGTGATCATGGAAATTTTCCTTAAATTCCCGCACATTATACATGGATGCACATCCATGTTACCATTCTCAAGCCACGACACTTCTTGCCTCGTGCTTATAAATGGCTTCCTTACTAAGGATCTAATCCTTGTTAAGGTTTGTGCTTGCAACATCAAAACTCAAATTATATTTGTTTCCATGCGTCAAGAACTCATCCAACTACTTATCTAAGTTCTTTGGATGTTCTTGACTATAATCTAATGATCTAATACTTAGATTAATGTCGATTAGTATTATATATGTACTTCACATGCTCTAAGCATTTAAGTCATATGACGATTCCATATCATATCTTTACATGATGGATTTAATTCTAGAATTATTCTCAATTTTATTCCATCCATGTGACATTTAGCTCATACAGTTACACTGAGTCTTGCCAAATTGTTCGCTATATGATGTGGTTGAAAGTCTCCTACTTGAGTCTTTCTCGTTTGACTTAGTACTTAGCCTAGCTTTTACATAGGTCAAACATTTACTTAGCTTCATACATATGGGTCGAAAGCCTTTCAAAGTCTTTCATGTTTAACATGGTAATTTCTTTTACTCATTTAAACATTTAATTAAGTCTATACCATAGAACTTAATTCCCAACATGTACTAAGTATCGTCTTGAGCTCGGTCCATTGTCGAAAATACTTTCAAATCTAAACATTTAGCATTTGATGGTTGTTTTACAATAGAGTTCGTAAACTTCTTGTTGGACCATTACTTTTGCTCCCACTAAACTTCTTGTTCATCATAATTTCTATGTTTCTCCATAAGTCAATCCTCTTATTAACTTTATGAGAAAACACGTTCCAATTCCTTCATGCAATGCTTCCTTTAATCCCATGACGGATTCCATGTGCTTGCTTTCAAATCTAGCATTATTTAGATTTTCAAAACCCTTTGACTATTCCAAAGTCACTTTCAAAATCCTATTTTGGGTAGGCGGTTTTTGTATCTATTTTGCCATACATATGTGCAATTTTGCTAGATCAATCACGAAAAGACTTGAGCATTCCGATTGGTGAATGGGATTTTAAAATCAACTCTTTTATATTAATTATATCCTTTACAACCAATCTAGCTATGTATGCATATACATTTTCACATTTGTTAGTTTTCTCCTTGAAAACTTATTTGCAATCGATGGGTCTTTCACCTTTCATGCAAATTAATCAAGTTTCAAACATGATTTTCATACATGGAGTCTATTTCGGATTTTCATGGCTTTTAACCATTATTCGGAATTTGGATTTGTCGTAGCTATCTTACAAGACATTATTCCTTGACTATCTAATAGTAAGTAGTATGCTTGTAAGTCTTAGGTTTGTTTCTAACTTAATTGAAAATTTATAGGATTCAATCCAAGCCTTTGGTGAATTTTATACCTATACGGGGCAATTGCATCAAACACTGAGTTTTAAGGCGCTTTCAAAGCCCTTTTATTATGTTGATCTTACTCCAACATCTTTAATGTTTTGTGAGTAATGAATTCTTTTTTAAGGCACTTGTAAAGTCCTTTTGAGTATTCTTGATCAAGCATTATCACGAAGTCCTTTAAGGTCTTCCGAGATTCTCAGTTCTAGTTTGTTGCTAAGATCGATGGTCATCGAGTTCATTTTCCTCCCAATTGTCGTTTTGGAAACGTGTTACTTTCCAGAAAGACACTACATAGAGCAACAAACAATTTGGAAACTGATGCAAGTCTAAGCATGCAGAACTTCGAAGATTTGCTTATCATGCATCAAGATAGCTTGTCCCTAAACATTGATTCAAGCCAAGCATTGCATGGACACTTTCTTGGATATCAAAGCAAAGCCACGGTTTGCTTAGTGGTTTTTCTTGGAGTCTAGTTCACTTTCTTGAACTTTCTTGAATTTTCTTTACTTAGATTTTGCTTACAAGTTTTTACCTTTCACTTGAAAGGGTTTTTCTTGGTTCAAGCATTAGGATCTTTAATCTTTATTTAGTTCTTTAATTTTTATTTATTTATTTAGTTGCTTTAAAAATCAGTTAGTTAGCAAAATAAATCAGTTTAGGCGTGTGCTTGTTCTCCAAGGAGTTTGGTGTATGCTTGTGCGCCAAGGTGCTTGCTCTTCAAGCAAGTTAGAATTCTAGTTTAATTAGGATTGAATTAGGGACTTGTCCTAATCTTCCTAGGTAAACTAAGTCTTATAAATAGGGCTGTAAACACACGAATAAATATACATAGATTAATATTCAGATTATTTCTTAAGTTGCATACTTGAGTTTTGGTTGATTGCGATCAATTGCTGTTTTGCTTGTTTTAGTTAAAACATTCGTTTGGATTGATTAATTAGGTGGATTCTTAATTGATTAATCTTAGTTTTTGTTTAATTCTTGGTGGATTTCCTGTATAGAATTAGACTTAAACATATCCCTTGTGTTTTGTTGATTTTCGGATCAATAATTCACATCATCTTTGGTATCAGAGCCAGGTTACGCAACTTCGGAAAAAATTAAACTGGGAACAATTGGCTGGGAATTTTTGAGTGATTCTTTTTGCATTGAACTCTAAAAACGTCCAGCTATCACCATATAAAATTTCATAATTTTTAGTTGAGTAACGCGTTCTACACAGCCTCAAACATTTGGTGTTTGTGCACTGATTTGCGGATGGGAGTCCGGTTTTTGTGTTGCCTAGTTTTTCTTCAAGATTCGATCTTTTAATCAAGATTTTTGCATGAACTGACTTGATTTGTGTAGGAATCATGAGTGACGAGGAGGTTCCACAGGTTCCAAGGGGATTAACCTTAGAACAGGCTCAAAATCTTAGAAGAGATAGGCGAATTGACGAGTTGGCAGCAAGGATGGATGAGATATTAAAAAGGCTTGATACTCTTGCTGGAGATTGTTCAACGAAAGGGAATTCTAACCCTAATTCTGGTTCAAGTGAGGAAGAACAACCAAGGAGGAACCCAAGGAGGCCACGAAATAATTATTCCTCAAGTGATGAATCACCAAGGCCTAGGAGGAGAGATCGACCAAAGGATGATGATAGGAACCTTAGATTAGATCTCCCCGAATTCAATGGGAGTATGAATGAACCTGAAAAATACTTTGAGTGGATTAGAAGGGCCGAGACACTTTTTGATTACAAGGAGTATGATGAAAGGAAAAGATGCAAATTGGCTGAATTAAAACTGACCGGTTATGCTAGTCTTTGGTATGATAATCTAAAGAAGAAGAGGCATAAGGAGGGGCGTGCAAGAATCTCAACTTGGGAACAACTCAAGAAGCACATGAAAAAAAGGTTCGTACCTAGTGATTATATTCAAGATGTTTATCTTAAGATGCAACTTTTTAAACAAAATTCTATGACTGTTGAGAATTATATTGGTGAATTTGAAAAGTTATGCATGCTATGTGGCTTAGAAGAGATTGTTGAGCATAAGATTGCTAGGTTTATTTCGGGGTTGAATGATAGTATTGCTGAAAAAGTTGAACTGCAACAATATTGGTCCTTTGAGGATGTTTGCAAGGTAGCTTTGAAAGTTGAAAAACAGATAAAGGGGAAGAAAGGGACGTACACTAAGCCCTTTGTAAAAGGTTTCACTAAACCTTTTGAGAAGAACAGCTTGGAGAAAAGTGGTTCTAGTTCGAACTACATGGAGACTAAATCAAAGTTTGAAGCTCCTAAAAATCTTGTTGAAGATAGGAAGTGCTTCAAGTGTGGTAGTGTTGGTCACATTGCAAATAATTGTCCATCAAAAAGAGTAATGACTGCTCAAGAGTGGGAACAAGAACAAGCTAAGTGTGAGCAAGGTAGTGACTATGAAGAAAAGAACGAAGAGGAAAACTTTGAAGAAGAGGAGGGGCATATTGACGAAATTGATCCCGAGACTCATGGTCAAAGTTTGGTTCTAAGAAGGGCACTACACTCTAAAACCGTACCTATGGAAAACAATCAAAGGGAGAAAATCTTTCTTACAAGGTGCAAGGTAGAAGATAGGTTGTGTGATATGATCATAGACACGGGGAGTTGCACTAATGTGGTATCTACTACTTTGGTAGACAAATTGAAGTGGCCAACTACTGAACATCCAAGCCCTTATAAGCTTCATTGGCTTAATAATTCGAGTGATGTTAAGGTAACTAAACAAGCCTTAATCTCCTTTTCAATTGGTAAATTTCATGATAAAGTTTTGTGTGATGTTTGTCCTATGGATGCTTGTCATATACTATTAGGCCGTCCTTGGCAATATGATAGATTTGTGAAGTTTGATGGAAGGACTAATGTGTATGTTGTGAGAAAAGGAGAAAAAGAGAAACTGGTTGCTTTAAAACCTTTGATAAGCAACAAGCCTTCTAATGTTACCTCTAATTCGAAGAGTTCTTATTTGGTTAGTGAGAGGGAATTAGAAAAAGAGATTTGCAGCAACAATGTGGTATATATACTTGTTTCTAATGAGATTCGAATTGATCAAGATAAACAAGTAAAGAGGTCGTATGAATTGGAATCTGTTTTAGAAGAATTCAAGGATGTCTTTCCTAAGGAATTACCTCCGGGACTACCTCCTATTTGTGGGATAGAGCATCAAATTGACTTGATTCCGGGAGCACCATTACCTAATAAGGCAGCCTATAGAAGTAATCCGGAAGAAACAAAGGAGATGCAAAGGCAAATTGAAGAGCTTATGGCTAGAGGATACGTGAGGGAAAGTATGAGCCCTTGTGCTGTGCCTACTTTACTTGTCCCAAAGAAAGATGGGAGTTGGCGCATGTGTATTGATAGTAGGAGTGTGAATAACATCACTATCAAATACCGATTTCCTATTCCAAGATTAGATGATCTACTTGATGAACTACATGGTTCACAGTTGTTTTCTAAGATTGATCTTATGAGTGGTTTTCATCAAGTTCGAACTAGAATAGAGAAAGTAAATGACATGTACAAAGCTAGAGCAAACAAGCATAGAAGGCAACAAAGTTACATTGTTGGAGACTTGGTATGGTTACATTTGAGAAAGGAAAGATTTCCAGGAAAACGCAAGAATAAGTTGATGCCTAGAAGTGAAGGTCCTTTCAAGATTGTAGAGAAGATCAATGACAATGCTTATAAGTTAGAACTTCCGGGAGCATATGGAGTTAGTGCTATATTCAATGTTGGCGATTTGGCTAAGTATATTCCTGATGAGGAACTTCGAGATTTGAGGACAAATTCTTTCGAAGAAGAGGAGGATGATGCAAGTCTAAGCATGCAGAACTTCGAAGATTTGCTTATCATGCATCAAGATAGCTTGTCCCTAAACATTGATTCAAGCCAAGCATTGCATGGACACTTTCTTGGATATCAAAGCAAAGCCACGGTTTGCTTAGTGGTTTTTCTTGGAGTCTAGTTCACTTTCTTGAACTTTCTTGAATTTTCTTTACTTAGATTTTGCTTACAAGTTTTTACCTTTCACTTGAAAGGGTTTTTTTTGGTTCAAGCATTAGGATCTTTAATCTTTATTTAGTTCTTTAATTTTTATTTATTTATTTAGTTGCTTTAAAAATCAGTTAGTTAGCAAAATAAATCAGTTTAGGCGTGTGCTTGTTCTCCAAGGAGTTTGGTGTATGCTTGTGCGCCAAGGTGCTTGCTCTTCAAGCAAGTTAGAATTCTAGTTTAATTAGGATTGAATTAGGGACTTGTCCTAATCTTCCTAGGTAAACTAAGTCTTATAAATAGGGCTGTAAACACACGAATAAATATACATAGATTAATATTCAGATTATTTCTTAAGTTGCATACTTGAGTTTTGGTTGATTGCGATCAATTGCTGTTTTGCTTGTTTTAGTTAAAACATTCGTTTGGATTGATTAATTAGGTGGATTCTTAATTGATTAATCTTAGTTTTTGTTTAATTCTTACTTGAGCTATCTTAGTCTTTATTGAGCCATTCAGCTCCCACTGAGCCACTTTGCTCCCACTGAGCTAGTGAACTCCCACTGAGACTAAGAGCCTTAGACATATACTTGAAAAGACTTTTAGAAGTTATTTATATCCATAACTGAATATGGCGTCCTTTCTTAGCTTCGACACATTGTTTAGTGTAACATTAGTCATTTGTGCAAATCTTTAAGAACTTTATAGGAAGGGTTGTGAACCATCATTGTTCGAGTCATTTTCAAATGACACCGAGGTCTCCGTGAAGACACACCATGTTCTTTGTGGAGTTATTTATGAAAATTTCCATTCATAACTTTGAGATAGTCACGCTTGGCTCAAGCAAACATCGCTCGATCTAATCTAGACATTTTGATATCTTGCCAAGTCGATTCTGTACTTTACTGAACTCTTGAGCTACTCAATTCAAGTTTGTTCACATTTAATGAATATAGCCATATCCTTTCAAATTCTTTGTGAAACGTTGAAGTAATTGAATCCTCTTTAGTCTTCGGAGTCAACTGTCTATACCAAGAACAATAGCTCTCTGCTTTGTCGGTTTCAACAAGTAAGACTTTCTTGTCTTAGAACGATTCCAATTCAAGCAACTATCAAGAGGCTATTTAATAGAGCCTTGAGTACGTTCTTGTCGATGTGACGTTGCTAAAGATGTTTGGAATGCAAATCAAGCCCATGACTTGAACTTAGTGAGTTTATCATGTTAGAGAACTGTTTGTTTATAATCAAGCATTCTTAACTCAACGCTTGGATAACCATCCCATTCAAATAAATCTCGCAACTATTGCTCATTACTTTGAATGTGAGTCTTTCCGTGTGTAAACGGATCAGTTGGTGGTTATGGAACATAATAACCATTACTTGTTCCAGCCTTTGGCTTAAAAGGTCTTTAAACAAAACATACGATCTTACAACTGATGTAGCTCTTCTTGCTTCATTCTAAGCTTGTAAGTCGATAACTTAGCTTAACTTCAATAGTTTGAAGTCACTCTCATAGTGGAACACTCAAGCAGTATCCTATACTTGTGAAGATAACGAATTGCTAAGTAAAATACAATAACATGAACTCATGAGTTGAAATGAAATCTAATTCCTTTTCTTCGTTCCTTCTTTCCTATATTTCTTATCATACAATATCTCATAATCTTACTTTAAGAATCATTTCTTTAAGTACCTTGACTCTTATACTTTGTTAGGCATAATCAAGCACCTAGTGCGCCGTAAAACAAAGTTCCATCTTTTCCATTAATTCTTACTCGAATTACTACATCAATGAGTCCTACTCAATTGTGATGCGAAAAGATACGTTGGTTGTCAAACATTGACAATCTTGAGTTTGCAACTCAATACCTCATGTTTTATCAAAACTACCTAGTATTTTGAATACATGATGTCCAACTGTCCTTTCGGACTTAATTATAAAAGTCATTTATGAGAATTGTATTTTAGAAATGCTTTTCCTTTCTTTGAGAACTATTCTCAAGGATTTCCTTTACCAATCATGGAAACAATATTATTTGATTTGGAATACTATAAATATAAGTGCTAAGTATAACCATTTATTAAGAACATAATAAGTTTGAAATTTAATAGCATTCATGCAAACTTCAATCTTATTAAACGTCTTATTTACACATAATAATTGTCCCTATTTGGCGAAAATAAGGCGATTCCAAGATCCGAAGAAACAAAGAGTGGTTAAGCATGCTTTGGCTTGTCTTAAAAACTCAATCTTCTAGGGTAAGCATTGCGTTGCTAATGGCTCTAAGCCACTCTTGGTTAGACAATCGTCGCATCTAATGCATCTTTGACGATGTATCTCTTTTGCCACGGTATGTGAGGACTCCTCACTCATACCGATGAGTTAAACCAAAACCAACGTGCACACCCGGTGTGCCTTATGCCCCTTGGAGAAGTGATGGCACCTCGCTTTGGCGTAGCCTACCATCACTCTCGTTCGGTTAGTAAGTGTTGTTTTGGAAAGGCAA
Organism: Chenopodium formosanum; assembly: GCA_024500155.1. NCBI lineage: Eukaryota > Viridiplantae > Streptophyta > Magnoliopsida > Caryophyllales > Amaranthaceae > Chenopodium > Chenopodium formosanum. The sequence goes on along the minus strand of CM044877.1, from coordinate 42,065,737 downwards.
GTTTGACTCAATATTATTAGGGACCTAGGATTTCTATGTTGGTTGATTTAAGTGAACTTAACTAATCATCGCAACATCAAGAAAACCTAAGCATGCATCTAACGAATAATTCACATATATATAAGCATAAAATATAAAGCGAAATTATAGATGCATATTGGCAACTAGCATGACCCCTTGAGATCTTCATATCTTCAAAAGGTCTTCATTTGCAATTCAACGCTTTGTCTTCCAAGATACGCCGTCTTCAAGACTTAACCAAACTATGCAAAAACTAGTGTCTACAACTAGGAATAATCTAAATATTAAAGTACAAAAATACTTAACGGTGCGTAGACCGTATTTAGATTTACAAAAATACATAATGGCACGTAGTCCGTATTTTCTATCCTAGTCGGGTCCCACTAGTTGCCATTTCATAAAACCTGTGAGAGAGAATATATATATATTCCATTCATCCATTCACTATTTGTGAATGGCCCATGCAATTTACAAATTAAAACAAAATAAAATGCATTTAAACAACGCGCGCACTAGTAACTAATCTAGGTGGTTAATCCGATTAACACGCCTAATTAAAACTAGTCAAAGTTGTTTAACCGATTATATAATTTACGTCATTAATAATTGAAGCTCCCACTAAATTCCGCATTTCCTTAATTAATCTAATTAATTAAGTCGATAGCACCCAAACTTGTCAAAATAAAATTTTGCCAATGCCGCTCAAAACCGAGGCCTAGCCTCCCAAAATTTTAATTAAAATAAACAAAATTAATTAAAATAGATAAAACGGCAAAATAAGCAACATCAAGCCTACTACGGCTAGCCACCTCACCGCACCAAGCATACACACACGCCAAGACCACGAACACACGGCCCACGGCACACGGCCGCGAGTTGCTGCCACGGCATAGCCCGCACCTGCTGCCGCGCGTGTGATGTTGTCGTGCGTGGCTGCTGCCGCGCGTGTGGCCGCAAGTAAGACGGCACTGTCACCTTGGCAGCCACATATGGGCTGCTATGCTGCCCAGCTCGCCAGGGTGATGCAATGCCTTGTTTTGCGTGCCACGACCTTGGGATTTGATCCCTTTTCGCGAGACAGTAATAATTAATTCTAAATTAATTTTAGAACTAATTTAGAGAGCAAAATAAAATTTTAAACAAGTCTAACTTAATAAAATTTTCAAAGTGCAAATAACCAAAATAATTCCAAGAATCATTCTTAATTTAAATTGGTTTAGCTTGGTGCAACATAAAATTGAGGCAATTTCTCACTTTCAATTTAATCAATTTAAATTAAACTTGAGAATTTGACAAAGTAAAGGGAAGTTGGAAAAATATGAACTTTAATGTTCAAAAGAAAATTCCAACATCTAAATTTTGTGAATCCTTGAAAATTATATCTTCCAACATGAAGATAACCAAATTTCTATCACAAAAATCAAAACTTTATGTTTCCAATCAACTCAAAATGATTAAAACATCAAAGTTTAACACAAAATAACATGGAATTTAGTGGTTTTTAAAGTTTCAATCACTTATCACAAATAAAGATTGAATCTTTAACACTTAGGAAGCCTCAAAATTAAAACTTTCACACTAAAAAGCAATTAGTTTGCAATTATGTGAAAATAAATCAACCTTTAAGCATCAAATACTACCAAGTAAGTGTGCTTTAAGGGGACATAAAAATGCAGAAAATAATGCAAATAATCAACCATATAATCAACTATTTATGCCATTAATTTCAAGGTTAGAAAAGACTTAAAATTTTTCGTCAAAAACGAAAAACCCCTCGAAAAAGGCATTTCTGGTCAGAATTTGGATAAAATCATAGCCCCCTTAGGGGATAAAAACCTTACCAGAACACGTTTTCCACCCAAAATTCACTAGTCTTGGGCGAAAATCTGGGTTTTGGGCCAAAATCGACATTAAAACGGGATTAAAATAAATAAAACCGAGCTACTAATCTAATTAGCAACTTAAACCAGAAAATTAAGCCAAAATGAACCTTGAAAAACATGATTATAAAAATAAACGAGCGGGGCTCCGATACCGCTGTTGGGGTTTGGTGAGTTCGACTCACCGCGGAAACAAACCCCGACCCAAGGAACCACTCGCTATAATTAAAATCATAAAGCATAAATAAATAATCACAAAGAAAAGATAACGAATCTTACCCTCGAAGCGAGCTTCGCCCAAAAACCGGGGTTCTTACTTGAAATCTACGAGCACGTCAAGCGCCGCGCCTCCGACGGTATCCACCCACAAAAAGGCGAACACAACTTTAAGGTCTACTACCTGGGGGTTAGCGAGGTCCGATCAAAACCAGAGTGTTATATGAGTTTAAGAGTTTTTCCAATATTATGGAATGCTCTTTTTAACTCCCACTCAAGCAAAGAATTCTCAAGTCATTCCATGACTATTTATAAGGAAGTATGCCTTGTGAATTTCACTCATCTTTCAATGTGGGATTTTCACAAAAAGATCCCACATGGAAAGATTGGTGAATTCAACCCTTAGTTAAATAAACAAAGGAACAAGTGACAAGTGTCACATGGTTAGGTGTGGACCACTTTCTCACTTGGTCCCAAAGGCATTTCACATGCAATGTGAACTAACCATGTGTCACCCAACCTTGAGCCCCAAGTTGGGTTCGGTTGGCCCATTTTATTTTGGCCCGTGTCCATGACCCATCAACCCGGGTCCACGGCCACAGCCACATGTGTCGCCACCGTGGCGCGCTGCCACGTGGCACGCTGCCACTTGGTGGCTGCCAATAGGTGGCTGCCAATGTGACGGCTGCCAACCACGTGTGCTGCCACATGGCGTTTTGCCATGTGTACTGCCACGTGGCATGCTCCTATTGGGCATGTATTCTTAGCCTTTTGCGTGGCTAGGATTTTACTTGTTACTTGATGCATTTTCCCGTCTTGCCAAATCCTAAATTTTGGCTCGACATTTGAGATTCTCCGACGCTCGGTTTCGACGCTCCAAGCTCGAAATTCCGACGTCTAAATGTTTAACACTCGGGCGACGAAATAATTTCTTCCGAATTAATTCGTCGAGTTGGTTCGCATATATTTGCTTGGGTGTGACCCGAAGGGTTCAGTCAAGATTAAGCTGTAATATTAATTATATTAATATTACTGATCGAAAGCGGCCTCCACCCAGGCATTCCGATCACTTGACCTTACTGAATATATTAGCTGTCTAATAATTCTGAACCCGCTATCAGAATAATACACTTGTTCGAAGGACACTATTCCGTTCAGGGTAATGATTTGTCTAACGCCCCTTAGGGCTAATGAGCCCCTTAGAAGGGCGATGATGTGTCTCACGCCTCTTAGAGCTAATGACCCCCTTAGATGAGAGTTGATGTTTATGATGCCCCTTTGGGCTCATGAGCCCCTTGGATGGGCGATGATTTGTCTGACGCCCCTTCAGGCGAATGAGCCCTTTAGATGGGCGATGATGTGTCTAACGCTCCTTAGGTCTAAAGAGCCCCTTGGATGGGAAATGATGTGACGTATGCCTGTAGACACCCATTTGTGTCTCCCCAAAACTAAACCCGGTGATGAGTATCTTTCACGTCGAATCATAATCGAATGAAGTGAAAGTGTGGAAAGTCTAGTGTTACGAAAAGTTTTAATTTCTTTTCTCTTCTCTCTATTTTTTCAAAAACTTATTTTAAGAAAACAGCCAATCCAGTTTGGTTGGTCCATGATATGGGTCCAATAGTAGTGTAGTTTGATGCGGCTTGACAAGAGCTTTCCAACGATATATTATAGGCCAAATTCCGATGAATATTGAGGAAGTTATGGCCAATTTACTAAACTGGACCCGATTTGAGCCTTATATGCGGCCAAATGATCTAGAGGTGGGCCTAATATGATTTATCATTCCTAATGCAATTCGGAATGGTTTTAGTCTCCTAGATTCTTCTAGAAGGTTCTTTTCATTCCTAATTCAACTAGTATTGATAAATTGACTTTTGTTGACTTTTCAGAGTTTTAATTAAGATCAAATAGCATTTTCAAGGAAATTATATGATTTTAGCCTCCAGTACGACAAACTTATCTGATTTTTGAAAACGCGTTAAAAACAGGCTTGGCGCCTGACTCCAGGCATTGGCACCTGGAATCAGGCCTGGCACCTGGTGCTAGTGTTGGTGCCTGGCGCTAGTTAGCCAGGGTTTGAGCCAGCTCTGTTTTTTGTGCGTCAGACTTTGTTTTGTTAATTTTATCTTTTTGGCTGATTTTCGGTATAAATAACGTATTAAAAACTCCGTTTTCATTCACCAGTTATCATCAACAATCAGTTTTAATTAGCATTCGCCTACAATCAGTTTTCATTCAATTAATCCTCTCATTCTCCTAATCATCCATCTTTCCTTCTCTAAACTTTGTTTTCACATACAAAATTCCGCATTCGCAAGATCTAGAAATACCTAGCCATATTCGAAGTTGCCTTCGCCTTAGACGTGAAAGGTTTAATTTCTGAGGGTTTGGTCCCAAATCTCTTTCAATTATTTAATTTAATTGTTTTGATTATTATTTTCCTTGAAGTTCCTAACGTGTGTATTTTGTTATTAGAAAGAGGTACGAAGCATCAAAGTAAGTGCTTTAATGGTTTTAATTGATATTATGATGTAGAAATCATGTTTAAATTGTTGTTATGATATTCCTAGTATCATGTCTAGGGTGTTTTTAATATTAAATATGATTGTTATGATGCTTCCTATGTTCTTCCTAATATTTATGATTGTTAGTATCATGTTAGGGTTATAGATTTGATTTTTAATGCTTAGTAAGATGCTAGGGTTTGTTATTAATCTTGTTTGTATCATGCCTAAAATCTTGCTATTATTATGTTTTAATATTAACATGAACATGATTATGATTATAATTGTTATAATTTATGATGATTATGAATATTATTATTATTTTTATTTTAATGATGGTTATTATTATTCATGTATATTCTAATGATTGATTATTTATTATGATACCTATTTATTATTTGATGGCACCTTTTATGCATGTTTAAAGAGAATATTGGTATTTGTAATCACGCTTAATAAGATAATTAATAATCTTGTTAGGGTTAATATGATTATAATTCAAGTGATCACTAATTATAGTTTATTTTTGCATTAAATTCAATTAACATAAATAAATAGGTTTAAGGTTAATTGTAATGATTGTATGTTGACTAAAAAGCGCACATGAATACGATAAGAATAAAGTAGGGGCCTATTATAAGGGCAGGTTCTATCTCTTTTAGGTTGGATTTGTACCTTCATCCCCGAACCCTTATTTGGTTCTAGACCTTATGGAGTTGACGATCTTTTGGATCGTTAAGGGGTGTAACCTTCATCCTATGAACGGTTTACAAGTTCCTAAAACTTGTTGGCGACTCTTTTGCTCTATCTTCTTCCTTTTTTGACGCCACCGTACTTTAGTGTATGATCACAGTGGGGTTCAAGCTAGGGGTTTAATGCTTGAAATATTCACTACAGTTTTTGGTGACTCTAGTGGGGAAGTATTTCATGTGCGTAATTTTGATTAACATTATTGTCATATGCATAAAAAAGATCTCATTGGAAAGAACATTCGTAATGAGTTAAAAACATTAGATTTTACACGTAGGAAATTTGAGATATATCTTTCACAACTAGGACCGAAATAACACCGCGCGAAACTGGAAAATTTTATCGAGCACAGAAAGCTGCTGAGGCATGTGGGAAGTAGCGTCAGGGGCCAGAGAATTGGCGCCAGTATTTTAACCGTAGCGCCAGACGCTAGCATTGGTGGCAGGCGCTACAGCTGCTGGCGCCAGTCTCTAATTGCTGGCGCCAATTTCCCCTAATATCGAGCCAGAAATATGCGTTCTAATTTCGACCGGTTTTTTGTATTGTTTTCTCGATCCTACATCGTGATTGAATTTTTTCTCACTTTTCTGAAACCCATATGTGTTCTACATATGGACATAACCCTCTAGGAATTCATGCTCCATCTACCCGATTGAACGCTCCGTGCAACAAAGGGTACATCCGAGATGTTGAATTCACCAAACCATGGAAGCGAGTTTTTTCAAACTCGCGGTGTCCCATCCACTCGCGCCAACCCTTCACGGTTAGGCTTCCGCGCGGTGCATCCGGACAATTAACCATGGACCCTCTATTGACTAACCCATATCCCAAACTTTAGAGAACTAGAGCCATGGTTAGGTTGCAAACGCATTGCATCATATTGTGCCTACTTGACTAATTGTGCATTATTTGTTGTGCATATATTCTATGCTTCTCTTAACCGTTTTTAGGAATTGTGTTGAGACTAAATAAATTAATGACTTAAAGAACTTTGCCTAATTAATTAATTAATTAATTAATTAATTTGAGTCAATAAAGTCTAATATTTTAATCGGAATTGACCTAGTACGACTTTAGGCATACCCCAATCGACTAATAACACCGAAAACAATCCTAGATCAAAGCTCCAATATTGGCGCCAAGGTTTGAGCTGTAGCGCCACAATATGGAGTGTAGCGCCTGATGATAGCTCTGTCATATGGCGCCAAGCTCCAAAGTGCGACACCAGTTTTGTCGTTTGGCCGACGGTTTGGATTATTGGTCGAGTCATCACTTAAAGTCTAATTAATCAATTTTCTAACTAATTCGGTTAAGTTCTGCTGTCAATAGTACTTATTTGAGTCGATGATCGAGTTTAGGCACTATGTCCCATGGTCTTACACAAGAGTCCAAGCATGTCACTTACACTCAACGCACACACCAATACACATACTTTTACCCTGTTTAAGAGATTCTTGTGTGCGCGTTTTTTCCGTCATTTTTTTAAAGGTGGTAAGTCGGATATTAATCTTCCAACAAAAAAAAAACTATACTTAGTTCCCTAAAATATGTAATTTATTTTTGCCAAAAATATGCACCCTTTTTTACTTTATTCTTTTTTCCTCCTTAAAATAAACCGTAAAGTCAAGTTGATTCGAGTCAAGTAATTCAAACGCAAAATGGTTTAATTTGCAGCGTGTGGTCAGAAAGGAAGGACGGTTAATCAAAGACAACCTTTTCGTACAAGTCAAACTTTTCGACAACCCATAGATCGTAAGAGGAAAGCTAAGACTATATTGGCAACACAACTGGTTACCGTGACTGAGACACTGAAGCTTCTCGCACTCAAGATCGATGATCCCGTGAGGCAACAACAGATGGACCTCATGCAAGAGAGTCTAAGCAAGCTGTCTAGCGACCACAAGTTTCAAGAGCTTACATCGCAAGGGGTCTTGGTGGACAAGGATCTTCTTCCGCATAAGTTCAACGCCAGCGACATCCCAAAATTCAGAGCAACTGACAACCCTTACTTTCATTTAAGAGCATTCGAAACAATAATGAGTATTAAGGGTATCGATAAGAAGGTTTTCCCGTCTCTGTTCTCACTATCTCTCGAGACCGTTTGCCAACAATGGTTCTTTTCTCTCGAGAAATAAAAGACCTTTACCTGGGAGTCCATACCTTCAAGTCGAGATTGAACATAAGGGACTTGAAATCCTCAAGCAGAAAGAGAATGAAGGCGTCACCCCAGCTAAGATGATTGAGGTGCCAAGTGAAAAAGAGTCTGTGAGGCTGTTCATCAAAAACCTTTAAGAAAAATATTCCAAGCATCTCAAGTATCAAAATAATCTCCATACCTTCAAGGTCGTTTATGACATTCGGATCAATATTGAAGACAACTTGGCTAAGTTAAAAGCTGCCAACAATAACTCAAACAATGGCAGGAAAGAAAAGAAGAACGACATTCCTTCTTCTTCCAAAACCACCCACTCAAACAATGTTAGCACTTGTAATTTAGGAGAAGTCCTTGCTATGAACAATCGAGGACAGAAGAAACCATTTTAGAGGAACTTCACTCTTATTGGCATGAGTTATGACACTGCATTTGATCGATGAAATGCAAACGATCTTATAACTCCTATTGGACCATTTGGGGACCCACCAGTCGGAAAGAGGTCGGCTAATTGGAACCCCAATGCACACTGCAAGTATCACCAAGGTAGGGGCCATTTCACCGAAAACTGTTGGAAGCTTAAGGAAGCCATCCAAGACTTAATCGACTACAACAAGTTGTCGTTGCCCCATGCCAGTAAGAAGCCAAGCATTGACAATGCCCCTCTTGCTCATACCCTAGCTATCTTTGTTGAGGAAAACGAGGTTGACCCCTCATCTCTCATTAGACCCGTCAAAAAAATCAATGCCGCAGAAAAGGAAGAGGAAATCTTTTTCGATGTCAAGGATAACCTTCCAGAACCGACAAGTAAGGAATATATATAATTGCTCACACTGTCTATGATGGAGGTATCGCATCTACTACGTGAAGCTCTCAAGGCTATAATGGAATCCCAAAAGAAATGTGATGAGTTTCCACTTCCGAAATATGAACCTAAAAGGGAATTCACACCAGTAAGAACGATTTATGAGGCAAACCATTTTCCTTTACAAGTGATAAGTGACTTTTAAGTCACTTTTAGGGTGTTTATTGAGTCGTATTCCGGCTTATTTTCCAATAATTTCCCCCTTTTTATCCTTTATTTATATTATTTCTTTATTCTCGTCTTTTATCTTTATTTTGTGTATTTTTGCCCTTTTTATTAAGTTTTAGTTTATTTTGTAGTTTTAGTTAATAATTTCCCTATCCTCTCATTTTATTTATTTTCTTTTAGTTTCTAGTTTATTTTATTTTATTATTTCTTTAGTTTTAGTATTTTATTTTACTTTATTTATTTTATTTTATTTTATTTTAGTCTTTGTCCCGATTTCCTCTCATGTTTGGGTTTGTTCGTAGGAACGTTCGGGTCAAGACTTGGTTATAATCAAAGTCATGTTCGAAAGTCCAAGGTCAAATTTTCTAATGAGCAAAGTCAAACTCCCTCACTCCCTTGCCAAATTTCAAAGCTGCTCAATAGCCCACCTCTTAACCTACACCACCCCATTTCCCTATCCTTCACCACACCTTCCGTCACCATCTCCCCTGCTCCCAGCTCCTCAACACTACCAGCCCTCACAACAACGCTGCCCACCCAACATCACCAGCAGCAACCACGCATCTCACCATCACAACCACCACACACCTCCAATCACACCAATTTCCAGCCACCCACCCACCTTACAACTCACGCACTCCACCACATCAACCTCACAAAAATCCGCCGCAACCAATACACCAGCCACCGCTAAAACCACCATCAATCACCACCAAACTCTTCACGCAAGCAACCCCATAATAACACCAACAACGCAACCAACATCACCAACATCAACAAACACAACACCATCAGCCCAGCTCTCCAATCAACCACCACGCAACTCCCTTACTACCTCCAATCAACCTCCGCCAAAATCGCCAGCAGCCATCAAACACCAACCTCCACCACTCCCCTGCTCTTCACGCAAGCAACCCCACAATAACACCAACAACGCAACCAACATCAACAGCATCAACCCCTGCACCACCGTCACCTCCCAACCAACACCACCAAACCGCCAGCAATTACCACTTCTAACCCGCTCCCACAACAACCAATTAAACCAACAACAACCACCCAAATCACCACCAAATTACTTACCTCATAGCCGCGCAACTCATACCATCTCAAGCCCCAATTCGCGGCCGCGCAGCCCTGTCAGAAAGCGCACGAAATTGAGTTCAAAATCAGAGTCGAGGCAGAAGCTTTGCGCGACCTCTGTGCGATGTCTGTGCGGGCGCGCAATTGTGGGTTAATCACGAGCTTTTCACGTGATTTTTATGAAAATCGGAGGGCCACGATTTGATGCTAGATGATAATGGATGCTTGCGATGGTGGTGATGATGGTTGCGTGATGATTGATGATGGGGTGTGGTGTGGTGTGAAGCAGGGGATTGCATCCCAATATTGAAGCAGCCAAAATTTCGAGCAGGAAGATTTCGGGGGTCTGAGGGAATTTGGGGGATTATGGATTTTATTTTCTTTTAATTTTAATTTTATTTCCTTTTCTTTTTCCTTTCCTTTTTGTTTTGTTTATTTTATTTCTTTTTCTATTTTATTTCTCTTTTATTTTATTTTATTTAGCCTTGTATATAAATACCCCTTTTGGGGGTTATTTTCTAACTTGGAATCAACATTAATTTACCCTAGATTAGGTTTAGATTAGTTTTTAGTTCTTTTAATTTATCTCTCTTAGGGTAGATTAGGAGTTTCTCTCTCTAGTTTAGGAGTAGTTTAGAGAGAGAAAGCTTGGATTTTTCATGGAGTTTTTGGGATTTTGAAGAAGCAAATTTGTGGATTTTTCCTCTCATAAATTCAATGAGTCTTCCTAACTTTCTCTCACCTTTATTGTTTTCATTTATTATTGTTTTTGCTTATTTATTTGTTTATTTGAGTAGATTAATTAGTTTAGTGGTTGATTCTTGCTTTTATTATTATCTTACCTTGTTTTCCTTGCTTTTGTTCACCATGTTAGTTTAGGTTTTGTTCTAGGGAAATGGATGAAGGTTATGTTAATTAATTTAATGATTGATTGTGGTTAGTATGAAATTGTTTCTTGATTATTGTGTATGGATGATGCTTTTATGGATTAGAATCTTTCTAGCTAATTGATTCTATGCTTTTAATTGTGTTTTCAATCAATTGTGCGAAAGTGAGTTGCTTGAGAGTTCTAAATTCCTCCATACCTTTGCTAGGCTAGTTGCACGAGAGTGAATTAGTTTAGTAGGATTATTAACATGCTTAATTGCGCGAGAGTGAGTTAAATGTGTTAAATGTCCTAATTGAGGTCATTTTCATCTAATTGTTTGATGTTATTGAATGCATTGATGTAATTGGATTCCACTTTCCCTAGTTTTAGTTAATTGCTCTTAGTAGTGTTTAGTTGAACCTCTCTTTACCTCACAAGCTTTCCTAGTTGTCTAATTAGCATAGATTGATACACTTAGTCCTTTTGAGTTCGACCCTTTACTTACCCCTATACTCGTATTAGGGTAGTTTAGGTATTATAAATTGTTAATTTGATTAGGGTTAGTAGACTAACGACACTACTTAATCCCTCGATCAAATTTTGGCGTCGTTGCCGGGGACTAAGGCGTTCATTAGTTTGTGTTGATTATATTAGCTAGGTTCTTGTATATAATTTGATTTTTGTTTGCTTTTCTTTGTTCTTTGTATAAAAATGGCATGCTTATCTTTTCCTCAATTTGATGGTGAACCCTTTTATGCTTACTTTGAAAGACTAGATGGTTTTCTTAGTTACCATGGGTGTTCTCTTAATGATGCTTGTGGTATAGCTTATTGGGGCATGAATGAGTATACTAGGGGAATGGTTCAGGACATGAATAATGGTAGATTTTGTCATTTGTCTATGCATGATGCGTGGGATTTCTTCACATGGCATGCTAAGGATTCTTTAGATAGAGAATCTCATGTTTCTTACTTTGATTCTCAATGCCAAGATTCTTTTAATTTTTGCATGAATTCTCTTGATACTTCTTATGTGCCTAGTGATAATCCAAGTATGCAAGTTGACACCTTTCCCCCTTATGCTCATTTTGATGAGGTTTGAGCTAATTTTGATGATGTGCAATTTGACTTTGATCATGAACCTCAACCCAATAACATTGAAACCCAAATTCTTTCTCAAATGCAATATCTCACCCAACAACTCCAAGAGCTTCAAGAGGAACAAAAATTGAGAAAAGTGAGGCTTGCCCAAGTGATGAGCGTTTTGGGTGATGTAAATGGATGTGAGGCACCTCATTTGGAGTGTGAGAGTGTTTTTGAGAATGATGTGGGCCAAGGGTGTGAAGTTGAGGGGAGATTTTCTTGTGATGAGGGGATTTTTGAGGATTTGGATCCTTTTCATTCCCCATTTGATCTTGAATGCCATTCTTCCCCTTATTTACCCCCTTTGAGAGCTTCCCTTGGTGAGGATGTGAGTGATCCATCTTCAATTTTGAATGAGGGATTTCATGAGGATGATGATGATGAGTTTGAGCAATCAAGAGAGATTGAAAGTCCCTTGAGTGATGGTGGAAGAGTTTTTAATGAAGAAAATATCGATTTTGAGGTTTCCAACCCCCTTCCCCTTCTTGATGAGTCTACTTTGTATGTTGGTGACCCTTCTATTCATGAGTCTTTGGACTCATTTGAGGTTATGGCTAGTATGTTCATTGAAGGTGTAACAAATCATTATAGCCTCTTGAAAGAGTTCATTGGCAATGCTTCATGGGAAAGAGATGAATTTGAGAGAATCCTTTATCCTTTCATGCATGGTTTAGAGACTCTAGGCTTTGAGGATCTTGAGGGAGTTGTTGTTCATCGTTGAGATAGAGAGGAGGATGAGGTTGTTTCTATTGGAGAGTCTTTGTTTGAGGGAGATGTGAGTCATGAGTATTCTTTTGAGGATTCTATGATTGATTTTCATGCCCTCATAGGTGATGTGAGGCTTTGTGAGACCATTGTTTCTCCTCCCCTTCCTCATGTCCCTTTCTCAAGGAAATTTGACCACATCTCCTACTATCCCATGTTCCTCCCTTCTTTTGTCAAAGAGCCTATTAAGGACCCTCTCTTGTTTGATGAGACTTTTCCTTTTCATCCTCCTATTATTGAGGAAATGGGTGATTGTGCCACCCAAAGAGATTTTGAGGAGGTTTTACCTTTTTATTCTTTTCCTTATTTTTCTTCTTCTTTCTCTTCTTATTTTCTTGATTTCTCTTTCGATTTTTCTTCTTTCTTTTGGCATCTTCCTCCTCATTTACGTGCAATAATCTTGTTGCACGTCCTCCTCCCGTCATTTGCCTACTTGTTATCCAATTAAATGTGTAGTAGTGCATTTGATAAGCTCTGGCGTTCGTTGCAATATTATTTACTAGAGCGGTCTCGCTTGGACGTTAAACAAGCCTTTCTTGGGAAGTAACCCGGGGTTTTTATTGCTTTTATTTTCTTTTCCTTTTAGATTAGATTTTCTCTCATGGAAATGTTTGTGTGCCTTTTGCTAGGTACATGACTTGATATACACTTATGCATTGGTTTAGATCATGAATCAAGGAAGTTTGATGCCTATTTTTGCTAGCATATGGAAATCGAGATTTCAATTCAAAAGGAAATCGGCTTTGAAAGGTTAAATTGGTTCATTTGCGGGTATTTACACCCACCAATATCCGGTAACATCTTTCCTAGCTCTTTCTCTAATGGTTGGTGACTCGTTGGAGATGTGTGGTTTGTTGGGTTGATTTCTTTCTTGTCCCCTCCCATGGATTATTTAGTTTATGTTTGAGTATATTGTCTCATTCAAGCTTGGGGGAGGGTATTCTATCATGATTTGGTGGGATGTTGATTCATTTATGCCATGCACTTGAGTATATGCATTTCCATGTCTTTTCTTATATTTTGAAAATTCCAAAAAGATTTTGGTTTATTTTCAAGGTAATTTTGGCAAAATATGTTTTGTTTGTTCTTATTTTGGATATTTTGTTTTGGGACTTGAATCCTTGAATGTTTTTCTTCCTAAGTGGTAAATGTATGCACGGTTTGAGAGTGTCATTTGTTGACTCTAGGATACTATATGCTAAGGTAGTCGGGTTAAGAACTTTTAGGGGTCCATGAAGCCTTAGTTCACGGGAATGTGGTAAGATGGAGTTTCTCTCTATAGTGGATTTGAAACCCTTGGTTGGTATTTGTTTGGTTATAATCCCTTGTGAGCTTCATTTGTTCTAGCCTTCATCACCTTGTTGAGCGGCTATTTAGGATCCTTGACTATGAATGTCTTAATCCTTGTTTCGACCTCTAGCTCCCAAGATCGTGACCGGGCCTCTCTAGGGGAGGAAAAGGGCACCTTTTCTCAGTTTTCTTTATCTTCTTTTTATTTTGTTACAAATTTGATTTTCTATTTTGCATCAACCTACTTATTAACCAATTTGAGCCTAATGTTTCCCGCTCTTGTCTAAACCGCATTACAAACCCAATGGTCTATGTTTACCAACCCTTTTAGTTAGTGAAGCATAGGCATGTGAGGTTTGAGTTTTGAGAGTGTTGATCATGAGCAAGAAAACTTTGTGAATTGGTTTAAGTACGGTATTTGAAAGTTGAGCTTGAAAAGATTATGAAAAAAGTTCGAGAAGAAAGATGCAATTCAAGAAAATCAAATGAAGTTTCAAGAAAAAGCCGTCCATGGTTAGAAAAAGGCAAGGACACATAAAAAAATAAAAAAATAATAAAAAAAAAGAAACAAAAAACACAAAAATATTTTTGTTTGGTTTCGTTTTCTACCCTAGTTTAAGCATTGAGGACAATGCTTCGTTCAAGCTTGGGGGGGGGGGGAGGAGCGTTCCTTCTTTTTTTTTTGTATATATTGTGTGTTAGTGTTGAGTAAGCTTGTGGGAGATGGCATTATTGGTATTTTTATTTGATATTTTGCGATTTCTTGAGTTTGTTTTTGAGAGTTGGCCACTCTTTTACTTCACTTAGGAAATATCACCAAAATTTTTAAATTTTTACCCCGCCTTAACCCTTAGCCTTACGTTACAACCCAATAAAAGACCCTTAGACTTTAATGGGGTTAAGTCAAAGAACGGTGGAGGGAGATAGACTTCAAACCTATAGAGAGAGTATGCATAGTTGAGATGTCGGGATAACCTTCTCAAAGTTTTTCATTTCTTTATCTTTTTCCGATTCCTTCGTGGAATCATGAGAAGCTAGCTTAAGGGTTGATTTGAAGCTAGTGGAGAGAACGCGGCCCGATTGGTTGGGGCTAGGGTGGATTGAGTCCTCATTAGTTCTCTATGCTTAGCATATGTTATGTTTCAATCAACCATTGACATCTTAGAACGTGCATACATTTGTATATTTAGAAAGGTTCGCATTCATTGGTGTTTGTTCCTATCTCTTGTCCAAATATGAAATTGTGTTTTCTTTCATTTTTTTATGTTTCTTTTTCTTTTCTTTTTATTACCTTGCCTTGGTTTTTATTTAGAGTTGTGGGTTAAACTCTTAGGACACCCTCACGAGAGCACACTCGTCCTCTAGGGCGATCTAAGGGTTTAAAGGGCTTGTCATTAGTTGCTAAAAGTGACCGTGATTCCTACGAAAGTGAGTTAGTGTACATTCTTGTCTCCTTTAGTGTTCTAGCTTTGCTTGAATAAATCATTCTCCTTCTCGCGTGTTTCATGTTAATTTGCTCGAGGACGAGCAAAAGGTAAGCTTGGGGGAGTTTGATAAGTGACTTTTATGTCATTTTTAGGGTGTTTATTGAGTCGTATTTCGGCTTATTTTCCAATAATTTCCCCCTTTTTATCTTTTATTTCTATTATTTCTTTATTCTCGTCTTTTATCTTTATTTTGTGTATTTTTTCCCTTTTTATTAGTTTTTAGTTTATTTTTGTAGTTTTAGTTAATAATTTCCCTCTTCTCTCATTTTATTTATTTTCTTTTAGTTTCTAGTTTATTTTATTTTATTATTTCTTTAGTTTTAGTATTTTATTTTACTTTATTTTATTTTATTTTATTTTATTTTAGTGTTTGTCCCGATTTCCTCTCATGTTTGGATTTGTTCGTAGGAACGTTCGGGTCGAGACTTGGTTATAATCAAAGTCATGTTCGAAAGTCCAAGGTCAAATGTTCTAACGAGCAAAGTCAAACTCCCTCACTCCCTTGCCAAATTGCAAAGCTGCTCAATTGCCCACCTCTTAACCTACACCACCCCATTTCCCTATCCTTCACCACACCTTCCGTCACCATCTCCCCTGCTGCTTGCTTCTCAACACCACCAGCCCTCACAACAACGCTGCCCACCCAACATCACCAGCAACAACCACGCATCTCACCATCACAACCACCACACACCTCCAATCACGCCAATTTCCAGCCACCCACCCACCTAACAACTCACGCACTCCACCACATCAACCTCACAAAAATCCGTCGCAACCAATACACCAGCCACCGCCAAAACTACCATCAATCACCACCAAACTCTTCACGCAAGCAACCCCACAATAACACCAACAACGCAACCAACATCACCAACATCAACAAACACAACACCATCAGCCCAGCTCTCCAATTAACCACCACGCAACTCCCTTACCACCTCCAATCAACCTTCGCCAAAACCGCCAGCAGCCATCAAACACCAACCTCCACCATTCCCCTGCTCTTCACGCAAGCAACCCCACAATAACACCAACAACGCAACCAACATCAACAGCATCAACCCCTGCACCACCGTCACCTCCCAACCAACACCACTAAACCGCCAGCAATTACCACTTTTAACCCGCCCCCACAACAACCAATTAAACCAACAACAACCACCCAAATCACCACCAAATTACTTACCTCATAGCCGCGCAACTCATACCATCTCAAGCCCCAATTCGCGGTCGCGCAGCCCTGTCAGAAAGCGCACGAAATTGAGTTCAAAATTAGAGTCGAGGCAGAAGCTTTGCGCGACCTCTGTGCGATGTCTGTGCGGGCGCGCAATTGTGGGTTAATCACGAGCTTTTCACGTGATTTTTATGAAAATCGGAGGGCCACGATTTGATGCTAGATGATAATGGATGCTTGCGATGGTGGTGATAATGGTTGCGTGATGATTGATGATGGGGTGTGGTGTGGCGTGAAGCAGGGGATTGCATCCCAATATTGAAGCAGCCAAAATTTCGAGCAGGAAGATTTCGGGGGTCTGAGGGAATTTGGGGGATTATGGATTTTATTTTCTTTTAATTTTAATTTTATTTCCTTTTCTTTTTCCTTTCCTTTTTGTTTTGTTTATTTTATTTCTTTTTCTATTTTATTTCTCTTTTATTTTATTTTATTTAGCCTTGTATATAAATACCCCTTTTGGGGGTTATTTTCTAACTTGGAATCAACATTAATTTACCCTAGATTAGTTTTAGATTAGTTTTTAGTTCTTTTAATTTATCTCTCTTAGGGTTAGATTAGGAGTTTCTCTCTCTAGTTTAGGAGTAGTTTAGAGAGAGAAAGCTTGGATTTTTCATAGAGTTTTTTGGATTTTGGAGAAGCAAATTTGTGGATTTTTCCTCTTATAAATTCAATGAGTCTTCCTAATTTTCTCTCACCTTTATTGCTTTCATTTATTATTGTTTTTGCTTATTTATTTGTTTATTTGAGTAGATTAATTAGTTTAGTAGTTGATTCTTGCTTTTATTATTATTTTACCTTGTTTTCCTTGTTTTTGTTCACCATGTTGGTTTAGGTTTTGTTCTAGGGAAATGGATGAAGGTTATGTTAATTAATTTAATGATTGATATTGGTTAGTATGAAATTGTTTCTTGATTATTGTGTATGGATGATGCTTTTATGGATTAGAATCTTTCTAGCTAATTGATTCTATGCTTTTAATTGTGTTTTCAATCAATTGTGCGAAAGTGAGTTGCTTGAGAGCCCTAAATTCCTCCATACCTTTGCTAGGCTAGTTGCACGAGAGTGAATTAGTTTAGTAGGATTATTAGCATGCTTAATTGCGCGAGAGTGAGTTAAATGTGTTAATCGTCCTAGTTGAGGTCATTTTCATCTAATTGTTTGATGTTATTGAATGCATTGATGTAATTGGATTCCACTTTCCCTAGTTTTAGTTATTTGCTCTTAGTCGTGTTTAGTTGAACCTCTCTTTACCTCACAAGCTTTCCTAGTAGTCTAATTAGCATAGATTGATACACTTAGTCCTTTTGGGTTCGACCCTTTACTTACCCCTATACTCGTATTAGGGTAGTTTAGGTATTATAAATTGTTAATTTGATTAGGGTTAGTAGACTAACGACACTACTTAAACCCTCGATCAACAAGTCACTGAAAAACCCAAGAAGAGCAATAGAATTTACACTCCAATTGGGATCCCATATATACGAATGTTTGAAATGCTCTCCGAGAGTGGCGAGATCAAACCTCTCAAACTGAGACCATTCAAATCGTTGAAAAGAATAGATAGATATTACTGTCAGTATCATCAATCAGGGGGTCACACTATAGAAAACTGTTTCAAATTCAAGGATTTGGTTCAGAAAACGATTGATGAAAAGAAACAAGTCCAAGTTCAACAAGAAGAGGATGCAACCATTAATAGAGTTTGGGACAGTGATGAAGAAGATGTCTATCTAAAGGACATAGTAGGACATATACCTTCTATGTCATACAGCACATATAACATTTGGGCTGAAGAAGACTCATCGATAGACGTCTTCACAAGATCCGGGAGAATGCAACCTCCCGTTTCAACGCAACCTATGCCAACCACACAACAAGTTCCCATACCTATCATTGATGACAATGATATTGTTAAGCAGTTTAAGAAGACAAAAGTTGAGATGATACTTCTGGCAACATCTCGAGAACATAGGTTGGCTGTAATGAATGCCTTGGACAAAATTAGGATAGATTCTGACACTACTCATGAGGGATTAGCCAACTTCCTCACAAGTGACCTTCCTAGTCCGATTAATTTTATCACTTTTTCTGACAAAGATTTACCCCCCAGAAGGTGACAAACATTACAAGGCATTAAACTTCACAGTAGTTTGCAAGAGGATGAATGTTCCTATGACTCTTTTAGACAATGGATCGGCCATCAACGTCTGTCCACTTAGAACTGCGAGGATGTTCGGCATAAGGGACCAAGATTTAACTCTGTCTACAAAAGGAATAAGGGCCTACGACAACACTCGTCGTCAAGCTCTTGGTAAAATTACCATGAATGTAACGGCAGGAGCAATAGAACATGCTACTACTTTCCAAGTAGTAAACATTAAAGCTTCATTTAACCTGTTGTTGGGACGCCCTTGGCTTCATGATCTAAAGGTTGTCCCTTCATTTCTCCATCAACAAGTAAAAGTTATAGTTGCGGGAAATCCAATCACCATCGATGCTTTGCGTATGAGGATCAAATCTGTAGAGAATCCGATTATTAATGTGGAGCACGACGAGGATGATGAAGATTTATGGGGCTTTAACGAAGAAGTCTCCTCAATCCAGGAGGATGAAAGGACCCCTCTTTGCCATGAACCCCATTCCAACATGATTGTCAATGCCATGCTAAAGAAACAAGGACATTTTCCTGGGATGACCCTAGGAAAGAAGAAAGAAATGGCAAAACCGCTAGAGTCACCTGGCCTCCCTAAGTTAGACACTTTCGGACTTGGTTTCGAACCGACTCGGAAAGATCTCAAGCGAGCCCAAGAAAAGTCAAAAGCACGTAGGGATGCTCGCATTCAAAAGAAAGCAATTCCAATGGATGAGTACCCTCTTACGCTTAATGGTCAATTTATAAAAGAAGGAGAGGACTATCCAAGCCATGAATTTCCCGAGCCATTTGTTGTAAACGGCATAAGACAACCGGGATTCGAGATTTTCTTTGATTGGTACTTCACTGATGAAATCCCAACTCCCGTCTACAAGGAGAAAGCACCCCCATGTTTTGACTTTAACGTCATGGGATTACTGTTTGGGCAAGAAAAGAATGAGCCAACTTGTAAAGAGGATAACTCCTCGCTCATTCAAACAGTCCTACAAAGTGAAAACTTCAATCCCTCGAAGCTAATTACTCCAGTTGAAGGATCCCTACAAGGGTGGCGCAAGACTATCAAGGTACCTACTCCAAGCGGAAGGAAGATATCCATCACGACAGGGCAAGGACCGATGTTTGAAGAGTCGTCTGAGTCAGAGTCTGAGTCGGAGTCTCTCCCTTTAGAGTTTTTTAAGTCTTTAGTAGTAACACCTCCCCCTCCTTTTTCTTCTCCTAGGATAGTTAGTGATCCAGTCCCTGAGGATATATCACTCTTTGATGTAATGATCTCAGAGTATAATAATATTTCTCATTCTCATTACTTCTCGTGTTCTTCTCTAACCCAAGATGACAAGCATTATTTAACTAACAATGAAAAAGACAAAGAAATTATTAAAGCTATGGAAACACTCAAAAAGAAAACACCGGTAATTGAAGAAACTGAAACAGTTGATATCTCAAATGATTCAACTCATAAAAGAGAAGTTAAAATCGGATTAACAGTGAATAAACAATAAAGAACCGATTTAATTAACTTACTTAAAGAATTTATCGATGTATTTGCTTGGTCATATGAAGATATGCCAGGCATTAATAGAAAAATAGCTCAACACACTATACCACTAATTCCAGGAATGAAACCCATAAAATAAAAGTTACGTCGAATGAAACCTGACGTAGCTCTTAAAATAAAAGAAGAAGTTCAAAAACAAATGACTTCATGTTTCATCAAAGTATCCAAATACCCCGAATGGGTCGCCAACGTCGTCCTAGTTCCGAAGAAAGACGGAAGGGTAAGAATGTGTGTCGACTATCGAGATCTAAATAAGGCAAGTCCAAAATACGACTTCCCTTTGCCACACATCGATATTATGGTAGATTACACGGCAAATCACGCGCTTCTCTCGTTCATGGATGGGTATGCAGGTTACAACCAGATTCTCATGGCAGAAGAAGACATGGAGAAAACAACTTTTATAACACCATGGGGCACTTATTGCTACACGGTAATGCCATTCGGGTTGAAAAACGCGGGTGCTACTTACCAACGTGCAGCAACTGCCTTACTCCATGACATGATGCGTAAAGAAGTCGAGGTATATGTCGACGACATGATCGTAAAATCAAAAGACCGTCGAGGCCATCATGTAGCCTTAAGGAAATTTTTTGAAAGGATAAGAAAATATAATAAGAGGCTGAATCCCGCTAAGTGTGCTTTCGGAGTCACCTCAGGCAAGCTTTTGGGTTACGTCATAAGCTCTAGAGGAATAGAGGTAGACCCAACCAAGATCAAAGCAATCATGTCAATGCCACCGCCCAAGACTAAGAAACAGATTTGAGGATTTATTGGCATGTTGCAATACATAAGTAGGTTCATATCAAAATTAACGACAATATGTGAACCAATCTTCAAAAAAATCAAGAAGAATGTAACAGTAATATGGGATGACGAGTGTCAAAAAGCCTTTGAAAAGATCAAAGCATATCTCGCGAACCCTCCCGTATTAGCACCAGCACTTCCTGGAAGACCTCTTATGTTATATTTGACGGTTACCAAAGAGACAATGTGAGCTATGCTAGCGCAAGAAGTAGAAGGCAAAGAGAACGCAATCTACTACCTAAGCAAGAAGATGCTCGAATACGAAGCACGCTATACACTGCTCGAGAAGTTGTGCCTTGCCTTGGTGTGGGCCACAACCAAGTTAAGACATTACGTGCTGGTGCATACCGTCTTCGTATTCTCCCGATTAGATCCACTCAAGTATCTATTCGAGAAATCTACACTCAATGGACGCATATCAAGACGGATAGTCAATCTATCCCAGTTTGATGTAAGGTTCATGCCACAAAAAGCTATCAAAGGATCCGTGGTGTCAGACTTTCTAGCAGATTTTCAAATAGAAGACTCGACGCCAATACAAGACAATGAATTTTCAGACGAAGACCTAATTGTTACTGAAGATGATACTTGGACCTTGTACTTCACGGAGCCTCGAACCAAAAGGGATGTGGCATTAGAGTACTACTAGTATCACCTAAAGAAGAGTATGTTCCAATCTCCATAAAGCTTGATTTCGACGTGACCAACAATGCTGCTGAATATGAAGCATGCGTGGTAGGCCTCGAAATAGCTATAGCATTAGGAGTAAAGAAGTTAAGGATATTCGGAGACTCTTCTTTAATTATCAATCAGATATCTAAAAGGTGGAAAGTAAGGAGCAAAAGTCTAGCCCCTTACCAAACATATCTGGAAACTCTTACCGATCAGTTAGATAAGGTAGAATATACATATCTACCTAGAGAGGAAAATCAATTTGCTGATGCCTTGGCAAGATTAGCCTCAATGGTTAGGATTCCCACGGATATCGAGCAAATGCCTCTAACTATAGAAAAAAGACACAAACCAGCATACATCCAGGCTATAGAAGACGACGAAGTAGTCCAAGGCGAAGAAAAAGAAGAACCGTGGTACACGGACATAATCAATTATGTCACCAAAGGAGAATACCCTCCTCATGCTGACAAAAGAGCAAAATGAGCATTAAGGCTTTTGGCTTCCCAATATGTACTTATAGACAATGAGCTACATAAAAGGGTACCTAAGGGTCGAGCTCTCTTATGTGTACGAAAGAAGGATGCACAAAGAGCAATGAGAATAGTCCATGAAGGAATCTATGGCACTCATATAAATGGCAAAATGTTAGTCCAAAAGATAATGCGAGAAGGATATTATTAGACTACAATGAATAGGGACTGCCATCAATACGTAAAAAGATGCCCTAAGTGCCAAATTTATGCCAATTTACAACATATCCCTCCATCCTTGCTTTACACCTACACATCGCCATGGCCATTCTCTACATGGGGAATTGATATCAGTGGCAAAATTACTCCCCCAGGAACAGGAGGCCACGAATTTATCTTAGTAGCAATTGATTACTTCATCAAGTGGATCAAAGCGCAATCATACGCTAAACTCATTGCAAAACATGTAGCACTCTTTATCGAGAGAAATATTATTTGTCGATACGGAGTCCCACATAAAATGATAAGTGACAATGGAACTCACTTTCTAGCCGAATGTTAAGAATTGCTACAAAAATACGGCATTCAACGTCATCATTCTTCCACTTATAGACCTCAAGCAAATGGAGCAGTCGAGGCAACTAATAAAAATTTAAAGACTATCATCGAGAAAATGACGGAAAATTATAAGGATTAGCCTGACAAACTTCACTTCGCATTGTGGGGTTATCGCACGTCAATCCGTACATCAATAGGAAATACGCCATTTTCCTTGGTATATGGAATGGATGTCGTACAACCTGTCAAACTAGAAATACCATCTCTACGCATTGCATAAGAGAGTAAACTCGATGAAGTTGAATGGACTAGGGCAAGATATGAAGAATTAATTCTACTCGATGAGAAACGACTAGAAGCTCTACATCACACTCAGTGTTACCAGACTCGTATGGTTAGGCATTTTAATAAGAAGGTCAAGACAAGAAACATCAAAGTAGGAGACTGGGTGTTAGAAGCACTAAGGAAAAATGTTTTAGATCCAAGGGGTAAATTTAGACTTAATTGGTCTGGACCCTACATTGTCAAAACAATCCTGTCAAGAGGTGTAGCAAAACTAACTGATATGGATGGCAATGAATTCTCGAACATGACAAATCTTGAACAACTTAAGAAATACTATCCGTAATTACTTGAGTAGGATACTCAAGAGAGCTACGTTCCAGAATTAATTAAAAATTCAACAGAAGATCGGCGAAATATCGGCGTCGCAGAGTAGAACCTAGCGCCAGCCAACAACCATCAGCGCCAGCCGATGAAATTGGCACTTTGTGCAAGACTTCCCTGGCAGGCGCCAATCGCAAATAAGTGGCGCCAATTTGAAAATAAATTATGGGCAAATTTCGGTGTTTTTTCGGAAAATTTTCGACTTCCGTACTCGAAGAATTTCTGGAAAATTAATTTTTTTGTTTTCATTGCTTTATTAAAAAAAATTTAAAGTAAATAATTTGATTAAAAGCTGAAATATCATTAATAAAATTAAATTACATTATTGATGGAATTTTAATAAAGGTGAAATAAACTAACTTTAAATGAAAAATAAACTAAGTCTAATAATTTGAAGATTAAGCAATGCTCCTAATCTTTCTTTTCTTTCCTAGCCCTTTTCCAATTTTTGTCTGCTTCCTCCTCCTCATCCATAACTTTAGCTAGTAGGCATCCTTTAGAGGACCTACATTCAATCTTAGAATAGATAGTCTCCCCTTCAGCTAGTACTCCATGTTTCTTTTCCACCCAAGCCTTTTTATCTGTGGTGTCAACTTTCCTTTTCCCTTTATCTTTGGTAACACCTTTCTTCTCAGGCATTGCAGGTGTTTTGAATTCAACTCTTGCACCTAGGAGTTCCTTGGAAGAAATCACCATGTCACCTAGACGACTCTTCACATCAGTTTTACCCTGAACCTTCTTCAAATCCTTCAAAGGATTTTTCAGCAACCACTTCTTCACATCATTCGGCAAAGGAGGAACCTTTTGAGTAACCACTTCCCATAGAGGTCTAGAACTCTAGTAAGCATCAAATCTGTCTACTTCCTGGGAAACAGGGTAATCATAGGGAGGACGAAGATTCCCGGAAGGAATATTCTGAAGCAAGTCGTATTGTCTTTTTACCCTGCAGGGGTAATAATAAGTCATACGAGACAAGCTTGGAATACGGCAGAAAGGTTGCTTGTTGACACCAACCATCCTTTTTATTTTCCACCAAGAGACGACCCACTTGATAGCAAAATCACGAGATTCGAAGACCTTTCTCCACCCACGACGCCCAATTTTAGGTAAGCGTTTCTTCCTCCATACAAAGCAATTGGGGGTATACTTCTCAATATCGTCCGGAGGGATAATTAATTCTAGCCTTTCTATTAGCCACATCTGTAAAAAATTGCAATGCAAATAAATTATTATTAAAATACAAAAAATATATTTTTTGATTTCTGTAATTAAAAATATTATTTTTCTACCTGTAATAAAATTGGAGAGCCGCGAAAAGGTGTTTTTGGGTTCCTTTTCAGTTCATCAAGACTAATCATAGTCTCTCCAACTATCAATGGCATTGGATTTCTCCCTGATTCAATTTGTTCTAGTACGGTGGTTATAATTGATTGACCTTCATTATTTTTACCACTACTAAGAAAAAATTGATTAAACATGCAAAATAAGAACACTCTTCTTCTATATATATATATAAGGAGATTCAAAAAGAGGTTTGATGCAAGTCTAAGCATGGAGAACTTCGAAGATTTGCTTATCATGCATCAAGATAGCTTGTCCCTAAACATTGATTCAAGCAAAGCATTGCATGGACACTTTCTTGGATATCAAAGCAAAGCCACGGTTTGCTTAGTGGTTTTTCTTGGAGTCTAGTTCACTTTCTTGAACTTTCTTGAATTTTCTTTACTTAGATTTTGCTTACAAGTTTTTACCTTTCACTTGAAAGGGTTTTTCTTGGTTCAAGCATTAGGATCTTTAATCTTTATTTAGTTCTTTAATTTTAATTTATTTATTTAGTTGTTTTTAAAATCAGTTAGTTAGCAAAATAAATCAGTTTAGGCGTGTGCTTGTTCTCCAAGGAGTTTGATGTATGCTTGTGCGCCAAGGTGCTTGCTCTTCAAGCAAGTTAGAATTCTAGTTTAATTAGGATTGAATTAGGGACTTGTCCTTATCTTCCTAGGTAAACTAATTCTTATAAATAGGGCTGTAAACACACGAATAAATATACATATAGATTAATATTCAGATTATTTCTTAAGTTGCATACTTGAGTTTTGGTTGATTGCGATCAATTGCTGTTTTGCTTGTTTTAGTTAAAACATTCGTTTGGATTGATTAATTAGGTGGATTCTTAATTGATTAATCTTAGTTTTTGTTTAATTCTTGGTGGATTTCCTGTATAGAATTAGACTTAAACATATCCCTTGTGTTTTGTTGATTTTCGGATCAATAATTCACATCAAGGTTTATCAAAATAATGGCGTGCAAATTCTTTTATATTAACTATGTTGTCATCTACTATTTTTGATAAATCCCTTTCTTTTTAATTAAAGAAGCGCTCAAAATCCTTATAATAATATGCATCTACACTAGGGATTACTTTAAGGTCTATTGCAGGGAAGCCTAAAATAACACCAAATTCTTCTTGCAATGGGCTAATCTCATCATACCCTATTCTAAAGCAATAAGTATCAACATTCCAAAATTCTAGAGCGGTATGTATTAAATCTAAGTCAAGATACACCCCTTTGATGCCATAAATTCCCCCCAAGTGAAACAAATCTAATTATTTTCTATCTCTAGCATTAAGAGATCGACACCATTCATGAGGGTATTGGGTGAAAGTTTTGGTGACTAAAGACATGATATTATTTTTCTAAGGCAAAAAATTATTTTATTTGCTGGAATTAATAGAAGAATCGGCTAGGCAGGGGGCTATTTATACACGAATTGCGAGAAGTTTTAATCGGCATGAAATACAGAATCATCGGCAATTAGCATCGGACTCCGTAATTACCGCCAACCGCTAGCACTTGGCGCCACATCAGGCGCGCTTGCTTAAATTACTAAACTCGAGTCGGCTAATGACTTTACGGCTCCGTTTATCTTTTCTAAACATCTTTTTTGTCCTTTTTTAATTAATTAAAATAGCTACTATATTAATTATATTATTCCTTTTTGGACTTTGTTCAGATTAATTTCCAAGTTACACTACTACAAATCCCTTGCTTTTTGGACGCTATTGGTTCGACACTATCTATGGGGTGCCAGCGGAAAAATAAATTTCCGCTTTTTTTCGACGCTTTTATGTGTCGAATCAATTTCTTGGCATTTAAAAGCGTCGATAACTTCATATGGTTTGCACGTGACACAAGTATTAGAAACCGCCTTATATCCATTGAGTATACCCATAGTCCCACACGCATAACACACTCTCTCTCTCTCTCAGATCTCGGCACTTAAACACAAATTAACCCTAATTGTTTTTTTTCCTTCATTTTTATACGATCTTAGTTCATCTGTTGATCAAATCGCTGCGGATTAAGTGTAAGCCATGATATAATTTCCTTCCTCTCCTTGTTAATTTCTTTAGTTTAAGCTAATTTCATTCTTCTCCTCGTCACTTTCCAGGATTTTGTGCTAAAATATCGTTCTGATTTAATTTTTTATATTTGATTGTTGTGAAATAGCATTGAATTTCTTGATATTCTATTTAATATTTTCATCCACTAAAACAAATTTCTCCTTTTCACATTCCATTTCCCAGAAACTCCAATTTCGCTGGTTTTTGTTCAAATCCATCTATGTCACCTTCATCGTCGCCGGTGCTTTCGTTGGTGAACGGGTACGCTTTCTTCGACATTCTTTGATTTCAATTTTCTTTCCTGGTTTTTTTATCTGATTTGATTTGTTGTTCTTCCATGTTTGTGCTTTATAATTGTTGCGGTTTTTTAGTTTGTAATTTGTAATTCAATTTGATGATTTATGAGTTCCTGGATCTGATTTAACTAATTGTATAATGATGTGAGAATCGATTTTTGATTTTTGCAAAAATTCCTCAACTCTACCATAGGAGGTATATTAATTAAGGATTAGGGTAAAGCGGATCTATAATATCTAAGGTATTAGTTTGTAATTCCTCAACTCTACCATAGGAGGTATATCAGTTTTTACATAAAATCATTTGTTTAAGGATTAGGGTAAAGCGGATCTACAATATCTAAGGTATTGAGTTAGCCAATTACTTTATCTTACAATTAGGAATTACCCTCTACGATCAGGTGTCCAGAAAAGATGGGATTTGTAAAAATCTTGTACACCGTATTATCTTTCTAGGATTTAAATCTCGATTTTTAAAATCCTTTAGTTGGAGGATTTGTTGGAATATTCAAAATTTAGAAAGTACTTAATTAGTCCATGAAGCAATATAAGGTCAAACAATCAGTTTAATGGTTTAGGCATATAGCACCAGAGAGCATTTTTCCAGTTTTGTTGTGCCAATTTGTCAAACACTCAAATTGCTTCGTTGAGTTTTTGCCTTTTGGTTTAAAGATAAAATAATACACAAATGATGTTGATGTTGATGTTGTTAGTCAACAACTCAACTGATTATGCCTTTCTAGTTTGGTGCTTGATTGATATGGACTGTCAAAACATAACTTGTTTCTAACGCTAAAGAGTATGCAGTAAATGGATGCAGAAAGTTATTGCCGAGTGATAAAAATGGAGTTGATCTTACCCTTGTTTGCATTGTATGTGGTTGCCACCGTAACTTGTGTTTCCATGTTACATTATATGTAAAATGCAATGAGAGGTGACTACAATTTTTATGATGCGTATTTAATTTGGTGTAAAATGGGGGTTATTTTGTCCATTTTCTAAAATAAGCATTATACTTATGTTGCTAAGACTCGGATATGAGTGTCTAGCCTAACTGAAGTTTCAGGTGTAAAGCTGCAAACTTCCATCACTTATTCCCCTAGCTTCCCTCTCTCCATTGAAAAGAAATTTATTCTTTGCACTTTATTCAATTCATTGCAGTTTTCATGCATTGTGATTTTGTTTTCTCCAAACTGCTCTATATGCTTCTCCATAATCTACTATCAATGACGCTGACTTGATGAGTTTCTTGCAGATTGTGAACCAGATGAACACCAGAGCCATACTACTGTCATCACATCTAGAGATATTTAAGTTCTTCGGTAGGTAACGTTTTGATTTTGAAGCATAAGTGTCTTAGTCCTGTTTTAACATTTCATTATGGTGCTAAAATTTTCTACTTTCAGCTTACTCTAGTTTAGTTTTGAGTTATTTTAATGAATACTATGTCACTTTAATTGTCTTGGATGATGATATACTTTGTTAAAATGTTCTTTTTTTAGTACCCTGAGTGTTCCAAAATAACTCAAAACCGACATAATGTTCCTAACATCATCACTTTTTGATGCTTCTTCAGTTCAAGGTGGATTTCCAACATAGCATAGCTATTTGCCTAGTGCTTTAAAAGGTGAATCCTTCAGTCCTTCCCAATAAGGTAACTTGAAATCTGCTGGTTAGACCTTTAGTTTAAATTTTTTTTTTTATTAATGTGCAGCTGGTGAATTGATGGAGGCTTCCTCTTTACATGCATTATAATAGTGAATTCATTAAACCATTTTTAAGTTTTGTCCTTAGCCTTGATGTTATTCATCTAAGTTTACTTGAACTGAGATATTTTGCTTATAATTTGTAGTAATATTGTGTTGTAATAATTAATATTATGCATTTTGTCTCTCTAGCTGTTTTTTCCCTTGTATTTTATATTTTGAAGTTACTTTTGTATACTAATGATTTTATGACATAGCTTAAGCTAGATCAGAGAGAAATAAGAATGAATTATGTGGATATCTATCTGAATGGAATATCCCATATATTGTCATGGTAATGCATCTCCATTGTTCAACTAGTTTTTTTCCATCAATATTTCTCACAATCCCTTGTTTCTTCTAAACATCAATATCATCAAAATTAAAACAATAAGTTGTATAAATATTGTTGTTGTTGCTGCAGGATGCTGACCACACGGTTGTTGACCACAATATCAGTGCTGTTATTAATCCACGATGTTGTTGTTGTCTGTCTCCCCAAGATAAACAAAAACAACTAGTTTTTGCTTTAGAATTCAGAAACATCAGAGGGTTTGCGATGAATTCAAGGCTAACAATGAGTTATTGGTCGACACTTTGTTTTACGCCCTTTTGCAAGCACATTAAGGAGCAGCTAAATTAGAGATAGGTTGCAATTTTTTTGTAAAAAAATGAGCATATTTGTTCCACTACAACCAGTCACGAATAAAGTGTAACTTTGAAATATAGCGGTTGTATTTCTCATTACTATGAGATAATTTAATTGTACATATACTATAATATATTTATATATGCAATAAAAAAAAAAAAGACTGCCATAATTTTGCTTTCTCTATTTTATTGGTAATACTAGATTACTAGTATACTTATAATAATAATAATATTACGTGTGAAATAAGAATTTGGACAAGAAAAAGCATCTCCAATAAAAAAAAATATTAAAATCAGATGTATGAAAATCTCAACAAAATAAAGCGTCGCCAATTTAATGATTCTAGGCACAAAAAAGCGTCGCTAAAAAACTACACACATTTGGGATAATGCGCGAAATACGTAATTTTCGACGCTTTGTATATTAGTTTGGACACAAAAAAGCGTCGAGAATCTCGACGCTTTTTTGTGTCCCTAAAAATTTTCGACTCACGGATTTTCGACGCTTTTTTGCAGCGTCGAGAAATAATTTTTCGACGCTTTTTAGCGTTTAAAAAAGGATTAAAAAGTGTCCAAAAAACACGCTTTTTGTAGTAGTGTTATTTTATATACATCCGACATTTTATTTGATTTTTTTCCTTTTTATTTTTTCTTTTTGGGGGAGAGAGTCGGATACCTTCCATCAATAATAAAAATGACTAAATTTTTGCGTAAAATTGTTTGTCACACTTCTCTTGCACACACAAACATACACATAATAATAGCAAACAAAATAAACTCATAATAGCATAAATATACAAAATGTATCTAAAAATAGTGAGTCTCAGGCAAAGTTCTATAAAAAGTCAAAATAAAAATTACATGAACAAACAACGGCGCTGGAGGACGTATACCCATCATATCGTAAAATTACGTCGTACGAGGAGTCACCTCTCCACCAGCTCCATCTCCAGCTCCAGTCTCCGCAGGAGGAGGAAAACTCAATGTAGGTCCACTCCACCCAGTATCAACCTGAGGCTGAGGCTGCTGCGATGACGAGCCTACCTCGTACATCCCACCACCTTTGAAAGCCGAAGTAGCCTCTCCCTCGCCTGCCCTCAAAAGAAGATCCCGAGCCCTCTGCAACGTCAGCACGAGCAGCCTCAGAGCGACCGCGTCTACCCCGGACGTAGTACGACGACGTCTCGAGTAAAGACCGTGCCGGATCCCTCCGCACCTCAAGTCTCGTGCAGGTGTGAGAAGCAATAGGCTGGCCATGCAAAAAGAATGAAATCAGAAACAAGGCAAAATCTAAGCGGTAATGCAAAAAATATATAAAGAAAGACTACCTCTCGGATGACGTCGTCCCGACGGTAGGTGGCCCCATTCCTCATCCGAACGAGCTGGCTCCGGAAGGCATCTATACATCGTGCCATCGCCGAAACCACCTCGCGCAAAAACTGTAAGAGAAATAAGTCAGTAAATATGCATGATATATGGACAAAAATTGTGAATAACTAGGCTTACTCGAGTATGGCGGCGAGGAATGGACCGCTCTACGAAGCGCTCGCCCTCGGAAGCCGGAGGAATCATCTCCTCAATCGGCCCATATGTCCCCTTGTAGTGGATGGACATACGGGGTGGCACGAACTCAGTAGCACCGCCTTGATAAAGCAAAAAAGTCAGTAAAACATTACTTGGGAGCTACTTAATGGAAAGTAAAAGCTGAAAAATCTTACCCTCACATCCTCAGTCGGTACGTGGGCTAGAGCTAACAACGGCAGTAGCTCCTCAGCATAGCAACTCCCTGGGATCACGTTAGACCGCCAAGGGGTACCAGCTCCCTCGGACATGCTCAACAACCGCGCGTCGTCGGACATATGACGTGGTGGAGGAGCATGAACGACGAAGACATCAGAGGAATGCTGTCAAGCAACCCTCTCTTCTAAGTACGCGATCGCCCCATAAGTCCCCAGGAAATAGCGACGCTCAGCAGAATATTGTGCGGCTAACCCAAGGACTGTCAAGATGCCCCATGGCCGGTACACCACATCAGGCCCCTACAAAGAACATCAATCAGCTGAAAGTATACCTAAAGTGTCGTGAAAAAGCAAACAAATAAAAAAGAAGTCGTACCGCGATGATCCAGCTCCGGACATGTGTAGTAGACATATCAACATGGCGGCCGATCCAAGAAGCGCTCACTAGAAATCCGCGCGGCGATGGTCTTGCCGGCGAAGCACAGGGGAACTGCTCATAGAACCAGATCTACAAGGAGTACAAATTGTAAGTAAATGGTAGCTAATATGTAGAGCTAAACTTTATAGGGAATCATGTGTACCTCTACGACCTTCCAAAAGGTAGACAAACCAACATTCGTCCCAAAGGACCGGTGTCGACACGAGTCTCTCAGTGCACGAACGAAGTCAGCGCAGGCCAAGCTAGCCCAGTCATAAATCCCGATTCGGTGAAGATTGCGGACAGCAACGCCCTACTACCCTTGTCAGGAGAGAATGACCCTGACAACAACATCAGCGCAAAGATGCGCACCCGCTGCTCTCGGGTGGTCACATTGTCATCAAAAGTCGCTGCCAGCGTTGAGCGGCGAATTCCCCTAACACTAAATTGAGTCGTCTGGACCTCAGCTCGAGCCCGAATAGCGATCGGCCCCAACAACTCCTCGACCTCCGCAGAAAAGACGTCGATCCCACTGTCGAACGGTTGTGTCACCGAGTTGAACTCTAGTCCTGTGATGAGACTGAAATCCGTAGGGGTGACTATCATCTCGCCTTAGGGGAAGTGGAAAGTGTTGGTAGTGTCCCTGAAGAACTCTACCAAAGCGCACACTATATGGTGACCCCCACTGGAGGCAACTATAGCCTCGGAGGTCTCAAATAGGGTAGCCAGTTCGCAAGACTCCCATTGGAGTCTCGTCTCATGATCCCTGGCGATGTACATCTTGTATAAATCGCCCAAACCATCACAGCCGGAACCGTAATAGCGCGCCCTCCCAACCGTGATACCCCGTCTCACCCTCTCAGAAATTTGGTGGATGGGGGCGAAGAACAGGGTCCGCTCATCCCTCTCGGGGAGTCGACCAAGCGAAGTAGAAGGTGTGATGTCATCCTCTACGGGCTCATGCTCCCGTCGAGTATTTCGGGACCGTGAACCCGAACCTCGCTGTCTAGCCATACTACATTGTGAAAAATCATCATAAATAAAAGTTATATATTATCTAAGGTTCCCCTAGCCGCGTGATACTAAGTTCGCAAAAAACAGAGTACAGAGTACTAAAACAGAGCACAAATTCAAATTAATCATAACGACATTTTTCATGCAATCACACAATTTCTTGCAACACTATAGTAATTATTGTGACAAATTGGACAAGAATTGCTAGCAAAAACATCAAGAACAAGTCACATTGTTCTTCACGACCTTAGGAGGTCCAATAATGGCAAATTGCTTATTTCTTCACCAAATTGAGTCAAACAAGTCTCAAATTACTCCCATGGCAATATATAAACATAATCAAGCAATTTCATGGCATAAAACATTATTAACAAAGCGAATTGAGCGTATTTAATTTCGAATTTACATGAAATTCGTGAATAAACATGCCAAAAATTCATAAAAACTGATGTGAGTTTGAAGAAAACTTACATAGATCGGGAAAGTAGATGAAAAGAGATTTGATTTGCAACAAATTTGAGTGAATTTGGTTGCGAAACGAGCAAGAACCGAGCAAGTGAAGTTTGGCGGTTTTTCGAGCAGCATACGCGACGAGCAAAGCAGCAAATGAAGAAGAAAGGGGTATTTAAGGAAATCCTCGTGCGGCACCAAGCCCTAGGCATTGGCGTAAAAAATTAGGCTTGGCGCCAATCTCAACGCCTAGCGCTAAGGCTAATTGTGTGGCGTCAAAAATTAGGCTTGGCGCCAATCTTCGCAACATATTTTGGGTTCCTTGGTACGCCAGTTAGCCCCTCTAAGCAATTTGACAAGATTTTTTAGTAATCTAGTTGAATACGTAAAGAGATCGACCTGATGAAAGATCGTCTGACTTAACTTAAAGCGCCTAAGCATTGGCTCACTAACAAAAAAGCATCGACATATAAGTTCAAAAGCAAAAAAAAAAGCACTGACGTACTGGTTCAAAGCAATAAAAGCACCGACGTACAGGTGTAGCGGAAGCAAAGTTCAGGTGAACTTTTAAAGATCGACAAGCGTGGTTCTTCGGTAATTTCCTTTGGAAAATTATCGCATCAAATGAGGATGACTTCAAGCGAGGATATCTTCGACGGCATTCCCTAGCTTGTGGAGTGTTGTCACAAAGAAATGAAGGTGAATTCAAGAGAAATAATCTTCGATGGTATTCCCTTGGACGTGGAATATTATCATAACGGAGGAGGATCGTTTCAGGCAAAGCAGTCTTCTACTTTAAAAGTTGTTACGGGCGTAGCAGTTTTCAGGCGGGATGGCGTTCTCTAGCTTACAGGAGGTCATCAAAACAACAGTAAAGCGGTAGCAAATCGGTTACTTTCAGAGACGTGTGCTCAACGGTGCAAGATACGCGTTTCTTAATTCTTTTATTTGTTTAACTAACGCTAGTTTTGCAGGTATCGGCATTACAAGAGTGGTTTAGGATCGCAGAACGTTCTGAATCATTCTTCGTCCCTATCGATACTTTGACTTTTGTTTTCGAAACTCGCGTTTCTCCAAACTCAGTCAAAGTGGGGGCTTCTGTAGACACCCATTTGTGTCTCCCAAAAACTGAACCCGGTAATGAGTACCTTTCACGTCGAATCATAATTGAATGAAGTGAAAGTGTGGAAAGTCTAGTGTTGCGGAAAGTTTTAATTTCTTTTCTCTTCTCTCTGTTTTTTAAAAACTTATTTTAAGAAAACAGGCAATCCAGTTTTGTTGGTCCATGATATGGGTCCAATAGTAGTGTAGTTTGATGGGGCTTGACAAGAGCTTTCCAACGATATATTATAAGCCCAATTCCGATGAATATTGAGGAAGTTATGGCCAATTTACTAAACTGGGCCCGGTTTGAGCCGTATATGCAGCCCAATGATCTAGAGGAGGGCCTAATATGATTTATCATTCCTAATTCAATTAGCATTGATAAATTGACTTTTGTTGACTTTTAAGAGTTATATTTAAGATCAAATAGCATTTTCGAGGAAATTGTATGATTTTATCCTCTAGTACGACAAACTTATCTAATTTTCGAAAACGCGTTAAAAACAGGCTTGACGCCTGGAACCAGGCCTGGCACCTGGCGCTAGTGTTGGTGCCTGGCGCTAGTTAGCCAGGGTTTGTGCCAGCTCTGTTTTTTGTGCGTCAGACTCAATTTTGTTAATTTTTTCTTTTTGGCTAATTTTCTGTATAAATAACGTATTAAAAACTCCGTTTTCATTCACCAATTATCATCAACAATCAGTTTTAATTAGCATTCGCCTACAATCAGTTTTCATTTAATTAATCCTCTCATTCTCTTAATCATCCATCTTTCTTTCTTTCTTTCTCTAAACTTTGTTTTCACATACAAAATTCCGCATTCGCAAGATCTAGAAACACCTAGCCATATTTGAAGTTGCCTTTGCCCTAGACGTGAAAGGTTTAATTTTTGAGGGTTTGGTCCCAAATCTCTTTCAATTATTTAATTTAACTGTTTTGATTATTATTTTCCTTGAAGTTACTAACGTGTGTATTTTGTTATTAGAAAGAGGTACGAAGCATCAAAGTAAGTGCTTTAATTGTTTTAAATTGTGTAGTGATGTAGAAATCATGTTTAAATTGTTGTTATGATATTTCTAGTATCATGTCTAGGGTGTTTTTAATATTAAATATGATTGTTACGATGCTTCCTATGTTCTTCCTAATAATTATGATTGTTAGTATCATGTTAGGGCTAAAGATTTGATTTTTAATGCTTAGTGACATGCTAGGGTTTGTTATTAATCTTGTTAGTATCACGCCTAGGATCTTGCTATTATTACGCTTTAATATTAACATGAACATCGTTATGATTATAATTGTTATAATTTATGATGATTATGAATATTATTATTATTATTTTAATGATGATTATTACTATTCATGTTTATTCTAATGATTGATTATTTATTATGATGCTTATTTATTGCTGGATCACACCTTTTATGCATGTTTAAAGGAAATATTGGTATTTGTAATCACGCTTAATAAGATAATTAATAATCTTGTTAGGGTTAGTATGATTATAATTCAAGTGATCACCAATAATAGTTTATTTTTGCATTAAATTCAACCAACATAGATAAACAGGTGTAGGGTTAATTCTAATGATTGCATGTTGATTAAAAAGCGCACATGAATACGATCAGAATAAAGTAAAGGCCTATTATTAGGGCAGGTTCAATCTCTTTTAGGTTAAATTTGTACCTTCATTCCCAAACCCTTTATTGGTTCTAGACCTTATGAAGTTGACGATCTCTTGGATCATTAAGGGGTGTAACCTTCATCTTATGAATGGTTTACAAGTTTCTAAAACTTGTTGGCGTCTCTTTTGCTCTATCTTCTTCCTTTTTGGACGCCACCGTACTTTAGTGTATGAACACAGTGGGGTTCAAGCTAGGGGTTTAATGCTTGAAATATTCAATACAATGCCCCTTAGGGCTATAGAGCCCCTTAGATAGGCGATCATGTGCCTAACGCCCCTTAAGGATAATGAGCCCTTTGGATGGGTGACGATGTGTCTGACAACCCTCATGGCTAATGAGCCACTTAGACTAGCGATAATGTGTCTCACGCCCTGGCCTTAAAGACTAATGGGCCCCATTGATTGGCAATTTTGTGTGTGACACCCCTAAGGACTAATGAGCCCCTTAGATGGGTGATGATGTGTCCCACGCCCCTTAGGGCTAATAAGCCCCTTAGATGGGCGATGATGTGTCTGATGCACCTTAAGGCTAATTAGCCCCTTAGATGGGCGATCATGTTTCTAACGCCCCTTAGGGCTAATGAGCCCCTTGGATGGGCGATGATGTGTCTGACAAACTTCAAGGATAATGAGCCCCTTGGATGGGCAATGATTTGTTTGAAGCCCCTTAGGGCTAATGAGCCCCTTAGATAGGCGATGCTGTGTCTAATACCCTTTAAGGCTAATAAGCCCCTTAGATGGGCGATGATGTGTCTGACGCCCCTTTGGGCTAATGAGCTCCTTCGATGGGCGATGATTTGTCTGACGCCCCTTAAGGCAAATAAGCCCCATGGACGGGCGATTATGTGTCTAACGCCCCTTAGGGCAATTAAGCCACTTGGATGGGCGATGATGTGTCTGATGCCCCTTAGAGCTAATGAGCCCCTTGGATGGGTGATGATGTGTCGGACACCGCTCAGGGCTAATAAGCCCCTTGGATGGAAAATGATTTGTCTGACGCCTCTTAGGGCTAATGAGCCCTTTAGATCGGCGATGATGTGTCTGATGCCCTTTAAGGCTAATTAGCCCCTTAGATGGGCGATGATGTGTCTAACGCCCCTTAGAGCTAATGAGCCCCTTGGATGGGCGATGATGTGTCTGACACCCCTCTAGGCTAATAAGCCCCTTGGATGGGCAATAATTTGTCTCAAGCCCCTTAGGGCTAATGAGCCCCTTAGATAGGTGATGGTGTGTCTAATACCCTTTAAGGCTAATGAGCCCCTTAGATGGGCGATGATGTGTCTGACGCCCCTTTCGTCTAATGAGCTCCTTGGATGGGCGATGATTTGTTTGACGCCCCTTCGGGCAAATGAGCCCTTTAGATGGGCGATGATGTGTCTAAAGCTCCTTAGTGCTAATGTGCCCCTCGGATGGGTGATGATGTGATTGATGCCCCTTACGGCTAATGAGCCCCTTAGATGGGCGATGATGTGTCTGACGCCCCTTAGGGCTAATGAGCCCCATGGACGGGCGATTATGTGTCTAACGCCCCTTAGGGCAATTAAGCTCCTTGGATGGGCGATGATGTGTCTGACGCCCCTTAGAGCTAATGAGCCCCTTGGATGGGTGATGATGTGTCTGACACCCCTTAGGGCTAATGAGCCCCTTGGACTAGCGATGATGGGCCCCATTAATTGGCAATTATGTGTCTTTAACCCCTAAAGGCTAATGAGCCCCTTGGATGGGCGATGATGTGTCTAACGCCCCTTAGGGCTAATTAACCCCTGGGATGGGCGATAATGGGTCTGATGCCCCTTAAGGATAATGAGCCCCTTGGATGGGCAATGATTTGTCTAACGCCCTTAGGGCTAAGAAGCCCCTTAGATGGGCAATGATTTGTCTAACGGCCCTTAAGGCAATTGAACCCCTTATATGAGCGATGATGTGTCTATCGCCCTTGAGGGCTAATGAGCCCCTTGGACTAGCGGTGATGTGTCTCACACCTTTGAGGGCTAATGGGTCCCATTGATTGGCAATTATGTGTCTTACACCCCTAAGGGCTAATGAGCCCTTTAGTTGGGTGATGATGTGTCCCACGTCCCTAAGGGCTAATGAGCCCCTAAGATGGGTGATGATGTGTCTTACAACCCTAAGGGCTATTGAGACCCTAGGACGGGCGATTATGTGTCTAACGCCCGTTAGGGAAATTGAGCCCCTTGGATGAGCCATGATGTGTCGGACACCCCTCAAGGCTAATAAGCCCCTTGGATGGGCAATGATTTGTCTGAAGCCCTTAGGGCTAATGAGCCCTTTAAATGGGCGATGATGTGTCTAATGCCCTTTAAGGCTAATTAGCCCCTTAGATGGGCGATGATGTGTCTGACGCTTTTTTGGGCTAATGAGCCCCTTGGATGGGCGATGATTTGTCTAACGCCCCTTCGGGCTAATGAGCCCTTTAGATTGGCGATGATGTGTCTTAACGCTCCTTAGGGCTAATGAGCCCCTTGCATGGGTGATGATGTGATTGATGCCCCTTAGGGCTAATTAGTTCCTTAAATGGGCGATCATATGTCTTACGCCCCTTAGGGCTAATGAGCCCCTTGGATGGGCGATGATGTGTCGGACACCCCTTAGGGCTAATGAATCCATTGGATGGGCAATGATTTGTCTGACTCCCCTTAGGGCTAATGAGCCCCTTTGATGGGCAAGGATTTGTCTAACGCCCCTTAGGGAAACTTAGCCCCTTGGATGAGCGAAGATGGGCCCCATTGATTGGCAATTATGTGTCTTTCACCCCTTAAGGCTAATGAGCCCCCTGGATGGGCGATGATGTGTCTCGCGCCCCTTAAGGCTAGTGAGCCCCTATGATGGGCGATAATGGGTCTGATGCCCCTGAGGGATGAAGAGCCCCTTGGATGGGCAATGATTCGTCTGACTCCCCTTATGGCTAATGAGCCTCTTTAATGGGCAATGAATTGTCTAACGCCCCTTAGGGCAATTGAGTTCCATGGATGAGTGATGATGTCTCTAACGCACCTGTGGGGCTAATGAGCCCCTTGGACTAACGATGATGTGTCTCACGCCCTTGAGGGCTAATGGGCCCCATTTATTGGCAATTATGTATCTGAAACCCCAAAGGGCTAATAAGCCCCTTAGATGGGCGATGATGTGTCCCACGCCCCTTAGGGCTAATGAGCCCCTTCGATGGGCGATGATGTGTCTGATGCCCCTTAAGGGTAATTTGCCCCTTAGATGGGCGATGATGTGTCGGACACCCCTTAGGGCTAATGAGTCCATTGGATGGGCAATGATTTGTCTGACGCCCCTTAGGGCTTATGAGCCCCTTAGATGGGCGATGATGTGTCTGATGCCCTTTAAGGCTAATGATCCCCTTAGATGGGCGATGATGTGTTTGACGCCCCTCTAGGCTAATGAGCCCCTTGGATGGGCGTTGATTTGTCTAACACCCCTTCAGGCTAATGAGCCCTTTATATGGGCGATGATGTGTCTAACGCTCCTTAGGGCTAATGAGCCCCTTGGATGGGCGATGATGTGATTAATGCCCCATAGGGCTAATGAGCCCCTTAGATTGGCGATTATGTGTCTGACGCCCCTTAGGGCTAATGAGCCCCTTGGATGGGCGATTATGTGTCTAACGCCCCTTAAGGGCTAATGAGCCCCTTGGACTAGCAATGATGTGTCTCACGCCCTTGAGAGCTAACGGGCCCCATTTATTGGCAATTATGTATCTGACACCCCTAAGGGCTAATGAGCCCCTTAGATGGGCGATGATGTGTCCCACGCCCATTAAGGCAAATGATCCCCTTAGATGGGCGATGATGTGTTTGATTCCCCTTTAGGCTAATTAGCCCCTTAAATGGGAGATCATATGTCTTACGCCCCTTAGGGCTAATGAGCCCCTTAGATGGGCGATGATGTGTCTGACGCCTCTTTGGGATAATGAGCTCCTTGGATGGGCGATGATTTGTCTGACGCCCCTTAGGGCTAATGAGCCCCATGGACGGGCGATTATGTGTCTAACGCACCTTAGGGCAATTAAGCAACTTGGATGGGCGATGATGTGTCTGACGCCCCTCAGAGCTAATGAGCCCCTTGGAAGGGTGATGATGTGTCGGACACCGCTCATTGTTAATGAGCCCCTTACACTAGCGATAATGTGTCTCATGCCCTGGCCTTGAAGACTAATGGGCCCCATTGATTGGCAATTATGTGTCTGACACCCCTAAGGGCTAATGAGCCCCTTAGATGGGCGATGATGTGTCCCACGCCCCTTAGGGCTAATAAGCCCCTTAGATGGGCGATGATGTGTATGATGCACCTTAAGGCTAATTAGCCCCTTAGATGGGCGATCATGTTTCTAACGCCCCTTAGGGCTAATGAGCCCCTTGGATGGGCGATGATGTGTCTGACACCCCTCAAGGCTAATAAGCCCCTTGGATGGGCAATGATTTGTCTGAATTAGGGCTAATGAGCCCCTTAGATAGGCGATGCTATGTCTAATACCCTTTAAGGCTAATGAGCCCCTTAGATGGGCGATGATGTGTCTGACGCCCCTTTGGGCTAATGAGCTCCTTGGATGGGCGATGATTTTTGTCACGCCTCTTCGGGCAAATTAGCCCTTTAGATGGGCAATGATGTGTCTAAAGCTCCTTAGTGCTAATGTGCCCCTTGGATGGGCGATGATGTGATTGATGCCCCTTACGGTAATGAGCCCCTTAGATGGGCGATGATGTATCTGACGCCCCTTAGGGCTAATGAGCCCCATAGACTGGCGATTATGTGTCTAACGCCCCTTAGGGCAATTAAGCCCCTTGGATGGGCGATAATGTGTCTTACGCCCCTTAGAGCTAATGAGCCCCTTGGATGGGTGATGATGTGTCTGACACCCCTTAGGGCTAATGAGCCCCTTGGACTAGCGATGATGGGCCCCATTGATTGGCAATTATGTGTCTTAATCCTTTCAAGGCTAATGAGCCCCTTGGATGGGCGATGATGTGTCTAACGCCCCTTAGGGCTAATGAGCCCCTTGGATTGGCGATAATGGGTCTGATGCCCTCTAAGGATAATGAGCCCCTTGGATGGGCAAGGATTTGTCCGACGCCCCTTGGGGCTAATAAGCCCCTTAGATGGGCAATGATTTGTCTAACGGCCCTTAAGGCAATTGAACTCCTTAGATGAGCGATGATGTGTCTATCGCCCCTGAGGGCTAATGAGCCCCTTGGACTAGCGATGATGTGTCTCACGCCCTTAAGGGCTAATGGGTCCCATTGATTGGCAATTATGTGTCTGACACCCCTAAGGGCTAATGAGCCCCTTAGTTAGGTGATTGGCGATGATGTGTCGGACACCCCTTAGGGCTAATGAGTCTATTGGATGGGCAATGATTTGTCTGACTCCCCTTAGGGCTAATGAGCCCTTTAGATGGGCAATGATTTGTCTAACGCCCCTTAGGGAAATTTAGCCCCTTGGATGAGCGAAGATGGGCCCCATTGATTGGCAATTATGTGTTTTTAACCCCTCAAGGCTAATGAGCCCCCTGGATGGGTGATGATGTGCCTCGCACCCCTTAGGGCTAGTGAGCCCCTTTGATGGGCGATAATGGGTCTGATGCCCCTTAGGGATAAAGAGCCCCTTGGATGGGCAATGATTCGTCTGACTCCCCTAAGGGCTAATAAGCCCCTTGGATGGGCAATGATTTGTCTGAATTAGGGCTAATGAGCCCCTTAGATAGGCGATGCTATGTCTAATACCCTATAAGGCTAATGAGCCCCTTAGATGGGCAATGATGTGTCTGACGCCCCTTTGGGCTAATGAGCTCCTTGGATGGGCGATGATTTTTGTGACGCCCCTTCGGGCAAATTAGCCCTTTAGATGGGCAATGATGTGTCTAAAGCTCCTTAGTGCTAATGTGCCCCTTGGATGGGCGATGATGTGATTGATGCCCCTTACGGCTAATGAGCCTCTTAGATGGGCGATGATGTATCAGACACCCCTTAGGGCTAATGATCCCCATGGACTGGCGATTATGTGTCTAACGCCCCTTAGGGCAATTAAGCCCCTTGGATGGGCGATAATGTGTCTTACGCCCCTTAGAGCTAATGAGCCCCTTGGATGGGTGATGATGTGTCTGACACCCCTTAGGGCTAATGAGCCCCTTGGACTAGCGATGATGAGCCCCATTGATTGGCAATTATGTGTTTTAATCCCATCAAGGCTAATGAGCCCCTTGGATGGGCGATGATGTGTCTAACGCCCCTTAGGACTAATGAGCCCCTTGGATTGGCGATAATGGGTATGATGCCCTCTAAGGATAATGAGCCCTTTGGATGGGCAATGATTTGTCCGACGCCCCTTGGGGCTAATAAGCCCCTTAGATGGGCAATGATTTGTCTAACGGACCTGAAGGCAATTGAACCCCTTAGATGAGCGATGATGTGTCTATCGCCCCTGAGGGCTAATGAGCCCCTTGGACTAGCGATGATGTGTCTCACGCCCTTGAGGGCTAATGGGTCCCATTGATTGGCAATTATGTGTCTGACACCCCTAAGGGCTAATGAGCCCCTTAGTTAGGTGATGGGCGATGATGTGTCGGACACCCCTTAGGGCTAATGAGTCCATTGGATGGACAATGATTTGTCTGACTCCCCTTAGGGCTAATGAGCCCCTTAGATGGGCAATGATTTGTCTAACGCCCCTTAGGGAAATTTAGCCCCTTGGATGAGCGAAGTTGGGCCCCATTGATTGGCAATTATGTGTCTTTAACCCCTCAAGGCTAATGAGCCCCCTGGATGGGTGATGATGTGCCTCGCACCCCTTAGGGCTAGTGACCCCTTTGATGGGCGATAATGGGTTTGATGCCCCTTAAGGATAAAGAGCCCCTTGGATGGGCAATGATTCGTCTGACTCCCCTAAGGGCTAATGAGCCCCTTAGATGGGCAATGAATTGTCTAACGCCCCTTAGGGCAATTGAGTCCCATGGATGAATGATGATGTTTCTAATCCCCCTGTGGGGCTAATGAGCCCCTTGGACTAACGATGATGTGTCTCACGCCCTTGAGGGCTAATTTATTTCAAGGCTAATGAGCCCCTAGGATTGGCGATGATGTGTCTCGCTCCCCTTAGGGCTAATGAGCCCCTTTGATGGGCGATAATGGGTCTGATGCCCCTTAGGGATAATGAGCCCCTTGGATAGGCAATGATTTGTCTGACTCCCCTTAGGGCTAATGAGCCCCTTAGATGGGCAATGATTTGTCTAACGCCCCTTAGGGCTATTGAGCCCCTTAGATGAGCGATGATTTGTCTAACGCCCCTGAGGGCTAATGAGCCTCTTGGACTAGCGATGATGTGTCTTACGCACTTGAGGG
This sequence comes from Chenopodium formosanum, assembly GCA_024500155.1. NCBI lineage: Eukaryota > Viridiplantae > Streptophyta > Magnoliopsida > Caryophyllales > Amaranthaceae > Chenopodium > Chenopodium formosanum. The sequence continues at coordinate 42,022,558 of CM044877.1, read as the reverse complement.
ATAATGGGCCCCATTTATTGGCAATTATGTGTCTGACACTCCTTAGGGCTAATAAGCCCCTTAGATAGCCGATAATGTGTCCCACGCCCCTTATGGCTAATGAGCCCCTTAGATGGGCGTTGATGTGTCTGATGCCCCTTTAAGGCTAATTAGCCCCTTAAATGGGCGATCATATGTCTTACGCCCCTTAGGGCTAATGAGCCCCTTGGATGGGCGATGATGTGTCGGACATCCTTTAGGGCTAATGAGTCCATTGGATGGGCAATGATTTGTCTGTCGCCCCTTGGGGCTAATGAGCCCCTTAGATGGGCGATGATGTGTCTGATGCCCTTTAAGGCTAATGATCCCCTTAGATGGGCGATGATGTGTCTGACGCCCCTTTGGGCTAATGAGCCCCTTGGATGGGCGTTGATTTGTCTAAAACCCCTTCGGGCTAATGAGCCCTGTATATGGGCGATGATGTGTCTAACGCTACTTAGAGCTAATAAGCCCCTTTGATGGGCGATTATGTGTCTAACAGGGCAATTGAGCCCCTTGGATGGGCGATGATGTGTTTGACGCCCCTTAGAGCTAATGAGCCCTATGGATGGGCGATGATGTGTCTGACACCCCTTAGGGCTACTGAGCCCCATAGATTAGCGACGATGGGCCCCATTAATTAGCAATTTTGTGTCTTACACCCCTCAAGGCTAATGAGCCCCTTGGATGGGCGATAATGTGTCTCACGCCCTTTAGGGCTAATGAGCCCCTTAGATGGGCAATAATGTGAATAATGCCCTTAAGGGCTTATCAGCCCCTTAGATGGGCGATGATGTGTCTGAGCCCCTTTGGGCTAATGAGCGCTTTGGATGAGCAATTATGTGTCGAACGCCCCTTAGTGCAATTAAGCCCCTTGGATGGGCGATGATTTCTCTGACGCCCTGTAGGGCTAATGAGCCCCTTAGATGGGCTATGATGTGTTTGATGCCCCTTAGGGCTAATGAGCCCCTTAGATGGGCGATGATGTGTCTAACGCCCCTGAGAGCTAATGAGGGCCTTGGATGGGCTATGATGTGACGGATGCCCCTTAGAGCTAATGAGCCCCTTGGACTAGCGATGATGTGTCTCACGCCCTTGAGGGCTAATGAGCCCCATTGATTGGCAATTATGTGTCTGACACCCCTAAGGGCTAATGAAACCCTTGGATGGGCGATGATGTGTCTCACTCCCCTTAGGGCTAATGAGCCCCTTAGATGGGTGATAATGTGTCTGATGCCCCTTAAGGCAAATGAGCCCCTTAGATGGGCGATTATGTGTCTAACGCCCTTTTAGGGCTAATGAGCCCCATGGATGGGCGATGATGTGTCTGACACCCCTCAGGGCTAACTAGCTTCTTTCATGGGCGATGATGTGTCTTACACCCCTCAGGGCTAACTAGCCCCTTTGATGCTTAAATTTTTTTTTTTTTTAAATATGCAACTTCCGCCGCACCGGGACACCCGAGGGAGCCGCCCTCGCTGCCAGAACAGCGAAGGCATTCTGGGCCGTGGCCACATCAGCCCTGACAAGTGGCTGCCAAGGCTGTAGCAGCCACGGCAAGTGGCTGCCAGTCTGCTGCAGCCTTTGCAGCAGCCTGCCTTGGCCGCTGCTGCCTCGACAGATGGCTGCCGAGGCTTCAGCAGCCATGGCAGCCGCCTATCAAGGCTGCAGCAGCCTGGCAGCTACCTGCCGTGGCTGCTACAGCCTTGGTAGTCACCTGTCGGGGCTGTTGTGGCCTCGGCGCGGGCTGCCTTCGCTGTTCCGGCAGCGGGGGCGGCGGAACATTCATATTTTTTTTTAAAAAAAAATTTTGAGCCATTTGGAATCAACTTTGCTGTAGACACCCATTTGTGTCTCCCCAAAACCAAACCCAGTGATGAGTACCTTTCACGTCGAATCATAATCGAATGAAACGAAAGTGTGGAAATGTCTAGTGTTGCGGAAAGTTTTTATTTTTTTTCTCTTCTCTCTGTTTTTGAAAACTTTATTTTAAGAAAACAGCCAATCCAGTTTGGTTGGTCCATGATATGGGTCCAATAGTGGTGTAGTTGGATGGGGCTTGCAAAGACCTTTCCAATGATATATTATAAGCCTAATTCCGATGAATATTGAGGAAGTTATGGCCAATTTACTAAACTGATCCCGGTTTAAGCTTTATGTACGGCCCAATGATCTAGGGGATAGCCTAATATGATTTATCGTTCCTAATAAAATTAGGAATGGTTATAGTCTTCTAGAATCTTCTAGAAGGTTCTTTTCATTCCTAATTCAATTAGCATTGATAAGTTGACTTTGTTGACTTTTCAGAGTTTTAATCAAAATCAAATAGCATTTTCGAAGAAATAATGTTATTTTATCCACCAGTACGGTAAACTTATCGGATTTTCGAAAATGTGTTAAAATCAAGCTTGGTGTCCAACCCCAGTTCTTGGCGCCCGGAACAAGGCTTGGCGCCTAGCGCTAGTGCTGGTGCCTGGCGCTAGCTAGCCAGGGTTAGCGCCAACTCTGTTTTCTGAGCGTCAGACTTTGTTTTGTTAATTTATCTTTTTTGGCTGATTTTGTCTATAAATATCGTATTAAAAAATCAGTTTTCATTCTTCATCTCTTTAATTTCTTTCTCTTTCTTCAAAACTTGGTTTTTACATACAAAATTCCGCATTCGCAAGATCTAGAAACATCTAGCCATATTCGAAGTTGCCTTCGCCCTAGACGTGAAAGGTTTTAATTTCTGAGGGTTAGGTCCCAAATCTATCTTTCCATTATTTAATTTAATTGTTTGATTATTATTTTCCTTGAAGTTACTAACGTGTGTATTTTGTTATTAGAAAGAGGTACGAGGCATCAAAGTGAGTATTTTAATTGATTAATTGATATTATGTTGTAGAAATCATGTTTATATTGTTATTATGGTTCCTAGTATCATGTCTAGGGTAATTTTAATATTAAATATGATTGTTACGATGCTTCCTATATTCTTCTTAATATTTATGATTGTTAGTATCATGTTAGGTTAAAGATTTGATTTTTATTGCTTAGTGACATGCAAGGATTTGTTATTAATCTTGTTAGTATCATGCCTATGATCTTGCTATTATTATTATGCTTTAATGTTAACATATGATTATTATTATAATTTTTATAATTTATAATGATTATGAATATTATTATTATAATTATTATTCATGTTTATTCTAATGATTGATTATTATTTATGTTGCTTGATATTTATATTCTTTATTGCTTGATCACCTTTTATGCATGTTTAAAGGGAATTGGTACTTGTAATCACGCTTAATAAGATATTAATAATCTTGTTTAGGGTTAATATGATTATAATTTCAAGTGATCGCCAACAATAGATTATTTATGCATTAATATTCAACCAACATAGATTAAACAGCTTTAGGGTTAATCCTATTACTTGCATGTTAATCAGAAAGCGCACATGAATAAGATCAGAATAAAGTTGAGGCCTATTATTAGGGCAGGTTCAATCTCTTTTAGGTTGGATTTGTACCTTCATCCCCGAACCCTTATTTGATTCATGACATTATGGAGTTGACGATCTCTTGGATCGTTAAGGGGTGTAACCTTCACCTCGTGAACGGTTTACAAGTTCCTAAAAAACTTGTTAGCGACTCTTTTGCTCTATCTTCTTCCCTTTTGGACGCCACCGTACTTTAGTGTATGATCACAGTGGGGTTCAAGCTAGTGGGATTTTAAAGGCTTGAAATTATTCTCTACAGTTTTTGGCGACTCCACTGGGGAAGACTTCTATATTAATTTCTGAATTTGTTTCGGCAATGATTTAGAATGAGTGGATGAGACTCGAAAAGTTCTAAGTATTTAATGTGCGTAATTTTGATTAACATTATTGTCATATGCATAAAAAGGATCTCATTGGAAAGATCATCCGTAATGAGTCAAAAACATAGGATTTTACACGTAGGAAATTTGAGGAATGTCTTTCACAACTAGGACTGAAATAACACCGCGCGAAACTGGAAGATTTTATCGAGCACAGAAAGCTGCTGAGCCATGTGGGAAGTAGCGTCAGAGGCCAGAGCTTGGCGCCAGACTTTTAGCCGTAGCGCCAGACGCCAGCATTGGCGCCAGGCGCTACAGTTAAAATCTGGCGCTAGTCTCTGATTGTTGGCGCCAATTTCCCCCAATACCGAGCCAGAAATATGCGTTCTAATTTCGACCGGTTTTTCGTATTGTTAGCTCGATCCTACTTCCTGATTGAATTTTTTCTCACTTTTCTGAAACCCATATGTGTTCTACATATGGACATAACCCTCTGGGAATTCATGCTCTATCTACCCGATTGACGCTCCGTGCAACAAAGGGTACATCCGAGATGTTGAATTCACTAAACCATGGAAGCGAGTTTGTTTTTTCTAAAGCTTGCGGTGTCCCATCCACTCGCGCCAACCCTTCACGGTTAGGCTTCCGCGCGGTGCATCTTGACAATTAACCATGGACCCTCTTTGACTAAACTATATCCCGAACTTTAGATAACTAGAGCCATGGTTAGGTTGCGAACGCATTGCATCATATTGTGCCTACTTAACTAATTGTGCATTATTTGTTGTGCATATATATTCTATGTTTCTCTTAACCGTTTGTTGACTTGTGTTGAGATTAAATAAATTAATGACTTAAAGAACTTTGCCTAATTAATTAATTAATTAATTTTTTAATTTGAGTCAATAAAGTCAATTTTTTTTTCGGAATTGACCTAGTACGACTTTAGGCATACCCCACTTGACTAATAACACCGAAAACAGTCCCTGACCGAAGCTCCACTATTGGTACCAAGGTCTGAGCTGTAGCACCACACTGTGGAGTGTAGCGCCTGACGACAGCTATGTTGTCTGGCGCCAAGCTCCACAGTGTGACGCCAGTCTTGTCGCTTGGCCGACAGTTCGGATTATTTGTCGAGTCACCACCTAAGGTTTAATTAATCAGTTTTCTGTTTAATTCGGTTAATTTTGCTGTCAATAATATTTAATTAAATCAATGATCGAGTTTAGGCACTAAGTCCCATGGTCTTACACAAGAGTCCAAGCATGTCACTTACACTCAACACACACACCAATACACATACTTTGACCATGTTTAAGAGAGTCTCGTGTGCGCGTTTTTTCGTCATTTTTTTAGGGGAGTAGGTCGGATATTAATCCTCCAACATAAAAATATATACATTATATTTGCCAAAAATATACACCCTTTTTTCTTTTTCCCCTTAAAATAAACCATAAAGTCAAGTTGATCGAGTCAAGTAATTAAAACGCAAAATGGTTTAATTTACAGCGCGTGGTCAAGAAAAGAAGGATGATTAATCAAAGATAACCTCTTCGTACAAGTCCAACTTTTCGACAAACCTATAGCTCGCAAGAGGAAAGCAAGAGTTATAATGGCAACTCAAGAAGAAGTCAATGATCTTAAGAACCAACTGGCTACTATGACTGAGACACTAAAGCTTCACGCACTTAGGATCGACGATCCCGTGAAGCAACAACAACTGGACCTCATGCAAGAGAGTTTAAGCATGTTGTCTAGTGACTACAAGTTTCAAGAGCTTACATCACAAGGGATCTCGGTGGACAAAGATCTTCTTCAGCATAAGTTCAACACCAACGACATCCCAAAATTCAGAGTAATTGACAACCCTTACTTCCATTTAAGAGCATTTGAAACAATAATGAGTATCAAGGGTATTGATAAGAAGGTCTTCCCTTCTCTTTTCTCACTATCTCTCGAGACTGGTTGCTAACAATGGTTCTTTTCTCTCGAGAAAGAAAAGACCTCTACCTGGGAGTCTATAGTAAACGCTTTCGTTGATAGGTACAAGTGCAACATTCAAGTCGAGAGTGACCATAGAGAACTTGAAATCCTCAAACAGAAAGAGAATGAAGGCTTCACCTCTTTCTTTAACAAGTGGAGAGAAACCTGAACTAAAATGATTGAGGTGCTAAGTGAAAAAGAGTATGTGAGACTGTTTATAAAAAATCTCCAAGAAAAATATTCCAAGCATCTTAAATATCAAAATAACCTCCATACCTTTAAGGCTGTTTATGACATTAGGATCAATATTGAAGATGACTTGGCTAAGTCAAAAGCTGCCAACAATAACTCCAACAGTGGCTGGAAAGGAAAGAAGAACGACAATCCTTCTTCTTCCAAAACCGCCCACTCAAATAACGTTAGCACCTTTAATTTGGGAAAAGTTCTCGCCATGAACAATCAAGGACATAAGAAACCATTTAGGAGGAACTTCACTCCTATTGGCATGAGTTATGACACCGTATTTGATCGATTAAATGCAAAAGGTCTTATAACTCCCATTGGACCATTTGTGGACCCACCAGTCGAGAAAAGGTCGGTTAACTGGAACCCCAACGCACACTGCAAGTATCACCAAGGTAGGGGCCATTCTACTGAAAGCTGTTGGAATCTTAAAGAAGCTATCCAAGACCTAATCGACAATAACAAACTGTCGTTGCCCCCTGCCAGTAAGAAGCCAAGCATCGACAATGCACCTCTAGCTCATACTCTTGCTATTTTCGATGAAGAAAACGAGATTGACCCCTCATCTCTCATTAAACTTGTCGAAGAAATCAATGCCATAGAAAAAGAAGAGGAGACCTTCTTCGATGTCAAAGATAACCTTCCAGAACCGGCAAATAAGAAAGACATACAATAGCTCACACTGTCTATGAAGGAGGCATCGCAACTACTACGTGAAGCTCTCAAGGTTATGAACGAACTCCACAAGAAATATGATGAGCTTCCATGTCCAAAGGAAGAACCTAAAAAGAGAATTCACACCAGTGAGAACGACTTATGAGGCAAAAGTATCTTCCCTTACAAGTCACCAGAAAACCCAAGAAGAGCAATAAAATCTACACTCCAATTGGGATCCCATATGCGCAAATGTTCGAAATGCTCTCCGAGAGTGGCGAGGTCAGACCTCTCGAACCGAGACCATTCGAGTCACTAAAAAGGACAGATAGATATTACTGTCAGTACCATCAATCAGGGGGGCACACCATAATAAACTGTTTCAAGTTCAAGGATTGATGAAAAGAAATTAGTCCAAGTTCAACAAGAAGAGGATATAACCATTAATGGAGTTTGGGATAGTGATGAAAAAGATGTCTATCTAAAGGACATAGTAGGACCTTCACCTTCTGTATCATACACCACATATGACATTTGGGCTGAAGAAGATTCATCAATAGATGTCCTCACAAGATCCGGGAGAATGCAACCTCCCGTTTCAACACAACCTATGCCCACTGTACAACAAGTTCCCATACCTATCATCTAAGACAATGATATTATTAAACATTTTAAGAAGACAAAAGTTGAGATGAATGTTTGGAAACTTCTAGCAACATCTCGGGATAGATTCTGACACTACTCTTGAGGGACTAGCCAACTTCCTCTTAAGTGACCTCTAGTCCGATTAATCTAATCACCTTCTCTGACAAAGATTTACCCCTAGAAGGTGACAAACATTACAAGGCATTAAACCTCATGGTAGTCTGCAAAAGGATGGATGTTCCCATGACTCTTGTAGACTATGGATCAGCTATCAATGTTTGTCCACTTAGAACCGCGAGGATGCTTGGCATAAGGGATGAAGACCTAACTCCGTCCACACAAGGAATAAGATCCTACGATAATACTCGTCGTCAAGCTCTTGGAAAAATAACACTAAATGTAACAACAGGAGCAATAGAACATGTTACTACTTTTCAAGTAGTAGACATCAAAGCCTCATTCAACTTGATATTGGGACGCCCTTGGCTTCATGATCTAAAGGTCGTCCCTTCATCTCTCCATCAACAAGTAAAAGCCATAGTTGGAGGAATTCCAATCACTATCGATGCTTCGCCAATGAGAATAAAATCCATTGAAATTCCAATCATCAATGTGGAGCACAACGAAGATGATGAAGACGTATGGGGCTTTAACGAAGAAGTCTCCTTAATCTAGGAGGATGAAAGGACATCTCTTTGCCATGACCCCCATTCCAACCTGATTGTCAACACCATGCTGAAGAAACAAGGACACTTCCCTGGGATGACCCTAGGAAAGAAGAAAGGGATAGCAAAATCGCTGGAGTCGCCTGGCCTACCTAAGCTAGATACTTTTGGACTTGGTTTCGAACCGACTCGGAAAGATCTCAAGCGAGCCCAGGACAAGTTGAAAGCACGTAGGGACGCTCGCATTCAAAAGAAAGCAATTCCAATGGATCAGTACCCTCTTACGCTTAATGGTCAGTTCATAAAAGAAGGAGAGGACTATCCATGCCATAAATTTCCAGAGCCATTTATTGTAAACGACATCCGACAACCAGGATTTGATTGGATTGCTATTTCATCAATGAAATCCCAACTCCCGTCTACAAGGAGAAAGCACCCCCATGCTTTGACTTTAACGTCATGGGATTACTGTTTGGGCGAGAAAAGAATGAGCCAACTTACGAAGAAGATAACTCCTCGCTCATTCAATTGGTATTACAAAGTGAAAGCTTCGACCCCTCGAAGCTAATTAGTCCAGCTGAAGGATCACTACAAGGGTGGCGCAAGACTATCAAAGTGACTACTCCAAGCGGAAGGAAGATATCAATCACCACAGTGCAAGGACCGATGTTCGAAGAGTCGTCTGAGTCTGAGTCTGAGTCTGAGTCTTTTAATTCTTTAGTAATAACACCTCCCCCTCCTATTTCTTCTCCTAGGATAGTTAGTGATCCAATCCCTCAAGACATATCACTCTTTGATGTAATGATCTCAGAGTACAATAATATTTCTTATTCTCCTTACTTCTTGTGTTCTTCTCTAACCCAAGATGACGAGCATTGCTTAGCTAACGATGAAAAAGACAAAGAAATTATTAAAGCAATGGAAACACTCGAAAACAAAACACCGGTAATTGAAGAAACTAAAACAGTTGACATCTCGAATGATTCAACTCATAAAAGAGAAGTTAAAATCGTACTAACATTGAATAAACAAGAAAGAACCGATTTAATTAACTTGCTTAAAGAATTTATCGATGTATTTTCTTGGTCATATGAAGATATGCCAGGCATTTATAGAGAAATAGCTCAACACACTATACCACTTATTCCAGGAATGAAACCCATAAAACAAAAGTTACGTCGAATGAAACCTGACGTAGCTCTTAAAATAAAAGAAGAAGTTCAAAAACAAATGACTTCATGTTTCATCAAAGTATCAAAATACCCCGAATGGGTCGCCAACGTCGTCCCAGTTTCGAAGAAAGACGGAAGGGTAAGAATGTGTGTCGGCTATTGAGATCTAAATAAGGCAAGTCCAAAGGACGACTTCCCTTTGCCACACATCGATATTCTGGTAGACAACACGGAAAATAAGGCGCTTCTCTCATTCATGGATGGATACGCAAGGTACAATCAGATTCTCATGGCAGAAGAAGACATGGAGAAAGCAACCTTTATAACACCATGGGGCACTTACTGCTACACGGTAATGCCATTTGGGTTGAAAAACGCAGGTGCTACTTACCAACGTGCAACAACTACCTTACTCCATGACATGATGCACAAAGAAGTCGAGGTATATGTCGACGACATGATTTTGAAATCAAAGGACCGTCCAGGCCATCAAGTACCCTTTAGGAAATTCTTTGAAAGGCTAAAAAAATATAACATGAGGTTGAATCCGTCAAAATGTGCTTTTGAAGTCACCTCAGGCAAGCTCTTGGGATACGTCATAAGCTCTAGAGGAATAGAGGTAGATCCAACCAAGATTAAAGCAATCATGTCAATGCCACCGCCCAAGACTGAGAAACAGATTCGAGGATTTATTGGTCGGTTGCAATACATAAGTAGGTTCATATCAAAACTGACAACGATATGTGAACCAATCTTCAAGAAGCTCATGAAGAATGTACCAGTAATATAGGATGACCAGTGTCAAAAATCCGTTGAAAAGATCAAAGCCTATCTCGCAAATCCTTCCGTATTAGCGCCAGCACTTCCCGAAACACCTCTTAGGTTATATTTGACGGTTACCAAAGAGACAATGGGAGCCATGCTAGCACAAGAGGTAGAAGGCAAAGAGAACGCAATTTATTACCTAAGTAAAAAGATGCTCGAATACGAAACACGCTATAAACCGCTCGAGAAATTGTTCCTCGCCTTGGTGTGGGCCACAACTAAGTTGAGACATTACATGTTGGTGCATACCGTTTTCATAGTCTCCCGATTGGATCCACTCAAGTATCTGTTCGAGAAATCTACACTCAATGGACGTATTTCGAGATGGATAGTCAATCTAGCCCAGTTTGATGTACGGTTTATAACTCAAAAAGCTATTAAAGGATCCATGGTGTCAAACTTTCTAGCAGACTTTCCAATAGAAGACTCAACGCCAATACAAGGCAATGAATTTCCAGATGAAGACTTAATGGTAACAGAAGATGATACTTGGACTTTGTATTTCGACGGAGCCCCAAACCAAAAGGGATGTGGCGTCAGGGTGCTACTAGTATCACCTAAAGAAGAGCACGTTCCAATCTCAATAAAGCTCGATTTCGACGTTACCAACAATGCTGCTGAATATGAAGCATGCGTGGTAGGCCTTGAAACAGCCTTGGCATTGGGAGTAAAGAAGTTAAGGATATTCGGAGACTCTTCTTTGATCATCAATCAGATATCTAAAAGGTGGAAAGTAAGGAGCGAAAGCCTAGCCCCTTACCAAACCTATCAGGAAACTCTTACCGATCAGTTAGAGAAGGTAGAATACACATATCTACCTAGAGAAGAAAACCAATTTGCTGATGCCTTGGAAAGATTAGCCTCAATGGTTAGGATTCCCACGGAAATTGAGCAAATTCCTCTAACTATCGAAAAAAGGCACAAACCAGCATATATCCAGACTATAGAAGACAACGACTAAGTCCAAGGCGAAGAAGAAGAACAAGAAGAAGAACCATGGTACACAGACATACTCAAATATGTCACCAATGGAGAATACCCTCCTCATGCTGACAAAAGAGCACAGCGAGCATTAAGACTTTTGGCTTCTTAATATGTACTCATAGACAACGAGCTACATAAAAGGGTACCTAAAGGTCGAGCTCTTCTATGTGTAGGAAAGGTGGATGCACAAAGAGTAATGAGAATAGTTCACGAAGGAATCTGTGGCCCTCATGTAAATGGCAAAATGTTAGTCCAGAAAATAATGTGAGAAGGATATTATTGGACTACAATGAATAGGGATTGCCATCAATATGTAAAAAGATGCCCTAAGTGCCAAATTTATGCCAATTTACAACATGTCCCTCCATCTTTGCTCTACACCTACACATTGCCGTGACCATTTTCTACATGAGGAATTGACATAATTGGCAATATCACTCCCTCAGGAACAGGAGGCCACGAATTTATTCTAGTAGCAATTGATTACTTTACAAAGTGGGTTGAAACCTAATCATACGCTAAACTCACTTCAAAACATGTAGCACTCTTTATCGAAATAAATATTATTTGTCGATATGGAGTCCCACATGAAATGATAAGTGACAATGGAACTCACTTTCAAGCCGAATGTGAAGAATTGGTACAAAAATATGGCATCCAACATCATCATTCGTCCCCTTATAGACCTCAAGCAAACGGAGCAGTCGAGGCAGCTAATAAAAATCTAAAGACTATCATCGAGAAAATGACAGAAAATTATAAGGATTGGCCTCACAAGCTTCACTTCGCATTGTGGGGTTATCGCACGTCAATCCGTACATCAACGGGAAATACGCCATTTTCCTTGGTATATGGAATGGATGCCGTACAACCTGTCGAACTAGAAATACCATCTCTACGCATTGCGCTAGAGAGTAAACTCGATGAAGTTAAATGGACTAGGGCAAGATATGAAGAATTGATTCTACTCGACGAAAAACGACTAGAAGCTCTACATCACACGCAGTGTTACCAAACTCGTATGGCTAGGCATTTTAATAAGAAGGTCAAGACAAGAAATATCAAAGTAGGAGATTTGGTATTAAAAGCACTAAGAAAAAATATTTTAGACCCAAGGGGAAAATTTAGACCTAACTGGTCTGGCCCCTACATTGTCAAAACAATCCTGTCAGGATGTGCAGCAAAACTAACTGATATGGATGGCAATGAATTCTCAAACATGACCAATCTTGAGCAACTTAAGAAATACTACCCATAATTACTTGAGTAGGATACTCAAGAGAGCTACGTTCGGCCTAATTCCTTAAGAAAGGATACGCTAACCCTTTACGGGTGTGGCCACTTTATTTTTCGACATCTCCGCATTCCAGAATCAATTAAAAAGTCAACAGAAAATCGGCAAATTGTTGGCGTCGCAGAACAGAGCCTGGCGCCAACAAGAAGTCATCAGCGCCAGCCGATGGAATTGGCGCCTGGCGCTAAAATTCAATAGCTGGCGCCAAACGCCAATTACTAGCGCCAATTTGGGAATAAAATCTGGGCGAATTTCGACGTTTTTTCGGAAAATTTTCGACTTCCGTACTCGAAAAATTTCTGGAAAATTAATTTTTTCGATTTTCATTGCTTTAATAAAATAAATTTAAAGTAAAACTATTTAATTGAAAGCTAAAATTTCATTAATAAAATAAAATTACATTATTGATGGAATTTAAATAAGGCTGAAATAAATTAACTTTAAAATAAAAATAACAATCTAAGTCCAATAAATCTAAAGCTAAGTAATGCTCTTAATCTTTCTTTTCCTTTTTAGCTCTTTTCCAATTCTTTTCTACTTCCTCCTCTTCATCCATTACTTTACCTAGTAGGCATCCTTTAGAAGACCTACATTCAATTTTGGAGTAGATGGTCTCCCCTTCAGCTAGCACTCCATGCTTCTTTTCCACCCAAGCTTTTTTGTTTGTGGTGTTAGCTTTCCTTTTTCCTTTGTCTTTGGTAGTATTTTTCTTCCTAGGCATTGTAGGTGTTTTGAATTCAATTCTTGCACCTAAACGTTCTTTGGCAAGAGTGACCCCATTGCCTAGACTATTCCTCACATCTGTTCTACCTTGATCAATCGAAGATTTCTTCAGCAACGACTTCTTTACATCTTTAGGCAAAGAAGGAGGAACCTTTTGGGTAATCACTTCTCATAAAGGTCTAGCGCTCCAGTAAGAATTAAATCTATCTACTTCTTGAGATACAGGGTACTCATAGGGAGGACGAAGATCCCCGGAAGGAATATTCTGAAGCAAGTCGTATTGTCTTTTTACCATACAGGGATAATAATAAGTAACACGAGACAAGCTTGGAAGACGGCAGAAAGGTTGGTTGTTAACACCAACCATCCTTTCTATTTTCCACCATGGTATGACCCACTTGATAGCAAAATCACGTGTTTCAAATACTTTTCTCCACCCATGGCGCCCAATTTTAGGGATGCACTTCTTCCTTCTCACGAAGCAATTGGGAGTATATTTTTCAATGTCGTTTGGATGGCTACTTAATCCTAGCCTCTCAATTAGCCACATCTGTAAAAAATTGCAATGGAAATAAATTATTACAATACAAAAATATATTTTTTGATTTCTGTAATTAAAAATATTATTTTTCTGCCTGTAATAAAATTGGAGAACCGCGAAGAGGCGCTTTTGGGTCCCTTTTCAGTTCATCTAGACTAATCATAGTCTCTCTAACTATTAATGGCATTGGATTTCTCCCTGATTCAATTTGTTCTAAAACAGTGGTGATAATTGATTGACCCTCATTATTTTTACCACTACTAAGAAAAAATTGATTGAGCATGCAGAATAAGAACGCCCTTCTTCTGTATATATGAAAAGATTTTGAAAGAGGTTTATCAAAATAATAGCGTGCAAATTCTTTCAAATTAACCATATTGCCATCTACTATTTTTGATAAATCCCTTTCCTTCAAATTAAAGAAGCGCTCAAAATCCTTATAATAGTATGCATCTAGTCTAGGGATTAGTACGAGGTCTATTGCAGGGAAGCCTAAGATAGCACCAAATTCCTGTGGCAAAGGGCTAATCTCATCATACCCTATTCTGAAACAATGCGTATCAACATTCCAAAATTCTAAAGCGGTATGTATGAAGTCTAGGTCTAGATCTACCCCTTTGATGCCATAAATTCCCCCCAAGTGAAATAAATCTAATTCTTTTTTGTCTCTAGCATTAAGAGATCGACACCATTCATGAGTGTATTGGGTGAAGGTTTTAGTGGCTAAAGACATGATTATTAGTTTTTTCTAAGAAGAGAATAATTTTATTCGCTGGAATTATGAGAAGAATCGACTGGGCAGGGGGCTATATATACAGAAATTGCGAAGAGTTTTAATCAGATTGAAACACGGAGTCACCGTCATCAATTGGCGTCAAACCTGCGAGATTGGCGCCAACCGCCAGAGCTTGGCGCCACATGCTAAGTGTAACGCCTGGCGCCACGCGCCATATTGTGGCGCCAACTGGCGCCAAGTCACCAAAACAGTCGCGTGTGCTCAGTTTGTGTTTTTAATATTAAACTCGACTTGGTTAATTACTTTATGGCTCCGTTTAATATTCCTAAACATCTTTTCTATCTTTTTTTCTTAAATAATTAAATATAGCTATTATTTTTAATTTATATTATTCTTTCTTTGGACTTTATTTTAAATTCCAAAACCAGACATTTTTTTATTTTTTCTTTTTGGGGAAGTGAGTTGGATAATACCCTCCATCAATAATAAAAATGACGGAATTTTTGCGCATAATTGTTGTCACACTTCTTTTGCACACACTAACATACACAATCAAATAAACTCATAATAAACATAAAAATACAAAATGTGTCTCTAAATGATGAGTCAAAAGGCAAAGTTCTATAAAAAAAAGTCAAAATAAAATATACACAGGAACGAACTACGGCGCCGGAGGACGTAGGCCCATCATACCGTAAAATTTCGTCGTACGAGGAGTTACCTCTCCACCAGCTCCAACTTCAGCACCAGCTCTAGTCTCCGTGGGAGGAGAAAGACTCAAGATAGGACCACTCAAGCCAGGATCAACCTGAGGCTGAGGCCGCGGAGGCTGCTGCGATGACGAGCCGACCTCGTACATCCCACCACCTCTGAAAGCCGAGGTAGCCTCTCCTTCCGGTGCAGCAGGAGCACCCTCAGAAGAAGATCCCGAGCCCTCAGCAACATCGGCTCGAGCAGCATCAGAGCAACCGCCTCTACCCCCTGACGAAGTGCGACGACGTCTTGAGCTAGACCTCGCCGGATCCCTCCGCCCCTCAGGTCTCGTGCGGGTATGAGAAGCGATAGGCTGGCCCGGAAAAAAGAATTAAATCAAAAACAAAGTAAAAATTAAGCAGCAATGCAAAAATAATGAGTAAAGAAAGGTTACCTCTCGGACAACGTCATCCCGACGACAGGTGGTCGCGTTCCTCATCCGGACTGTCCTACCGGCTCCAGAAGGCATCTATGCATCGTGCCATAGCCGAAACCACCTCGCGTGAAAACTGTTAGAAAAAAAGTCAGTAAAAATGCATGATATATGAACATAAAAATTCTTAAAAAACTAGGCTTACTCAAGTCTGGTGGCGAGGAATTGACCGCTCTACGAAGCGCTCGCCCCCCGAAGCGGGAGAAATCATCTCCTCGATCGACCCGTACATCCTCTGGTAGTGGATAGACATACGGGGTGGCACGAACTCAGCAGCACCGTCCTGATAAAATAGTAAAAATCAGTAAAGTATTACTTGGGGGCTACTTAGCGAAAAATAAAAAGCTAAGAATCTTACCCTTAAATCCTCAGCCGGTACTGGGGCTGGAGCTAATAAAGGTAGTAGCTCCTCAGCATAACACCGCTCGAGGATCACATGGGACCGTCAAGGGGTACCAGCTCCCTCAGGCATGCTCGACAACCGCGCCTCGTCGAACATATGACGTGGTGGAGTGGCAGGAACGAAAAAAGACATCAGAAGAGTGTTGTCTAGTGACCCTCTCTCCTAAGTACGCGACCGCTCCATAGGTCCCCAAGAAAATAGCGACGCTCAGCAGAGTACTGTGCGGCTAATCCAGGGAATGTCCTACCGCCCCACGGTCGGTATACCACCTCGGGTCCCTATAAAAAGCATCAATCAGGCAAGAATATATCAAAAACACCACGGAAAAGCAAGATATACGATAAAAGTCGTACCGAGATGATCCAGCTCCGGACACGTGCAGTAGACATGTCCACGTGGTGGCCGCCCCAAAAGGCGCTCACTGGAATGCCCCTCGGCAATGGTCTCGCCGGCGCAACGGAAGGAAAGTACTCGTAGAACCAGATCTACAAGCAGTTAAAAGTGTGAATAAATGCTAACCAATATGTAGGGAAAAACTTTATAGGGAATAATGTTTACCTCTACGACCTTCCTAAAAGCAGACAAAGCGACGTTCGTCCTAAAGGACCGGTGACGACACGAGTCCCTCAGCGCACAAACGAAGTCAACATAGGCCAAGCTGGCCCACTCATAAGTCTCGATCTGCTGGAGATCACGGACAGCAGGGAGGTAGTAAAGCAATGCCCTACTACCCTTGTCAGGGGAGAATGTCCCTGTCAACAACATCAGCACAAAGATGCGCACCCGTTGCTCTCGGGTGGTCGCGTCGTCGTCAAGAGCTGCTCCCAGCATCGAGCGGCGAATTCCCCTAGCACTGAACTGAGTCGTCTCGACCTCAGCTCGTGCCCGAATAGTAATCGAACCCAACAGCTCCTCGACCTCTGAAGAGAAGACGTCGATCCCACCGTCAAACAGCAGTGGCACAGAAGTGAACTCCAGTCCTGTGATGAGACTAAAGTCCGTAGGGGTGACCATCATCTCGCCCCAAGGGAAATGAAAGGTGTTGGTGGTGTCCTAGAAGAACTCCACCAAAGCGCGCACTACGTGATGACCCCTGCTGGAGGCGACCATAGCCTCGGAGGTCTCAAACAGATTAGCTAGCCCGCAAGACTCCCATAGGAGCCTCGTCTCAAGATCCCTTGCGATATGCATCCTGTACAAATCGCCTAAACCGTCACAGCCATAGTCGTGATGTCGTGTCGGCCCGGGCTCGGTACTCCGTCTCACCCTCTCAGAAATGTCGTGGACAGGGGCGAAGAACAGAGTCCGCTCGTCCCACTCCGAAAGTCGACCAAGTGAGGTGGACGGCGTGGCGTCGTCATCTACGTGCTCATGCTCCCGTCTAGTGTTTCGGGACCGTGAACCCAAGCCTCGTTGTCTATCCATGCTACATTGTGTAAAATTATCATAAATAATGGTTCTATAGTATCTAAGGTTCGCCTAGCCGCATGATACTATGTTTGCAAAAACAGAGTACGTAGTACTGAAATAGAGCCCAAATTCAAATTAGGCATGACAGCATTTTTCAAGCAATCAAACAATTTCTTGCAACACTATAGTGATTATTGTGACAAATTGGATAAGAGTTGCTAGCAAAAACATCAAGAACGAGTCACATTGCTCTTCACGGCCTTAAGAGGTCCAACAATGACAAATTGCTCATTTCTTCACCAAATAAAGTCAAACAAGTTTCAAATTACTCCCAACGCAATATACAAGCATAATTAAGCAATTTCATGGCATAAAACTTGACAAACAAAGCAAATTGAGCATTATAAAATTCGAATTTTCATGAAATTCGTGAATAAACATGCAAAGAATTCATAAAAACTGATGTGAGTTTGAGGAAAACTTACATAGATCGGGAAAATAGATGAGAAGAGCTTTGATTTGCAACAAATTTGAGCGAATTCGGTTAAAAAACGAGCAAGCAATGAGTAATTGAAGATTTCGGGTTTCCTCGACCAGTTTCGCGACGAATAGAGCAGCGAAATGAAGAGAAAATGGGAATTTAAAGAGATTCCCGTGTTGGCGCCAGTCCCTATGCATTGGCGTCACAAGTTAGGCTTGGCGCCTGGCGCTAACATCAGCACCTGGTGCTAACGCCTAATAGCTGGCGCTGATGGTTTTTCAGCGACGCCAGAACATCTAGCTACCTGTTGAGATTGTACTAGCCTTCTGCAACATATTTTGGGTTCCTTGGTACGCTAGTTAGCCCCTCTAAGCAATTTGACATGATTTAGTAATCGACTTGATTACATAAAGTGATCAACCTGATAAGAGATCGTCTCACTTAGCTTAAAGCGCCTAAGCATTGGCTTATTAGCAAAAGGCACTGACATATAAGTTCAAGAGCAAAGAGCCCCGACATACAGGTTCAAAGCAACAAGAGCGCCGATGTACAGGCATAGTGGAAGCAAAGTTCAGGCGAACTTTTAAAGATCTACAGGCGTGGATCTTCGGTAATTTCCTTTGGGAGAATTATTGCATCAAACGAAGGTAACTTCAAGAGAAGATATCTTCGACAGCGTTCCATAGCTTGTGGAGAGTTGTCGCAAACAACCTGAGGATATTCCCTAAGATGACTTTAGGAGAAATAATCATCGATGATATTGTTGGGATTTGTTGAGTCCGACTCACCGCGGAAACAAACCTAAAAACAAGACCACACTCGCAATAAATAAAGCCATAAACATAATTATATTAATCACAAGATTAAGATAAGCTAATTACCTTTGACGCGTGATTCGCTCCAAATGAGCTCTTACTTAAAAGCTTCAAGTCCCGCTCACACGTAGACCTCCAACGAAGTCCACCCTCACCAACAAAACCGACTAGGTCCAATGTCTTGGGGTTAGCAAGACCCGACCAATAAAACCCGAGTAATTATATTGAGTTCAAAGGTTTTCACTAATTGTGATGCTTTTTTCAACTCTTACTCAAGCATCATTCCCAATGCCCATACTTGGGTATTTATAGGAAATGATGGGAGTATCATTTACTCTCCCATCAATGTGGGATAGTATAATTTTTTCATTTTATTTTAAAGCTAAAATAAAATTAATAATCAAGCTAAAAATAAATCAACAAGTGGCAAGCTCATGTGAGTGGTTAGGTGAGGATCACTTGGAGAAGATGGGGGACCAAACTTGCTCTCCACTCTCTCTCCCATAACCGGCCACCTCACTCCACACATATTCAAGGACCACAAGCCACGTGGCACCCACCCTTGGGCACCAAGGCAGCCAAGGTGGGCTGCCATGTGCTGCTGTCCGTGGCAGCCACACCCAGCAAGCCCAGCACTCGCATGCGGGCTGCCACGCCCTGCTGGCAGCAAGCCCAGCATGCTGTTGCGGGCTGCTGCTGGCCTTGTGCCTTGGCCAGTGCATCTAGGTAGCAAGCAATGGCCTAGCCATGCTGCTGCTAGCTGTGGCGAGCTGGCACGCCTAGCGTGCTAGCTGCTGCAGCTTGTTGCGGCATGGCTTGCTAGCCATTGCTTGCACAAGGCTGTGCCTAGCATGCTAGCACGCACTAGACAGCGCCTAGCCTTGTGATGCTAGCATGGGTGCGCTAGAACGCACCAGCCAGCCTAGGCTCGGCTTGGTGTGCATGCTAGCCACCATGCTAGGCCATATGCCCTTAGCACTAGGTTTGCTTGGGCATTCCGATGCTAGGGGTATTTTGGTCTTTTGTTTATTTATTACTATTTCTCGTCTCATCTTTCACTATTTTTCGACTCGACTTCTGACGCTTGGTTTCGACGCTCTAAACTCGAATTTTCGACGTCTAAATAAATATTACTCGGTCGACTCATTAATTCCTTCCGAATTAATTCGTCGTTTCGGTTTTTTGAATGCTTGGGTGTGACCCGAAGGGTTCAGTCAAGATTAAGCTGTAATATTAATTATTCATTAATATTACTGATCGGAAGCGGCCTCCACCCAGGCATTCCGATCACTTGACCTCACTGAATATATTAGCTTTCTAATAATTCTGAACCCACTAACAGAATAGTACACTTGTTCGAAGGACACCATTCCGGACAAGTGCGCATTTTGTGTACAACCTTTTTCCTATGTCGCTTAATGTCTCTTCATGAACTATAAGGTAAGATTTGTTTTTCATCCTTATTACGTCCAGAAGTGTTTCCCGATTCCGAGTCCGACTGTCAATAAACAGATGATTTCTAAAATCCATCCGAGCACGGCCATGCATTTTACAGTCTCGCTCTACGAGAAGCCTTGTATACAACAAAGACATCTTCCCTATTTTAGTGGGGGGACATTCCCAGTCTTGTAATGTAGCTCCTCTTACTGAGAGGACCTAGTGGCCCGAGCGTTGCCGTTATAATCCCCTATTACGGCAGACGTTTGACAACATCAAAGCGAACTAGTACTCAAACAAGAGAACTCACGATACTCATGGTCGAGGAAATAGGTTCCGATAGCCATAATGAGAAGTATACTTATGGCAAATTTTTAATTTCTTAAAGTATTCTCATAGGTCGATCTAGTATGGTTCTAAACCAATACCTGTGCAAATGATTTATGACAATCATGTCCTTGTAGCACATGAAACGGTGCTATAAATCAAACTACACACTAATCTCAATCGGTCATTAATCGTCCATCGTTTAAATGACCTTGATTAGGGATAATTTTCAATTATAATATTCAATGTTCACTTAATAGGTGTTTCCTTACCAAGACTGGTCTTCATACCCTATTTTGAATATTCTCATAATCGAATGGACTCATTATTTAATCCTAAACCACAATTAAATAGCATAACGAAGTAATAAAATATTGCATGAAATTTTATATTACTCCAAAACTTGAATGGTTTTCCATAGCGTCTTACATTAATTTTTCTGAAAATTAACAAAAACACTAAACAAGGAAATCAAAGCCACTCTTCTACA
Organism: Chenopodium formosanum; assembly: GCA_024500155.1. Taxonomy (NCBI): domain Eukaryota; kingdom Viridiplantae; phylum Streptophyta; class Magnoliopsida; order Caryophyllales; family Amaranthaceae; genus Chenopodium; species Chenopodium formosanum. The sequence goes on along the minus strand of CM044877.1, from coordinate 42,001,719 downwards.
TGCTTGATTCCGATTGCCTCAACGTGCATGTTGTGCTTCACTTGAGGCAAAGGTTTAGTAAGTGGATCGGCTACATTGTCATCCGTTCTAACTTTGCAAATTTTGATTTCACCCTCTGATTTCCATTCTCGAATCATGTGAAATCGTCGCTTGACATGTTTAACCTTCCTATGTTCCCTAGGCTCTCTGGCCTGAGCAATAGCTCCATTGTTGTCACAATAGAGGGCTATTGGACCCTTTATAGAGGGTACAACATCAAGTTCACCAACGAACTTACGAATCCAAACAACCTCCTTAGCTGCTTCAGCAGTTGCTAAGTATTCGGTTTTAGTTGTAGAATCTGCAGTTGTACTCTACTTTGCGCTTTTCCAACTAAATGCCCCTCCATTTAGACAGAACACATATCCAGATTGCGATTTGAAATCGTCTCTGTCTGTCTGGAAGCTTGCGTCGGTATAACCTTCCACAACTAAATCCTCTGCACCAACATAAACCAGGAATTTATCCTTGTTCCTTTCCAGGTACTTTAGGATATTTTTGGCTGTAGTCCAATGCGCCTCTCCTGGGTCTTATTGGTAACGGCTCGTAGCACTCAAGGCATACGATACATTTGGCCTAGTACATATCATGGCATACATGATCGATCCAATAAGCGAAGCATATGGAATCTGATTCATTCTTACCCGCTCATCAGGTGTCTGTGGACACTGCTTCTTGCTTAGGGTTATGCCATGTGACATTGGCAGGTGACCTCTTTTGGCATCCTCCATGCCAAATCGAGCAAATATCTTATCAATATAAGTACTCTGACTCAATCCAATCATCCTTTTCGGTCTATCCCTATAGATCTTGATGCCTAGTATGTACTGAGCCTCTCCCAAGTCTTTCATTGAGAAGCACTTTCCAAGCTAGGCCTTTACAGACTCTAACAACGGAATGTTGTTTCCAATGAGAAACATGTCATCGACATATAAGACTAGGAAGGCGATGTCACTCCCACTAACCTTCTCGTAAATACAAGATTCATCTGGATACTTGATAGAACCAAACTTACTAATGGCTTCATCGAATCGCATATTCCAACTTCTGCTTGCTTGCTTTAATCCATAGATGGACTTCTTAAGCTTACAAACTTTCCTAGCATTGTTTTGGTCGACAAAACCTTCAGGCTGTGTCATATACACAACTTCTTCCAAATAACCATTAAGGAAGGCGGTTTTGACGTCCATCTGCCATATTTCATAATTGTAATATGCAGCAATCGCTAGGAGGATCCGAACGGATTTAAGCATTGCGACTGGTGAAAAGGTTTCATCGTAATCATTACCATGAACTTGTCTGTAACCTTTTGCCACCAATCTAGCTTTGTAAATGAATACATTTCCATCTTTGTCGGTTTTCAACTTGAAAATCTACTTACATCCAATAGGTGTATAACCTTCTGGTAAGTCAACCAAGTCCCAGACTTGATTTTCAAACATGGAATCCATTTCAGATCTCATTGCCTCTTGCCATTTAGCAGAGTCAGTGCTTGCCATCGCTTGCTTGTAGGTTGCCGGTTCATCTCCATCCATAATCAAGATGTCCTGATTCTCGGTTAATACTAAACCAAGATATCTATCAGGTTGAGATCTCGGCCTCTGAGACCTACGTAGGGTAATGGATTGAGCATTTGCATTGTCGGTTCGACTTTGCACATTTTGATCATTTTGACCTGCGTCAACAGTTGCTATTTGAGCACTTTGACTGTCATTATGATTTTGTTGCTCATCCTCACGAACTTCGTCGAGCTCGATTTTCCTCCCACTTGTCATTTTGGAAAGGTGCTCCTTCTCCAAAAAGACACCATCGCGAGCAACAAACACTTTGTTCTCCGATTGGTTGTAGAAGTAATACCCTTTGGTTTCTTTTGGGTAGCCCACAAAGTAAACCTTGTTAGATTTGGGATGAAGTTTGTCAGAAATCATTTTCTTGACATATGCTTCGCATCCCCATATCTTTGGAAAAGATAACCTAGGAGGTTTCTTCGTCCATATTTCATATAGAGTCTTTTCTACAGCTTTTGATGGAGCAAGGTTCAGTGTTAGTGCTGCAGTTAGAAGTGTGTGTCCCTAGAAAGAGATAAAAAGATCACTAAGACCCATTGTTGATCGTACCATGTCTAACAAGGTCTGATTTCTCCTTTCGGATACTCCGTTCCAATGAGGAGTTCTTGGAGGTGTCAATTATGAAAGTATACACTTTTCTTTCAAATGGTCATCGAATTCTTGGCTCAAGTATTCACCACCTCGATTTGATCGAAGGGCTTTGATTTTCTTGCCAAGCTGATTTTCAACTTCACTCTGAAATTCTTTGAACTTTTCAAATGATTCATATTTATGCAACATGAGGTAGACATAGCCATATCTACTATAGTCGTCTGTGAAAGTGATGAAATATCGATGTCCATTTCTTGTGGTTGAGCTCATTGGTCCACATACAACGGTATGTATAAGAACCAATAAGTCACTTGCCCTTTCTCCCAACTTGGAGAATGGCTGTTTAATCATCTTGCCTAATAAAAATCCCTCGCAATTCTCAAACAATTCAAAATCGAAAGAGTCAAGAACACCTTCTTGTAGAAGTTTCTTGATGCATTTGATGTTAATGTGGCCAAGACGACAATGCCACAAGTAAGTCTGATTTAACTCTATGGTCTTAGCTCTTTTGGTATCATTATTCACATTATAAACTTGTTTGTCTAAAGAAAGAACAAAAAGGCCATTTTCAGAATGTGCAATACCATATAAAACATTATCCAGATAAAACGAACATTCTTTGTCCTTTACTCGAAATTCAAAACCTTTGGCGTCCAACGCCGAAATTGAAATAATATTTTTGGTAATGTTAGGAACATAATAAACATTATCGAGTTCCAAAACTAGCCCGGTGGGCAAAGACAAACTGAGAGTTCCTACGGATACGGCACCAATTCTTGCTCCATTCCCGACCCGGAGTTCAATCTCTCCCTTCTCTACCCTTCTAGCGTTCCTTAGTCCCTGAGAATTGGAACAAAGGTGTGAGCCACATCCGGTATCTAATACCCATGATGTTAAGCTAGTGAAGTTAAAGCCTATAACGAATATACCTGATTCAGAAGCAACGGTTCCGTTCTTCTTATCTTCCTTGAACTTTAGGCAATCTCTCTTCCAATGTCCCTTCTTCTTACAGTAGAAACATTCGAAATCAGATTTAGAAGACGCTACCTTCTTATCCTTGGTAGCTTTAGACTTAGGCGGAAAAGTTTTCTTCTTACCTTTCCCCTTAAAGCCTTTCTTCTTCTTGCCCGAAAATTTGAATGGCTTGCCCTTTTTAATCATGAGCATATCATGCTTTCCCTCATCCTTGAGCGTTTGCTCAGCTTGCTTCAACATACCATGAAGCTCAGTGAGGGTTTTTTCCATGTTGTGCATATTATAGTTCATCTTGAACTGATCATAGCCTTTGTGCAGCGAGTGGAGAATGATGTTAATTGCCATCTCGGTTGAATACCCCGCATCAAGCCTTCTCATGTTTTCAAACAATCCAATCATTTTGAGTATATGTGGGCTGACTGGCTCTCCTTTCTTGAGCTTGCTCTCAAGGATCTGCCTATGGGTTTCAAACCTTTCAGTTCGGGCCTGCTCTTGGAACATATTCTGAAATTCAGAAATCATCTCAAAAGCCGTCTCTTTTTCAAAGAAAGTCTTTTGAAGCTCAGGAGACATTGTGGCCAACATGATGCATTTGACATCTCGATTTGCACTTTGCCATCGATTTAGGGCAGCTTGAGTCATCTCCTCATTGGGAGCCTTGGGCATTTCCTCATTAAGGACATATTCCTTTTGCTCTTGCATGAGAACAATTCGCAAGTTCCTTTGCGAATCAAGAAAATTAGGCCCACTCAGCTTCTCCTTGTCGAGAATTGAGCGTAACGAGAATTGGTTGTTTGAGTTATTTGAAGACATGAATCTACAATTGAAAGAATTTGTAATGAAAAACCATTCATTATACTTAAATAAGATTGAATTCATCCATTTTAATCAAACTTATTTAAAACGTCTTATTCACACATTAAAGATTGTCCCCATTTTAGGTGAGAATAAGTCGATTCCAAGATCCAAAGAAATAAAGAGTGGTTAAGCATGCTTTGGCTTGTCTTAACACTCAATCTCCTAAGGTAAGCAACGCGTTGCTAATGGCTCCAAGCCACTCTTGGTTGAATAAATCGTCGCATCCAATGCTCTCTAAACAATTTATTCACTTTGCCACGACATTTTAGGACTCCATCACTCATATCGTTGAGTATAACCAAAACCACCTTGCATACCCGGTATGCCTTACGTTCCTTGGAGAAGTAGTGATGCCTCGTTTTGGCGTAGCCCACCACTACCCTCGTTCGGTTGGTAAGTGTGTTTTGGAATGACAAGTTTTACTCAATATTTTAGGGACCTAGGGTTTCTATGTTGGTTGATTTAAGTGAACTTAATTAATCATCTCAACATTCGAAATCCTAAACATGCATCTAACATATAATTCATATATATATAAACATAAATATATATCAAAAACATAAATAGAGATGCATTTGGCAACTAGCATGACCCCTTGAGATCTTTAAGTCTTCAAAAGGTCTTCATTTGCAACTTCATGGCTTTGTCTTCTAAGAACCCCGTCTTCAAGACTTGACCAAAATATTACAATTGCTAGTATCTACGATTAGTACTAATCTAAATATTAAGGTACACAAATACTCAACGGTTCGCAGACCGTATTTAGATTTACAAAAATACATCACGGATCACAGTCCGTATTTTCTATCTTAATCAGGCCCCACTAGTTGCCATTTCATAAAACCTGTGAGAGAATTTACATTCCATTCATCCATTCACTATATGTGAATGGCCCATGCATTTTACAACGATAAAAAAGTAACAATGCATAAAACGCGCGAGAACTAGTAACTAATCTAGGTGGTTAATCCAATTAACACGCCTAATTAAACTAGTCAAAGTTGTTTTAACCGGTTATGGAAATAACTAAGAGACGCTCCCACTAAATTCCGCATCCTACTTAACTAATCCAATTAATTAAGTCGGTGAACCCAAATATTTTCCAAAATTAATTTTTGGAAATGTTGCTCAAAAACCGAGGCCTAGCCTCTAAAATTTTTAATTAAATAAACAAAATAATTAAAATAATTAAAATAATTAAAACGATAATTTAAGCAAAATTACGAATTCCAAAATGTCTAAGTGCCTAGCACTAAGACTTGGAGTCCAAAAATTACCTTTACTTACATATTAAGCAACGCTAAAATTAACTTTAAAATAGCATTGCCTTAATAACCCGGGATTATTGTGCCAATTATTGGATTGTACGTACCGTACAACAAGCACGTAGTATGCCCATGCGCACCCTCGCAACACCAAGCATGCATGTGGGCTGCTTGTGCTCGCATGTGCTACGCCCAGCCCAGCCAAGTGTAGCAGCATGCACAGCGCGCACAACATTATGTTGCTGCTGCGCCATGCTACTGCTTATTGCTCCCTGGCGCGCTATGCTGCTGGCAGCGAGCAGCAGCCCACGCCCTTCCTCGCTCACACAGACGCACATCACCACGCACCTAAGAACGAAGCGCCCAACGGCCTCGGCGCCACTGAGCAGCCCAGCTAGCCGAGAGCTAGCTCGGGGCTCTTAGGCCTCGTGTTGCGAATATTTCGAAAATTATCGATTTTGTGTGTGACATTATAAATCAATTCTAAATTAATTTTAGAATCAATTTTGAGGAAAAATGAAAAATTACAAGTCCAACTTAAATAATTCATCCAAAAGCAATTAACCAAATTTATTTCCAAGAACCATTCTTTAATAAAATTGGTTTAACTTGGTGTAATGAAATAAATTAGGGCAATTCTCACTATTAATTTAATCACTTTAAATTAATCTTGAGATTTTGAGTAAATAAAAGGGAGTTGGAAAAAATGAACATAAGTTCAATAAAGACTCCAACTTTAGTCCTTGTGACTTCATGAAAAATTATATCTTCCAATATGAAGATAAACCAATTTCAATCACAAGTTTTAAACTTTATGATTCCAATCAACTAAAAAATGATTAAATCAACAATGTTTAACCAAAATTCATGGAATTTAGTAACTCAAAGTTTCAATCACTTATCATAAATAGAGATTGAATCTTTAGTACTTGGAAGCAACAAAGAACAACAATTTCACACTTAATGCAACTAATTTGCAATTATGTGAAAAAATAAAACCAAACTTTCAAGCACCAATTACTACCAAGTAATCATGCTTAAAGTGGTCTAAAATTGCATATAAATAAAGGAAAGAACCAAATACATAACTACCATAAATATGTAATCAATTTTCAAGGTTAGAAAGACTTAAAATTTTTCGTCAAAACGAAAAATCCCTCGAAAAATGCATTTCTGGTCGTTTTTTGGCTAAAAACCGATCCCTAAAAGAGATAAAACCATTTCTAGAACGCCTTTTCCACCCAAAATTCACTAATTTTGGGTCGAAATCTGGGTTCGTGAACTAAAGACAGCTCTAATACGAGGTAAAAATTGGAAAAACGAGTTACTAATTTAATTAGCAACTTAAAACCAGAAAAATTAAGCCATAAAAACACCTTGAAAATATTATGATTTTAAAAATAAACGAGCGAGGCTCCAATACCGCTGTTGGGGTTTGGTGAGTCCGACTCACCGCGGAAACAAACCCAAAAACAAGACCGCTCTCGCAATAAATAAAACCACAAACATAATTATATTAATCACAAGATTAAGATAAGCTAATTACCTTTGACGCGTGCTTCGCTCCCAAATAAGCTCTTACTTGAAAGCTTCAAGTCCCGCTCACACGGAGACCTCCAACGAAGTCCACCCGCACCAACAAAACCGACTAGGTCCAATGTCTTGGGGTTAGCAAGATCCGACCAATAAAACCCGAGTAATTATATTGAGTTCAAAGGTTTTCACTAATTGTGATGCCTTTTTCAACTCTTACTCAAGCATCATTCCCAATGCCTATACTTAGGTATTTATAGGAAATGATGGGAGTATCATTTACTCTCCCATCAATGTGGGATTGTATGATTTTTCCATTATATTTTAAAGCTAAAATAAAATTAATAATCAAGCTAGTAATAAATCAACAAGTGGCAAGCTCATGTGAGTGGTTAGGTGAGGACCACTTGAAGAAGGGGGGGGACCAAACTTGCTCCCCACTCCCTCTCCCATAACCGGCCACCTCACTCCACACACACTCAAGGACCACATGCCACATGGCACCCACCCTTGGGCACCAAGGCAGCCAAGGTGGGTTGCCATGTGCTGTTGTCCGTGGCAGCCACACCCAGCAAGCCCAGCAGGCCTAGCACTCGCATGCGGGCTGCCAGGCGCTGCTGGCCAGCAAACCCAGCATGCTTGTGCGGGCTGCTGCTGGCCTTGTGCCTTAGCCAGCGCTGCTAGGCAGCAAGCAATGGCCTAACCATGCTACTGCTAGTTGTGGCGAGCTGGCGCGCTTAGCGTGCTATCTGCTGCAGCTTGTTGCGGCATGGATTACTAGCCATTGCGCGCACAAGGTTGTGCCTAGCATGCTAGCACGCACTAGGCAGCGCCTCCACCCAGGCATTCCGATCACTTGACCTTACTGAATATAGTAGCTTTCTATTAATTCTGAACCCACTAACGGAATAGTACACTTGTTCGAAGGACACCATTCCTTTCAAATATTCCCTAGGATGTGGAATATTGTAATTGCGGATGAGGATTGTTTCAAGAGAAATAATCTTCGATAATGTTAACTTGGACGTGGAATATTATTAATGCGGAAGAGGATCGTTTCAGGCGAAGCAATCTTCTAATTTGGAAGCAGTTTCAAGCGTAGCGATTTTCAAGCGGGACGACATTCTCTAACTTGCAGATGGTCATCAAAACAATCGGTTACTTTCAGAGACGTGTGCTCGACGGTGCAAGATACGCGTTTCATAACTCTTTTATCTGTTTAACTAATGCTAGTTTTGCAGTTATCGGCGTTACAAGATTGATTTAGGATCGCAGAACGTGCTGAATCATTCTCCGTCCCTATCGCTACTTTGACTTTTGTTTTCGAAACTTGCGTTTCTCCAAACTCAGTCAAAGTGGGGGCTTCTGTAGAGACCCATTTGTGTCTCCCCAAAACCAAACCCAGTGATGAGTACCTTTCATGTCGAATCATAATCGAATGAAACAAAAGTGTGGAAAGGTCTAGTGTTGCGGAAAGTTTTTATTTCTTTTCTCTTCTCTCTGTTTTTGAAAACTTTATTATAAGAAAACAGCCAATCCAGTTTGGCTGGTCCATGATATAGGTCCAATAGTAGTGTAGTTGGATGGGGCTTGCAAATACCTTTCCAATGATATATTATAAGCCCAATTTCGATGAATATTGAGGAAGTTATGGCCAATTTACTAAACTGGGTCCGGTTTGAGCTTTATGTACAGACCAATGATCTAGGGGAGTGCCTAATATGATTTATCATTCCTAATGCAATTAGGAATGGTTTTAGTCTTCTAGAATCTTCTAGAAGGTTCTTTTCATTCCTAATTCAATTAGCATTGATAAGTTGACTTTGTTGACTTTTAAGAGATTTAATCAAAATCAAATAGCATTTTCGAAGAAATTATATTATTTTATCCTCCAGTACGGTAAACTTATCGGATTTTTGAAAACGCATTAAAATAAAGCTTCGCGTCCAACCCCAGGCCTTGGCGCCTGGTACCAGGCTTGGCGCCTGGCGCTAGCCATTGGCACCTGGTGCTAGTGCTGGTGCCTAGCGCCAGCTAGCCAAGGTTGGCTCTAACTCTGTTTTATGAGCGTCAGACTCTGTTTTGTTAATTTATCTTTTTTGGCTGATTTTCTCTATAAATATCGTATTAAAAACTTCGTTTTCATTCATCATCTACATCTATCATTCACCAATCATCACCAATTCTCCTCATTGGCAAGTTATTCACCTTCAATCAGTTTTCATTCTTCATCTCTTTCAAATCTTTCTCTTTCTACAAAACTTGGTTTTTACATACAAAATTCCGCATTCGCAAGATCTAGAAACACCTAGCCATATTCGAAGTTGTCTTCGCCCTAGACGTGAAAGGTTTTAATTTCTGAGGGTTTGGTCCCAAATCTCTCTTTCCATTATTTAATTTAATTGTTTGATTATTATTTTCCTTGAAGTTACTAACGTGTGTATTTTGTTATTAGAAAGTGGTACAAGGCATAAAAGTGAGTACTTTAATTGATTAATTGATATTGTTATTATGATTCCTAGTATCATGTCTAAGGTAATTTTAATATTAAATATGATTGTTACGATGCTTCTTATATTCTTCCTAATATTTATGATTGTTAGTATCATGTTAGGGTTAAAGATTTGATTTTTATTGCTTAGTGACATGCAAGGATTTGTTATTAATCTTGTTAGTATCATGCCTAGGATCTTGCTATTATTATTATGCTTTAATGTTAACATGAACATGATTATTATTATAATTGTTATAATTTATGATGATTATGAATATTATTATTATTATTATTCATGTTTATTCTAATGATTGATTATTATTTATGTTGCTTGATATTTATATTCTTTATTGCTTGATAACCTTTTATGCATGTTTAAAGGGAATTGGTACTTGTAATCACGCTTAATAAGGTATTAATAATCTTGTTTAGGGTTAATATGATTATAATTTCAAGTGATCGCCAATAATACACTATTTGTGCATTAATATTCAACCAACATAGATTAAACAGGTTTAGGGTTAATCCTATTTTTTGCATGTTAATCAAGAAGCGCACAAGAATACGATCAGAATAAAGTAGAGGCCTATTATTAGAGCAGGTTCAATCTCTTTTAGGTTGGATTTGTACCTTCATCCCCGAACCCTTATTTGGTTCATGACCTTATGGAGTTGACGATCTCTTGGATCGTTAAGGGGTGCAACCTTCACCTCGTGAACGGTTTACAAGTTCCTAAAAAACTTGTTGGCGACTCTTTTGCTCTATCTTCTTCCCTTTTGGACGCCACCGTACTTTAGTGTATGATCACAGTGGGGTTCAAGCTAGTGGGATTTTAAAGGCTTGAAATTATTCCCTACATTGGCGGACCTTGTATTTTGTAAAAAAAATAAAAAAAAAATTTGGCGGTTTATTTTAAGAGTGTCTAACGGTTTAACAGTGAAAAAAATTGAGAACTAAATAATTTACCTCCTAATTAATCAACTTCACCCATGCACGTGGCCAATCAACGAAGCTACCTACAGCTTGCCAAAGCGTCGTTATCTCAACCTCCTCTATCGGTACGGGTAGTGGGATGTCTTCGAACCCCCACTAGTAGAAAAAGGCTCATTTGTGTCGCCATATTTGCGTCACTCATTCTAAAGAACGAAGCAAATGTGTATTTTTACCATACTTTAAAGTTATTTGCATCGCTTGTTATTAAAGAAGCGACGCAAAAACACAAGTGTATGTTAGCTTTCTATCATTTGCGTCGCTCTTTTTTATTGAAGCGACGCAAATAATAAACTTATTTGCATCACTCATTTACTGACAAGCGACGCAAATAAGGCAGTGAATAAATTGCGTCACTGTTTAATAAATGAGCGACGCAAATAACAAATTTTCAGCATTTCAAATTTTGTTATTTGCGTCGCATTTTTATTATAAAGTGACGCAAATAACTCTGTTGCACTTTAGGTTACCCATTCTGCGCTTTTTTGACCTTAGATTTTCACTTTCACTAATTCACTAAACAGAGTTGCTTAATTTCGACCCTTCAATCCAACAAATTCGCCCAAAAAACACCCACAAATTCGCCCAAAAAACTGCAATTCCCTAGCAAATTCAACATCCAAAATCGCAATCAAGTTCAACACCCATAATCGGCAGCAAATCCGAGCAATTTCGAGCAAAAATTTAGACCGAAAACCCTAATTAATTCGAACCCTTAAACCCCAAAAAAATTGATTATTTTCGACCAAAAATCCCCCATTTTGAGCAAAAAATGTACTCAATTTCATACGAATTCGAACCCTAGAAACCCCAAAAAATTCAATTAAAAATCCTGCTGAAAAAATTCGAGCAATAACTAATATTTTCGAGTGGAAAAATTGCTTAATTTCGCCCCCAAAAACCCGAGGAAGTTCAAGCAAATTACAGCAATGTTGAATTTTTGAATTTTCGAGTGGAAAAATCGCTTAATTTCGCCCCCAAAAATCAATTTCGGCTCGACATTGTTGAATTTTGGAATCAATTTCACCTATGGTAAGATTGCTTCTATTTATGTTCAATCTTTTCATGGTAGATAGAATGTAGCATTTAACTTGAACAATGACTTAGTTTAATTTCAGGTTTAGTGTTAGTTTACTAATTAGAATTTATATGGCAGATTTAATTGAATTTTTATAATTTTCAGTCATTGAATTTTCATTTGAGCATATTGCATACTTGTGAATTTCAGTCATTGAATTTTTGAAGTCAATTTTCATCTGAGCATATTGCATAGTCATTGAATTTATATGGCTGTTTTGCAATATACTACTGGTTGCTTGTTTGCATCTTTGATCAATCTGTAGAATAGCATAGTCATTTGAGCATATTACATAGTCCCTGAAAACGGATACCGGCATAACCAAGCCTAAATAGCATAGTCAATAACGCATGACTAAATTGTTAACTTTGCAATTTATGCCAGTAGTAACTTTTAAAAACTAAAAAACCGAGAAGGCGTTGCATGATAAGCCAGGCTTCTAGCTTATGTCCTAATAGAGAAGTGATATTGTAATTGGAATGATAGGCTTAATCATCTGGGATCTTTTCAATATTATGTACGGTATAACTATGGAGCAAATATTGAACTTTTTCTCTTTGGGTCTTTGACCTTTAAAAGTAGGCTAATACTTGTGAAGGTATCACAACCTCACAGGTTATGTACTCAGCCTTAGTTTTTCTCTAGAGTGTAGGAAATTGTCTTTTACTTTCTCTATGTAGTTTAGTTAAGTAAGGAGCTTATTATTACTTCATGTTATTGGCGTAGGAGTGCAGTCAACTTGACATAGTTGTTCACCTGCAAAGCCTGCTTTTATGCGATCTGTTCTTCCACCTAGTGAAATACTATTGCACTGTTCAAAGCCTAGATACAATTTGCGGTAAAAGTTTTTTGGGGCTTTTTTTTTTTTTTTTTTGAAATACCATGGTTTCTTTGAAGTTTCAAACTTCAAACTAAAGTAATTTAATAGATTGTGTTCTTTTACTATGCATAATTGTTAGTGCTCCATTTGTTCTGCAAATTTGTTTACATTTAGTCTGTAGATTTTTACAGTTGCTGTTTTGCAATATACTACTGGTTGACATCTATGATTCTTTGAATGTCTTATTAAAATTATTTTTTATCATTTAATTTTTTTGTAGGCATCATCATAATGGGCGATGGGAAGCACAAATTGGGCGCGTTTATGAGAACAAGTACCTCTACTTAGGCACTTTCAATAATGTCCTGAACTCTATTTCTCTCGTGCTTGCTCTTGTTCTATGAGATTTAGGATCACGAGCACACACGCAAATACGTGGTCAGACAAAGTGATTATTATAATCACAGGAACAAAGATACTTAATATTTGGACTGTCCTTTTGATGTGAATTATTGATCCGAAAATCAACAAAACACAAGGGATATGTTTAAGTCTAATTCTATACAGGAAATCCACCAAGAATTAAACAAAAACTAAGATTAATCAATTAAGAATCCACCTAATTAATCAATCCAAACGAATGTTTTAACTAAAACAAGCAAAACAGCAATTGATCGCAATCAACCAAAACTCAAGTATGCAACTTAAGAAATAATCTGAATATTAATCTATGTATATCTATTCATGTGTTTACAGCCCTATTTATAAGACATAGTTTAACTAGGAAGATTAGGACAAGTCCCTAATTCAATCCTAATTAAACTAGAATTCTAACTTGCTTGAAGAGCAAGCACCTTGGCGCACAAGCATACACCAAACTCCTTGGAGAACAAGCACACGCCTAAACTGATTTATTTTGCTAACTAACTGATTTTTAAAGCAACTAAATAAATAATTAAAAATTAAAGAACTAAATAAAGATTAAAGATCCTAATGCTTGAACCAAGAAAAACCCTTTCAAGTGAAAGGTAAAAACTTGTAAGCAAAATCTAAGTAAAGAAAATTCAAGAAAGTTCAAGAAAGTGAACTAGACTCCAAGAAAAATCACTAAGCAAACCGTGGCTTTGCTTTGATATCCAAGAAAGTGTCCATGCAATGCTTGGCTTGAATCAATGTTTAGGGACAAGCTATCTTGATGCATGATAAGCAAATCTTGGAAGTTCTCCATGCTTAGACTTGCATCATCCTCCTCTTCTTCGAAAGAATTTGTCCTCAAATCTCTAAGTTCTTCATCAGGAAAATACTTAGCCAAATCGCCAACATTGAATGTAGCACTAACTCCATATTCTCCCGGAAGTTCTAACTTATAAGCATTGTCATTGATCTTCTCAATAATCTTGAAAGGACCTTCACTTCTAGGCATCAACTTATTCTTGCGTTTTCCTGGAAATCTTTCCTTTCTCAAATGTAACCATACCAAGTCTCCAACATTGTATTTTTGTTGCTTTCTATGCTTGTTTGCTCTAGCTTTGTAAATGTCATTTACTTTCTCTATTCTTGTTCGAACTTGAGCATGTAATTTCAGCATACTCTTCAACTTAGACTCGACATCTTTGTGAATTAATTCACCCTTAGGCAATGGAACAAGATCAATTGGAAGTTTCGGATTGACTCCATAGACTACCTCAAAAGGACTATGTTTGGTAGCATATGTAGGTGATCTATTATAAGCAAACTCCGCATGAGCTAACTTGATGTCCCAATCCTTTTGTGTCTTACTCACTAACCCACGCAAAAGCGCACCAAGAGTACGATTAGTAACCTCGGTTTGTCCATCAGTTTGTGGATGGTACGATGTACTAAAGAACAATTTAGTTCCCACAAGCTTCCATAAAGACTTCCAAACGAAACTCATGAACTTTGTATCTCGATCACTCACATTAGTAGGAATAGGCCAAGTTTTAATAGCCTCTACTTTCGAATGATCAACTGAAACACCATCCTTTGATACAACATAACCAAGAAAAGTAACACTAGGCACTAAGAAGTAGCATTTTTCAAGCTTAGCATAGAGTTTCTTCTCTCTTAACACTTTAAACACACTTGTTAGATGATTTAAATGATCATGCAAATTTTTAGAGTATAACAGAATATCATCTAAATAAACAACAACAAACTTGCCAAGGAAAGGTTTAAGTACCTCATGCATCAACCTCATGAAAGTGCTAGGTGCATTAGTGAGTCCAAACGGCATCACCAACCATTCATACAACCCTAACTTAGTCTTGAATGCTGTTTTCCACTCATCTCCTTCTCTTATTCGAATTTGATGATAACCACTCATAAGATCAATCTTAGAAAACAACTGTGAACCATGTAGTTCATCAAGTAGATCATCTAATCTTGGAATAGGAAATCGGTATTTGATAGTGATGTTATTCACACTCCTACTATCAATACACATGCGCCAACTCCCATCTTTCTTTGGGACAAGTAAAGTAGGCACAGCACAAGGGCTCATACTTTCCCTCACATATCCTCTAGTCATAAGCTCTTCAATTTGCCTTTGCATCTCCTTTGTTTCTTCCGGATTACTTCTATAGGCTGCCTTATTAGGTAATGGTGCTCCCGGAATCAAGTCAATTTGATGCTCTATCCCACGAATAGGAGGTAGTCCCGGAGGTAATTCCTTAGGAAAGACATCCTTGAATTCTTCTAAAACAGATTCCAATTCATATGGCCTCTTTGCTTGTTTATTTTGATCAATTCGAATCTCATTAGAAACAAGTATATATATCACATTGTTGCTGCAAATCTCTTTTTCTAATTCCCTCTCACTAATCAAATAAGAACTCTTCGAATTAGAGGTAACATTAGAAGGCTTGTTGCTTATCAAAGGTTTTAAAGCAACTGGTCTCTCTTTTTCTCCTTTCCTCACAACATACACATTAGTCCTTCCATCAAACTTCACAAATCTATCATATTGCCAAGGACGGCCTAATAGTATATGACAAGCATCCATAGGACAAACATCACACAAAACTTTATCATGAAATTTACCAATTGAAAAGGAGATTAAGGCTTGTTTAGTTACCTTAACATCACTCGAATTATTAAGCCAATGAAGCTTATAAGGGCTTGGATGTTCAGTAGTTGGCCACTTCAATTTGTCTACCAAAGTAGTAGATACCACATTAGTGCAACTCCCCGTGTCTATGATCATATCACACAACCTATCTTCTACCTTGCACCTTGTAAGAAAGATTTTCTCCCTTTGATTGTTTTCTATAGGTACGGTTTTAGAGTGTAGTGCCCTTCTTAGAACCAAACTTTGACCATGAGTCTCGGGATCAATTTCGTCAATATGCCCCTCCTCTTCTTCGAAGTTTTCCTCTTCGTTCTTTTCTTCATAGTCACTACCTTGCTCACACTTAGCTTGTTCTTGTTCCCACTCTTGAGCAGTCATTACTCCTTTTGATGGACAATTAGTTGCAATGTGACCAACACTACCACACTTGAAGCACTTCCTATCTTCAACAAGCTTTTTAGGAGCTTCAAACTTTGATTTAGTCTCCTTGTAGTTCGAACTAGAACCACTTTTCTCCAAGCTGTTCTTCTCAAAAGGTTTAGTGAAACCTTTTACAAAGGGCTTAGTGTACGTCCCTTTCTTCCCCTTTATCTGTTTTTCAACTTTCAAAGCTACCTTGCAAACATCCTCAAATGACCAATATTGTTGCAATTCAACTTTTTCAGCAATATTATCATTCAACCTTGAAATAAATCTAGCAATCTTATGCTCAACAATCTCTTCTAAGCCACATAGCATGCATAACTTTTCAAATTCACCAATATAATTCTCAACAGTCATAGAATTTTGTTTAAAAAGTTGCATCTTAAGATAAACATCTTGAATATAATCACTAGGTACGAACCTTTTTTTCATGTGCTTCTTGAGTTGTTCCCAAGTTGAGATTCTTGCACGCCCCTCCTTATGCCTTTTCTTCTTTAGATTATCATACCAAAGACTAGCATAACCGGTCAGTTTTAATTCAGCCAATTTGCATCTTTTCCTTTCATCATACTCCTTGTAATCAAAGAGTGTCTCGGCCTTTCTAATCCACTCAAAGTATTTTTCAGGTTCATTCATACTCCCATTGAATTCGGGAAGATCTAATCTAAGGTTCCTATCATCATCCTTTGGTCGGTCTCTTCTCCTAGGCCTTGGTGATTCATCACTTGAGGAATAATTATTTCGTGGCCTCCTTGGGTTCCTCCTTGGTTGTTCTTCCTCACTTGAACCAGAATTAGGGTTAGAATTCCCTTTCCTTGAAGAATCTCCAGCAAGAGTATCAAGCCTTTTTAATATCTCATCCATCCTTGCTGCCAACTCGTCAATTCGCCTATCTCTTCTAAGATTTTGAGCCTGTTCTAAGGTTAATCCCCTTGGAACCTGTAGAACCTCCTTGTCACTCATGATTCCTACACAAACCAAGTCAGTTCATGCAAAAATCTTGATTAAAAGATCGAATCTTGAAGGAAAACTAGGCAACACAAAAACCGGACTCCCATCCGCAAATCAGTGCACAAACACCAAATGTTTGAGGCTGTGTAGAACGCGTTACTCAACTAAAAATTATGAAATTTTATATGGTGGTAGCTGGACGTTTTTAGAGTTCAATGCAAAAAGAATCACGTATAAATTCCCAGCCAATTGTTCCCAGTTTAATTTTTTCCGAAGTTGCGTAACCTGGCTCTTATACCAAAGATGATGTGAATTATTGATCCGAAAATCAACAAAACACAAGGGATATGTTTCGGGGGTTTTTGTCCCTCGGGAGAGTTACAACACTGAAACTGGATTCAACTGAGGATGCCTGTACCTGCAAAGCAAACGGACCGCCGAATGGTCGGTGGTCCGCCTCCGAAGATTAAGTCAGTAAATATTCGAAGATGAAACGTGCGGAAGTAAAGTTATCTGCTTGGATTCCAAGCTCAGGTAAAGTGCTGTGTGTTCCTTGAAAACGACAGCTCTGTGGTAAGTGACGTATTGTCTCGTGTTGTGTGTCAAGAATTCTCTCTTTTTTTTGTCTCTCCGTCATAAATGACGTAACGTCCCTATTTATGGGGAAAAGTGCGCCCTCCTAGGATCTGATGACCTAGGAGTTTGGCCACGCCGTTTTGCAGCGCCTCGGGATTTGGGCTTTAGAAGGCCGCCATCCCAGGGCTAATACCTGAGTGACACGTGTCATTGTGCCCAAAAGGATTCTGAAGCACCTTTTGGGTGACACGTGTCGCCGACTGAATGGTCCCTGCTAGACCTTCAGTCCACGAAGGACGGAGAAAAGTCCACCCTCCACGTGTCATCACTCCATGGGTCCAAATGGCACCTATATGGAGGACACGTGGCACTTTCTGGTTGGGCCACCTGGCCGGGTATAAAAATACCCAAATCATTTGCCCCTCACAGGGGACACGTGCATTGCACGCGACTCCTGTGACAGGTGTCAGTATCTGAGTGGTCAGATTCAAAAAATCACTAGAGGGAAAAATTAGGGTTTTTACCCTCCTATAAATAGTAAGGTTTGACCCCCCTCTTGGATTCACACCTTGGCGAATCTCTGGAGAATCTTTGGACTTTTTGACTTAAAGAATCTCAAAATTCCCTAAGCGTTTTTCAAGCATCCGACACTCGGCTACCAGTTCGACTGCTCTTTAGTCAACCAGGCGTCTTTCTCCCTTCTTCTAAAGGTAACGCCTGTATTTTCTTTTTACTCTTCATTTTTTCTTTGTTTTCGAAAAAATGGTTCCCCAATTGCATGCGACACGGCGTAGGGTAGTGATCAGCCGGTCACCGGGGACGGCTGAATCTAGAACTAGCAGTGCCGAATGCTTGGCCAAAGATCCTGCTTTGCGAACTTCTCCGAATCCGACCGTTTCCGTGTCTGTGCAGGACACTATGGCCAGGACCAAAAGAACAGCAAGGCAGTGTAGCTCCGATGGAGTTTTCTACCATTCGGACGGGTCGACTGTTTATTCAGACGGCTCAATAAGAGTGCCTCAAAGCGAGCTGTCGGAACACCCTGACAGCCCTTCCTATCTTCCTCCAACCCCCCCTTATTACCATTCGCCCACATCTAGTGGAACTCCCAGTGATGGAATTCTGAGGGAGGCGGATGAAGAATATCAACCTGGGCCTTCTAGACAGGCGCCAGAAGAGAGTCTAGGGGAGGACCCCGCTGGCACCAGTCGGCGGTCCCCTAGCTCTGATGAGAGCTCTGATGACGAGTCGGCCTCGTCATCTTCTTCAGAGAATGCCTCCGTAGCTTCAAAGGAGGCTAGATCAAACATAGATTCTGCCAGAGAGTCCCTGGCAGTGGATATGGGGGAAAGCTGGGCCGAGCCGAGTGCTTCCAGGCGCTTGGAAAGAGCCCCCTACTATCAGCATGTTCCGCCAGGCAGGCGGAGTGCCATGGCATCCGGCCTTGCCAATTTTAGGCGTAAGGTCGTCCTAGGCTATGGCTACACTTTGTCGGTCCCTAACGAGGGCGACACCATAACCTGGCCGAGCCTGGCCAGCTATCAAGACAAGGCATTCGGCTGCTATGAAGCGGCCTTCCAGGCTGGGCTCCGCTTCCCTCTCCATCCGACCGTGGAGAGGATCTTGGACGGATACCAACTGGGTATCTGGCAACTTGTACCCAACTCCTGGATCAATATTCTGGGGTACGTTGCTGCCTGTGAGATGCTGCAGGTGGAGGCGAGCTTTGAAGCGTTCGCCCACATGCACTATCTGAGCAGGGCGCCTGCTAGGGGCGGTGAAGGCTGGTACACCTTAACCACTTGCAAGGGGTACATGATGGCTGTTGGCAAAGAGAACAAGTGGAAAGACTGGAGGACTAAGTTTTATATAGTCAAGTCTGCCGACAGCCGCCTGAACCAAAAGTATAACAGGTGGAATAAGGATCCACCTCTCCTAGCAGGCAGGAGCGCATTGCCGCCTATTCCTCAGCAGGCAAAGGAGGAGATCATGGACGCGGGTTTGTTTACCGTGTCCGTGTGGACGAATGATGAGGGGGACAAGGAGGTCACCCCTCAATGCTATCTCCCTTTGTACAAATGGTTTGAAGAAGGGACATTCTTAGCCGCCTGTGGGCTAAGTTCTGAGATGCCGAGAGGTAGCCGGCCGTCTGTTTTATATGCAATTACTTCTGCTTATCAGTACTTGTTTAATGATGCTAATCACTTGTTTATTTTTGCAGATAAAGCAATGAAAAAGCTCTCGACCACAAAGAAGCCGGCTGTATCTGCTGCTCGATATAGGTCGAATGTTTTAAACAGGGCAGAAGCAACCACCCACTCCAAAGTGGACGAACAGAAAACTGGCGGCACCTCCAAGGTAGAAAATTGTTATACTGTCATTTCTGACCAATATTAAATTTGCCCGAATGATTTCTAACTTGCGTTTTATCTCGTGTGAATGTAGGGTACGCCTTCCAAATCTCCTTCAAAACCATCCGACCCTAAAGTCCAAAAGACAAGGGCGGGTGATGTGAGCGCATCCGGCAAGGGCGGCCGGAAGCACGTTGCTCATAAGCCCCAAAAGGGCCCAGACGCCTCTTCTCTCAATGCTGAAAAGGAGATCAGCAAACCGGATGCCCAGAGGGCATCGAAGGGTGGCTTTAAGCAACCCACCACTGCTGTCGGCTCAGCAGGAGAGAAGAGGAGCCTGGGGAGAGAGGAGGAACAGAAGGATGACGGTAAAATCCATCCGCCCCTATTGTTCTCTCATTTAGGTATACTTGAGTTATTTTTCTTACTTTCTCTCCTTCTCAGTTCCTGTGCAGAGGCCGACTGTGGTCCAGATGGCCAAGTCCATGCTTAGGGCAGTTGATCCTGACGACAAGGCGTCTGTCAGAGGAGTCGGCACCCTTGACTTGGATGGCATCTTGGGGAACCTCTGCGAGGTATGAGTCTTGGCTCAAGCAATTTTTTAGCATTACTCCTTTTTCCGCCTGGTTTTAATCATTCGGTTCTTTTACAGGCCATGCTGCGCATCCAAGGGCTCAGGCAACCCCTCAAGGAGAAATCCAAAAAGGTAACAGTCGCCAAAGCTCGGGCCGAGTCCGCCTTGGATCGAGCTCAATTTGATATTGCTCAGAATGAGTATCTGACGCTTGATATGATGTATTCGCAGGCGGAGGCCAATATGCAAGTGAAGAAGGACCTGGACTCGGCCCGCCTGCGCATCACTTCCCTTAAGAAAGAGATTTCAACTCTTAAGGAGAAGCTCGAGCCTCTTCAAGATGCCAAAGAAGAGGCCGAGAGAGCCAAGCAGAAGGTGGGCCGCCTGGAGCAGCGCCTCAGCAACCAGGAGCATCAGCTGAAGTCCAAGTTTGAGTCCGTGGCTGATCAAGAGAGAGAAGCTCTTGTTAAGCAAATGATGAGCGATTATGAAGCCATCATGCGGGACACTTGGGCGTCTGTACAGCCGGACTTGGACTACCAGATTTGGAAATCCAAATTTGACGAAGCCAGCAAAGCATTCGACGCTCGCCTTATTGAAGAGGCTGAGAATGCTGAGGCCGAGGAAAGTTCTAGGTCCGACTCTTCTGGGGAATCGTCCTCGGGCAGCGAGGAGGATGATCAGGCGGAGGAGCCAGAGAAAAAGGAGGAAGAGCAGCCGAAGGGTGACAAGCCGGCTGCCACCGAAGAGGCTCTCCCTTGATCGCTTAAGCTTTTATGCTTATCTGCGGCCGAATGGCCATGTACTTTTTCTTTTTCGGCCTGTGTGCCGAGTATTTGTATCTTTACCGACCGAGGGGTCGGGTAATTTGACAATTTTTCTGGCTTTGCCAGGTAACAATCTTAACCAATCGTCTGGTGACGATTGGTCTTTTTAATTTGAACCACTCGGCCATTTGGCTGAAGTTATCCATATTGTTATTGTTTGCATTTTGAATTTTTCATTGCATGTTTTTGGCTAAGTATTATAACCTGTATACCATGCGAATGTTCTTGCCCCTGGACGGATGTCGGGTGGTTTCAGTTTATTGGATTGATTGACTTAGAAATTTTTGATACTTAGAAGAGTATGCATGGTTTCTAAGTCAATCAATCACTATGGTGATTGCCCCAAACCACGCGGCAGACGTCCATCCAGAATTGGCAAACATAAGTGTTCATTCGGCCATTGGCTCGAACCAACTCAAATTTCCAACTTAGCTAATTTGCTAAGGGTAAACCTCCGCTTGTTCTGCCCCATAAGCAAAAAACAAGCGCCTCCGGCCATAAGCCTCTTTGAGATAAAATGCTAAGTTTGTAACTTAACCAATTTCCTTAAAAAATAATTGTCCGCCTGTCTTGCCCCATAGGCAAGGATCAGACGTCATCCGGCCAATAGCCTCAATAATTGCTAAGTAGTTAACTTCTAAAAAATATTCCGCCTGTTTTGCCCCTGAGCAATAGCAGGCGCATCCGGCTTTATGCCTCAATTAGCCTCTACTCATGAAATAGTGACGACTGCGTTAAATAGAAAATTCAGGTCTTTTAGATTTCACTTTCGATTAAAACAAACGACTGCGAATGCTGTCTTAGTATTCGGTAGGGCCGCATGATATATTCGTAGAGCAATGTGCCACCCAAATGGGAGATGCTTCTCCTCGACGAATTCGCCCAAATGGACGTCGCCGGTTATCTGACTCATGTTGGAGCAGACGGTTATGCTCATGTTGGAGCAGACTGTGACCATTCGGTCTCTTTTGTTTATTAACATCCGGCCATGGGCCTCATTATGATTTTATCTGGCCTTAGGCCTCTTAAATGATCAAGTAAATTTTCATCAAGTGTTGGTGTAAACTTGATGAATTTCGTAGGGACGACTGTTCTAAAACAATCGGCTCCTTCAGAGGGATTAGGGCGTCTGCTGTTGGGACAGACGCTTTCCAAACATATTGGCCGTCTGCATTTGGTACAGGCGGCACTTAAAGAAAAAAGATAAGTTGGGAAATGAATAATACATGAGATTTACAAAATTGAGGTCTTTTCATTCGTACTTAGAAGTAATACTTTTTCAAGTTGTCTACATTCCAAGTTCTGGGCAGCTGCCTGCCGTCTGGTTCTTCCAGGCGGTAGGTGCCGTCTCTTATCTCCTCATAAATACGGTAGGGGCCTTCCCAATTTGGGGTTAGCTTTCCCTGTTCATTCGCCCTATCGACTGCCTCCATTTTCCGTAGCACAAAGTCCCCCACTTTGAGAGGACGCTTGGGTACTCTTTTGTTATAAGCCCGAGTCATTCTCAGACGGTATATCTCATGACGCAAGGCAGCATTGCCCCTGCGTTCTGGAAGTGAGTCCAATGCTAGGCGCATGGCCTCCCAATTTGCCTCTTCATCATACAACATGATTCGAAGGGTAGGCTCATAGTGCTCAATGGGCAGGACAGCTTCTGCACCATACACCATCAGAAATGGGGTTTCTCCCGTTGCCCCTTTAGCAGTCGTTCTGATGGACCAAAGGACGTGCGGTAATTCATCCGCCCAGAGGCCACCAGCCCGCTCAATCTTCTTTTTAATTCCGTCTGAGATTAACTTGTTGAAGGCTTCGACCTGGCCGTTTGCTTGTGGCCGGCCGACTGATGCGAAGAAGCTTGAGACCCCCTGGTCTCCCAGCCAAGTCTTGAGTTGAGGCGTCTCAGATTGAGGACCATTGTCAAAAACCATAGACATGGGCACCCCGAAACGAGTGATTATGTTCCTCCAGATAAAGGAAATGACGTCTTTAGTCTTGATGTTTTTGACTGCCTCAGCCTCTACCCACTAAGTAAAGTAATCCACAGCTACCAATATATAGCGCTTGCCGCCTGGTGCAGTTGTATATGGCCCCAGAATGTCCATGCCCCACTTGGCAAAGGGTATTGGGCTGTGGATGGCCGTCAGGTCTGTAGCCGGACGATGGATGAGCTTGCCAAACTTTTGGCACTTGTCACATTTTTTCACCATTTCCATGGCATCCGACTCCAGAGTCGGCCAAAAGTAAAGCCGCCTGGCCTTGGCCGCGAGGGATCGGCCGCCTATATGGGAGGCGCAGAATCCCGAATGCAACTCTTCGAGAACTTCCTTTCCCTTTTCAGGGGTAACACACTTCAACAGGGGTTTCAAGAAGCCAGCCCTGAAGAGCTCTCCTTGCCGTAACTCGAAGTTAGCTGCTCGTTTTTTTAGAACAGCCGCCTCCCGTGGTGAATCAGGGAGCGTGCCGTCTGCAAGATAGGTCCGGATGCTGTCCATCCAGGTTGAGCTTCGGTCAAGAATTCCAATGGGGTCTTCCCCTGATATACTTCTTTTTTCCATGACCTCCCAGAAGACTGACCGAGGCGTTTCACAGGAGGCGGATGATGCCAATTTGGACAGAGCATCCGCCTGATTGTTTGAAGACCTGGGCACCTGAGTTAGATGAAATTCTTCAAGTGACCCAACTTCACTCTTGACCGCCTGCAAATACTTTATCATGGCCGGATGAGAAGCCTCGTACGTTCCATTAACCTG
The DNA here is from genome assembly GCA_024500155.1 of Chenopodium formosanum. NCBI lineage: Eukaryota > Viridiplantae > Streptophyta > Magnoliopsida > Caryophyllales > Amaranthaceae > Chenopodium > Chenopodium formosanum. The sequence goes on along the minus strand of CM044877.1, from coordinate 41,977,968 downwards.
AAGTACGACCAGTTGAGAATCAGAGCAGGCGGATACCTTCTTCGCCCCTGCCGCCTTGCAATACCGGATGCCGGCCAGCAGGGCCTCATACTCGGCCTCATTATTAGAGATCTGAAACTTGAACCGTAGTGCGTATTCGAACTTATCTCCTTCAGGAGATTGACAGATAATCCCCGTACCACAGCCGTTCACAGTGGAGCTTCCATCCACATATACTTTCCAGACCTGGTCCGTATTGTCCGGAACAACCGGCCTTGTCATTTCAACAATAAAGTCAGCGAATGCTTGTCCCTTTATTGCCTTCCTTGATTGATAAGAGATTTCTAATCCTTGTATTTCGATTGCCCATTTGAGCATTCGTCCAGAAGACTCCAAGGTTGTGAGTGGCCGTTTGATCGGTTGGTCAGTATAGACCTCTACCGCATGCGCCAAGAAGTAAGGTTTAAGCTTCTTGATGGCCATGTAAAGAGCAAGGCCGAATTTCTCAACCATGGGGTACCGAAGCTCCGCATTTCTTAAAACATGGCTTATGAAATACACCGGGAGCTGGATGCCGTCTCTTTCAGCTAAGAGGACAGCACTGAGGGCATGATCAGAGACAGCTAAGTACATGAAGAGCTTCTCTTTAGGCAAAGGGCTGACAAGCCTCGGCAAAGAGTGCAGATGAGTTTTTAGCCTTTGAAAGGCCGCTTCTGCATCATCCCCCCATTCAAAATTTGTCTTCTTTTTTATTGCCTGGAAAAAGTAGAGGCACTTGTCGCCTGATCGACTGAGGAATCTCCCCAGGGCCGCCAGACAACCTGTTAGTTTTTGCACTTCCTTCACAGTACGGGGCGATTGCATGTCGATTACCGCCTGTATTTTCTCAGGGTTGGCCTCTATTCCTCTCTGGTCAATCAAAAATCCGAGAAACTTCCCAGACTCAACACCAAAGACACACTTTTTTGGGTTCAGCATGACCTTGTGCCGCCTGAGTGTGGCGAATGTTTCTTGGAGATCAGCAAGGTGATCCGCCTGCTGTTTGGATTTGACTATCATATCATCAATGTACGCCTCTACATTCCTTCCGATTTGATTAATGAAGACCGTATTAATCATTCGTTGGAAGGTAGCAGGCGCATTCTTCAAACCAAACGGCATCACAGTATAACAGAACAACCCCTGATCAGTGACGAATGCCGTCTTTTCTTGATCTTTTTTCCACAGGGGGATCTGATGGAAACCTGAATAGGCGTCCATGAAACTCATCAGGGCATGTCCGGCTGTTGAGTCGACCAGACTGTCGATCTTAGGAAGTGGATAACTATCCTTTGGACATGCCTTGTTGAGGTCTGTGTAATCAACACACATCCGCCAAGTTCCATTCGGCTTTTTTACTAACACAACGTTAGCCACCCACTCAGGGAAGTTGCACGGCCGAATGAACTTGGCATCTAACAGCTTTTTTACTTCGGCAGCTGCCGCCTGACTTCTTTCTTCGCCGTGGTTTCTTTTCTTTTGCCGGATGGGCTTCTTTATAGGATCCACGGCGAGTTTGTGGACGGCGAGATCCGGGCTGATGCTTGGCATCTCCTCCACTTCAAAGGCAAAGATGTCTTTGAACTCCTTGAGTAGCTGGTGAAGGCTTTCACCCAGCTTTGCAAATGCAACCGTCCCCACCTTAACAGTCCGTTCTGGACAGCTGTCGTCCAGAGGGATGTCAATGTGCTCACCAGCAGGCTGGGGGCGGAGATCATCCGACCGTTCCCCGGTCAGTGATTGCTATTGCTTTTCTTTTTTGACCACCACCAGCTGATCAGTCTTTCTTTTCTTTCCGGCTGGTTGGGCCGACTGTTCTTCCTCGACATTGTCGAGGTCAATCATTTGCTTGCCTCGGCTGGATGCTGCGGCCGCAGGCTTGACGTCCGAGAGATAACACTCTCGAGCCGTCTTTTGGTCCCCATTAAGGGAACCAACTGTTCCATCATCCTTCTCATACTTGAGTAGCATGAGAGCAGGGATGATGACGGCCTTACACTCATTAAGAGTGGGTCGGCCAAAGATGAGGTTGTAAGACGTGAGCTCTTCAACCACTAAGAGACGGATGGTCATGTGTCGACCGTCTCCCCTGCTTCCCAGGCGGACAGGTAGGTCGATTCGTCCGACTGGGTGCACAAGTCCTCCTCCAAACCCAACTAAGGTGTGGGTGACCTCTATCATGCTATCCGGTTTGTACTTGAGATTGGACAAGCATTTGAGACTGATGAGGTCAGAGGAACTTCCTGTGTCTATTAGAATTCGGCCAACTAGCTGGTTGGCGACTTTACACTCAATGACAACAGGGTCATCATGCGGCCGACGGACTTTGCCTCTGTCCTGTTCGGTGATGACAACTTTAGGGAAGGTGGAAGTGCTAGCTGTATCCCCCTCCTCAACAGAATTAACCATCTTTCTCAGATGGTCCTTGGTGCCCCGAATGGTCGGGCCACCACCGGCAAATCCGCCTGCTATGGTATACACCGGGTCTTCATCAGTTTCGGCACTCATAGCAGGCTGGGGAGTCTTCTTCTTGGACTGCCCCGGGTTTGCTTTTGAAGTCACTTTGGACTTCACATAGGACTTCAGCTGTCCTTTGTCGGCCAGACGGTCGAGCTCCCGCTTGAGACTAAAACAGTCATTCGTGTCATGGCCAACATCCTCATGGAAAAGGCAATGCTTGTTCTTGTTTCGATTTTCAACGGAACCTTTCATAGCAGTCGGCTTTTCAAGAGTTAGCCGATACTTAATTTCCAAAAGGATGGAGCAGCAGTCCTTGTGGAATTCGTACCTTGGAACGTACGGTTTCCACTCTTTTTTCTTCTTCTGGGCCGGTTGATCAGAGTTATCAATGGCCCAGACTTGCTTTTTCTTCTTGCTCTCTTCTGGCTTAGGAGCTAGCTGAGCAGGCTGAGTCTCTTTCTGCCGGTCGGACTTCTTATGGTCCGACTGCTTATTGGAGGAGCAGAGTTCGGTCGCCTGTATGTAGGCTTCCGCCTCTCGCAAGGCTCCTTGCAGAGTAAAGATTTGTTTGCGGACGAGTTCGTACTTAAAAGTACACCCGTCCTTCAGACCCTTAAAGAAGTCTGTGAAGGCGACCTCATCAGACAGCCCATGAATCTGGATTCGGACCAGATTGAACCGCCTGACATAGGATCGCAGACCTTCTCTATCTCCCTGCTGTACATTGCCCAAGTCAAGACTTGTCTTTTTGGCAGGGATGTTCATAGAGAAGTTTGATGCAAACAAGAACGCAAGCGTCTTGAAGCTATTTATGCAGCCAGCCGGCAGGTTGCCAAACCACTGCTGGGCTATGCCCTTCAGGGTGGCTGGAAAGCAACGACACCATGCGGCATCATCCAACCCCTGTAAATACATGAGGTGGGTGTATGCTAGCAGGTGGTCTTCTGGGTTGGAGGTCCCATCATAGGCCCCAACCAGAACGTTTTTAACTTTGGTCGGCTGTACGGCTTCAGTTATTTCCCTGGAGAAAGCAGTGGGTTGATCTCCAAGGTGTTGCAGCCTAAGCTGCCAGTCCATCGGCTGATAGCCGTATGCCGCCTGTCCTCCATAGAGGGTAGGTTGCATGTAAGGTACAACTGGCGCCTGGTACAATGGCTATGCCATGTACTGGGCGGACTGAATCACATGTGGCCCAAACTGAACCCTTTGGCTGCTTGCTGGGGTCTCATGCACAGACTGGGAACATCTCACAGAGGTATTCCGAAAGTTATCATGATAAGTCGACGTTGAAGCCGACTCTGATTGCTGAGTTCTCCTCTCCTCAATGTATTGCCGAGCATCAGAGAACGTTTTCTTGCTACCATCCGGCTGTATGTGCCAGATGGGTTTTCTTGCACCTATTTCTGGGAAACGGAGCCGATTAAGGTCAAACTGGGGCCTGGCCTTCTCCTTAGGAGCAGGATGAGGAGTCGGCTGACGGTCCCTGACCGACTTCTGTTTGCCAGCTTGGGCTGGCTTCTTGGCCGACTGCTCCTTTCTAGGAGTAGGCGACTTCTTTGAGGCGAGCTGCTTGATTTCACCCCTGAGGCTGCTCAGGAGTGACATTAGTTCATCCCGAGTGACGGGAGCTGATCCTGCCGCCTGGGAAGGATCAACTGGCCGCCCCGAGGGCTTCTTTGGCTGACCAGCAGTTTTGCTTGGTCCTGCCTGAACATGGGAACGCTCTCGCCGTTCCTTACTGCGGATGCGTTTAGAGATGAGGGATCCATTTGGATCCACATAGGTTTCGACATCAGCGTCGTCACCTGAGTCATGGTCCGTTTGGACCAGTACATCATTTGGAGGCAGAATGGTCTCTAGATTAGGTACAAGCTCTTGTGAAGCCATTTCAGAGGTACTCTCCCCACAGACGGCGCCAAATGTTTCGGGGGTTTTTGTCCCTCGGGAGAGTTACAACACTGAAACTGGATTCAACTGAGGATGCCTGTACCTGCAAAGCAAACGGACCGCCGAATGGTCGGTGGTCCGCCTCCGAAGATTAAGTCAGTAAATATTCGAAGATGAAACGTGCGGAAGTAAAGTTATCTGCTTGGATTCCAAGCTCAGGTAAAGTGCTGTGTGTTCCTTGAAAACGACAGCTCTGTGGTAAGTGACGTATTGTCTCGTGTTGTGTGTCAAGAATTCTCTCTTTTTTTTTGTCTCTCCGTCATAAATGACGTAACGTCCCTATTTATGGGGAAAAGTGCGCCCTCCTAGGATCTGATGACCTAGGAGTTTGGCCACGCCGTTTTGCAGCGCCTCGGGATTTGGGCTTTAGAAGGCCGCCATCCCAGGGCTAATACCTGAGTGACACGTGTCATTGTGCCCAAAAGGATTCTGAAGCACCTTTTGGGTGACACGTGTCGCCGACTGAATGGTCCCTGCTAGACCTTCAGTCCACGAAGAACGGAGAAAAGTCCACCCTCCACGTGTCATCACTCCATGGGTCCAAATGGCACCTATATGGAGGACACGTGGCACTTTCTGGTTGGGCCACCTGGCCGGGTATAAAAATACCCAAATCAGGATATGTTTAAGTCTAATTCTATACTGGAAATCCACCAAGAATTAAACAAAAACTAAGATTAATCAATTAAGAATCCACCTAATTAATCAATCCAAACGAATGTTTTAACTAAAACAAGCAAAACAGCAATTGATCGCAATCAACCAAAACTCAAGTATGCAACTTAAGAAATAATCTGAATATTAATCTATGTATATCTATTCATGTGTTTACAGCCCTATTTATAAGACATAGTTTACCTAGGAAGATTAGGACAAGTCCCTAATTCAATCCTAATTAAACTAGAATTCTAACATGCTTGAAGAGCAAGCACCTTGGCGCACAAGCATACACCAAACTCCTTGGAGAACAAGCACACGCCTAAACTGATTTATTTTGCTAACTAACTGATTTTTAAAGCAACTAAATAAATAAATAAAAATTAAAGAACTAAATAAAGATTAAAGATCCTAATGCTTGAACCAAGAAAAACCCTTTCAAGTGAAAGGTAAAAACTTGTAAGCAAAATCTAAGTAAAGAAAATTCAAGAAAGTTCAAGAAAGTGAACTAGACTCCAAGAAAAATCACTAAGCAAACCGTGGCTTTGCTTTGATATCCAAGAAAGTGTCCATGCAATGCTTGGCTTGAATCAATGTTTAGGGACAAGCTATCTTGATGCATGATAAGCAAATCTTGGAAGTTCTCCATGCTTAGACTTGCATCATCTTTTTGGTTTGGTCACTTTCTGTGATCATCATATATAGTATATGTTGTATGTTTTCCTGTCCACTATAAACAATAAGATATAAAGGAAAGGGGGTGAGTACAGTACTAGTAGATCTGCCATTAATTAAAAAAATGCCATGTCAATCTAGGGGAAGTAAATTGACATGGCATTTGGGACAGGTTACCTTAATTTCTTACCCTAACTTTTAGTTTCTTAATAATTGAAGTATAGCAATTTAATTTAACTTACAAATATATTACATGTAGTGCCTCAACAATTGGGTGGACGTGAGTGTGGCTACTACGTCATGCGTTATATGTACGAAATACTTGAACATCACCATAGCAGTGAAGATCTTATTCAGGTATGAGTTGTCAAATATTTCATTTTTGTTTGATAAATACAATTTGATGTTAGCTACAATCTTGAATTAAAACTTTCCTCTTGTATATTTGTTGTGTTGATAGGATTTTTCAAGAACTACACCGTACACCGAGGAGGAGATAAATGAGATCCGAGATATTTGGGCAGAGTATTTTATATGTAATGTTAAACTTTAGATTTACCACTTAGCGCATGTTTGACTCTTGTTTTGGTTAATTGGTGTTGGGATGATGAGTATAATGTCTATGATATTGAGATGAAAATTATTGGACAGGTTGTTAATATAATGCCGTCATTCCCAATTTTATGGGTAGGCCAAATTACAAAGGAGACTCTCCCGAAATTTACATTTGCATTATTCAATAATATTGCATTTTAATTTCTATTATATTAGCGTTAGCATATTACTTTATACCTAGGAAAACAGGTACTACAAACATATACAAGGCAATTATTATATTATAATTAAAAAAAAAAAAAAAGTTCACCTCATTTGCGTCACTCATTTAACAAACAAGTGACACAAATACAGCTGTTTTGTATTGTCTACTCAGTCATTTGCGTGACTCCTATATAAACAAGTGACGCAAATAACAAAACATAAGTTTATTGGAAGAGTTATTTGTGTCGCTTGTTTATAAAGGAGCGACGCAAATAACAAAAAAGTTTATCTTAAGAGTCATTTGCGTCGCTTGTTAATAAAGGAGCGACGCAAATAACTAAAAATATTAATCAGAATAGTCATTTGCGTCGCTCTTTTATAAAGGAGTGGCGCAAATAACAAAAAATAAGTTTATTTAAAGAGTTATTTGCGTCGCTCCTTTATAAAAGAGTGACGCAAATAAAAAAAATAAGGTTATAAGAAGAGTCATTTGCGTCGCTTATTTATAAAGGAGCGACGCAAATGACAAAAAATAAGTTTATAAAAAAAGTCATTTGCGTCGCTCGTTTATAAAGAAGCGACAAGTCATTTGCGTCGCGAGCAGTTGCGTCGCTCATAGAAGCGACGCAAATACACTATAAATGAGCGACGCAAATAAGCCTTTTTCTACTAGTGCCCGCAACCACTAAATCGATCCCAACCGAGTAATGATGTGGCCCCACCGTAGCATCCGTCGTTGGTTGGGCACTACCATACGCCACCAAACTCAACACGGTACTATTTGCATGCCCCGGGGCTAGAAGTGCACACCGGGTGTCTTCCTACACAAGTATATATATAAAAAGAAGATAGTTAAATAGGATTTTTACAAAAGCATAGATAATATAGCAAAATTCATTAAGGTAGAGGGTTACAAATCACCTGTAACTCTGGAAATTCATGCGGTGTTGGATTTTCAAGCTCCCCCGAGTCCGCATGTGTAGGAGTAGTAACCTGCAACAGTACATCAATCATTGCACTTCAAATCTCAATTAACTCAGTATTTTAAAACTTTTAATAACCCAATTGATTTTACCTCAGGTGGGACATCTTCACCACGTATCTCATCTCCTCCATGTCTATAACCTTCTCCTTGTCCTTTTGGTTCAGAACATGAGTTGACCGGGGTACTCGTGAGGAACGACAAAGTCGGTAAGTTCATCAGCTTCGCCCAAGCATTCAATTCACACACTAACTCGTTGCGTACTTGTTCCTTAATTGATGCCACCTTGGCATCTAACTCCCTCGGTGAGTTAACACTGGCTCGAGATCTACCCGATTTTGGGTATTCGGGACCCATCACCTTATTTCATCCAAGCAATGACCCTCTCGAACCTACTACTCGTCTTGGATGGTATGGCCTTCCCAAAGCCATGGTGAAAGGGTCATTCTCCACACTTGGTTCAAATTTGCCCTCCACCATCTCTTGAGTGTGCTCAAGCTATAGCAATGAGGTTAGTAAAACAGTTAATGGTTTGTATAGTTATTTAGATGCAAAAGTGACTTAATTTCAACAATTCATAGGTAACTTACAAGCTTATCCGCCAGTTTTTTGGCTTCTGGACCCTTGATGACCCATTTTTCGGTTTTCTTATCAAACGAATGGCGAGAACAAAAGAAATCACCGGCACGACTCACAAATGTAGTGATCGTGGAACTAGAGGGTTCCTTCGATGCCACTAGAAGCGCTTTAGGGTATAAATCTGAACCGACCCACTCAGGTATCTTTTCACCAAAAGTCTTAGGACCCATACGATGGACGTATTCCTTCTTTTCTGCATTCGCTTGATTTTGCTCTCGAAGTTCCTACAAAACAAAAAATGTTAGTCTCATTACTACAAAAACTGTCCAGCTATTATTCAATTGAGATCAGATTTACACAAACTTACAATGGCTTTCTTTTGACTCTTCATTCTAACGAACTCTTCCCAATCATCTTTTGACACGGTCGTCCATATTTGCCACGGGAGACGGTCATCCTCTTTGGCATTCTTCTTCTTTGTTTACACCTTCTTCTTGTAGATCCACCGATTAGTCAACTTGGTCTTAAAGCTTCTGAATCTTTCCGCTAATAAAGATTCAAACACCCTTCTCTTCTAGGGATCATTAGGAATAGAAAACAGCCTCTGCAAGCACAAATTAAAACCGATTATTAGTTTCTATTTTGTAACAACCATAAGCTTAAGGTATCTTAAATTGTCTAAATGTACCAAAAACACACTTACCCTTGTATCATCCCAAAATGCTTGAATAAAACCCGGAGATACTTGCCGCATTACAAGTGTAATGGAGATTTTCCGCGAACATATGCCAACTTGATTAGCATATTGTCGACGCCATTTGGGCCTGGATTGGCCTTTGTTGTCATAATCCAAGACCATGGGACCGTCCAGTTTCTTAAAGCTTCTCGTCGGACCCCTTCGTTTTCTTTCAGCCGGTGCCTTTCCCCCCCCTCCACCACCTGTGTTGTTTTCATCTTGTCCTTGGCCTTGACTTTCAGGAGTCGGGTTCTCACCAACAATCTCACGTGCTGTATTTACAATAGCCGGTGCACGTTCAGCTAAAATTTCAAAATCGTCAAGCCTATGCTCGAACTCATCTTGAGCCTGATCCTCTGGCTCACCCAAGTCATCCTCCTTATTCACATCATAAGGCACATCACTATCATCGGAGTCGTCATCCTCGTACTCGTCCTCATACTCATCATCGTCAATGTCCTCTACCAAAGGAGGATCATGATCGTTCGCCATGATATATAAGCACATGTCAAAGCAATCATATAACAATATTAGTGTATATTAAATTATATGCATGATAGTTATTATGGTTATGTAGAAGCTATTTAAGCCATTTTCACCTACTTTTTATGGTCCTATAATCTTGAATATTCATGATAATGAGTACAAAATGCCAATTTCAATCTACATATGGAAAATAGGTTGTTAGAATGAATAATTGTTTGTTCATACACTAAACAAAGGAGTTGGGTTAAGTAGAAGCTATTTATGACAGTTTCACCTACTTATGGTCCTATAACCTTGTATATGCATGATAATGAATACACATAGGCAATTTCAAACTACAAACATGTTAAATATATTGAATGTAGGTTGTTAGAATGAATAAATGTTAGTTCGTACACAAAACAAAAGAATTGGGTTAAAAAGAAGCTATTTTAGCCAATTTCACCTACTTATGGTCCTATAACCTTGTATATGCATGATGATGAGTACACTTAGGCAACTTCAAACTACAAATATATCATTTCCGCCTACTTATGCTCCTATATACATGATAAGAAAAATATATTTGCAATGAAACCATTACTAACTTTTAATCAAACTACCTCATTCTGAATTTCCCTCGTTGTGGTCTGATCGCATATAAACCTATTTCGTTGTCTATGTCATTTAGTACAACAGGTCTAGGAACAGTGAAAGGTGCTGAATCATCAAACGCATCATATTCTTCCTCATCCTAAACATCTCCAATGCCTAGGATTCTTCTTTTGCTAGCTAGCACTATAGACCATTTTGAATCCATTGGGTCAGTTACGTTGAGCACTTGCTTAGCTTGAGATGCAAGGATAAATGGTTCCGCACTATTATTCAAGTGGCCAAGATCTACAAGAGTAAAGTCCTCATGTTTTACGTTACGCCTGATATTATCAACCCACTTACACTTGAAAGGAGCAACCGTGAAGTCACAATAATCAAGCTCCCATATTTCTTGAATTCGACCATAGTATGACAACTCTGCATCGACAGGTGATTTCTCCTTAGAACTTACAAACTCCCTTGACGATGCCACAAGAGTTACAACACTGTTTTGGGTGGAGGAAGATTTCAAATCACGAGCCTCGGTCCAAAAAGTGTACCCATTGATGTCATATCTCTTAAATGAACGGACATCATCCCTAGGACCGTACGCAAGCCACCGTACTGTATCGGTCACATTAGTATCATTCAATCCACTCATTACTTGATCACAAAACCAATCAACAAATTTCTTATTATGCAACTGCATAAGTGACCTTTCACCTTTGAATGGAAATTCGACACGCAAACTAGCCATGTGCTCATCTAAATATGGGTGCACATCCGAAACATAGTGCAACACATAAAGCTGTGCTTGTAAGAACTGATCTCGGTCTGATGACATTCGTTTTGACCCAATTGTGCCATGACCATCAAGTCTACCTTCATGTCAAGAAGTAGGAAGACCAATAGGTTGAGCAAGGGTTATGTAGTCCGCCACAAAGTTACCTATCTCCTCACCCACTGTCCTTTGCATTATACTTCCTGTAGGGTGAGCTCGGTTCTGTACTTTATCTTGTAATGTACCCATGTGTGTTTCAAAAGGGTAGCACCACCTCATGAACAATGGACCGCACAACTTAATCTCACGCACCAAATGAAGAACCTGATGAACCATTATGTCAAAAAATGAGGGTGGGAAATACATCTCAAATGTGCACAAAGTCACAACCACATCTGCTTGCAAAGCATCTAGTGTACAAGGATCAAGAATTTTGCTACAAATTGTATTGAAAAATGAACAAAGGCTTGTAATCGCTTCCCTCACGTGTTTCGGTAGAATACCACGGATTGCAATCGGTAGGAATACTTGCATCATAATGTGACAATCATGGGATTTCATACTTGTCAGCTTCAATTCTCCATTTAAGGTTACAAATCTTTTCATGTTAGATGAGTACCCTGATGGAACCTTAATGCCGTACAAACATGCACAAAACATACGTTTCTCTAGCCTTGATAATGTATAGCAAGGCGGGGGTAAATAATTCTTTTCATCCTTCCCTTTACCCTTAACTTTCTTCTATGACGCATCTTTGGCCTTTCCCTTTCCCTTGCTCTTCTCCTTCCCTTTTTTTTAAACATTTTCATCTTCAATTCTCGGCTCCTTCCCCTTTCTAACCTTTTCTCGAGGCCATAATTCTGGACGAATCCCCATCTCTTTCAAATCTAACCGTGCACCCTTTTCGTCCTTTGTTTTGCCTGGGATATTCATAAGCGTCCGCAAAAGAGCATCACACACATTCTTCTCTATATGCATCACATCAAGACAATGCCTAACGTCATGTTCTTCCAGTACGGCAGCTTCCAAAAGATTGATTTTTTCTTAAACAAAGCAGCTGAGACCACAGTTTTTTCTGATTTTCTAAACATCGTTCGTATCCCTTTCACCCGAGCACTAATCTCAGCACCAGTCAATGGTCTAGGCGCATTATCCTCTTCCACGGTTCCATCGAAATCCTTTTTCTGCCTATGGTACGGGTGATCATGCCTAAGGAACCTTTGAGTCCGTAGGTAGACATCTTTGTGAGACTGAGTCAGGTATACGCTTGATGTGTCATCAATACATATGGGGCATGCTTTTTTCCCTTTGACCTTGTACCCACACAAGTTGCCATACGCAGGGAAGTCATTCATGGTCCAGATAAGGGCTGCACACAATGTGAACATCTCGTTCTCATGAGCATCGAAAACGGAAACCCTTTCGTCCCACATCTTTCTCAAGTCATCAATAAGATGCGCAAGGTAAACATCTATGTCGTTTCTAGGTTGCTAAGGACCATTTATTAGCAATGAAAGCAATATATACTTATGTTTCATGCACAGCCAAGGAGGCAAATTATAAATCACTAAAAGTACCGGCCATGTGCTATGTTGGGTACTAAGAGTGCCAAATGGATTCATCCCATCTGTGCACAACACAAGCCTTAAATTTCTGACTTCATTACCAAATTCCTCAAACTTCAAATCAATGTTCTTCCACTGTGGAGAGTCAGCTGGATGCTTCAGCATTCTGTTTTTCTTTCTTCCCTCTGCATGCCACCTCAAGTTTTTAGCGTCTTTTGATATTGAGAACAGACGCTTAAACCTTGGAATAATGGGAAGATACCACAACACCTTAGCAGGAGGTCCCTCTGTGCCAGGATTGCAACTCATGCGCTTGTACCGCGACCGCTTGCATCGTGGACACTCCTGCAGTTTTTCATAATCATTTCGATACAAAATACAGTCATTAGGACATGCATGTATCTTCTTATACTCCAAACCAAAGGGACACATGAGCTTCTTTGCGTAATTATAAGACTTAGGAATTTCATTCCCATCAGGCAACATATCACTTAATGCGGTCAACAAAGAAGTAAAACTGATGTCCGTCCACACATGCTTCGACTTAATGTTGAAAAGTGTTAGCATGGCCGATAGTTCTGAGTATATTTTGCACCCGGGATACAAAGGCTTTTTGGAAGCCTCCGATAATAATTCAAACACTTCACCTTCAACACCATGCAACATCTCATCCACTTGTTCATCCTCGACCTCATCCGCCTGATCTTCATCGGCTCCATCCTCACCATTATCAACAATATACTCATAATTCTTGTATTCCTCGTCCACATGAATCTCATTGCTTCTAACACGCACATCATTCCGATAAAGATCCCCACTGTACTCTCCACTTTCTCCGTGCCAAATCCACACATGGTATAATTTCCTAAACCCACGACATAATACATGATCTCTATTGATTTCAACACTATCGACCACATTCACATTATTACAATCAACACAAGGACAATGAAGGACTTTGCCTCCCAGTTTGCGTTGATAAGCTAAAGCCCTCTCGCAAAACTCTTGAACCCATTCCAAAATTCCAATGTATCGCGTCTACCATACATCCAACCACGATCCTTCTCCATTTAGTAAATTGTCTCTAAACATATATTACACGATATAATTATAATGTGTAAGTGTTACATATTTTATGTAAATCAAATTCAAGTACAAAACGTGAATATACCATTCATATAGTGAAAAAATGCATGTTTCCAAAGGGTCCTTATCACTCCAACCTAACCTATCCTTGAATGTCTACTCTCACTAGTGAATGTATTTCAACTTTCCAATTTTAAGGAAAATCCGGCAGCATTTCCCCCTAGTTCTCCAAGTACACGATGTAGATAATTAATTACCCACATATGTACCCAGAGAACATAGTGAGGAAATGGTAAGCCAAGATGTTCCTTAAAATCGAAAAGAAAACATACATTCACCACCTAAGTGAGAGTACACATTCAAGAACTGTCCCAACCGGGGACTATTCAAGACTTTCTCCTAATGAGAAAGCCTTAAACAGGTATCTAGGCATATGATGATGCAAGTATTCTATATATTGTTGTATTTATTTGCAATTAAAAAATACATAAGTTGCAATTCTATGAATAAACTTTTATTAAATGGATAAATAGAAAGAAATATAGCTAAGTAAAGTTTATAAGTAATACCAATATAGCAACTAGCCACTTGAGCTCAATATGTAGTCCTCAAGCTAAACTCGTGCTTCAATTCACATATGAATCTATATATTAAAATAACAAAAAACAAAAATTAGGTTAAATATTATGTATGTACTTCTCATAACATGTCAATTCACTAATTTATTTCTAAGCTAAAACACATCATTCATCGAACTAACAATTGATAAACTATGTGTTCATTACTTTGTTCAAAATTCATTTTTTTATTCAAAACTGCTAAACTAAAAAGGTTATTAATCTCTAATTTTTTTCATTATTTTTATTCAAAATTGCTAAACTAAAAAGGTTATTAATCTCTAATTTTTTTAATTTTATTTATTCAAAATTGCTAAACTAAAAAGGTTACTAATCTTTAACCATTATAACAAAGAAAATTTCAACTAATTAAGTAACAAGGCTTATATTCTCTACTTTATTCAAAATTACACATCAAAACAAATTAAATTAACCATTAAAACATACTAATATCCAACTAAATGAGTAACAAGGTTACTAATTTCTAATATTTTCACAATTTCCCAATAAAAAAACCAATAATTGAAATAAATTGAAGTAAAATTATATTCTAACCTAAATTTTAATTTGCCTAACAATTCTTCAACATGCAAAACAAATTAATATAAGTAGATAAATGGAAAATTATTGTGAATAAAGAAAAAAATTATACCTACAACAATCAAATTATTGTAGTTTAATGTAGCTTGAAGGGAGGAGAGATGGATTAGCTTCCATGGTCAGTGGTGCGGTGGAGCGGCGGCAACCTTTAGCGCGGTGGTGCAGCGGCAACCTTCAAGGCAGTGGTGCGGCGGCGAACTTAAGGGATGTGGCGTAGGAAACGAAGAGATGAGGTTGGTGGTCTTCGAACAGGGGAGAATAGGACACGAGCTGTGGTCTTCGAACAGGGAAGAAGAGAGGTTGCCCGACGTCTTCGAACCTCCGTTCAAGGTGGCAGCAATGGTGGAGAGAAAAGTGGAGGCGCAGTCAAATTTTGTGGGTTTGCTCGAATGAAACAGTAGGAAGAAAGGAAGGGGGAAGAAAGGAGAAATTAAAGGGCGACTTTTTTTTTAAATTCCACCAGTTAACAAAGGCCGGTGAAGGTGGCGGTTGTGGTGGAGGGAAAAGGGGGAGGGTGGTTTTCGCTCAGCTCGAATGAAATAGTGAGATGGAGTAGGGAATGAAAGCGAAAGAGAGGAAGAAGAAGAAAAGGCCGTGTTTTTTATTTTTTGAATTTGGCACAGGTTCAATTGGCACCGGTTCAAACCGGTGCCTTTTGTTATTTTTTGCACCGGTTCAGGCCAAACCGGTGGCTTATCTCTTGTTTTAAAATCTCGCCCATTTATAGACAGGTTTTGGCCTTCGGTTTGGCCTGAACCGGTGCCATATGGGGACTGCCTATTGCTATTTTTCTACTAGTGCTGAGGGCTAATGAGCCCCTTAGATGGGTGATGATGTTTCTAACGCCCATGGGGCTAATGAGCCCCTTGGATGGGCGATTATGTGTCTAACGCCCCTTAGGGCAATTGAGGCCCTTGGATGGGCGATGATGTGTCAAACGCCCCTGAGGGCTAATGAGCCCCTTGGACTAGCGATGATGTGTCTCACGCCCTTATGGGCTAATGGACCCCATTGATTGGCAATAATGTGTCTAACACCCCTAAGGGCTAATGAACCCCTTGGATGGGCAATGATGTGTCTCACGCCCCTTAGGGCTAATGAGCCCCTTAAATGGGCGATGATGTGTCTAATGCCCCTTAAGGGTAATGAGCGCCTTAGATGGGCGATCATGTGTCTAACGCCCCTTAGGGATAATGAGCCCCATGGATGGGCGAGGATGTGTCTAACACCCCTCACGGCTAATAAGCCCCTTTGATGGGCGATTATGTGTCTAACGCCCCCTTAAGGCAATTGAGCCCCTTGGATGGGCGATGATGTGTCTGACGCCCCTTACAGCTAATGAACCCCTGTGATGGGAGATGATGTGTCTGACGCCCCTAAGAGCTAATAAGCCCCTTGGTTGGTTGATGATGTGTGTTACACCCCTTAGGGCTAATGAGCCCCTTGGACTAGGGATGATGGGCCTCATTAATTGGCAATTATGTTTCTTACTCCCCTCAAGGCTAATGAGCCCCTTGGATGGGCGATGACGTGTATCACGCCCCTTAGGGCTAATGAGCCCCTTGGAAGGGCGATGATGTGTCTGACACCTCTCAGGGCTGACTAGCCCCTTGGATGGGCGATGATGTGTTTTGCACCCTCAGGGCTAACGAGCCCCTTTGATGGGCAATGATTTGTCTAACGCCCCTTAGGGCTATTGAGCCCATTAGATGGGCGATGATGTTTCAAATGCCCTTTAAGGCTAATGAGCCTGTTAGTTAAGCGACGATGTGTTAAACGCCCCTTAGGGCTAATGAGCCCCTTAGATGGGCGATGATGTGACAGATGCCCCTTAGGGCTAATGAGCCCCTTAGATGGGCGATGATGTGTCTAACGCCTGTAGGGCTAATGAGCCCCTTGGATGGGCGATTATGTGTCTAACGCCCCTTAGGGAAATTGAGCCCCTTGGATGGGCGATTATGTGTCAAACGCCCCTGAGGGCTAATGAGCCCCTTGGACTAGCGATGATGTGTCTCACGCCCTTGAGTGCTAATAGACCCCATTGATTGGCAATTATGTGTCTGACACCCCTGAGGGCTAATGAGCCCCTTTGATGGGCGATGATGTTTCTCACGCCCCTTAGGGCTAATGAGCCCCTTAGATAGGCGATGATGTGTTTGATGCCGCCTAAGGCTAATGAGCTGATGCAAGTCTAAGCATGGAGAACTTCGAAGATTTGCTTATCATGCATCAAGATAGCTTATCCCTAAACATTGATTCAAGCCAAGCATTGCATGGACACTTTCTTGGATATCAAAGCAAAGCCACAGTTTGCTTAGTGGCTTTTCTTGGAGTCTAGTTCACTTTCTTGAACTTTCTTGAGTTTTCTTTACTTAGATTTTGCTTACAAGTTTTTACCTTTCACTTGAAAGGGTTTTTCTTGGTTCAAACATTAGGATCTTTAATCTTTAATTAGTTCTTTAATCTTTATTTATTTATTTATTTAGTTGCTTTCAAAATCAGTTAGTTAGCAAAATAAATCAGGTTATTTAGGCGTGTGCTTGCTCTTCAAGGAAGTTTGGTGTATGCTTGTGCGCTAAGATGCTTGCTCTTCAAGCAAGTTAGAATTCTAGTTTAATTAGGATTGAATTAGGAACTTGTCCTAATCTTCCTAGGTAAACTAAGTCTTATAAATAGGGCTGTAAAACACACGAATAAATATATAGAGATTAATATTCAGATTTATTTCTTAAGTTGCATACTTGAGTTTTTGTTGATTGCGATCAATTACTGTTTTGCTTGTTTTAGTTAAAACATTCGTTTGGATTGATTAATTAGGTGGATTCTTAATTGATTAATCTTTAGTTTTTGTTTAATTCTTGGTGGGTTTCCTGTATAGAATTAGACTCAAACATATCCCTTGTGTATTATTGATTTTCGGATCAATAATTCACATCATCTTTGGTATCAGAGCCAGGTTTGCGCAATTTTGGTAAAAATTAAACTAGGAATAATTGGCTGGGAATTTATACGTGATTCTTTTTGCATTGGACTCTAAAAACGTCCAGCTATCTCCATATAAAATTTCATAATTTTTAGTTGAGTAACGCATTCTACACAGCCTCAAACGTTTGGTGTTTGTGCACTGATTTGCGGTTTGGAGTCCGGTTCTTGTGATGCCTAGTTTTCCTTCAAGGTTCGATCTTTTAATCAAGATTTTTGCATAAACTGACTTGGTTTGTGTAGGAATCATGAGTGAAAAGGAGGTTCCACAGGTTCCAAGGGGATTAACCTTAGAACAGGCTCAAAATCTTAGAAGAGATAGGCGAATTGACGAGTTGGCAGCAAGGATGGATGAGATATTAAAAAGGCTTGATACTCTTGCTAGAGATTCTTCAAGGAAAGGGAATTCTAACCCTAATTCTGGTTCAAGTGAGGAAGAACAACCAAGGAGGAACCCAAAGAGGCCACGAAATAATTATTCCTCAAGTGATGAATCACCAAGGCCTAAGAGAAGAAACCGACCAAAGAATGATGATAGGAACCTTAGATTAGATCTTCCCGAATTCAATGGGAGTATGAATGAACCTGAAAAATACTTTGAGTGGATTAGAAGGGCCGAGACACTCTTTGATTACAAGGAGTATGATGAAAGGAAAAGATGCAAATTGGCTAAATTAAAACTGACCGGTTATGCTAGTCTTTGGTATGATAATCTAAAGAAGAAGAGGCATAAGGAGGGGCGTGCAAGAATCTCAACTTGGTAACAACTCAAGAAGCACATGAAAAAAAGGTTCGTACCTAGTGATTATATTCAAGATGTTTATCTTAAGATGCAACTTTTTAAACAAAATTCTATGACTGTTGAGAATTATATTGGTGAATTTGAAAAGTTATGCATGCTATGTGGCTTAGAAGAGATTGTTGAGCATAAGATTGCTAGATTTATTTCGGGGTTGAATGATAATATTGCTGAAAAAGTTGAATTGCAGCAATATTGGTCCTTTGAGGATGTTTGCAAGGTAGCTTTGAAAGTTGAAAAACAAATAAAGGGAAAGAAAGGGACGTACACTAAGCCCTTTGTAAAAGGTTTCACTAAACCTTTTGAGAAGAACAGCTTGGATCGGAGAAAAGTGGTTCTAGTTCGAACTACAAGGAGACTAAATCAAAGTTTGAAGCTCCTAAAAAGCTTGTTGAAGATAGGAAGTGCTTCAAGTGTGGTAGTGTTGGTCACATTGCATCTAATTGTCCATCAAAAAGAGTAATGACTGCTCAAGAGTGGGAACAAGAACAAGCTAAGTGTGAGCAAGGTAGTGACTATGAAGAAAAGAACGAAGAGGAAAACTTTGAAGAAGAGGAGGGGCATATTGACGAAATTGATCCCGAGACTCATGGTCAAAGTTTGGTGCTAAGAAGGGCACTACACTCTAAAACCGTACCTATGGAAAACAATCAAAGGGAGAAAATCTTTCTTACAAGGTGCAAGGTAGAAGATAGGTTGTGTGATATGATCATAGACATAGGGAGTTGCACTAATGTGGTATCTACTACTTTGGTAGACAAATTGAAGTGGCCAGCTACTGAACATTCAAGCCCTTATAAGTTTCATTGGCTTAATAATTCGAGTGATGTTAAGGTAACTAAACAAGCCTTAATCTCCTTTTCAATTGGTAAATTTCATGATAAAGTTTTGTGTGATGTTTGTCCTATGGATGCTTGTCATATACTATTAGGCCGTCCTTGGCAATATGATAGGTTTGTGAAGTTTGATGGAAGGACTAATGTGTATGTTGTGAGAAAAGGAGAAAAAGAGAGATCGGTTGCTTTAAAACCTTTGATAAGCAACAAGCCTTCTAATGTTACCTCTAATTCGAAGAGTTCTTATTTGATTAGTGAGAGGGAATTAGAAAAAGAAATTTGCAGCAACAATGTGGTATATATATTTGTTTCTAATGAGATTCGAATTGATCAAAATAAACAAGCAAAGAGGCCTTATGAATTGGAATCTGTTTTAGAAGAATTCAAGGATGTCTTTCCTAAGGAATTACCTCCGGGACTACCTCCTATTCGTGGGATAGAGCATCAAATTGACTTGATTCCGGGAGCACCATTACCTAATAAGGCAGCCTATAGAAGTAATCCGGAAGAAACAAAGGAGATGCAAAGGCAAATTGAAGAGCTTATGGCTAGAGGATACGTGAGGGAAAGTATGAGCCCTTGTGCTGTGCCTACTTTACTTGTCCCTAAGAAATATGGGAGTTGGCGCATGTGTATTGATAGTAGGAGTGTGAATAACATCACTATCAAACACCGATTTCTTATTCCAAGATTAGATGATCTACTTGATGAACTACATGGTTCACAGTTGTTTTCTAAGATTGATCTTATGAGTGGTTATCATCAAATTCGAATGAGAGAAGGAGATGAGTGGAAAACAGCATTCAAGACTAAGTTAGGGTTGTATGAATGGTTGGTGATGTCGTTTGGACTCACTAATGCACCTAGCACTTTCATGAGGTTGATGCATGAGGTACTTAAACCTTTCCTTGGCAAGTTTGTTGTTGTTTTTTTAGACGATATTCTGATATACTCTAAAAATTTGCATGATCATCTAAATCATCTAACAAGTGTGTTTGAAGTGTTAAGAGAGAAGAAACTCTATGCTAAGCTTGAAAAATGCTACTTCTTAGTGCCTAGTGTTACTTTTCTTGGTTATGTTGTATCAAAAGATGGAGTTTCAGTTGATCATTCGAAAGTAGAGGCTATTAAACTTGGCCTATTCCTACTAATATGAGTGAAGTAAGGTCTTTTCATGGTCTAGCTTCGTTCTATAGAAGATTTGTCAATAATTTCTCAAGTATTGTGGCGCCTATGACCGAATGTTTGAAGAAGGACAAGGGTAAATTCGAATGGACTAAAGAAGCTCAAAGTGCGTTTGAGTTGGTTAAAAAGAAGCTATGTGAAGCAAATATAATTGCGTTACCAGATTTCTCAAGTCCTTTTGAAGTTGAAAACGATGCTAGTGAAGTTGGAATTGAAGCAGTTTTACTCCAAAAGAAGAGGCCTATTGCATATTTCAGTGAGAAATTGGGAGGAGCTTGATTGAACTATTCTACTTATGATAAAGAGTTCTATGCCATTGTTAGAGCTTTAGATCATTGGAGTCATTATCTCCGACCTAATCACTTTGTGTTGCATTCTGATCATGAAGCATTGAAGTACATACATGGACAACAAAAGCTCAATCCTAGACATGCTACGTGTGTTGAATTTTTACAATCATTTAATTTTTCTTCAAGGTACAAAGAAGGGAAATCGAATGTTGTGGCTGATGCATTATCTAGAAGATATACTTTGCTTGGAATTCTAAATAGCAAGCTACTTGGTTTTGAATTGATCAAAGAATACTATAAAAGTGATGATGATTTTGCTACATTGATTGAAGAGTGTTCTAAAGGATCCGTGGGTTCTTATTTGCTGCAAGATGGTTTTCTTTTCAAAGGAAATCGACTTTGTCTTCCTAAGTGTTCTATTAGAGAGCTAGTTGTTAGAGAAGCTCATGGGGGAAGAAATGCTGGTCACTTTGGCATACAAAGACCTTGAGTATGTTACAAGAACACTTCTATTGGCCTAAGATGCTCACGGATGTGCAACTAGTTATTTCTAGGTGTGCAACTTGTCAAAAAGCGAAGGCTACTTTTCATCAAGGCTTGTATACTCCTTTACCTGTTCCAGATTCACCTTGGGAAGATATTTCTATGGATTTTATTGTGGGATTGCCGAGAACACAACGGGGGAAAGACTCTATTATGGTTGTTGTGGATAGGTTTTCTAAGATGGCTCATTTTGTTCCCTTGTCACAAAGTGGATGATGCTATGAAAGTGGCGGAATTATACTTCAAAGAGATTGTTAGATTGCATGGAATTTCGAAAACTAATGTGAGTGATCGAGATACAAAGTTCATGAGTTTCTTTTGGAAGTCTCTATGGAAGCTTGTGGGAACTAAATTGCTCTTTAGTACATCTTACCATCCACAAACTGATGGACAAACCGAGGTTACTAATTGTACTCTTGGTGCGCTTTTGCGTGGGTTAGTGAGTAAGACACAAAAGGATTGGGACATCAAGTTAGCTCATGCAGAGTTTGCTTATAATAGATAACCTACATATGCTACCAAACATAGTCCTTTTGAGGTAGTCTATGGAGTCAATCCGAAACTTCCAATTGATCTTGTTCCATTGCCTAAGGGTGAGTTAATTCACAAAGATGCCAAGTCTAAGTTGAAGAGTATGCTGAAATTACATGCTCAAGTTCGAACAAGAATAGAGAAAGTAAATGACATGTACAAAGCTAGAGCAAACAAGCATAGAAAGCAACAAGGTTACAATGTTGGAGACTTGGTATGGTTACATTTGAGAAAGGAAAGATTTCCAGGAAAACGCAAGAATAAGTTGATGCCTAGAAGTGAAGGTCCTTTCAAGATTTTTGAGAAGATCAATGACAATGCTTATAAGTTAGAACTTCCGGGAGAATATGGAATTAGTGCTACATTCAATGTTGGAGATTTAGCTAAGTATATTCATGATGAAGAACTTCGAGATTTGAGGACAAATTCTTTCGAAGAAGAGGAGGATGATGCAAGTCTAAGCATGGAGAACTTCGAAGATTTGCTTATCATGCATCAAGATAGCAAGTCTAAGCATGGAGAACTTCAAGCCAGGCATTGCATGGACACTTTCTTGGATATCAAAGCAAAGCCACGGTTTACTTAGTGGCTTATCTTGGAGTCTAGTTCACTTTCTTGAACTTTCTTGAACTTTCTTGAATTTTCTTTACTTAGATTTTGCTTACAATTTTTTACCTTTCACTTGAAAGGGTTTTTCTTGGTTCAAGCATTAGGATCTTTAATCTTTAATTAGTTCTTTAATCTTTATTTATTTATTTATTTAGTTGCTTTCAAAATCAGTTAGTTAGCAAAATAAATCAGGTTATTTAGGCGTGTGCTTGCTCTCCAAGGAAGTTTGGTGTATGCTTGTGCGCCAAGGTGCTTGCTCTTCAAGCAAGTTAGAATTCTAGTTTAATTAGGATTGAATTAGGAACTTGTCCTAATCTTCCTAGGTAAACTAAGTCTTATAAATAGGGCTGTAAAACACACGAATAAATATATAGAGAATAATATTCAGATTTATTTCTTAAGTTGCATACTTGAGTTTTTGTTGATTGTGATCAATTGCTGTTTTGCTTGTTTTAGTTAAAACATTCGTTTGGATTGATTAATTAGGTGGATTCTTAATTCATTAAACTTTGTTTTTGTTTAATTCTTGGTGGATTTCCTGTATAGAATTAGACTCAAACATATTCCTTGTGTTTTGTTGATTTTCGGATCAATAATTCACATCATGAGCCCCTTAGATGGGCGATCATGTGTCTAACGCCCCTTAGTGCAAATGAGCCTTATGGATGGGCGAGGATGTGTCTGACACCCCTCACGGCTAATGAGCCCCTTTGATGGGCAATGATTTGTCTGACGCCCCATAGGGTTTATGAGCCCCTTAGATGGGCGATGATGTGTCTAATGTCTTTTAAGGCTAATGAGCCCCTATGATAGCCGAGGATGTGTCTGACGCCCCTTTCGGTTAATGAGCCCATTGGATGGGCGATGATTTGTCTGACGCACATTCAAGCTAATGAGCCCTTTAGATAGATGATGGTGTGTCTAACGCTCCTTAGGGCTAATGAGCCCCTTGGATGGGCGATGATGTGACTGATGCCCCTTAGGGCTAATGAGTCACTTAGATGGGCGATGATGTGTCTGAAGCCCCTTAGGGCTAATGAGCTACTTGGTGAAAGATTATGTGTCTAACGCCCTTTTAGGGAAATTAAGCCCCCTGGATGGGCGATGATGTGTCAGACGCTCCTTAGAGCTAATGAACCCCTTGGATAAGCGATGATGTGTCTGACGCCCCTTTGTGCTAATGAGACCCTTGGATGGGCGATGATGTGTCTGAGACCCGTTAGGGCTAATGAGCCCCTTGGACTAGCGATGATGGGCCCTATTTTTTGGTAATTATGTTTCTTACACCACTCAAGGCTAATGAGCCCCTTGGATGGGCGATGATGTGTCTCACGCCCCTTAGGGCTAATGAGCCTTTGGAAGGGCGATGATGTGTCTAACACCCCTTAGGGCTAACTAGCCCCTTGGATGGGCGATGATGTGTTTGACACCGCTTAGGGCTAACGAGCCCCTTTGATGGGCAATGATTTGTCTGACGCCTCTTAGGGCTATTGAGCCCCTTAGATGGGCGATGATGTGTCTTATGCCCTATAAGGCTAATGAGCCCCTTAGTTGGGCGATGATGTGTCTAACGCCCGTAAGGCTCTTGAGCCCTTTGGATGGGCGATTATGTGTTTCACGCCCTTAGGGCTAATGAGCCCCTTGGAAGTGCGATGATGTGTGTGACACCCCTAAGGGCTAACTAGCCCCTTGGATGGGCGATGATGTGTCTGCCACCCTCAGGGCTAACGAGCCCCTTTGATGGGCAATGATTTGTCGGACGTCTCTTAGGGCTATTAAGCCCCTTAGATGGGCAATGATGTGTCTGATGCCCTTTAAGGCTAATGAGCCCCTTAGTTGGGCGATAATGTGTCAAACGCCCCTTAGGGCCCATAAGCCCCTTAGATGAACGATGATGTTACTGATGCCTCTTAGGGCTAATGAGCTCCTTGGATGGGTCATTACGTGTCTAACACCCCTTAGGGCAATTAAGCCACTTGGATGGGCAATGATGTGTCAATCGCCCCTGAGGGCTAATGAGCCCCTTGGACTAGCGATGATTTGTCTCTCGCCATTGAGTGCTAATAGACCCCATTGAAGGGCAATTATGTGTCTAACAACCCTACGGGCTAATGCGCCCCTTGGATGGGCGATGATGTGATATGAATTATTGATCCGAAAATCAACAAAAACACAAGGGATATGTTTAAGTCTAATTCTATACAGTAAATCCACCAAGAATTAAACAAAAACTAAGATTAATCAATTAAGAATCCACCTAATTAATCAATCCAAACAAATGTTTTAACTAAAACAAACAAAACAGCAATTGATCGCAATCAACCAAAAACTCAAGTATGCAACTTAAGAAATAAATCTGAATATTAATCTCTATGTATTTATTCGTGTGTTTTACAACCCTATTTATAAGACTTAGTTTACCTAGGAAGATTAGGACAAGTCCCTAATTCAATCCTAATTAAACTAGAATTCTAACTTGCTTGAAGAGCAAGCACCTTGGCGCACAAGCATACACCAAACTCCTTGGAGAACAAGCACACGCCTAAACTGATTTATTTTGCTAACTAACTGATTTTTAAAGCAACTAAAAAAATAAATAAAAATTAAAGAACTAAATAAAGATTAAAGATCCTAATGCTTGAACCAAAAAAAACCCTTTCAAGTGAAAGGTAAAAACTTGTAAGCAAAATCTAAGTAAAGAAAATTCAAGAAAGTTCAAGAAAGTGAACTAGACTCCAAGAAAAGTGACTAAGCAAACCGTGGCTTTGCTTTGATATCCAAGAAAGTGTCCATGCAATGCTTGTCTTGAATCAATGTTTAGGGACAAGCTATCTTGATGCATGATAAGCAAATCTTCGAAGTTCTCCATGCTTAGACTTGCCTCATGATGTGTCTCACGCCCCTTAGAGCTAATGAGCCCCTTAGATGGGCGATGATATGAATGATGCCCCTTAGGGCTAATAAGCGCTTTAGATGGGCGATCATGTGTCTAACGCCCCTTAGGGATAATGAGCCCCTTGGATGGGTGATGATGTGTCTGACACCCCTTAAGGCTAATGAGCCCCTTAGATGGGTGATGATGTGAATGATGCCCCATAGGGCTATTGAGCCCCTTAGATGGGCGATGATGTTTCTGACGCCCCTTAGGGTTAATGAGCCACTTGGATGGGCGATTATGTTTCTAACGCCCCTTAGGGCTAATGAGCCCCTTGGATTGGCGAGGATGTGTCTGACAACCCTTACGGCTAATGAGTCCCTTGGATGGGCTATAATTTGTCTGACGCCCTTTTGGGCTAATGAGCCCCTTAGATGGTCGATTATGTGTCTAATGCCCTTTAATGCTAATGAGCCCCTAAGATGGGCGGTGATGTGTCTGACGCCCTTTTGGGCTAATTAGCCCCTTAGATGGGCGAAGATTTGTCTGATGCCCTTTCGGGCTAATGAGCCCTTAAGATAGGCGATGATGTGTCTAACGCTCCTCAGGGCTAATGAGCCCCTTGGATAGGCGATGATAAGTGTAATTCTCCTTTGGGTTAATGAGCCCCTTTTATGGGCGATGATGTGTCTGACAACCCTTAGGACTAATTAGCCCTTGGATGGGCGATTATTTGTCTAACGCCCCTTAGGGCAATTGAGCCTCCTTAAGATGGGCGATGATGTGTCTAAAGCTCGTAAGGCTCTTAAGCCCCTTGGATGGGCGATTATGTGTTTCACGCCCTTAGGGCTAATGAGCCCCTTAGAAGTGCGATGATGTGTCTGACACCCCTAAGGGCTAACTATCCCCTTGGATGGGCGATGATGTGTCTGACACCCTCAGGGCTAACGAGCCCCTTTGATGGGCAATGATTTGTCGGACGTCCCATAGGGCTATTAAGCCCCTTAGATGGGCAATGATGTGTCTGATGCCCTTTAAGGCTAATGAGCCCCTTAGTTGGGCGATGATGTGTCAAACGCCCCTTAGGGCTAATGAGCCCCTTAGATGAACGATGTTGTTAGTGATGCCTCTTAGGGCTAATGAGCCCCTTGGATGGGCGATTACGTGTCTGAGACCCCTTCGGGCTAATGAGCCCCTTGGACTAGCGATGATGGGCCCCATTTTTTGGCAATTATTTTTCTTACACCCCTCAAGGCTAATGAGCCCCTTGGATGGGCGATGATGTGTCTCACGCCCCTTAGGGCTAATGAGCCCCTTGGAAGGGCGATGATGTGTCTAACACCCCTCAGGGCTAACTAGCCCCTTGGATGGGCGATGATGTGACTGATGCCCCTTAGGGCTAATGAGCCCCTCAGATGGGCGATGATGTGTCTGAAGCCCCTTAGGGCTAATGAGCTACTTGGTGAAAGATTATGTGTCTAACGCCCTTTTAGGGAAATTAAGCCCCCTGGATGGGCGATGATGTGTCAGACGCTCCTTAGAGCTAATGAACCCCTTGGATAAGCGATGATGTGTCTGACGCCCCTTAGAGCTAATGAGACCCTTGGATGGGCGATGATGTGTCTGAGACCCCTTAGGGCTAATGAGCCCCTTGGACAAGCGATGATGGGCCCCATTTTTTGGCAATTAGGTTTCTTACACCACTCAAGGCTAATGAGCCCCTTGGATGGGCGATGATGTGTCTCATGCCCCTTAGGGCTAATGAGCCCCTTGGAAGGGCGATGATGTGACTAACACCCCTGAGGGCTAACTAGCCCCTTGGATGGGCGATGATGTGTTAGACACCACTTAGGGCTAACGAGCCCCTTTGATGGGCAATGATTTGTCTGACGCCACTTAGGGCTATTGAGCCCCTTAGATGGGCGATGATGTGTCTGATGCCCAAAAGGCTAATGAGCCCCTTAGTTGGGCGATGATGTGTCAAACGCCCCTTAGGACTAATGAGGCCCTTAGATGGGCGATGATGTGACTAATACCCCTTAGGGCTAATGAGCCCCTTAGATGGGCGATGATGTGTCTAACGCCCGTAAGGCTATTAAGCCCCATGGATGGGCGATTATGTGTTTCACGCCCTTAGGGCTAATGAGCCCCTTGGAAGTGCGATGATCTGTGTGACACCCCTAAGGGCTAACTAGCCCCTTGGATGGGCGATGATGTGTCTGACACCCTCAGGGCTAACGAGCCCCTTTGATGGGCAATGATTTGCCGGACGCCCCTTAGGGTTATTAAGCCCCTTAGATGGGCAATGATGTGTCTGATGCCCTTTAAGGCTAATGAGCCCCTTAGTTGGGCGATGATGTGTCAAATGCCCCTTAGGGCCAATAAGCCCCTTAGATGAATGATGATGTTACTAATGCCTCTTAGGGCTAATGAGCTCCTTGGATGGGCCATTACGTGTCTAACACCCCTTAGGGCAATTAAGCCCTTTGGATGGGCAATGATGTGTCAATCGCCCCTGAGGGCTAATGAGCCCCTTGGACTAGCGATGATTTATCTCTCGCCCTTGAGTGCTAATAAACCCCTTTGAAGGGCAATTATGTGACTAACAACTCTACGGGCTAATGCGCCCCTTGGATGGGCGATGATGTGTCTCACGCCCCTTAGAGCTAATGAGCCCCTTAGATGGGCGATGATATGAATGATGCCCCTTAGGGCTAATAAGCCCCTTAGATGGGCGATCATGTGTCTAACGCCCCTTAGGGATAATGAGCCCCTTGGATGGGTGATGATGTGTCTGACACCCCTCAAGGCTAATGAGCCCCTTTGATGGGCGATGATGTGAATGATGCCCCTTAGGGCTATTGGGCCCCTTAGATGGGCGATGATGTGTCTGACGCCCCGTAGGGCTAATGAGCCCCTTGGATTGGCGAGGATGTGTCTGACACCCCTCATGGCTAATGAGTCCCTTGGATGGGCTATTACTTGTCTGACGCCCTTTTGGGGTAATGAGCCCCTTAGATGGTCGATTATGTGTCTAATGCCCTTTAATTCTAATGAGCCCCTAAGATGGGCGGTGATGTGTCTGACGCCCTTCTGGGATAATGAGCCCCTTAGATGGGCGATGATTTGTCTGACGCCCTTTCGGGCTAATGAGCCCTTAAGATGGGCGATGATGTGTCTAACGCTCCTCAGGGCTAATGAGCCCCTTGGATAGGCGATGATAAGACTAATTCCCCTTTGGGTTAATGAGCCCCTTATATGGGCGATGATGTGTCTGATAACCCTTAGGGCTAATGAGCCCTTGGATGGGTGATTATTTGTCTAACGCCCCTTAGGGCAATTGAGCCCCCTTGGATGGGCGATGATGTATCTGATGGCTAATGAGCCCTTGGATGGGTGATTATTTGTCTAACGCCCCTTAGGGCAATTGAGCCCCCTTGGATGGGCGATGATGTATCTGACGCCCCTTAGAGCTAATAAACCCCTTGGATGGGCGATGATGTGTCTGACGCCCCTTAGAGCTAATGAGCCCCTTGGACTAGCGATGATGGGCCCTATTGATTGGCAATTGTGTTTCTTACACCCCTCAAGGCTAATGAGCCCCTTAGATGGGCGATGATGTGACTGATGCCTCTAAGGGCTTATGATCCCCTTAGATGGGCAATCATGTGTCTAACGCCCCTTAGGGATAATGAGCCCCTTGGATGGGTGATGATGTGTCTGACACCCCTCATGGCAAATGTGCCCCTTGGATGGGCAGCGATTTGTCTGGCGCCCCTTAGTGCTAATGAGCCCCTTAGATAGGCGATGATGTGACTGATGCCTTTTAGGGCTAATGAGCCCCTTAGATGGGCGATGATGTGTCTAACGCGCCTGAGCGCTAATGTGCCCCTTGGACTAGCGATGATGTTTCTAACGCCCTTGAGGGCTAATGTCCCCATTTATTGGCAATTATGTGTCTGAGACCCCTAAGGCAAATGAGCCCCTTGGATAGACGATGATGTGTCTGACGCCCCTTAGAGCTAATGAGCCCCTTAGATGGGCGATGATGTGACTAATGCCCCTTAGGGCTAATGAGCCCCTTAGATGGGTGATGATGTGTCTAACGCCCGTAGGGCTCTTGAGCCCCTTGGATGGGTGATTATGTATTTCACGCCCTTAGGGATAATGAGCCCCTTGGAAGTGCGATGATGTGTCTGCACCCCTAAAGGCTAACTAGCCCCTTGGATGGGCGATGATGTGTCTGACACCCTCAGGGTTAACGAGCCCCTTTGATGGGCAATGATTTGTCGGACATCCCTTAGGGCTATTAAGCCCCTTAAATGGGCAATGATGTGTCTGATGCCCTTTGAGGCTAATGAGCCCCTTAGTTGGGCGATGATGTGTCAAACGCCCCTTAGGGCTAATGAGCTCCTTAGATGAACGATGATGTTACTGGTGCCTCTTAGGGCTAATGAGCCCCTTGGATGGGCGATTACGTGTCTAACACCCCTTAGGGCAATTAAGCCCCTTGGATGGGCGATGATGTGTCAATCGCCCCTGAGGGCTAATGAGCCCCTTGGACTAGTGATGATTTGTCTCTCGCCCTTGAGTGCTAATAGACCCCATTGAAGGGCAATTATATGTCTAAAACCGAACGGGCTAATGAGCCCCTTGGATGGGCGATGATGTGTCTCACGCCCCTTAGGGCTAATGAGCCCCTTAGATGGACGATGATATAAATAATGCCCCTTAGGACTAATAAGCCCCTTAGATGGGTGATCATGTGTCTAACGCCCCTTAGGGATAATGAGCCCCTTGGATGGGTGATGATGTGTTTGACACCCCTCCAGGCTCATGAGCCCATTAGATGGGTGATGATATGAATGATGCCCCTTAGGGCTATTGAGCCCCTTAGATGGGCGATGATGTGTCTGACGCCCCTTAGGGCTCATGAGCCACTTGGATGGGCGATTATGTTTCTAACGCCCCTTAGGGCTAATGAGCCCCTTGGATTGGCGAGGATGTGTCTGACACCCCTCACGACTAATGAGTCCCTTGGATGGGCAATAATTTGTCTGACGCCCCTTTGGGCTAATGAGCCCCTTAGATGGTCGATGATGTGTCTAATGCCCTTTAATGCTAATGAGCCCTTAAGATGGGCGATGATGTGTCTAACGCCCTTTTGGGCTAATGAGCCCCTTAGATGGGCGATGATTTGTCTGACGCCCGTTCGGGCTAATGAGCCCTTAAGATGGGCGATGATGTGTCTAACGCTCCTCAAGGCTAATGAGCCCCTTGGATAGGCGATGATAAGACTAATTCCCCTTTGGGTTAATGAGCCCCTTATATGGGCGATGATGTGTCTGATAACCCTTAGGGCTAATGAGCCCTTGGATGGGTGATTATTTGTCTAACGCCCCTTAGGGCAATTGAGCCCCCTTGGATGGGCGATGATGTATCTGACGGCTAATGAGCCCTTGGATGGGTGATTATTTGTCTAACGCCCCTTAGGGCAATTGAGCCCCCTTGGATGGGCGATGATGTATCTGACGCCCCTTAGAGCTAATAAACCCCTTGGATGGGCGATGATGTGTCTGACGCCCCTTAGAGCTAATGAGCCCCTTGGACTAGCGATGATGGGCCCTATTGATTGGCAATTGTGTTTCTTACACCCCTCAAGGCTAATGAGCCCCTTAGATGGGCGATGATGTGACTGATGCCTCTAAGGGCTTATGATCCCCTTAGATGGGCAATCATGTGTCTAACGCCCCTTAGGGATAATGAGCCCCTTGGATGGGTGATGATGTGTCTGACACCCCTCATGGCAAATGTGCCCCTTGGATGGGCAGCGATTTGTCTGGCGCCCCTTAGTGCTAATGAGCCCCTTAGATAGGCGATGATGTGACTGATGCCTTTTAGGGCTAATGAGCCCCTTAGATGGGCGATGATGTGTCTAACGCGCCTGAGCGCTAATGTGCCCCTTGGACTAGCGATGATGTTTCTAACGCCCTTGAGGGCTAATGTCCCCATTTATTGGCAATTATGTGTCTGAGACCCCTAAGGCAAATGAGCCCCTTGGATAGACGATGATGTGTCTGACGCCCCTTAGAGCTAATGAGCCCCTTAGATGGGCGATGATGTGACTAATGCCCCTTAGGGCTAATGAGCCCCTTAGATGGGTGATGATGTGTCTAACGCCCGTAGGGCTCTTGAGCCCCTTGGATGGGTGATTATGTATTTCACGCCCTTAGGGATAATGAGCCCCTTGGAAGTGCGATGATGTGTCTGCACCCCTAAAGGCTAACTAGCCCCTTGGATGGGCGATGATGTGTCTGACACCCTCAGGGCTAACGAGCCCCTTTGATGGGCAATGATTTGTCGGACATCCCTTAGGGCTATTAAGCCCCTTAAATGGGCAATGATGTGTCTGATGCCCTTTGAGGCTAATGAGCCCCTTAGTTGGGCGATGATGTGTCAAACGCCCCTTAGGGCTAATGAGCTCCTTAGATGAACGATGATGTTACTGGTGCCTCTTAGGGCTAATGAGCCCCTTGGATGGGCGATTACGTGTCTAACACCCCTTAGGGCAATTAAGCCCCTTGGATGGGCGATGATGTGTCAATCGCCCCTGAGGGCTAATGAGCCCCTTGGACTAGTGATGATTTGTCTCTCGCCCTTGAGTGCTAATAGACCCCATTGAAGGGCAATTATATGTCTAAAACCGAACGGGCTAATGAGCCCCTTGGATGGGCGATGATGTGTCTCACGCCCCTTAGGGCTAATGAGCCCCTTAGATGGGCGATGATATAAATAATGCCCCTTAGGACTAATAAGCCCCTTAGATGGGTGATCATGTGTCTAACGCCCCTTAGGGATAATGAGCCCCTTGGATGGGTGATGATGTGTTTGACACCCCTCCAGGCTCATGAGCCCATTAGATGGGTGATGATATGAATGATGCCCCTTAGGGCTATTGAGCCCCTTAGATGGGCGATGATGTGTCTGACGCCCCTTAGGGCTCATGAGCCACTTGGATGGGCGATTATGTTTCTAACGCCCCTTAGGGCTAATGAGCCCCTTGGATTGGCGAGGATGTGTCTGACACCCCTCACGACTAATGAGTCCCTTGGATGGGCAATAATTTGTCTGACGCCCCTTTGGGCTAATGAGCCCCTTAGATGGTCGATGATGTGTCTAATGCCCTTTAATGCAAATGAGCCCTTAAGATGGGCGATGATGTGTCTAACGCCCTTTTGGGCTAATGAGCCCCTTAGATGGGCGATGATTTGTCTGACGCCCGTTCGGGCTAATGAGCCCTTAAGATGGGCGATGATGTGTCTAACGCTCCTCAGGGCTAATGAGCCCCTTGGATAGGCGATGATAAGACTAATTCCCCTTTGGGTTAATGAGCCCCTTATATGGGCGATGATGTGTCTGATAACCCTTAGGGCTAATGAGCCCTTGGATGGGTGATTATTTGTCTAACGCCCCTTAGGGCAATTGAGCCCCCTTGGATGGGCGATGATGTATCTGACGGCTAATGAGCCCTTGGATGGGTGATTATTTGTCTAACGCCCCTTAGGGCAATTGAGCCCCCTTGGATGGGCGATGATGTATCTGACGCCCCTTAGAGCTAATAAACCCCTTGGATGGGCGATGATGTGTCTGACGCCCCTTAGAGCTAATGAGCCCCTTGGACTAGCGATGATGGGCCCTATTGATTGGCAATTGTGTTTCTTACACCCCTCAAGGCTAATGAGCCCCTTAGATGGGCGATGATGTGACTGATGCCTCTAAGGGCTTATGATCCCCTTAGATGGGCAATCATGTGTCTAACGCCCCTTAGGGATAATGAGCCTCTTGGATGGGTGATGATGTGTCTGACACCCCTCATGGCAAATGTGCCCCTTGGATGGGCAGCGATTTGTCTGGCGCCCCTTAGTGCTAATGAGCCCCTTAGATAGGCGATGATGTGACTGATGCCTTTTAGGGCTAATGAGCCCCTTAGATGGGCGATGATGTGTCTAACGCGCCTGAGCGCTAATGTGCCCCTTGGACTAGCGATGATGTTTCTAACGCGCTTGAGGGCTAATGTCCCCATTTATTGGCAATTATGTGTCTAAGACCCCTAAGGCAAATGAGCCCCTTGGATAGACGATGATGTGTCTGACGCCCCTTAGAGCTAATGAGCCCCTTAGATGGGCGATGATGTGACTAATGCCCCTTAGGGCTAATGAGCCCCTTAGATGGGTGATGATGTGTCTAACGCCCGTAGGGCTCTTGAGCCCCTTGGATGGGTGATTATGTATTTCACGCCCTTAGGGATAATGAGCCCCTTGGAAGTGCGATGATGTGTCTGCACCCCTAAAGGCTAACTAGCCCCTTGGATGGGCGATGATGTGTCTGACACCCTCAGGGCTAACGAGCCCCTTTGATGGGCAATGATTTGTCGGACATCCCTTAGGGCTATTAAGCCCCTTAAATGGGCAATGATGTGTCTGATGCCCTTTGAGGCTAATGAGCCCCTTAGTTGGGCGATGATGTGTCAAACGCCCCTTAGGGCTAATGAGCTCCTTAGATGAACGATGATGTTACTGGTGCCTCTTAGGGCTAATGAGCCCCTTGGATGGGCGATTACGTGTCTAACACCCCTTAGGGCAATTAAGCCCCTTGGATGGGCGATGATGTGTCAATCGCCCCTGAGGGCTAATGAGCCCCTTGGACTAGTGATGATTTGTCTCTCGCCCTTGAGTGCTAATAGACCCCATTGAAGGGCAATTATATGTCTAAAACCGAACGGGCTAATGAGCCCCTTGGATGGGCGATGATGTGTCTCACGCCCCTTAGGGCTAATGAGCCCCTTAGATGGGCGATGATATAAATGATGCCCCTTAGGACTAATAAGCCCCTTAGATGGGTGATCATGTGTCTAACGCCCCTTAGGGATAATGAGCCCCTTGGATGGGAGATGATGTGTTTGACACCCCTCCAGGCTCATGAGCCCATTAGATGGGTGATGATATGAATGATGCCCCTTAGGGCTATTGAGCTCCTTAGATGGGCGATGATGTGTCTGACGCCCCTTAGGGCTAATGAGCCACTTGGATGGGCGATTATGTTTCTAACGCCCCTTAGGGCTAATGAGCCCCTTGGATTGGCGAGGATGTGTCTGACACACCTCACGGCAAATGAATCCCTTGGATGGGCAATGATTTGTCTGACGCCCCTTTGGGCTAATGAGCCCCTTAGATGGTCGATGATGTGTCTATTGCCCTTTAATGCTAATAAGCCCCTAAGATAGGCGATGATGTGTCTGACACCCTTTTGGGCTATTGAGCCCCTTAGATGGGCGATGATTTGTCTGACGCCCCTTCAGGCTAATGAGCCCTTAAGATGGGCGATGATGTGTCTAACGCTTTTCAGGGCTAATGCGCATCTTGGATAGGCGATGATAAGACTAATTCCCCTTTGGGTTAATGAGCCCCTTATATGGGCGATGATGTGTCTGACAACCCTTATGGCTAATGAGCCCTTGGATGGGCGATTTTTTGTCTATTGCCCCTTAGGGCAATTGAGCCCCCTTGGATGGGCGATGATGTGTCTGATGCCCCTTAGAGCTAATGAGCCCCTTGGATGGGCGATGATGTGTCTGATACCCCTTAGGGCTAATGTGCCCCTTGGACTAGCGATGATGGGCCCCATTTATTGGCAATTGTGTTTCTTACACCCCTCAAGGCTAATGAGCCCCTTAGATGGGCGATGATGTGACTGATGCCTCTTAGGGCTTATGATCCCCTTAGATGGGCAATCATGTGTCTAACGCCCCTTAGGGATAATGAGCCCCTTGGATGAGTGATGATGTGTCTGACACCCCTCATGGCAAATGAGCCCCTTGGATGGGCAATGATTTGTCTGGCGCCTCTTAGTGCTAATGAGCCCCTTAGATAGGCGATGATGTGACTGATGCCTTTTAGGGGTAATGAGCCCCTTAGATGGGCGATGATGTGTCTAACGCGCCTGAGCGCTAATGAGCCCCTTGGACTAGCGATGATGTGTCTAACGACCTTGAGGGCTAATGTCCCCATTTATTGGCAATTATGTGTCTGACACCCCTAAGGCAAATGAGCCCCTTGGAAAGGCGTTGATGTGTCTGACGCTCCTTAGAGCTAATGAGCCCCTTAGACGGGCGATGATGTGACTAATGCCCCTTAGGGCTAATGAGCCCCTTAGCTGGGTGATGATGTGTCTAACGTCCGTAAAGCTCTTGAGCCCCTTGGATAGGTGATTATGTGTTTCACGCCCTTAGGGCTAATGAGCCCCTTGGAA
The DNA here is from genome assembly GCA_024500155.1 of Chenopodium formosanum. Lineage (NCBI taxonomy): Eukaryota > Viridiplantae > Streptophyta > Magnoliopsida > Caryophyllales > Amaranthaceae > Chenopodium > Chenopodium formosanum. Next base: position 41,942,489 of record CM044877.1, on the reverse strand, counting down.
GTGCGATGATGTGTCTGACACCCCTAAGGGCTAACTATCCCCTTGGATGGGCGATGATGTGTCTGACACCCTCAGGGCTAATGAGCCCCTTTGATAGGCAATGATTTGTCGGACGTCCCTTAGGGCTATTAAGCCCCTTAGATGGGCAATGATATGTCTGATGCCCTTTAAGGCTAATGAGCCCCTTAGTTGGGCGATGATGTGTCAAACGCCCCTTAGGGCTAATGAGCTCCTTAGATGAACAATGATGTTACAAATGCCTCTTAGGGGTAATGAGCCCCTTGGATGGGCGATTACGTGTCTAACACCCCTTAGGGCAATTAAGCCCCTTGGATGGGCGATGATGTGTCAATCGCCACTGAGGGCTAATGAGCCCCTTGGACTAGTGATGATGTGTTTCTCGTCCTTAAGTGCTTATAGACCCCATTGAAGGGCAATTATATGTCTAACAACTCAACGGGCTAAATAGCCCCATGGATGGGCGATGATGTGTCTCACGCCCCTTAGGGCTAATGAGCCCCTTAGATGGGCGATGATATGAATGATGCCCCTTAAGGCTAATAAGCCCCTTAGATGGGCGATCATGTGTATAACGCCCCTTAGGGATAATGAGCCCCTTGGATGGCTGATGATGTGTTTGACACCCCTCCAGGCTAATGAGGCCATTAGATGGGTGATGATATGAATGATGCCCCTTAGGGCTATTGAGCCCCTTAGATGGGCGATGATGTGTCTGACGCCCCTTAGGGCTAATGAGCCACTTGGATGGGCGATTATGTTTCTAACGCCCCTTAGGGCTAATGAGCCCCATGAATTGGCGAGGATGTGTCTGACACCCCTCACGGCTAATGAGTCCCTTGGATGGGCAATGATTTGTCTGACGCCCCTTTGGGCTATTGAGCCCCTTAGATGGTCGATGATGTGTCTAATGCCCTTTAATGCTAATGAGCCCCTAAGATGGGCGATGATGTGTCTGACGCCCTTTTGGGCTAATGAGCCCCTTAGATGGGCGATGATGTGTATGACGCCCCTTAGAGCTAATGAGCCCCTTGGAGGGGCGATGATGTGTCTGACACCCCTTGGGGCTAATAAGCCCCTTGGACTTGCGATGATGGGCTTCATTGATTGGCAATTGTGTTTCTTACACCCTTCAAGGCAAATGAGCCCCTTAGATGGGCGATAATGTGACTGATGCCTCTTAGGGTTAATGATCCCCTTAGATGGGCAATCATGTGTCTAACGCCCCTTAGGGATAATGAGCCCCTTGGATGGGTGATGATGTGTCTGACACCCCTCATGGCAAATGAGCCCCTTGGATGGGCAATGATTTGTCTGACGTCCCTTAGTGCTAATGAGCCCCTTAGATAGGCGATGATGTGACTGATGCCTTTTAGGGCTAATGAGCCCCTTAGATGGGCGATGACGTGTCTAACGCGCCTGAGCGCTAATGAGCCTCTTTGACTAGCGATGATGTGTCTAACGCCCTTGATGGCTAATGTCCTTATTTATTGGCAATTATGTGTCTGACACCCCTAAGGCAAATGAGCCCCTTGGATAGGCGATGATGTGTCTCACGCCCTTTAGGGCTAATGAGACCCTTAGATGGGCGATGATGTGTCAAACGCCCCTTAGGGCTAATGAGCCCCTTAGATGAACGATGATGTGACTGATGCCCCTTAGGGCTAATAAGCCCCTTAGAAGGGCGATGATGTCTCTAACGCCCGCAGGGCTAATGAGCTCCTTGGATGGGCGATTACGTGTCTAACTCCCCTTAGGGCAATTGAGCCCCTTGGAAGGGCGATGATGTGTCAAACGCCCCTGAGGGCTAATGAGCCCCTTAGACTAGCGATGATTTGTCTCACGCCCTTGAGGATTAATCGACCCCATTGAATGGTAATTATGTGTCTGACAACCCTAAGGGCTAATGACCTCCTTGGATGAGTGATGATGTGTCTCACGCCCCTTAGGGCTAATGAGCCCCTTAGATGGGCGATGATGTGAATGATGCCCCTTGGGGCTAAAAAGCCCCTTAGATGGGCGATCATGTGTCTAACGCCCCTTAGGGATAATGAGCCCCTTGGATGGGTGATGATGTGTCTGACACCCCTCAAGGCTAATGAGCCCCTTGGATGGGCTATGATTTGTCTGATGCCCCTTAGGGCTAATGAGCCCCATAGATGGGTGATGATGTGAATGATGCCCTTTTTAGGCCTAATGAGCCCCTTAGATGGGCGATGAAGTGTTTGACGCCCCTTAGGGCTAATGAGCCCCTTGAATAGGCGATTATGTGTCTAACACACCTTAGGGCTAATGAGCCCCTTACATTGGCGAGGATGTGTCTAACACCCCTCACGGCTAATGAGTCCCTTGGATGGGCAATGATTTGTCTGCACCCCTTAAGGCTTATGAGCTCCTTAGATGGGCGATGATTTGTCTAATGCCCTTTAATGCTAATGAGCCCTTAAGATGGGCGATAATGTGTCTGACGCCCTTTTGGGCAAATAAGCCCCTAAGATGGGCGATGATTTGTCTGACGCCCCTTCGGGCTAATGAGCCCTTAAGATGGGCGATGAAGTTTCTAACGCTCCTCAAGGCTAATGAGCCCCTTGGATAGGCGATGATGTTACTAATGCCCCTTTGGGCTAATGAGCCCACCACTTGGATGGGCGATAATGGGTCTGATACCCCTTAAGGCTAATGAGCCCCTTAGATAGGCGATGATGTGTCTGACACCCCTCAAGGCTAATGAGCCCCTTGGATGGCCATCGATTTGTCTGACGCCCCTTAGGGCTAATGAGCCCCGTAGATGGGCGATGATGTGACTGATGCTTCTTATGGTAATCAGCCCCTTAGGTGGGCGTTGATGTGTCTAACGCCCCTTAGGGCTAATGAGCCCCTTGGATGGGCGATTTTGTGTCTAACGCCCCTTGGAGCGATTGAGCCCCTTTGAATGGCGATGATTTGTCTGACGCCCCTTAGGGCTAATGAGCCCTTAAGATGGGCGATGATGTGCCTAACGCCCCTGAGGGCTAATGGGCCCCATTGATTGGCAATTATGTGTCTAACACCCCTAAGAACTAATAAGCCCCTTGGATGGGCGATGATTTGTCTGACGCCCCTTCGGGCTAATGAGCCCTTTAGATGGGCGATGATGTGTCAAACGCTCCTTAGAGCTAATGAGCTGCTTGGATGGGCGATGATATGGCTGATGCCCTTTAGGGCTAATGAGCACCTTAGATGGGCGATCATGTGTCTAACGCCCCTTATGGATATTGAGCCCCTTAGATGGGTGATGATGTGTCTAACACCCCTCATGGCTAATGAGACCATTGGATGGGCAATGATTTGTCTGACGCCCCTTAGGGCTAATGAGCCCCTTAGATGGGCGATGATGTGACTGATGCCCCCTAAGGCTAAAGAGCCCCTTAGATGGGCGATGATGTGTCTGACGTCCCTTAGGGCTAATGAGCCTCTTGGATGGGCGATGATGTGTCTAACACCCCTAAGGGCTTATGAGCCCCTTGGACTAGCGATGATGTGTCTCACGCCCTTGAGGGAAAATGGGCCCCATTGATTGGCAATTTTGTGTCTGACACACCTAAGGGCTAATGAGCCCCTTGGATGCGCGAAAATGTGTCTCACGCCCCTTAGGGCTAATGAGCCCCTTAGATGGGCAATGATGTGACTTATGCCCCTTTGATGGGTAATGATGTGTCTGACACCCCTCATGGCTAATGAGCCTTAGATAGGCAATGATTTGTCTGACGCCCCTTAGTGCTAATGAGCCCCTTAGATGGGCGATGATGTGACTGATGCCCTTTAGGGCTAATGAGCCTCATAGATGTGCGATGATGTGTCTGACGCCTTTAGGACTAATAAGCCCCTTAGATGGGCGATTATGTGTCTAATGCCTCTTAGGGCAATTGTGCCCCTTGGATGGGCGATGATGTGTCTAACGCCCCTGAGGGCTATTGAGCCCGTTGGACTAGCGATGATGGGTCTCAAGCCCTTGAGGGCTAATGTCCCCATTTATTGGCAATTATGTGTCTAACACCCCTAAGGGCAAATGAGCCCCTTGGATGGGCGATGATGTGTCTCACGGCCTTTAGGGCTATTGAGCCCCTTAGATGGGTGATGATGTGTCTGATGCCCCTTAAGGCTAATGATTCCCTTAGATGGGCGATCATGTGTCTAACGCTGCTTAGGGTTAATGAGCCCCTTGGATGGGTGATGATGTGTCTGACAACCCTCAGGGATAACGAGCCCCTTGGATGGGAAATGATTTTTCTAACGCCCCTTGAGCTAATGATCCCTTTAGATGGGTGATGATGTGTCTTATGCCCTTTAAGGCTAATGAGCCCCTTTGTTAGGTTATGATGTGTCTGACGCCCATTTAGGCTAATAAGCCCCTTGCATGGGCGATGATTTTTCTGATGCCCCTTCGGGCTAATGAGCCCTTTAGATGGTCGATGATGTGTCTAACACTCCTTAATGGTAATGAGCCACTTGGATGGGTGATGATGTGACTGATGCCCCCTAGATGGGCGATGATGTGTCTGACGCCCCTTAGGGCTAATGAGACCCTTGGATGGGCGATTGTGTGTCTAACGCCCCTAAGGGCAATTAAGCCTGTTGGATGAACGATGATGTGTCTGACGCCCCTTAGAGCTTTTGAGCCCCTAGGATGGGCGATAATGTGTCTGACAGCCCTTAGCGTTAATGAGCCCCTTGGACTAGCGATGTTGTGTCTCACGTCCCTGAGGGCTAATGGGCCCCATTGATTGGCAATTATGTGTCTTACAACCTCAAGGCTAATGAGCCCCTTGGATGGTCGATAATGTGTCTCACGCCCCTTAGGACTAATGACCCCCTTGGATGGGCGATAATGGGTTTAATGCCCCTTAAGGCTAATGAGCCACTTAGATGGCGATCATGTGCCTAACGCCCCTTAGGGATAATGAGCCCCTTGGATGGGTGATGATGTGTCTTACACCCCTCATGGCTAATGAGCCCCTTGGATGCGCAATGATTTCTCTGACGCCCCTTAGGGCGTATGAGCCCCTTAGATGGGCGATAATTTGACTGATGCCATTTAGGGCTAATAATCCCCTCAGATGGGCGATGATGTGTCTGACGCCCCTTAGGGCTAATGAGCCCCTTGGATGGGCGATTATGTGTCTAACACCCTTAGGGGCAATTGAGCCACTTGGATGGGCGATAATGTGTCTGACGCACCTTAGGGCTAATGAGCCCCATTGATGGGCGATGATATGTCTGATACCCTTAGGGCAAATGAGCCCCTTAGATGGGCGATGATGTGTCTAGAGCCTCTGAGTGCTAATGAGCCCCTTGGATGGGTGATGATGTGTCTTACACCCCTCAAGGCAAATAAGCCCCTTAGATGGTCGATGATGTGTCTAACGCCCCTGAGGTCTAATGGGCCCCAATGATTGGCAATTATGTGTCTGTCACCCCTAAGGGCTAATGAGCCCCTTGGATGGGCGATGATGTGTCTCACGCCCCTTAGGGCTAATGAGCCTCTTTGATGGGCGATGATGTGTCAGATGCACCGTAAGGCTAATGAGCCCCTTAGATGGAAGATCATGTGTCTAACGCCCCTTAGGGGTAATGAACCCCTTGGATGGGCGATGATGTGTGTCACACCCCTCAGGGCTAATGAGCCTCTTGGATAGGGAATGATTTGTCTAACGCCCCTTAGGGCTAATGAGCCCCTTAGATGGGTGATGATGTGTCTGATGCCTCATAAGGCTAATGAGCCCCCTAGGTGGGCGATGATGTGTCTAAAGCCCCGTTGGGCTAATGAGCCCCTTAGATGGGCGATGATGTGACTGATGCCCCTTAGGGCTAATGAGCCCCTTTGTTAAGCAATGATGTGTCTAACGCCCCTTTGGGCTAATAAGCCCCTTGGATGGGCGATGATTTGTCTGATGCTCCTTCGGGCTAATGAGCCCTTTAGTGGGCGGATGATGTTTCTAACGATCCTTAGAGCTAATGAGCCCCTTTGATGGGCGATGATGTGACTGATGCCTTTTAGGGCTAATGAGCCACTTAGATGGGCGATTATGTGTGTGAGGCCTATTTAAGCTAAAGAGCCCCTTGGATGGGCGATGATTTGTCTAACGCCCTTTCGGGCTAATGAGCCCTTTAGATGGGCGATGATGTGTCAAACGCTCCTTAGTGCTAATGAGCCCCTTGGATGGGCTATGATGTGACTGATGCCCCTTAGGCCTAATGAGCCCCTTAGATGGGCGATGATGTGTCTTACGTCCTTTAGGGCTAATGAGCCCCTTAAATGGGAGATTATGTTTTAAACGCCCCTTAGGTCATTTGAGCCCCTAGGTTGGGCGATGATGTGTCTAACGCCCCTTTAAGCTAATGAGCCCCTTGGATGGGCGATGATTTGTCTGACGCCCCTTCGGGCTAATAAGCCCTTTAGATGGGCGATGATTTGTCTAACGCTCCTTAGGGATAATGAGCCCCTTGGATGAGCGATGATGTGAATGATGTCCCTTAGGGCTAATGAGCCCCTTAGATGGGTAATGATTTGTATAATGCCCCTTAGGGCTAATGAGCCCCTTGGATGGGCGATGATGTGTTTGACGCCTCTTAGGGCTAATGACCGCCTTTGATGGGCGATGATGTGTTTCTCGCCCCTTAGTGCTAATCAGCACCTTGGATTGTGTAGGGAATAGTTTCAAGATTTACAAATCCCCCTAGCTTGAACCCCACTGTGATCATACACTAAAGTACAGTGGCGTTTAAAAGGGAAGAAGATAGAGCAAAAGAGTCGCTAACAAGTTTTTAAGGAACTTGTAAACCGTTCACAAGGTGAAGGTTACACCCCTTAACGATCCAAGAGATCGTCAACTCCATAAGGTCATGAACCAAAATAGGGTTTGGGGATGATGGTACAAATCCAACCTAAAAGAAATTGAACCTGCCCTAATAATAGGCCTCTACTTTATTCTGATCGTATTCATGTGCGTTTTCTGACTAACATGCAATCAATAGGATTATTCCTAAACCTGTTTAATCTATGTTGGTTGAATTTAATGCACAAATAAACTATTATTGGCGATCACTTGAATTATAATCACAATTAACCTAACAAGATTATTAATTATCTTATTAAGCGTGGTTGCAAGTACAAATTCCCTTTAAACATGCATAAGAGGTGATCAAGCAATAACAATATAAAATATGATACATATCAAGCAACATAAATAAATAATCAACATCATTAATAATAATAATAATATCAATCATAATCATGTTAAAGCGTAGCAAGATCCTAGGCATGATACTAACAAGATTAATAACAAACCCTAGCATGTCACTAAGCAATAAAAATCAAATCTTTAACCCTAACATGATACTAACAATCATAAATATTAGGAAGAACATAGGAAGCATCATAACAATCATATTTAATATTAAAAATACCCTAGACATGATACTAGGAATATCATAATAACAATAATGTAAACATGATTTTAAAATCATAATATCAATAAATAAATTAAAGTACTTACTTAGATGCCTCGTACCTCTTTCTAATTACAAAATACACACGTTAGTAACTTTAAGGAAAATAATAATCAAAGCAATTAAATTAAATAATTGAAAGAGAGATTTGGGATCGAACCCTCAGAGATTAAAACCTTTCACGTCTAGGGCGAAGGCAACTTCGAATATGGCTAGGTGTATCAAGATCTTGTGAATGCGGAATTTTATATTAAAAATCAAGAAAGAATTAAAGAAAAGAGTGCTAATGAATGAATATTATTGAAAGTTGATGAATGAATGAATGAATGATTGTAGGTGAATGAATTGCGAATGAGATGAATTAGAGAATAAAGAGAGGTTATGAATAAAGAAGAGAATCGATGATTCTTGGTGAATAGTGAGAATTGATGAATAAAAACGGAGTTTTTAATACGATATTTATAGAGAAAATCATCCAAAAAAGATAATTTAACAAAACAGAGTCTGAAGATCGAAAATCAACATTGGCGCCTGCCCTGGCTAGTTGGCGCCAGGACCAGTGGCTAGCGCCAGGCGCCAATCCTAGTTCCAGGAGCCAAGGCCTGGGGTTGGACGCCAAACTGATTTTCCACGTGTTTTTGAAAATCTGATAAATTTCCTGTACAGGAAGATAAAATAATATAATTCCAATCGAAAAATGCTATTTGATCTTGATTAAAACTCTGAAGAGTCCTAATTGAATTAGGAATGAAAAGAACCTTCTAGAATGTTCTAGAAGACTAAAACCACTCCTAATTTCATTAGGAATGATAAATTATATTAGGCCCTCCCCTAGATCATTAGGCCGTACTTAAAGCTCAAATCGGGCCCAGTTTAGTAAATTGGCCATAACTTCCTCAATATTCATCGGAATTAGGCTTATAATATATCGTTGGAAAGGTCTTTGCAAGCCCCATCCAATTACACCACTATCGGACCCATATCATGGACCAACCAAACTGGATTGGCTGTTTTTTTAAAATAAAATTTTCAAAAACAAGTAGAAGAGAAAAGAAATAAAACTTTCCACAACACTAGACCTTTCCACACATCGTTTCATTCGATTATGATTCGACGTGAAAGGCACTCATCACCGGGTTTGGTTTTGAGGAGACACAAATAGGTGTCTACAGAAGCCCCCACTTAGACTGAGTTTGGAGAAACGCAAGTTTTGAAAACGAAAGCCAAAGTATCGATAGGGACAGCGAATGATTCAGAACGTTATGCGATCCTAAATCAATCTTGTAACGCCGATACCTACAAACTAGCGTTAGTTAAACAGATAAAAGAGTTAAGAAACGCGTATCTTGCACCGTCGAGCACACGTCTCTGAAAGTAACCGATTTGCTTTGATGAATTCCTGCAAGCTAGAGAATGTCATCCCGCTTGAAAACCGCTACACCTTATAACTGCTTCCAAATTAGAAGATTGCTTCGCCCGAAACTATCCTCCCCGCAATAATAATATTCCACATCCTAGGGAATACCATCGAAGATTATTTCTCTCGAAACAATCCTCATCCGCATTAATAATATTCCGCGTCCAAGGGAATACTATCGAAGATTGCTTCTCTTGAAACAATCCTCAGTTGTTTGTGACAACTTTCCATAATCCAGGGAACGCCACCTTCTTGTTTCGATGTTTACTCGTCTCTGAACAATGAGCTTCTTTTTTATATGATCTTCTGAATGATGTGTCCACGCGTCTCTGAACTAAAGAGCTTGAAAATAAGGAATGTCCACGCGTCTCTGAACAATAGAGCTTGAAAAGGATTGTCCACGCGTCTCTGAACAAAAGAGCTTGATTGATATGCCCACGTGTCTCTGGAGCAATAGAGCTTGAAAAGGATTGTCCACGCGTCTCTGAACAAAGGAGCTTCAATGAAATGCCCACGAGTCTCTGGAGCAAAAGAGCGTGATGGAAATGTTCACGCGTCTCTGAACAAAAGAGCTTTGAAAGGAAATGTCCATGCGTCTCTGAACAATAGAGCTTCGGTGCTTGAAGGTTTGTTGCGATAATGTTCTGAAGAAAAAATTTCCGAAGACCAACGTTTGTCGATCTCTAAAGCTCGCCTGAACTTTGCTTTCGCTAAAACCAGTATGTCGGTGTCTCCGTGATTAGGCGCTTTAAGCTGAGTGAGACGATCTTTCATCAGGTCGATCATATATTGCAATTGTAATCAAACTTACTACTTAATCATGTCAAATTGCTTATAGGAGCTAACTGGCGTACCAAGGAACCCAAAATTGCTGTATGAAGTCGAAATCACCTTTTTGAGAGGCTTCGATCTCTGTTGTTGTTGAGATATTTCTGGCGCCAGGCGCTGGAGTAGGGTCTTCCCTGTTCTGCTGCACCTGTATTTTTTTTGACTATAGAACTTTGCCAATTTCTTTAATTATCTTAGGGTTGACCTAAGGCTTAGCGTTGCTTTACTCATCGACTTGACACGACTCAAGGTATACACTTGACTCAATATGTTTGACTGACTCGAGGTTGACTCGACTCAAAGTGAAATGACACATGTGTTAGACTCAAATCAAAGTGATATTACATGACATGACTCAGTGTGTACATGACTTGTGTGCATTATAATGTGATCGTGCGACTCGAAAAATGCAAAAAAGCAAAAGTTTTCTGTCAATTTTGTGGAGGGTACCGACTTTCTCCCGAAAAAGAAAGACGCGAAAAAGAAAATCAAAAGTTTGAAGATGCATGTTGAATGAGCTTAGTCAAATGTTGTTTGATACTATCTCTCAAGGTTCAAGGATTAATCTATCCTAGGCTATCTCAACTGTTGACTCAATGATGAAAGCATTTGGGTAACTTAGGCACGGAGGCTAAGCACTTCATACTTTGTGACGCAATGACAATTATGAGTGATGATGATATGACAAGGCATGCTTCAGCAGTGTACTAAGATTTCATGACAAAGGGTTCCTAAGGGAACTATATTTGTTCATATCTCTGTGCAGTGTGTGATAGTGACACTAAAGCTAGGCCACAAGAGCTAAGTGTGTGAAAAGATATTATTTGTTAAAAGAGTCAAATGGCGGTGACTCTTAAGCTAGGTAAGTGTTGATGTTTAAAGGTTTTGATGATGAGGAACTTAAGTTACAGCAAACTCATCTCATAAAGACTTTTCAAGTGTTTGTGCAGCCTAGGTGAAATTAATCTTGGAGATGGAAGAAGTAACTAAAGCTGAGAAGACTTGAAGGAGTTCTTTATTAAGAAAGTTATTTAATATAAAAGAAGAGTTCCCTAAACAGAACTGAGTTCCCTAACAGAAACGTTCCTTCACAGGAACTTGAAGATTGCTGACTAAGATCTTTGGAGGAACTTAGTAAGCGTGGAGTCCAAGTAAACCTACCATAACAAGAGTACAGCGCAGCAATGTTTTAGTTAAGATTTTATCTTCTAGATTCATTGTTAAATATGTTAAGTAGGATATGCATGAAACTTATTAGAAGCGTGACAATTAGCTTGGCAAATAAATTAAAATCGGAAAAGATAAAAGATAGAAATCGGAAAAAGATTTTCTTTAAATATTTATCTTTTAAAATCAGTTTGTTAAAAAGATATTATGCTTTTTAATTCAATATATCTATCTTATTTTCTGAAAAGATTTTCTTCAAAGGATTTAATTAAAAAACCATGTTTTAAGATAAGTTAAGTTTTACTTATTTATCTTTATGTAAACCTACTGTTTATACAGGTAATACTCGTATAAATAGTAGAGAATAACATGAGCCTAGGTTTTTGTGAGTTTTATGCGTGAAAAATTTACAGAGCTATAGTCGTGTAAGTTTGCCAAGCTTATTATACTGTCATATTAGTTTCGGGTTTCATGCATAGCTTGCCTATCATATACTAGGTGTTAATTCTTGTATTTGGTTTCGGGTTTATTAGGGTGAGAGTATTTTTATCATTGCATACAGAGAGAGCTTCTAGTGAGAAGGGGGAAGATCTGTACTTAGGGAGTACGAGTGAGTTTGAGTGTGGGACTCAAACTGGGTAGAACAAGGTGTTGTTCTATAATAAGTTCATTCTGGAACTTGAGAGTAGAGGCTGAATTATAATAGGTTGTAACTTGGTGTTTGCCTTATTATAGTGGAATTATTTGTGTTTGAAATCCCTAAGGTAGGGTCGAGGTTTTACTTCTAGTTGGGCACTAGAAGGTTTCCTCGTAAAATTATTATTTAGGAACTCAACTACAATTCACCCCCCCTCTTGTAGTGTTCATCTCAATTAACAATTGGTATCAGAGCACGGTTCTCACGTGCAAGCAGATAATTTTGTTGAGTAAGTTCCTGCAGAGATGAATTACAAGGAGAAACTTGAAGAAGGGTACTCTACCCAACATCCACCTATGTTCAACGGTAAGTTTTATGCCTACTGGAAGAACAGGATGGAGATATTCATCAAGGCCGAAAATTACCAGGTTTGGCGTGTAATTGAAACTGGTGATTTTGAAATAACTCAAACCAATGACAAGCATGACGTAGTTTCTAAGTCTATTTCTGATTATGATAAAGAAGATTATCAGAAACTTGAAATGAACGCTTTAGCTATAAAGTATCTGCACTGTGGACTTGGACCCCATGAACATAATCGTATCATGGGATGCAAGTCTGCTAAACAGATTTGGGATTTGTTACAGGTAACTCATGAAGGTACTAACGAGGTAAAATGTTCTAAAATAGATTTATTGATGTCTAGGTATGAAAGGTTTGAAATGCAACCCAAAGAAACCATAGAAGAGATGTTTAATAGATTCAATGATATTATTAATGAACTGAACTCCCTTGGAAGGCAAATTCCTATTGATGAACAGGCAAGGAAGATCTTAAGAAGCTTACCACAAGATGAATGCTGGAGATCCAAGGTTACTGCCATGTAGGAAGCTAAGGACTTTACTAAGTTCAATATGGAACAACTAGCTGGATCATTGATGACTCATGAACTTCATCTGAGTTCCAACACTGAAAGTTCCAGAAATAAAGGTTTGGCACTCAAGGCTGAAGACTTTGAAGGATCAGATGTTGATGAAGAAGAGATGGCTATGCTAGTGAGGAAATTTAAGAAGATAATTAACAATAGGAAGTTTGACAAGAACAAGAAGTATACAAGTTCTAGAAACACAACGTGTTTCAAGTGTGGATAAAAGGATCATTTTATCAAAGATTGTCCTGTTCAGGATGGAGAGAAAGGAAAGACTAAAGGCAAGGAGCAATCCAAGGAGTCAAGAGTCTACAAGCCTTACTTCACCAAGGACAACATTAAGAAAGCCAAGCTTGCTGCTTGGGGATATACAGATTCAGAAGAAGAAGAGGAGGACCAACCATCAGAAGAAACTGCTCATTTATGTCTAAGATGAAGCTGCCAAGCTAAAGGAGCTTGAGTCTAAGGTATGGTTCTCTTATAATCAATTAAAACATCTGTCTAAAGAGAATCTAATAGATACTGTTTTGGAAATTCAAGAAGATCTAAAAGAATTGCATAGATCCAATTATCTAAGTGATAAAGCTTTGATAACTTACAAAGAGAACAGTGAATGGGTTGATAACATGGAGTTTGACATTCAATACAGGTTCTTCAGTCTGTTTGATGACAATAAAATTCTAAAAGAGACTCTAGAGAACTTAAAACAAGATAACATACTCTTGAATGTGGAATTGTCTTTGTTAAAACTGAGTGTTGATACTCCTAACTCTGTAGTTCCTCCACCGACTGATTATCCGAATCTTGAAAAATTGAAACATGATTTGGAAGAGTTAAAAATGGATAAGGCACGTCTTGAGGGGGAACTTGAGAGGGATAGGAAAGGTAAACAACCAATAGAGTATAGAGTTCCTGATTGGATCACTAAGGCTCAAACTAAGAATACTGAAGGTTTAGGTTTTAAAAAGAAGTTCAAGAAAGAAAAGAAGTATGTCAACTTGCCCAGTAGCATTGTTTGTTATTTCTGTGGCAATACAGGGCATAAGCAAGCTAAGTGCCCTAAGAAAGAACAAAGCACTCAGAAGAATATCAAACATGTAAAACAAATCTGGGTAAAGAAAACTGAATTAACTCATGTTACACAGGAACCCAAGGAAACCTGGGTTCCTGACTCTAACGTTTAAATTCTTCTTGCAGGTTCAAGTGAGGGGGAACAACACTTGGTACCTCGACAGTGGTTGTTCTAAGCACATGACTGGAGATAAAACTAGATTTCTCTCACTGGATGCCTACTATGGTGGAACTGTGACCTTTGGTGATAATGTGAAAGGTGATATAATTGCTATTGGCAAGATAGGAAGGTCACGTTCCCATGCTATTGATAATGTATTTTTGGTCAAGGGCCTCAAGCACAATTTGTTAAGTATTTCACAGTTTTGTGACAAAGGTAACTATGTTAGCTTTACTTCAAACAAGTGTAGAATCATCCACAATGACACTGGGAACATTATTTTAGAAGGAACTCGAAAAGGGAACACATATGTTGTGGATCTTAACGAGGTTCCTAATAGTAGTTTAACATGTTTTAGTGTTATTGAAGATGATCCTTGATTTGGGTATTTTATACCCGGCCAAGTGGCCCAATCAGAAAGTGCCATGTGTCCTCCATATAGGTGCCATTTGGACCTATGGAATGATGACACGTGGAGGGAGGACTCTTCTCCGTCCTACATGGACTGAAGGTCCAGCAGGGACCATTTAGGTGGCGACACGTGTCACACAAAAAGTGCTTCAAAATCCATTGGGCACAGTGACACGTGTCACTCAGGCATTGGCCCTGGGATGGCGGCCTTCTAAGGCCCAAATCCCGAGGCACCGCAAAACGGCGTGACCTAACTCCTAGGTCACCAGATCCTAGGAAGGCACACTTTTCAAAAGGACTCTATAAATAGGGACATTATGTCATTTATGACGACAAGAACAACAGAAAAGAGAGAGAATTTTTTACACGCAATACAAGACAATACGTCACTTACCACAGAGCTGTCGTTTTCAAAGAACACACAACACTTTACCTGAGCTTGGAATCCAAGCAGATAACTTTACTTCCGCACGTTTTATTTCCGAACATTTACTAACTTAATCTTCGGAGGCGGATCACCGACCATCCGGCGGTCCGTTTGCTTTGCAGGTACAGGCATCCTCAGTTGAATCCAGTTTCAGTGTTGTAACTCTCCCGAGGGACAAAAACCCCCGAAACATTTGGCGCCGTCTGTGGGGAGAGTACCTCTGAAACGGCTTCACAAGAGCTTGTACCAAATCCGGATGCCATTCGGCCAAAGAAGCCCTCGGGGCGGCCGTTTGATCCTTCCCAGGCGGCAGGATCAACTCCCGTCACTCGGGATGAGCTAATGTCACTTCTGAGCAGCCTCAGGGGTGAAATCAAGCAGCTCGCCTCAAAGAAGTCGCCTACTCCTAGAAAGGAACAGTCGGCCAAGAAGCCTGCCCAAGCTGGCAAACAGAAGTCGGTCAGGGACCGTCAGCCGACTCCTCATCCTGCTCCTAAGGAGAAGGCCAGGCCCCGATTTAACCTTAATCGGCTCCGTTTCCCAGAAATGGGCGCAAGAAAACCCATCCGGCACATACAGCCGGTTGGTAGCAAGAAAACGTTCTCTGAGGCTCGACAATACATTGAGGAGAGGAGAACCCAGCAATCAGAGTCGGCTTCAACGTCGACTTATCATGATAGCTTTCGGAATACCTCTGTGAGGTGTTCCCAGTATGTACATGAGACCCCAGCAAGCAGCCAAAGGGTTAACTCTGGGCCGCATGTAATTCAGTTCACCCAGTACATGGCACAGCCATTGTACCAGGCGCCAGTTGTACCTTACATGCAACCTACCCTCTATGGAGGACAGGCGGCATACGGCTATCAGCCGATGGACTGGCAGCTTAGGCTGCAACACCTTGGAGATCAACCCTCTGCTTTCTCCAGGGAAATAACTAAAGCCGTACAGCCGGCTAAAGTTAAAAACGTATGACGGGACCTCCAACCCAGAAGACCACCTGATAGCATACACCCACCTCATGTATTTACAGGGGTTGGATGATGCCGCATGGTGTCGTTGCTTTCCAGCCACCCTGAAGGGCATAGCCTAGCAGTGGTTTGGCAACCTGCCGGCTGGCTGCATAAATAGCTTCAAGACGCTTGCGTTCTTGTTTGCATCAAACTTCTCTATGAACATCCCTGCCAAAAAGACAAGTCTTGACTTGGGCAATGTACAGCAGGGAGATAGAGAAGGTTTGCGATCCTACGTCAGGCGGTTCAATCTGGTCCGAATCTAGATTCATGGGCTGTTTGATGAGGTCGCCTTCACAGACTTCTTTAAGGGTCTGAAGGACGGGTCTACTTTTAAGTACGAACTCGTCCGCAAACAAATCTTTACCCTGCAAGGAGCCTTGCGAGAGGCGGAAGCCTACATACAGGCTACCGAACTCGGCTCCTCCAATAAGCAGTCGCACCATAAGAAGTCTGACCGACAGAAAGAGAGTTGGCCTACTCAGCCAGCTCCTAAGCCAGAAGAGAGCAAAAAGAAAAAGCAAGTCTGGGCCATTGATAACTCTGATCAACCGGCCCAGAAGAAGAAAAAAGAGTGGAAGTCGTACGTTACAAAGTACGAATTCCACAAGGACTGCTGCTCCATCCTTTTGGAAATTAAGGATCGGCTAACTCTTGAAAAGCCGACTGCTATGAAAGGTTCCGCTGAAAATCGGAACAAGAACAAGCATTGCCATTTCCATGAGGATGTTGGCCATGACACGAACGACTGCTTTAGTCTCAAGCGGAGCTCGACCGTCTGGCCGACAAAGGACAGCTGAAGTCCTATGTGAAGTCCAAAGTGACTTCAAAAGCAAATCAGGGGCAGTCCAAGAAAAAGACTCCCCAGCCTGCTTTGAGTGCCGAAACTGATGAAGAACCGGTGTATACCATAGCAGGCGGATTTGCTGGTGGTGGCCCGACCATTCGGGGTACCAAGGACCATCTGAGGAAGATGGTTAATTCTGTTGAGGAGGGGGATACAGCTAGCACATCCACCTTCCCTAAAGTTGTCATCACCGAACAAGATAGAGGCAAAGTCCGTCGGCCGCATGATGACCCTGTTGTCATTGAGTGTAAAGTCGCCAACCAGCTGGTTGGCCGAATTCTGATTGACACAGGAAGTTCCTCTGACCTCATCAGCCTCAAATGCTTGTCCAATCTCAAGTACAAACCGGATAGCATGATGGAGGTCACCCACACCTTAGTTGGGTTTGGGGGAGGACTTGTGCACCCAGTCGGACGAATCGACCTACTTGTCCGCCTGGGAAGCAGGGGAGACGGTCGGCACATGACCATCCGTTTCCTTGTGGTTGAAGAGCTCACGGCTTACAACCTCATCTTTGGCCGACCCACTCTTAATGAGTGTAAGGCCGTCATCATCCTTGCTCTCATGCTACTCAAGTATGAGAAGGATGATGGAACAGTTGGTTCCCTTAATGGGGACTAAAAGACGGCTCGAGAGTGTTATCTCTCGGACGTCAAGCCTGCGGCCGCAGCATCCGGCCGGGGCAAGCAAATGATTGACCTCGACAATGTCGAGGAAGAACAGTCGGCTCCACCAGCCGGAAAGAAAAGAAAGACTGATCAGCTGGTGGTGGTAAAAAAAGAAAAGCAATAGCAATCACTGACCGGGGAAAGGTCGGATGATCTTCGTCCCCAGCCTACTGGAGAGCACATTGATATCCCTCTGGATGATAGCCGTCCAGAGCGGACTGTTAAGGTGGGGACGATTGCCTTTACAAAGTTGGGTGAAAACCTTCACCAGCTGCTCAAGGAATTCAAAGACATATTTGCCTTTGAAGTGGAAGAGATGCCAGGCATCATCCCGGATCTCGCTGTCCACAAACTTGCCGTGGATCCTAAAAAGAAGCCCATCCGGCAAAAGAAAAGAAACCACGGCGAAGAAAGAAGTCAGGTGGCAGCTGCCGAAGTAAAAAAGCTGTTAGATGCCAAGTTCATTCCGCCGTGCAACTTCCCTGAGTGGCTAGCTAACGTTGTGTTAGTAAAAAAGCCGAATGGAACTTGGCGGATGTGTGTTGATTACACAAACCTCAACAAGGCATGTCCAAAGGATAGCTATCCACTGCCTAAGATCGACAGTCTGGTCGACTCAACAGCGGGACATGCCCTGATGAGTTTCATGGACGCCTATTCAGGTTTCCATCAGATCCCCCTGTGGAAAAAAGATCAAGAAAAGACGGCATTCATCACTGATCAGGGGTTGTTCTGTTATACAGTGATGTCGTTTGGTTTGAAGAATGCGCTTGCTACCTTCCAACAAATGATTAATACGGTCTTCATTAATCAAATCGGAAGGAATGTAGAGGCGTACATTGATGATATGATAGTCAAATCCAAACAGCATGCGGATCACCTTGCTGATCTCCGAGAAACATTCACCACACTCAGGCGGCACAAGGTCATGCTTAACCCAAAAAAGTGTGTCTTTGGTGTTGAGTCTGGGAAGTTCCTTGGATTTTTGATTGACCAAAGAGGAATAGAGGCCAACCCTGAGAAAATACAGGCGGTAATCGACATGCAGTCGCCCCGTACTGTGAAGGAAGTGCAAAAACTAACAGGTTGTTTGGCGGCCCTGGGGAGATTCCTCAGCCGTTCAGGCGACAAGTGTCTCTACTTTTTCCAGGCAATCAAAAAGAAGACAAACTTTGAATGGGGGGATGATGCAGAGGCAGCCTTTCAAAGGCTAAAAACTCATCTACACTCTTTGCCGAGGCTTGTCAGCCCTTTGCCTAAAGAGAAGCTCTTCATGAACTTAGCCGTCTCTGATCATGCCCTCAGTGCTGTCCTCTTAGCTGAAAGAGACGGCATCCAGCTCCCGGTGTATTTCATAAGCCATGTTTTGAGAAATGCGGAGCTTCGGTACCCCATGGTTGAGAAATTCGGCCTTGCCCTTTACATGGCCATCAAGAAGCTTAAACCTTACTTCTTGGCGCATGCGGTAGAGGTCTATACTGACCAACCGATCAAACGACCACTCACAACCTTGGAGTCTTCTGGACGAATGCTCAAATGAGCAATTGAAATACAAGGATTAGAAATTACTTATGAATCAAGGAAGGCAATAAAGGGACAAGCATTCGCTGACTTTATTGTCGAAATGACAAGGCCGGTTGTTCCGAACAATACGGACCAGGTCTGGAAAGTGTATGTGGATGGGAGCTCCACTGTGAACGGCTGTGGTGCGGGGTTTATCTGTCAATCTCCTGAAGGAGATATGAACGAATACGCACTGCGGTTCAAGTTTCAAGTCTCTAATAATGAGGCCGAGTATGAGGCCCTACTGGCCGGCATCCGGTATTGCAAGACGGCAGGGGCGAAGAAGATATCCGCCTGCTCTGATTCTCAACTGGTCGTACTCCAGGTTAATGGAACGTACGAGGCCACTCATCCGGCCATGATAAAATACTTGCAGGCGGTCAAGAGTGAAGTTGGGTCACTTGAAGAATTTCATCTAACTCAGGTGCCCAGGTCTTCAAACAATCAGGCGGATGCTCTGTCCAAGTTGGCATCATCCGCCTCCTGTGAAACGCCTCGGTCAGTCTTCTGGGAGGTCATGGAAAAAAGAAGTATATTTGAGGAAGACCTCATTGGAATTCTTGACCGAAGCTCAACTTGGATGGACAGCATCCGGACCTATCTTGCAGACGGCACGCTCCCTGACTCACCACGGGAGGCGGCTGTTCTAAAAAAACGAGCAGCTAACTTCGAGTTGCGGCAAGGAGAGCTCTTCAGGGCTGGCTTCTTGAAACCCCTGTTGAAGTGTGTTACCCCTGAAAAGGGGAAGGAAGTTCTCGAAGAGTTGCATTCGGGATTCTGCGCCTCTCCATATAGGCGGCAGATCCCTCGCGGCCAAGGCCAGGCGGCTTTACTTTTGGCCAACTCTGGAGTCGGATGCCATGGAAATGGTGAAAAAATGTGACAAGTGCCAAAAATTTGGCAAGCTCATCCATCGTCCGGTTACAGACCTGACGGCCATCCACAACCCAATACCCTTTGCCAAATGGGGCATGGACATTCTGGGGCCATATACAACTGCACCAGCGGCAAGCGCTATATATTGGTGGCTGTGGATTACTTTACCAAGTGGGTAGAGGCTGAGGCAGTCAAAAACATCAAGACTAAAGACGTCATTTCCTTTGTTTGGAGGAACATAATCACTCGTTTCGGGGTGCCCATGTCTATGGTTTTTGACAATGGTCCTCAATTTGAGACGCCTCAACTCAAGACTTGGCTGGGAGACCAGGGGGTCTCAAGCTTCTTCGCATCAGTCGGCCGGCCGCAAGCAAACGGCCAGGTCGAAGCCTTCAACAAGTTAATCTCAGACGGGATTAAAAAGAAGATTAAGCGGGCTGGTGGCCTTTGGGCGGATGAATTACCACACGTCCTTTGGTCCATCAGAACGACTGCTAAAGGGGCAATGGGAGAAACCCCATTCCTAATGGTGTATGGTGCAGAAGTTGTTCTGCCCATTGAGCACTATGACCCGACCCTTCGAATCATGTTGTATGATGAAGAAGCAAATTGGGCGGCCATGCTTCTAGCATTGGACTCACTTCCAGAGCGCAGGGGCAATGCTGCCTTGCGTCATGAGATATACCGTCTGAGAATGACTCGGGCTTACAACAAAAGAGTACACAAGCGTCCTCTCAAAGTTGGGGACTTTGTGCTACGGAAAATGGAGGCAGTCGGTAGGGCGAATGAACAGGGAAAGCTAACCCCAAATTGGGAAGGCCCCTACCGAATTTATGAGGAGGTAAGAGACGGCACCTACCGCCTGGAAGAACCAGACGGCAGGCAGCTGCCCAGAACTTGGAATGTAGACAACTTGAAAAAGTACTACTTCTAAGTACGAATGAAAAGACCTTAATTTTGTAAATCTCACGTATTGTTAATGAGAATATGCCTTCATTTCCCAACTTATCTTTTTATTTAAGTGTCGCCTGTACCAAATACAGATGGCCAATATGTTTGGAAAGCGTCTGTTCCAACAACAGACGTCCCAATCCCTCTGAAGGAGCCGATTGTTTTAGAACAGTCGTTCCTACGAAATTCATCAAGTTTACACCAACACTTGACGAATCATTAAAGAGGCCTAAGGCAAGATAAAATCATGTTGAGGCCCATGGCCGGATATTAATAAACAAAAAGAGACCGAATGGTCACAGTCTGCTCCAACATGAGTATGACCGTCTGCTCCAACATGAGTCAGATAACCGGCGACGTCCATTTGGGCGAATTTGTCGAGAAGAAGCATCTCCCATTTGGGTGGCACATTGCTCTACGATTATATCAAGCGGCCCTAATGAATGCTAAGGCAGCATTCGCAGTCGTTTGTTTTAATCGAAAGTGAAATCTAAAAGACCTGAATTTTCTATCTAGCGCAGTTCAGAAATGGTCACTGTTTCATAAGTAGAGGCTAAGCGAGGCATAAAGCCGGATGCGCCTGTTATTGCTCAGGGGCAAAACAGGCGGAATATTTGATTAATATACGAGTTAAGTTAACTAAACACTTATTGAGGCTATTGGTCGGATGACGCCTGATCCTTGCCTATGGGGCAAGACAGGCGGACAATTATTTTTTAAGGAAATTGGTTAAGTTACAAACTTAGCATTTTATCTCAAAGAGGCCTATGGCCGGAGGCGCTTGTTTTTGCCTATGGGGCGGAACAGGCGGAGGTTTACCCTTAGCAAATTAGCTAAGTTGGAAATTTGAGTTAGTTCGAGCCAATGGCCGAATGAACACTTTATGTTTGCCAATTCTAGATGGACGTCTGCCGCGTGGTTTGGGGCAATCACCATAGTGATTGATTGACTTAGAAACCATGCATACTCTTCTAAGTATCAAAAATTTCTAAGCAATCAATCCAATAAACCGAAACCGCTCGACATCCGTCCAGGGGCAAGAACATTCGCATGATATACAGGTTATTATACTTAGCCAAAAACATGCAATGAAAAATTCAAAATGCAAAGGACAACTATATGGATAACTTCAGCCAAATGGCCGAATGATTCAAATTAAAAAGACCAATCATCACCTGTCGATTGGTTAAGATTGTTATTTGGCAAAGCCAGAAAGATTGTCAAATTACCCGATCCCTTGGTCGGTAAAGATACAAATACTCGGCACACAGGCCGGAAAAGAAAAGTACATGGCCATTCGGCCGCAGAAAAGCATAAAAGCTTAAGTGATCAGGGGAGAGCCTCTTCAGTGGCAGCCGGCTTTTGGTCCTTCGGCTGCTCTTCCTCCTTTTTCTCTGGCTCCTCCGCCTGATCCTCCTCCTCGCCGCCCGAGGACGACTCCCCAGAAGAGTCGAACCCAGAACTTTCCTCGGCCTCAGCATTCTCAACCTCTTCAATAAGGCGAGCGTCGAATGCTTTGCTGGCTTCGTCAAATTTGGATTTCCAAATCTGATAGTCCGAGTCCGGCTGTACAGCCGCCCAAGTGTCCCACATGATGGCTTCATAATCGCTCATCATTTGCTTAACAAGAGCCTCTCTCTCTTGATCAGCCATGGACTCAAACTTGGACTTCAGCTGATGCTCCTGGTTGCTGAGGCGATGCTCCAAGCGACCTACCTTCTGCTTGGCTCTCTCGACCTCTTCTTTGGCATCTTGAAGAGGCTCGAGCTTCTCCTTAAGAGTTGTAATCTCTTTCTTAAGGGAAGTGATGCGCAGGCGGGCCGAGTCCAGGTCCTTCTTCACTTGCATATTGGCTTCCGCCTGCGAATACATCATATGAAGCGTCAGATACTCATTCTGAGCAATATCAAATTGAGCTCGATCCAAGGCGGACTCGGCCCGAGCTTTGGCGACTGTTACCTCTTTGGATTTCTCCTTGAGGGGTTGCCTGAGCCCTTGGACGCGCAGCATGGCCTGCAAAAGAACCGAATAGTTAAAACCAGGCGGAAAAAGAAATAATGTTGAATAAAAAAAAAAAAAATTACTTGACCTAAGACTCATACCTCGCAGAGGTTCCCCAAGATGCCATCCAAGTCAAGGGTGCCGACTCCTCTGACAGACGCCTTGTCGTCAGGATCAACCGCCCTCAGCGTGGACTTGGCCATCTGGACTACAGTCGGCCTCTGCACAGAAACTGAGAAGGAGAGAAAGTTAGAAAAAATAACTCAAGTACATCTAAATGGAAGAACAATAGGGGAGAATGGATTTTACCGTCGTCCTTCTGTTCCTCCTCTCTCCCTAGGCTCCTCTTCTCTCCTGCTGAGCCGATAGCAGTGGTGGGTTGCTTAAAGCCACCCTTTGATGCCCTCTGGGCATCCGGTTTGCTGATCTCCTTTTCAGCATCGAGAGAAGAGGCGTCTAGGCCCTTCTTGGGCTTATGAGCAACGTGCTTCCGACCGCCCTTGCCGGATGCGCTCACATCACCCGCCCTTGTCTTTTGGATTTTAGGGTCGGATGGTTTTGAAGGAGATTTGGAAGGCGCACCCTACATCAACACAAGATAAACGCAAGTTAGAAATCATTCGGGCAAATTTAATATTGGTCAGAAATGAAAGTATAACAATTTTCTACCTTGGAGGTGCCGCCAGTTTTCTGCTCGTCCACTTTGGTGTGAGTGGTTACTTCTGCCCTGTTTAAAACATTCGACCTGTATCGAGCAGCAGATACAGCCGGCTTCCTTATGGCCGAGAGCTTTTCCATTGCTTTGTCTGCAAAAATGAACAAGTGATTAACATCATTAAACAAGTACTGAAAAGCAAAAGTAAATTGCATATAAAACAAACGGCCGACTACCTCTCGGCATCTCAGAACTTAGCCCACAGGCGGCTAAGAATGTCCCTTCTTCAAACCACTTGTACAAAGGGAGATAGCATTGAGGGGTGACCTCCTTGTCCCCCTCATCATTCGTCCACACAGACACGGTAAACAACCCCGCGTCCATGATCTCCTCCTTTGCCCGCTTGGGAATTGGCGGCAATGCGCTCCTGCCTGCTAGGAGAGGTGGATCCTTATTCCACCTGTTATACTTTTGGTTCAGGCGGCTGTCGGCAGACTTGACTATATAAAACTTAGTCCTCTAGTCTTTCCACTTGTTCTCTTTGCCAACAGCCATCATGTACCCCTTGCAAGTGGTCAAGGTGTACCAGCCTAAACCGCCCCTAGCAGGCGCCCTGCTCAAATAGTGCATGTGGGCGAACGCTTCAAAGCTCGCCTCCACCTGCAGCATCTCACAGGCGGCAACGTACCCCAGAATATTGATCCAGGAGTTGGGTAGAAGTTGCCAGATACCCAGTTGGTATCCGTCCAAGATCCTCTCCACGGCCGGATGGAGAGGGAAGCGGAGGCCAGTTTGGAAGGCCGCTTCATAGCAGCCGAATGCTTTGTCTTGATAGCTGGCCAGGCTCGGCCAGGTTATGGTGTCGCCCTCGTTAGGGACCGACAAAGTGTAGCCATAGCCTAGGACGACCTTGCGCCTAAAATTGGCAAGGTCGGATGCCATGGCGCTCCGCCTGCCTGGCGGAACATGCTGATAATAGGGGGCTCTCTCCAAGCGCCTGGAAGCACTCGGCTCGGCCCAGCTTTCCCCCCTATCCACTGCTAGGGACTCTCTGGCAGAATCTATGTTTGATCTAGCCTCCTCTAAAGTTACGGAGGCATTCTCTGTAGAAGATGACGAGGCCGACTCGCCATCAGAGCTCTCATCAGAGCTAGGGGACCGCCGACTGGTGCCAGCGGGGTCCTCCCCTAGACTCTCTTCCGGCGCCTGTCCAGAAGCCCCGGGTTGATATTCTTCATCCGCCTCCCCCAGGATTCCATCACTGGGAGTTCCACTAGATGTGGGCGAATGGTAATAGGTGGGGGTTGGAGGAAAATAGGAAGGGCTGTCAGGATGTTCCGACAACTCACTTTGAGGCACTCTTATTGAGCCGTCTGAATAAACAGTCGACCCGTCCGAATGGTAGAAAACTCCATCGGAGCTACACTGCCTTGCTGTTCTTTTGGTCCTGGCCATAGTGTCCTGCACAGACACGGAAACGGTCAGATTCGGCGAAGTTCGTAAAGCAAGATCTTTGGCCAAGCATTCGACACTGCTAGTTCTAGATTCAGCCGTCCCCGATGACCGGCCGATCACTATCCTACGCCGTGCCGCATGCAATTGGGGAACCATTTTTTCGAAAACAAAGAAAAAATGAAGAATAAAATGAAAATACAGGCGTTACCTTTAGAAGAAGGGAGAAAGACACCTGGTTGACTAAAGAACAGTCGAACTGGTAGCCAAGTGTCGGATGCTTGAAAAACGCTTAGGGAATATTGAGATTCTTTAAGTCAAAAAGTCCAAGATTCTCCAGAGATTCTCCAAGGTGTGAATTCAAGAGGGGGGGTTAAACCTTACTATTTATAGGGGGTAAAACCCTAATTTTTTCCCTCCAGTAAATTTTTGAATCTAACCACTCAGATGCTGACACCTGTCACAGGAGTCACGTGCAATGCACGTGGCCCCTGTGAGGGGCAAATGATTTGGGTATTTAATACCCGGCCAAGTGGCCCAATCAGAAAGTGCCACGTGTCCTCCATATAGGTGCCATTTGGACCTATGGAATGATGATACGTGGAGGGAGGACTCTTCTCCGTCCTACGTGGACTGAAGGTCCAACAGGGACCATTCAGGTGGCGACATGTGTCACACAAAAAGTGCTTCAAAATCCATTAGGCACAGTGACACGTGTCACTCAGGCATTGGCCCTGGGATGGCGGCCTTCTAAGGCCCAAATCCCGAGGCGCCGCAAAACGGCGTGACCTAACTCCTAGGTCACCAGATCCTAGGAAGGCACACTTTTCAAAAGGACCCTATAAATAGGGACATTATGTCATTTATGACGACAAGAACAACTGAAAAGAGAGAGAATTTTTGACACGCAATACGAGACAATACATCACTTACCACAAAGCTGTCGTTTTCAAAGAACACACAACACTTTACCTGAGCTTGGAATCCAAGCAGATAACTTTACTTCCGCACGTTTTATTTCCGAACATTTACTAACTTAATCTTCGGAGGCGGACCACCGACCATCCGGCGGTCCGTTTGCTTTGCAGGTACAGGCATCCTCAGTTGAATCCAGTTTCAGTGTTGTAACTCTCCCGAGGGACAAAAACCCCCGAAACAATCCTCTTTTATGGCACAAAAGATTTGGCCATGCAAGCTTTTCTTTACTGGATAAATTAAGATCTAAGAACTTAGTGGAAGGACTTCCTTGCATTAAGTTCCTGTATGACAAAGTGTGCGAAGCTTGTGCTAAAGGTAAACAGACCCGAATTTCTTTCAAGTCCAAAAAGATTGTAAGTACCAAAAGACCTTTGGAACTCATTCATATGGATCTCTATGGTCAAATGAGAATCCAAAGTAGAAGTGGTAAGAAATATGTAATGGTTATTGTTGATGATTTTTCAAGGTTCACTTGGGTTTTCTTTCTTGTAAGTAAGGATGAAACGTTTGACGAGTTTGTTGCTTTTGTTAAGAAAGAACAGAGAAGAACAGGTAATCAGTTAATACATCTTAGATCTGACCATGGAACAGAATTTGAGAATTCAAAATTTGATGAATTTTGTGCTGAGTATGGTATGGATCACAATTTCTCTGCCCGAAGAACTCCGCAACAAAATGGATTAGTGGAACGCAAGAATAGGAGTCTTAAAGACATGCCAAGAACAATGATGATATCAAGCAGGCTGCCTAGAAATTTCTGGGCTGAGGCAGTGAACACAACATGTTATATACTCAAAAGAGTATCTGTTAGGGCCATCACCAACAAAACTCCTTATGAACTTATGAAAGGGAGAAAACCTAATATTTCTTACTTTAGATCTTTTGGTTGTAAATGTTTTGTTCACAATAATGGTAAAAGGAACTTGGGAAAATTTTATGAACGTAGTGATGAGGCATTTTTCCTAGGATATGCCTCAAATAGTAAAGCTTATAGAGTTTATAATAAAAGAACAATGTGTGTTGAGGAGTCTGTACATATTATATTTGATGAGACTGAAAATTTGGTTGATGTACAGGATTGTGATGATGATTTTGAGATAGGACTTGTGTGTAAGCAAAATCCAGATGATGAACCAGTATCACTGCAGAAGCAGCAAGTTGAAATTACAGAAGTAACAAGTCCTGAAGCAAATGTTGAACCAGAGTTGGAGAATGCATCAAGAACTCTACTTCAAGAACAGATTGAAAATCATAATGAAGGCCAAAATATGGATACTCCTGAAGAAGTTCAACCTGAGTTCCAGAATCAAGTTCCTATAGAAGAACCAGTCAACAATAATGAAGAGAGGATGTATCTAATCAAAGATTTCACTCCAAGGCCCTGGAAATATCAGAAATCTCATCCAGTTGACACAATCATGAATGACATCACAAAAGGAACTCAAACCAGATCTCAGCTTAGGAACTTCTGTGCATTCAATGCATTCCTTTCTTCCATGGAACCTAAAAATTATGTTGAGGCTTTAACTGATGTAGAATAGATTAATGTTATGCAAGCTGAACTAAATGAATTTGAAAGAAATAAAGTTTGGCATCTAGAACCTAAACCTAAAGACAAGAAGTCCATTGGACTAAAATGGTTATTTAGAAACAAACTAGATGAACATGGTATTATTGTCAGGAACAAAGCTAGACTAGTTGTACAAGGTTTCAACAAGCAAGAAGGAATTTTCTATGAAGAAACATTTGCACTTGTAGCCAGGTTAGAAGCTATTCGTTTACTTATTTCTTTTGCTGCTTATATGGGTTTTAGGCTGTACCAGATGGATGTCAAATGTGCATTCTTAAATGGATACTTTAATGAGGAAGTCTATGTGGAACAGCCTCCTGGATTTGAAAATCCAGAGTTTCCAAACCATGTCTATAAGCTTGACAAGGCTCTTTATGGGTTAAAGCAAGCTCCTAGAGCATGGTATGAAAGATTGTCTAAGTTCTTTTTGGCTAATGATTTTAAACGTGGCAAGATTGATAAAACATTGTTTTTAAAGTCAAATGGAACTGATATCTTAGTTGTACAAATTTATGTTGATGATATTTTATTTGGTGCAAATAACAAATCTCTATGCAAGTATTTTGCTGACTTTATGAGTGGAGAATTTGAAATGAGCATGACTGGAGAATTAAATTTCTTTCTTGGTTTGCAAATTAAGCAAACTGAAGAGGGAATTATGATTCATCAGCAAAAATATATTAAGGAACTGATCAAGAAATACAAGTTGGAAAATGCCAAAACTAACAATACTCCTCTGGGAATTGCTACTAGATTGGATGAAGATCCATCTGGAACATGCATTGATCAATCTATGTATCGAGGTATGATAGGTTAACTACTTTATCTAACAGCGAGTAGACCTGACATATCTTTTAGTTTGGGTCTATGTGCCAGGTTCCAAGCAAATCCAAATGAGTGTCACTTGTCAGCAGTAAAAAGAATCCTTAGATACTTGAAAGGAACTGACAATTTGAGTCTCTTCTATCCTAGAATTGATTCTTTTGATTTGGTAAACAGGAAAATCACTTCAGGTATGGTACAGTTTTTAGGACCTTGTTTAGTTTCTTGGGGTTCCAAAAAGCAAAACACAGTTGCTTTATCTACAGCATAAGCTGAGTATAAAGCTGCAACAGCATTTTGCTCACAAGTTCTATGGATAAAACAACAGGTCAGAGATTTTGGTATTATTTTTAAATGTGTACCGATTTACTGTGATAATACAAGTGCTATTTGTATTTCTAAAGATCTAGTTCAACGCTCAAAGGTAAAACATATCTACATTAGACATCACTTTCTAAAAGATAATGTGGAGCAAGGGAATATTAAGTTAGAATTTTGCCAAACTGAAAATCAAATTGCAGATATTCTAACCAAGCCCTTGTACAGAGAAAGATTTGAGAAATTGAGACTGGAACTTGGAATGATCAAGCTGAAGTACTAGCCCTGAAGTTCCAAGATATGGCAAAGTCAAAAATATTGTAAATAGAGCAAAAAGAACTTCTACCACAAACTTGGTGTGATAAACATAGCTAAAGTGTCACCGTTGTTAATTACCAAAGGTAAGTTCATTAAATTGCTCAACAGTATAAGTTGTTAAATTTGTACATTGCATACATGTTGAAAGCGTGTTCCAATTGTGTTTTATAGAAACTTCAATCAAGATTAACTGAATTTGTTCAATTAATAACTAAACAGTGAAAACTTCCTAAATTCTCTCCCACCGCTTCATTTATTGTAAAAGCAAATTTTCACCCACTTCTTTCACCTCACTGTCACATCAAATTTACTCCCTCTCAGTAAAACTTTGAAAACCCCTTTAAAACCCTTCCTTAAGCTTCAATGGTGATCATTGCTGAGTTTGTTTCCTCTGAAGAATCCCAAAGTCTAGAAAACTCAATTCAGGAAGAATCATCTCCTTTAGCCATGGTAAACTACAAAGCATCTTCTACCTCTGGAACACCTTCTGAAAACCCTAAGAAATCTCCTTCAAAACCAAAAGAAGTAGAGAGTACAATCGATCAAAGGGATTTCTCTGTCTCGAATGTTCTTCAAAAATTAAAGGAGTGGAAGGAAAGAAAACAAAGTGTGAAGTCTCTGGAAGAGAAAATTGAGGAAGTTGATGAATTTGCGAAAGAGAAGAACCCAGAAGAGACAACAGAGGAGAACAGAGAAGAAGAAGAAATAAGCGAGGGAGAAGAGGAAGAAAAAGAAGAGGAGAACAACTCAGAAAAGGAAGAATTGGAAAAGGAAGATGAAGAAGAGGAGGTAACTGATCAAGAGGAACTTGAATCAATGGCAGGAAGGTATGTAGTAGGTCATTGTCTTGACGCTGTGTGGTGTAGGAAAGCAAGATTTTTAGAGTTTCTTGATTTAATTAAATTTAAAGGTTGGGAATTTTTGTTGACTAGGGTTTCATCAAATTACTTGTATCCTGCTGCTATGAATGAATTTTGCCAGAATTTTCAGGCAAAATTGGGAATAATAACGAGCATGGTGAATGATGTAAAGATTGAATTGGGCCTAGAAACTTTAGGTAAAATTCTAAAAGCTCCTTCTGAAGGTTATGATACTTACTTGAAGGGAAAGGGTAGTATCAATGTAGGAAATTTCATGGATGGGGATATAGTTGAAGAATTAGGGGGTCAAAGGGGTAAGAAGGTCACGAGTCATAATGATCTAAGCCCTCTAAATAAGCTGCTGTTTAATTTGGTGAAAAAAGACTATTCTACCTAGGACTGCCAAGAAGGGGGAGGCATGTTTAATGGATATGGCTGTAATCTTCTGTATTTCAAAGAAGATTAAGGTGAACTTTCCTTCTTTGATGTATCAGCATTTAGCTCATTGTGTTCCAAGTAGGACAAAAGTGGGGTATGGAGCCATTTTGTCTACTGTCTTTGAAAATGCAGGAGTGATTTTAAAAGGAAAATATGGGGCTTTGAATGAGAAGCCAAAAAATGTGATCAATGAGGAAACCCTTGCTGGGTTAAGTTTGGAAGTTGTACAAGGAAAAATTCAGAAGTTAGAAAAAGGAGAGAAAAAGAAAGAAAAAGTGACAGGGAAGAGGAAGGAAAAGGCTATGTCAGAGCAGCCTGTAAGGAAGAGTAGGAGGATTTCTGCAAGTGGTATTCCTCAAACTAGCATGGAACAACCATTGGAATTGGATGTCGAGGAGAATATCCTTGAAGGGCAAGTTGCTGAGCTGGCTGACAGAATGGAGAGGGTAGAGAGTCAAATGAAGGACTCTGCTGGAAAAATTCATGTGTTGACACTTGAAAAATTGGTCCAGGAACAGGGGAAGGAGTTGAAGGAACTCAAGAGAATGAAGCTTAAACAGACCAAGGACCTTCAAGAACAGAAGGAGTTCCAGGAGAAAGAACTTCACAAGGCTCTACAGAAACAGAAGGAGGAGTTTCTAGTGAAGCTCAAGGGGGTTGAAGAAAAGTTGGAGGCCTCTGTAAAGCAAATAAAGGAGGACTTCAACAAGATTCTGGAGTTTCTTGAACCCTAGCCTACCCCATCTCAAATTCAGCCTACCCCATCTCAAAATCAGCCTAGTTTTTTTTTTTTCTCTCACTGTCTTAGTTATGAACATATTTAATTTTCGTTTTTAAGTATTTGAACAATTGATTTTGATTGTAAATTTTTAAATTGTTCATCTGGATGTTAAATATTTTTGTTTATGGAATGAATAGTTGGAACTCTGCTTATACTAGTGTGTTTTTGTATATTTTGAACACTTGTGCTGAAGAGTAGATCTTACATGAGGCTGTTTAGCAGCGCTGCCTTTAGTTTTCCACACTCGATGAATTGATTATGGGGCTATTGGTGGATGTTTCATAACCTTGAAAATACATGACTTTTTGATAATGCCAAAAGGGGGAAAAGAAGAAGCAAACATGGAGGCTGAAGTTGTTCTGGGTTCCAGTTGAGAAAGTATCATAACTTTCTCAGTTTCGTTTACTTTTAGTTTACTTAGCTTACTTTTCGTTTTTGTTTTCATTCTGTTGTGTGTTTATTTTCTGTCAATAAATTTAAAATAAAAAAATACGACCTTTTATTTTGTTTTAACTTTCTCAAGAGTTTGCTTAAGTTTGTCATCATCAAAAAGGGGGAAATTGTTGATGTTTAAAGGTTTTGATGATGAGGAACTTAAGTTACAGCAAACTCATCTCATAAAGACTTTTCAAGTGTTTGTGCAGCCTAGGTGAAATTGATCTTGGAGATGGAAGAAGTAACTAAAGCTGAGAAGACTTGAAGGAGTTCTTTATTAAGAAAGTTATTCAATATAAAAGAAGAGTTCCCTAACAGGAACTGAGTTCCCTAACAGGAACGTTCCTTCACAGGAACTTGAAGATTGCTGACTAAGATCTTTGGAGGAACTTAGTAAGCGTGGAGTCCAAGTAAACCTACCAAAACAAGAGTACAGTGCAGCAATGTTTTAGTTAAGATTTTATCTTCTAGATTCATTGTTAAATATGTTAAGTAGGATATGCATGAAACTTATTAGAAGCGTGACAATTAGCTTGGCAAATAAATTAAAATCGGAAAAGATAAAAGATAGAAATCGGAAAAAGATTTTCTTTAAATATTTATCTTTTAAAATCAGTTTGTTAAAAAGATATTATGCTTTTTAATTCAATATTTCTATCTTATTTTTTGAAAAGATTTTCTTCAAAGGATTTAATTAAAAAACCGTGTTTTAAGATAAGTTAAGTTTTACTTATTTATCTTTATGTAAACCTACTGTTTATACAGGTAACACTCGTATAAATAGTAGAGAATAACATGAGCCTAGGTTTTTGTGAGTTTTATGCGTGAAGAATTTACAGAGCTATAGTCGTGTAAGTTTGTCAAGCTTATTATACTGTCATATTAGTTTCGGGTTTCATGCATAGCTTGCCTATCATATACTAGGTGTTAATTCTTGTATTTGGTTTCGGGTTTATTAGGGTGAGAGTATTTTTATCATTGCATATAGAGAGAGCTTCTGGTGAGAAGGGGGAAGATCTGTACTTAGGGAGTACGAGTAAGTTTGAGTGTGGGACTCAAACTGGGTAGAACAAGGTGTTGTTCCGTAATAAGTTCATTCTGGAACTTGAGAGTAGAGGCTGAATTATAATAGGTTGTAACTTGGTGTTTGCCCTATTATAGTGGAATTATTTGTGTTTGAAATCCCTAAGGTAGGGTAGAGGTTTTACTTCTAGTTGGGCACTAGAAGGTTTCCTCGTAAAATCTGTGTGCATCACAAGTTCCTATTTTGTTCTGTTTTATATTAGCAAAATTATTATTTAAGAACTCAACTACAATTCACCCCCCCTCTTGTAGTGTTCATCTCAATAAACAGTAAGCTAATGATATAAGGATCAAGCCCCCAAGTCTAGCTCTAAATGAATAGGGATGAGCATTGGATATCCCTTGATATGATCATGGTGTAAGTGTGTGAATGTGAATATGAATGCATTTTTATTGTGGCCGCACCTCGATGTGAGGTTGCCTACGTATCCGTTAGGAATCAGGCCGAACGTAGTTCTAGCCAAACCTCGCACAAGTGTGTATACCTCAAAAAGGTCTTTTTAAGGGTTGTAACGTGGTTAGGCTAAAGGTTTAAAGAAAAAGGGGATAAAGGCTCAAGACCCTAGATAAGCCCCCAAGGTGTGCAACCTTGCTTTTGAATATTTGTATTTTATGCTTGAGTTCCTACTCTTTTTAGCTCTTTTTGATTTAGCATTTATTTTATTTTTATAATTGTGAGCAATGTCGATCATGCGGTCTATCACGCACTTGGCATTCATGTATCTCAGGCACGGTACCGAGCACTTGATAAGAGACGCAATCTGAGACGTGTTCTTATCGAAGATATTTTCTTATCAAAGACATTGGAACACTTGCCCTTTTGTACACTTTTATTTATTATTTTTTTTTTTGCTTATTTTTGCTATTTTGATTTTCTGAAATCACTCAAGCTTTGTTCTTTGAAAATTGCATAAGTTGCACTCCATCCCTTCCCAAGGTTAGATAGATGTAGGTTGAAAAAAGAAAGGTCTATCGTTAGACGAGGCTCAAAGTGGTTTATGAAGAAAGGATGTAAATTAGAAAGGCGAAAGGAGATATCATGTGGCTACAAGGGGTGCCTCCAATCATTGGTATACCTTGTGCTTAATTCGACATTTTTTTTTTTATGCAATGCAATGTGATGATCATGTGCAAGGAAATAGATGCTCATTTTATTGAAAAGGGAAAAGAAAAGAAAAACTACAAAAATAATCTAAAGGAAAAGAAAAGGTGCCTATACTACACTTATTGGGGAAAGGAAAAAAAATGAAAAAGAAATAGAAAAAGAGGTCATGAAATCTTGTCATTGAAGCTCGCCTCTTGTCTTGTGTTGTTTGCTCCGACATCATCCAGTCTTCTCGCTAGCTAGAGGCGATGGGATCTTATTTGCCTCTATGAGATCTTGAATGAGGTTTTGAAACCTGTAGTATTCATCAGTAGTATGACCGTTTCCTTGATGGTACTTACAATAGGAATTTGGATTCCATCTCGAAGATCAATTTTCTGGTGTTGGATCCTCGGTAGGGCCAATAGGTTTGATTAATCCTCGGTCATAGAGACGATCGAAAACAGCATCGTAGGTCATTCCAATGGGTGTGAACTCTCGCCTGGGTTTCCTTTTAGATCCTTGATTGTGAAGACAGTCGAAAGCTTCATTGTAAGTCATTCTTATTGGTGTGTATTCTTCAATGGTCTGTTTTGCTTATGGCTTAGGAGCATTGAGTTCTTCATTAAACTCTTGGAGATAATTTTATTCGATGGCCATCACCCGATTTGCTAATCCTTCTACCACATTCAAGACCATGGCAATGACATCTTGCAGTTTTCGAATTTCCTCTTTTAGACTTGACGAGTCTTCCTTGGTATTATCTAAGAAAAGACTTTGATCCTCCTCAATTATGGCCACTTCATCGAGAGAGGTCATATAAGTTGTCTCGATCGTAGGTTCTCCTACAGGTGTGATAAGAAGTGATGGATCAAAGGATGCTTGGTCATCTTCGATTTCTAGAATCTCGGAAGTTTCATTGTCATCGATCAGATCTTGAATAGCTTCTTTGAGTTTCCAACACTCTTTAGTGTCGTGACCCTTTCCTTGATGATATTTGCAGTGCTTATTAGAGTCCCACTTAGGTGGCCTAGCTTCTGGAACCGGATCTTTGATGGGCCCTATGGGAATGACCAGTCCTTTGTGATGTAGCTTCTCGAAAGCCGTTTCATAACTTATACCAAGTGGACTGAACACCCTTTTTGATCTTTGGATTCGTGGTTTAGAGGTGTTTGTAGCATGTACCTCATTAATGGGAGAGGAAGAAGAAGGATGGTCGCTCCTCTTTCCTCTCGCACTATTATCTGTCAGAAGGTCATCTTCAATGTCAATGCCTATATTATAGACAGCTTTGAAAGTATTCAAGTTAGGTTGGTACTTAAAGTGCTTTGAATACTTCCCTTGGAGATTCTTGATAAACATCCTCACAGATTCTTTCTCGGTAGGAGCCTTGACCATATTAGCAGAAGTTTCCCTCCATTTATTGAAGAAAGAAGTGAACCCTTCGTTTTCCTTTTGTTTTAACATCTCAAGTTGTCTGTGGTCTGTCTCGTCTTGGATGTTGCATTTATATCTATCTATGAAAGCGTTTGTTATCGACTCCCAAGAAGAGGTTTTTTCTTTCTCGAGAGAAAAGAACCACTGTTGACAAACGATTTTGAGAGATAGTGGGAACAGAGAGGGGAAAACCTTCTTATCGATACCCTTAATGCTCATTATGGTTTCAAAAGCTCTTAGATGAAAGTAAGGGTTATCTGTTGCCTTGAATTTAGGGATGTCAGTGGCGTTGAACTTATGCGGAAGAAGTTCCTTGTCCAGCGAGATCCCTTGCCAACTCATGCCCTGAAATTTATAGTCACTAGATAGCTTGCTTAGACTCTCTTGCATGAGGTCCATCTGTTGTTGCTTCACGGGATTATTGACCTTAAGTGCGAGGAGCTTCAGTGTCTCAGTCACGGTAGCCAATTGGTTCTTAAGACCATTGACTTCTTCTTGAGTTGCCATTATCTTCTTAGCCTCCATCTTTTGACGAATCGGTTTATCAAAAAGCGAGACTTGAATAAAGAGGTTGTCCTTGATTAATCCCCCTTCTCTCCTCGACCAAGTACTGTGGGAAAGGAATTTGGGGATATTCATTATTAATTACTTAACTCAAACTCTATTCGACATGCAATGGAAGGAGGAAGTGAAGAAAAATTGGAATAGAATGTGAAAGAAGATTTAGGTGGAGGGGTGTGAAGAATTAGGAATAAAATGTACCCCCCGAATCAAATGACGGAAAAAACGACTCATGCATGGACCTAAGACATGGCCATGGTGATATGTACTCAGAGTGTGTGCTAAGATTATTGAGTGTAGGTGACATATTAAAACTCGTGTCATGACCATGTAGCTAGACTATGTGACCAAGACTCGATTAATGACTTGACTAGGTGTATTTGACAGTGAAATTAACCGAATTAAACATAAAACTAATTAATTAGACATTAGGTGATGACTCGACAAATAATCCGAACTGCCAGCCAAGCGACAGGACTAGCGTAACAATATGGTGATTGGCGCTAGACAATTTAGAAAATGTCTGGCGCTATAGCTCAGACTTTGGCGCCAATATTGGAGCTTCAGTCTGGGACTGTTTTCAGTATTATTAGTCAACTAGGGTATGCCTAAAGTCGTACTAGGTCAGTCGCGATTAAAAAGAAACTTTATTGACTCAAATTAATTAATTAATTAATTAGGCAAAGTTCTTTAAGTCATTAATTTTAATCTCAACACAAATCAACAAACGGTTAAGAGGAACATAGAATATATATGCACAACAAATAATGCACAATTACTCAAGTAGGCACAATATGATGCAATGAGTTCGCAACCTAACCATGGCTCTAGTTCTCTAAAGTTCGGGATATGGTTTAGTCAAATAGGGTCCATAGTTAATTGTCCAGATGCACCGCGTAGAAGCCTAACCGTGAAGGGTTAACGCGTGTGGATAGGACACCGCGAGTTTTTAGAAAAAACTCACTTCCATGGTTTGGTGAACTCAACCTCTCAGATGTACCCTTTGTTGCCAGGAGCGTTCAATCGGGTAGATAGAACATGAATTCCCAGAGGGTTATGTCCATATGTAGAACACATATGGGTTTTAGAAAAGTGAGAAAAATTCAATCAGGAAGCAAGATCAAGCAACAAATACGAAAAACCGGTCGAAATTAGAACGCATATTTCTGGCTCGGTATTGGGGGAAATTGGCGCCAGCAAACAGAGACTGGCGCCAACTTTTAACTTTAGCGCCTGGCGCCAATACTGGCGTCTAACACTACGGCTAAAAGTTTGGCGCCAAGCTCTGGCCCCTGACGCTACTTCCCACATACCTCAGCAGCTTTCTGTGCTCAATAAAATCATCCAGTTTCGCGCGGTGTTATTTCAATCCTAGTTGTGAAAGACATTTCTCAAATTTCCTACATGTAAAATCCTTATGTTTTTTACTCATTACGGATGGTCTTTCCAATGAGAACCTTTTTATGCATATGACAATAATATTAATCAAAATTACGCACATGAAATACTAAGAACTTTTCGAGTCTCATCCACTCATTCTAAATCATTGCCGAAACAAATTCAGGAATTAAAATAGAAATCCTCCCCAGCGGAGTCGCCAAAAATTGTAGGGAATAGTTTCAAGCTTTAAAAATCCCACTAGCTTGAACCCCACTGTGATCATACACTAACGTACGGTGGCGTCCATAAGGGAAGAAGATAGAGCAAAAGAGTCGCCAACAAGTTTTTAAGGAACTTATAAACCGTTCACAAGGTGAAGGTTACACCCCTTAACGATCCAAGAGATCGTCAACTCCATAAGGTCATGAACCAAAATAGGGTTCGGGGATGATGGTACAAATCCAACCTAAAAGAGATTGAACCTGCCCTAATAATAGGCCTCTACTTTATTCTGATCGTATTCATGTACGCTTTCTGACTAACATACAATCAATAGGATTAACCCTAAACCTGTTTAATCTATGTTGGTTGAATTTAATGCACAAATAAACTAATATTGGCGATCACTTGAATTATAATCACAATTAACCTAACAAGATTATTAATTATCTTATTAAGCGTGGTTGCAAGTACAAATTCCCTTTAAAAATGCATAAGAGGTGATCAAGAAATAACAATATAAAATATGATACATATCAAGCAACATAAATAAATAATCAACATCATTAATAATAATAATATCAATCATAATCATGTTAAAGCATAGCAAGATCCTAGGCATGATACTAACAAGATTATTAACAAACCCTAGCATGTCACTAAGCAATAAAAATCAAATCTTTAACCCTAACATGATACTAACAATCATAAATATTAGGAAGAACATAGGAAGCATCATAACAATCATATTTAATATTAAAAATACCCTAGACATGATACTAGGAATATCATAATAACAATAATGTAAACATGATTTTTAAATCATAATATCAATAAATAAATTAAAGTACTTACTTGGATGCCTCGTACCTCTTTCTAATTACAAAATACACACGTTAGTAACTTTAAGGAAAATAATAATCAAAGCAATTAAATTAAATAATTGAAAGAGAGATTTGGGACCGAACCCTCAGAGATTAAAACCTTTCACGTCTAGGGCGAAGGCAACTTCGAATATGGCTAGGTGTATCAAGATCTTGTGAATGCGGAATTTTGTATTAAAAATCAAGATAGAATTAAAGAAAAGAGTGCTAATGAATGAATATTATTGAAAGTTGATGAATGAATGAATGAATGATTGTAGGTGAATGAATTGCGAATGAGATGAATTAGAGAATAAAGAGAGTTTATGAATGAAGAAGAGAATCGATAATTCTTGGTGAATGGTGAGAATTGAAGAAAGAAAACGAAGTTTTTAATACGATATTTGTAGAGAAAATCATCCAAAAAAGATAATTTAACAAAACAGAGTCTGAAGATCGAAAATCAACATTGGCGCCAGCCCTGGCTAGTTGGCGCAAGGACCAGTGGCTAGCGCCAGGCGCGAATGGCTAGCGCCTGGCGCCAATCCTGGTTCCAGGCGCCAAGGCCTGGGGTTGGACGCAAATCTGTAGACCCCATCCAACTACACCACTATCGGACCCATATCATGGACCAACCAAACTAGATTGGCTGTTTTCTTAACATAAAGTTTTCAAAAACAGTGAGAAGAGAAAAGAAATAAAACTTTCTGCATTACTAGACCATTCCACACTTCGGTTCATTCGATTATGATTCGACGTGAAAGGCACTCATCACCGGGTTTGGTTTTGGGGAGACACAAATGGGTGTCTATAGATGGGCTATGATGTTACTGATGCCCCTCAGGGCTAATGAGCCCCTTGGACTAGCGATGATGTGTCTCAAGCCCTTAAGGGCTAATGGGCCCCATTGATTGGCAATTATGTGTCGACACCCCTAAGGGCAAATGTGCCCCTTGGATGGGCGACGATGTGTCTCACGCCCCTTAAGGCTAATGAGCCCCTTAGATGGGCGATGATGTGTCTGATGCCTCTTAAGGCTAATGAGCCCCTTAAATGGGCGATCATGTGTCTAACGTCCCTTAGGGCAAATGAGCCCCTTGAATGGGTGATGATGTGTCTAACACCCCTCAGGGCTAACGAGCCCATTGGATGGGCAATGATTTTTCTGACGCCCCTGAGGGCTAATGAGCCCCTTAGATGGGCGATGATGTGTCTGATGCCCTTTAAGGCTAAAGAGCCTCTTAGATGGGCGATAATGTGTCTGACGCCCCTTTAGGCTAATGAGCCCCTTAGATGGGCGATGATGCGTGTGGCGCCCCTTATGGCTAATGAGCCCCTTTGACAGAGATGTTGTGTCACACACCCCTTATGGCTAATAAGCCCCTTCGACTAGCGATGTTGTGTCTCACGCCCCTGAGGGCTAATGGGCCCCATTGATAAGCAATTATGTGTCTTACACCCCTCAAGGCTAATGAGCCCCTTGGATGGGCGATGATGTATCTCACCCTCCTTAGGGCTAATGAGCCCCTTCGATGGGCGATAATGGGTCTGATGCCCCTTAAGGCTAATAAGCCCCTTATATGGGCGGGCGATCATGCGTCTAACGCCCCTTAGGGATAATAAGCCCCTAGGATGCGTGATTATGTGTCTGACACCCCTCATGGCTAAAGAGCCCCTTGGATGGGCGATGATTTGTTTGACGCCCCTTAGGGCTAATGAGCCCCTTAGATGGGCGATGATGTGACTGATGCCATTTAGGGCTAATGAGCCCCTTATTTGGCAATGATGTGTCTGACGCCCCTTTGGGCTAATGAGCCGCTTCGATGGGCGATTATGTGTCTAACGCCCCTAAGGGCAATTGAGCCCCTTGGACGGGTGATGATGTGTCTGACGCCCCATAGGACCTATGAGCCCCTTGGATGGGCGATGATATGTCGGATGCCCTTAGGGCAAATGAGCCCATTAGATGGGCGATGATGTGTCTAACGCCCTTGAGGCCTAATGAGCCCCTTGGATGGGTGATGATTACACCCCTCAGGGCTATCGAGACCTTAGAATGGGCGATTATGTGTCTAGCACCCTTTAGGGAAATTGAGACCCTTTGATGGGCGATGATGTGTCTCTCACCCCTTAGTACTAATGACCACCTAGGATGGGCGATGATGTGTCTAATGCCCCTTAGGGCTAATGAGCCCCTTGGATTGGCGATGATGTGTCTGACACCAATTATGGCTAAAGAGCCACTTAGATTGGTATTTATTTGTATAATGCCCCTTAGGGCTAATGAACCCCTTAGATGGGCGATGATGTGTCTGACGCCTCTTAGGCTAATCAGCCCTTTGGATGGGCGATGATGTGTCTCACGCCCCATAGTAATAATGAGCGCCTTGGATGGGCTATGATGTGACTGATGCCCCTTAGGGTAAATGAGACCCTTGGACTAGCGATGATGTGTCTCACACCCTAAGGACTAAAAGGCCCCATTGATTGGCAATTATGTGTCTGACACCCCTACGGGCTAATGAGCCCCTTGGATGGGTGATGATGTGTCTGCCCCCCTTTAGAACTGATGAGCCCCTTGGATGGGTGATGATGTGTCTGCCCCCCTTTAGAACTGATGAGCCCCTTGGATGGGCGATGATGTGTCTGATGCTCCTTAAGGCTAATGAGCCCCTTAGATGGGTGATCATATGTCTAACGCCTCTTAGGGCTAATGAGCCCTTTTGATGGGCGATGATGTGTCTGACACCCCTCATGGCTAATGAACCCCTTGGATGGGCAATGATTTGTCTGACGCCCCTTAGGGTTAATGAGCCCCTTAGATGGGCGATGATGTGTCTGATGCCCCTTAAGGCTAATGAGCCCCCTAGATTGGCGATGATGTGTATGATGCCCCTTTGCGCTAATGATCCCCTTGGATGGGATTTATCTGATGCCCCTTCAGGCTAATGAGCCCTTTAGATGAGCGATGATGTGTCTAAAGCTCCTTAAGGCTAATGAGCCCCTTCGGTGGGCGATGATGTGTTCTACGCCCCTAAGGGCTAATGAGCTCCTTGGATGGGCGATTATGTGTCTAATGCCCCTTAGGGCAATTGAGCCCTTTGGATGGGCGATGATGTGTCTAACGCCCCTTAAGTATTATGAGCCGCTTGGATAAAGCGATGATGTGTCTGGTGAACCTTAGGGCTAATGAGCCCCTTAGATGGGCGATGATGTGTTCTACGCCCCTTAGGTCTAATGAGCTCTTTGGATGGG
Organism: Chenopodium formosanum; assembly: GCA_024500155.1. Lineage (NCBI taxonomy): Eukaryota > Viridiplantae > Streptophyta > Magnoliopsida > Caryophyllales > Amaranthaceae > Chenopodium > Chenopodium formosanum. The sequence goes on along the minus strand of CM044877.1, from coordinate 41,901,512 downwards.
CGATTATGTGTCTAACGCCCCTTTGGGCAATTGAGCCCCTTGGATGGGCGATGATGTGTCTAACGCCCCTGAGGGCTAATGAGCCCTTTTGATGGGTGATGATGTGTCTTACAACCCTCGGGGCTAATGAGCCCCTTTGATGGGCGATCATGTGTCTGACGCCCAATAGGGCTAATGAGCCACTTGGATGGGCGATGATGTGTCTGACACCCCTCAGGGCTAATGAGCCCCTTGGATAGGCAATTATGTGTCTGACACCCCTAAGGGCTAATGAGCCCTTTAGAAGGGCGATGATGTGTTTAACGCCCCTTAGGGCTAACGAGCCTCTTGGATGGGCGATGATGTGTCTGATGCCCCTTAGGGCTAATGAGCACCTTGGATAGGCGATGATGTATCTGACACCCCAAAGTGCTAATGAGCCCCTAGGATAGGTAATGATTAGTCTAACGCCCCTTAGGGCTAATGAGCCCCTAGTTTGGGTGATGGTGTGTCTGACACTCCTCAAGGCTAACAAGCCCCTTGGATGGGCAATAATTAGTCTAACGCCCCTTAGGGCTAATGGTCCCCTTAAATGGGCGATGATGTGTCTAAGGCCTCTAAAGGATAATGAGCCCCTTGGACGGGCGATGATGTTTCTCACGCCCCTTAGGGCTAATGAGCCCCTTGGACGTGCGATGATATGTCTGATGCCCCATAGGGCAAATGAACCCCTTAGATGGGCGATGACGTGTCTAACGCCCCTGAGGGCTAATGAGCTCCTTTGATGGGTGATGATTTTTCTTACACCCCTCGGGGCTATTGAAACCCTAGGATGGGCGATTATGTGTCTAACGCCCCTTAAGGCCATTCAGCCCCTTTGATGTGCAATGATGTGTCTAACGCCCCAGAGGGCTAATTAGCCCCTTGGATGGGTGATGATGTGTCTTACATCCCTCATGGCTATTGAGACCCTAGGATAGGCGATTATGAGTCTAACGCCCCGTAAGGCAATTGAGCCCCTTTGATATGCGATGATGTGTCTCACGCCCCTTATTATTAATGACCACCTTGGATGGGCGATGATGTGTCTGATTTCCCTTAAGGCTAATGGGCCCCTTGGATTGGCGATGATGTGTCTTACACCACTCAGGGCTAATGAGCCCCTTTGATGGGCGATCATGTGTCTAACACCCCTTTGGGCTAATGAGCCTTTTGGATGGGCAATGATTTGTCTAACACCCCTTAGGGTTAATGAGCCCCTTACATGGGCAATGATGTGTCTGACGCCCCTTAGAGCTAAAGAGCCCCTTGGACAGGCGATTATGTGTCTAACGCTCTTAGGGCAATTGAGCCCCCTGGATGGCCAATGATGTGTCTCACGCCCTTTCGTGCTAATGAGCACCTTGGATGGGGGATGATGTATCTGACGACCCTAAGGGCTAATAAGCCCCTTAGATAGTTAATGATTTGTCTAACGCCCCTTAGGGTTAATGATCCCCTTAAATGGGCGTTGATGTGTCTGAGGCCCCTTAAGGATAATAAGCCCCTTGGATGGGAAATGTTGTTTCTCACGCACCTTAGGGCAAATGAGCCCTTTAGATGTGCGATTATGTGTCTCACGCCCCTTAGTACTAATGACCACCTTGAATGGGCGATGATATGTCTGATGCCCCTATAGAGCTAATGGGCCCCTTAAATTGGCGATGATGTGTCTGACACCACTCAGCGCTAATGAGCCACTTAGATGGCTAATTGTTTTTATAATGCCCCTTAGGGCTAATGAGCTCCTTAGATGGGCGATGATGTGTCTGATTTCATTTAGGGCTAATGAGCCTCTTGGATGGGCGATTATGTGTCTCACGCCCCAAAGTGCTAATGGGCGCCTTGGATGGGCTATGATGTGACTAATCCCCTTTGGGGTTAATGAGACCCTTGGACTAGCGATGATGTGTCTCACGCCCTTAAGGGCTAATGGGCCCCATTGATTGGCAATTATGTGTCTGACACCCCTAAGGGCTAATGAGCCTCTTAGAAGGGCGATGATGTGTTTCACGCCCCTTAGGACTAACGAGCCTATTGGATGGGCAATGATGTGTTTGATGCCCCTTAGGGCTGATGAACCACTTAGATGGGCGATGATGTGTGTGACGCCCCTTAGAGCTAATGAGCCTCTTGGATGGGCGATATTGTGTCTAACGCCCTTTAGGTCAATTGAGCCCCTTGGATGGGCGATGATGTGTCTCACGCCCCTTAAGGCTAATGAGCACCTTGGATGGGCGATGATGTATCTGACACCCCTAAGTGCTAATGAGCCCCTAGGATGGGCAATGATTACTCTAACGCCCCTTAGGGCTAATGAGCCCCTAGTATGGGTGATGGTGTGTACGACACCCCTTAGGGCTAACAAGCCCCTTGGATGGGAAATGATTAGTCTAACGCCCCTTAGGGCTAATGGTCCCCTTAAATGGGCGATGATGTGTCTGAGGCCTCTAAAGGATAATAACCCCTTGGATGGGCGATGATGTTTCTCACGCCCCATAGAGCTAATGAGCCCCTTGGACGTGCGATGATGTGTCTGATGCCCTTTAGGGCAAATGGGCCCCTTAGATGGGCGATGATGTGTCTAACGCCCCAGAGGGCTAATGAGCCCTTTGGATGGGTGATAATGTGTCTTACACCCCTCAGGGCTATTGAGACCCTAGGATGGGCGATTATGAGTCTAACGCCCCTTAAGGTAATTCAGCCCCTTTGATGTGCGATGATGTGTCTAACGCCCCTCAGGGCTAATGAGCCCCTTGGATGGGTGATGATGTGTCTTACACCCCTCAGGGCTATTGAGACCCTAGGATGGGCGATTATGAGTCTAACGCCCCTTAGTATTAATGACCACCTTGGATGGGCGATGATGTGTCTGATTTCCCTTAGGGCTAATAGGCCCATTGGATTGGCGATGATGTGTCTTACACCACTCAAGGCTAATGAGCCCCTTAGTTGGGTAATGATTTGTATAATGCCCCTTAGGGCTAATGAGCCCCTTAGTTGGGCGATGATGTGTTTGACTCCTCTTAGGGCTAATGAGCCCCTTTGATGGGCGATGATGTGTCTCATGTGCCTTAGTGCTAATCAGCGCCTTGGATGGGCTATGATGTGCCTGATGCCCCTTAGGGTTAATGAGACCCTTTGATTAGCGATGATGTGTTTCATACCCCTGAGGGCTACTGGGCCCCTTTGATTGGCAATTACGTGTCTGACACCCCTAAGGGCTTATGAGCCCCTTGGATGGGCTATGATGTGTCTTACGTTCCTTAAGGCTAATGAGCCCCTAAGATGGGCGATGATGTTTTTGATGCTCCTTAAGGCTAATGAGCCCCTTAGATGGGTGATCATGTGTCTAACGCCTCTTTGGGCTAATAAGCCCCGTCGATAGGCGATGATATGTCTGACACCCCTCAGGGCTAATGAACCCCTTGGATAGGTAATGATTTATCTGACGCCCCTTAGGGCTAATGAGCCCCTTAGATGGGGGATGATGTGTCTGATGCCTCTTAAGGCTAATGAGCCCCTTAGATGGGTGATGATGTGTCTGACGCCCCTTTAGGCTAATGAGCCCCTTAGATGGGCGATGATGTGACTAATTCCCCATAGGGCTAATGAGCCCGTTAGATAAGCGATGATGTGTCTAACGCCCCTTTGGGCTAATGAGCCCTTTGAATGGGCGATGATTTGTCTGACGCCCATTCGGGATAATGAGCCCTTTAGAGCGGGGATGATGTGTCTAACGCTCTTTAGAGCTAATGAACCCCTTGGATGGGTGATGATGTGACCGACGCCCCTTAGGGCTAATGAGCCACTTAGATGGGCGATTATGTGTCTGACGCCCCTTTAGGCTAAAGAGCCGTTGGATGGGCGATGATTTGTCTGACGCCCCTTCGCACTAATGAGCCCTTTAGATGGGCGATGATGTGTCAAACGCTCCTTAGTGCTCATGAGCCCTGTGGATGGGCGATGATGTGACTGATGCCCATTAGGGCTAACGAGCCCCTTAGACGGGCGATCATGTGTCTAACGCCCCTTATGGATATTGAGCCCCTTCGATGGGTGATAATGTGTCTAACACCCCTCATGGCTAGTGAGCCCATTGGGTGGGCAATGATTTGTCTGACGCCCCTTAATGGGCGATGATGTGACTAATGTCCCTTAGGGCTAATGAGCCCCTTGGGTGGGCGATTATGTTTTTAACGCTCCTTAGGGCAATTGAGCCCCTAGGATGGGCGATGATGTGTCTAACGCCCTTGAGGGCTAATGAGCCCCTTGGACTAGCAATGATGTGTCTCACGCCCCTAATGGTAAATAGGCCCCATTGATTGGCAATTATGTGTCTGACACCCCTAAGGGTTAATGAGCCCCTTGGATGGGCGATGATGTGTCTCAAGCCCCTTAGAGCTAATGAGCCCCTTATATGGGCGATGATGTGACTGATGCCCCTTAACGCTAATGAGCCCCTTAGATGGGCAATCATGTGTCGAACGCTCCTTAGGGATAATGAGTTCCTTGGATGGGTGATGATGTGTCTGACACCCCTCAGGACTAATGAGCCCCTTGGATGTGTAATGATTTGTCTGACGCCCCTTAGGGCAAATGAGCCCCTTAGATAGGCGACGATGTGATTGATGCCCCTTAGGGCTAATGAGCCCCTTAGATGGGCGATGTTGTGTCTAACGCCCCATAGGGCAATTAGCCCCTTTGATGTGCGTTGATGTATCTCACGCCCCTTAGTAATAATGACCACCTTGTTTGGGCGATGATATGTCTGATGCCCCTTAGAGCTAATGGGCCCCTTAAATTGGCGATGATGTGTCTGACACCACTCACGGCTAATGAGCCACTTAGATGTGTAATGATTAGTATAATGCCCCTTAGGGCTAATGAGCCCCTTAGATGGGCTATGATGTGTCTGACACCTTTTAAGGCTAATGAGCCCCTTGGATGGGCGATGATGTGTCTTACGCCCTAAAGTGCTAATGAGCGCCTTGGATGGGCTATGATGTGACTTTTGCCCCTTAGGGTTATTGAGCCCCTTGGACTAGCAATGATGTGTCTCACGCTCCTGAGGGGTATTGGGCGCCATTGATTGGCAATTATGTGTCTGACACCCTAAGGGCTAATGATCCCCTTGGAAGGTCGATGATGTGTTTCACGCCTCTTAGTGCTAATGATCCCCTTGGATGGGCGATGATGTGTCTGATGCCCCTTAGGCTAATGAACCCCTTAGATGGGCGATGATGTGTTTTCACGCTCCTTAAAGCTAATGAGCCCCTTGGATAGCCGATTATGTGTTTAACGCCCTTTAGGGCAATTGAGCCCCATGGATGGGCGATGATGTGTATTACGCCCCTTAGTCCTAATGACAACCTTGGATGGGCGATGATATGTCCGATGTCCCTTAGGGCTAATAGGCCCCTTAGATTGGCGATGATGTGTCTTACACCACTCAGGGCTAATGAGCCCCTTAGTTGGGTAATGATTTGTATAATGCCCCTTAGGGCTAATGAACCCCTTAGATGGGCGATGATGTGTTTGACGCCTCTTAGGGCTAATGATCCCCTTTGATGGGCGATGACGTGTCTCACACCCCTTAGTGCTAATCAGCGCCTTGGATGGGATATGATGTTACTGATGCTCCTTAGGGCTTATGAGCCCCTTGGACTAGCGATGATGTGTCTCAAGCCGTTAAGGGCTAATGGGCCCCATTGATTGGCAATTATGTGTCTGACACCCCTAAGGGCTAATGAGCCTCTTGGATGGGCGATGATGTGTCTCACGCCCTTTAGGGCTAATCAGCCCCTTAGATAGGCGATGATGTGTCTGATGCCTCTTAAGGCTAATGAGCCCCTTAGATGGGCGATCATGTGTCTAACCCCCCTTAGGGCTAATGAGCCCCTTGTATGGGTGATGGTGTGTCTAACACCCCTCAGGGCTAACGAGCCACTTGGTTAGGCAATGATTTATCTGACGCCTATGAGGGCTAATGAGCCCCTCAGATGGGCGATGATGTGTCTGATGCCCTTAAAGGCTAATGAGGCGTTTCGAAGGGCGATGATGTGGCTGCTGCCCCTTTGGGCTAATGAGCTCCTTGGATGGCGATGATTTGTCTAACGCCCTTACGGGCTGATGATTTCTTTAGATGGGCGATGATATGTCTAACGCTCCTTACGGCTATTGAGCACCTTGGATGGGCGATGATGTGACTGATGCCCCTTAGGGCGAATGAGCCCCTTAGATGGGCGATGATGTGTCTGACGCCACTTAGGGCAAATGAGCCCCTTTGATGGGTGATGTTCTGTCTGACACCCCTTAGGGCTAATGAGCCCCTAGGACTAGCGATGTTGTGTCTCACGCCCCTGAGGGCTAATGGGCCGCATTAATAAGCAATTATGTATTTTACACCCCTCAAGGCTAATGAGCCCCTTGGATGGGCGATGATGTATCTCACGCCCCTTAGGGCTAATGAGTCCCTTGGATGGGCGATAATGGGTCTGATGCCCCTTAAGACTAATAAGCCCCTTAGATGGGCGATCATGTGTCTAACGCCCCTTAGGTATAATGAGCCCCTAGGATGCGTGATTATGTGTCTGACACCCTTCAAGGCTAATGAGCCCCTTAGATTGGCGATGATGTGACTGATGCCATTTAGGGCTAATGAGCCCCTTATATAGGCGATGATGTGTCTGACGCCCCTTAGGGCTAATGAGCCACTTGGATGGGCGATTATGTGTCTTACACCCCTATAGGCTATTGAGATCCTAACATGGGTGAATATGTGTTTGACGCCCCTTAGGGCTAATGAGCCTCTTTGATGGGCGTTGGTTTGTCTGACACCCCTTAGTGCTAATGAGCCCCTTGGACAAGCGATGTTGTGTCTCACGCCTCTAAGGGCTAATGGGCCCCATTGATAAGCAATTATCTGTCTTACACCCCACAAGGCTAATGAGCCCCTTTGATAGGCGATGATGTATCTCACGCCATTTAGGGCTAATGAGCCCCTTGGATGGGCGATAATGGGTCTGATGCCCCTTAAGGCTAATAAGCCCCTTAGATGGGCGATCATGTTTCTAACACCCCTTAGGGATAATGAGCCCCTAGGACGCGTGATTATGTATCTGACACCCCTCGTGGCTAATGAGCCCCTTGGATGGGCGATTAATTGTTTGACGCCCGTTAGGGCTAATGAGCCCCTTAAATGGGCGATGATGTGACTGATGCCATTTAGGGCTAATGAGCCCCTAATAAGGGCTATGATGTATCTGACGCCCCTTAGGGCTAATAAGCCGCTTGGATGGGCGATTATGTGTCCGATGCTTCTTAGGACTAATGAACCCCTTAGATGGGCGATGATGTGTCTGACGCCCCTTAGAGCTAATGAGCCCCTAGGATGGGCGATTATGTGTCTAACGCCCTTTAGGACAATTAAGCCCCTTGGATGGGCGATGATGTGTCTCACACCCCGTAGTGCTAATGACCACCTTAGATGGGTGATGATGTATCTGATACCCCTAAGTGGTAATGAGCCCATTAGATGGTTAATGATTTGTCTAAAGCCCCTTAGGGCTAATGATCCCCTTAAATGGGCGATGATGTGTCTGAGGCCTCTGAAGGATAATGAGCCCCTTGGATGGGCGATGATGTTTCTCACGCCCCTTAGGGCTAATGAGCCCCTTGGACGTGCGATGTTGTGTCTGATGCCACTTAGCGCAAAAAAGCCCCTTAAATGGGCGATGATGTGTCTAATGCCCTTGAAGGCTAATGAGCCCCTTTGACTGGTGATGATGTGCCTTACACTCCTCGCGACTATTGAGACCCTAGGATGGGCGATTATGAGTTAAACGCCCCTTAAGGCAATTGAGTGCCTTTGATGTGCCATGATGTGTCTAACGCCCCTAAGGGCTAATGAGCCCCTTGGATAGGCGATTATGAGTCTAACGCCCCTTAGGGCAATTGAGCCCCCTTTATGTGCGATGATGTGTCTCTCGCCTCTTAGTACAAATGACAAACTTGTATGGGTGATGATGTGTCTGATGCCCCTTAGAGCTAATGGGCCCCTTAAATTGGCGATGATGTGTCTGACACCACTTAGGGCTAATGAGCCACTTAGATGGGTAATGATTGGTATAATGCCCCTTAGGGCTAATGAGCCCCTTAAAGGCGATGATGTGTCTGACGCCTCTTAGGGCTAATGAGCCCCTTGGATGGGCGATGATGTGTCTCACGCCCCAAAGTGCTAATGAGTGCCTTGGATGGGCTATGATGTGACTGATGCCCCTTAGGGTTAATGAGCCCATAGGACTAGCAATGTTGTGTCTCACGCCTCTGAGGGCCAATGGGCCCCATTGATAAGCAATTATCTGTCTTACACCCCTCAAGCCTAATGAGCCCCTTTGATGGGCGATAATGGATCTGATGCCCCTTAAGGCTATTAAACCCCTTAGATGGGCAATCATGTGTCTAACGCCCCTTAGGGATAATGAGCCCCTAGGATGCGTGATTATGTGTCTAACACCCTTCATGGCTAATGAGCCCCTCTGATGGGCGATGATTTGTTTGACGTTCGTTAGGGCTAATGAGCCCCTTAGATGGGCGATGATGTGACTGATGCCTTTTAGGGCTAAAGAGCCCCTAATATGGGCGATGTTGTGTTTGACGCCCCTTAGGGCTAATGAGCCGCTTGGATGGACGATTATGTGTCTTACAACCCTATAGGCTATTGAGACCCTAAGATGGCGAATATGTGTCTCACGCCTCTTAGTACTAATGACCACCTTATATGCGCGATGATGTGTATGATGCCCCTTAGGGCTAATGGGCCCCTTAAATTGGCGATGATGTGTCTGACACCACTCAGGCTATAGAGCCACTTAGATGGGTAATGATTTGTATAATGCCGCTTTAGGCTAATAGGCCCGTTAGATGGGCGATGATGTGTCTGACGCCTCTTAGAGCTTATGATCCCCTTGGATGGGCGATGATGTGTCTCACGCCCCAAAGTGCTAATGGGCACCTTAGATGGGCTATGATGTGACTGATGTCCCTTAGGGTTAATGAGCCCCTTGGACTAGCGATGATGTGTCTCACGCCTCTAAGGGCTAATGGGCCCCATTAATTGGCAATTATGTGTTTGACACCCCCAAGGGCTAATGAGCCCCTTAGAAGGGCGCTAATGTGTTTCACGCCGCTTAGGGCTAATAAGCCCCTTGGATGGGCGATGATGTGTCTGATGCTCCTTAGGCTAATGAACCCCTTGGATGAGTGATGATGTGTCTTATATTACACCCCTCAGGGTTATTGAGACCCTAGGATGGGCGATTATGAGTCTAACGCCCCTTAGGGCAAATGAGCCCTTTTGATGTGCGATGATGTGTCTCACGGCCCTTAGTGCTAATGAGCACCTTGGATGAACGATGATGTATCTGACACCCCTAAGGGCTAATGAGCCTATTAGATGGTTAATGATTTGTCTAACGCCCCTTAGGGCTAATGACCACCTTGGATGGGCGAGGATGTGTCTGAGGCCACTGAAGGATAATGAGCCCCTTGGACGGGCGATGATGTTTCTCACACCCCTTAGGGCATATAAGCCCCTTGGACGTGCGATGATGTGTCTGATGCCCATTAGGGCAAATGAGCTCCTTAGATGGGTGATGATGTGTCTTACACCCCTCGGGGCTATTAAGACCCTAGGATGGGAGATTATGTGTCTAACGCCCCTTAGGACAATTGAGCCCCTTTGATGTGCGATGATGTGTCTAACGCCCCTTAGTACTAATGACCACCTTGGATGGGCGAGGATGTGTCTTATGTCCCTTAGGGCTAATGGGCCCCTTTGATTGGCGATGATGTGTCTTACACCACTCAAGGCTAGTGAGCCACTTAGATGGGTATTGATTTGTATAATGCCCCTTAGGGCTAATGAGCCCCTTAGATGGGCGATGATGTGTATGTTGCCTCTTAGGGCTAATGAGCCCCTTGGATGGGCGATGATGTGTCTCACGCCCCATAGTGCTAATAAGCGCCTTGGATAGGCTATGATGTGAATGATGCCCCTTAAGGTTAATGAGCCCCTTGGACTAGCGATGATGTGTCTCACGCCCCTGAGGGCTAATGGGCCCCATTGATTTGCAATTATGTGTCTTACACCCCTAAGGCCTAATGAGCCGATTAGATGGTTAATGATTTGTCTAACGCCTCTTAGGGCTAATGATCCCCTTAAATGGGCGATTATGTGTCTGAGGCCTCTTAAGGATAATGAGCCCCTTTGGACGGGCGATGATGTTTCTTACGCCTCTTAGGGCTAATGAGCCCCGTGGACGTGCGATGATGTGTATGATAGCCCTTAGGGCATATAAGCCCCTTAGATGGGCGATGATGTGTCTAATGCCCCTAAGGGATAATAAGCCAATTTGATGGGTGATGATGTGCCTTACACCCCTCGGGGCTATTGAGACCCTAGGATGGGCGATTATGTGTCTAACGCCCCTTAGGGCAATTGAAACCCTTTGATGTGCGATGATGTGTCTAAAGTCCCTGAGGGCTAATGAGCCCCTTGGATGGGTGATGATGTGTCTTACACCCCTTAGGGCTAGGGCAATTGAGCCCCTTTGATGTGCGATAATGTGTCTCACGCCCCTTAGTACTAATGACCACCTTGTATGGGAGATGATGTATCTGATGCCCCTTAGAGCTAATGGGCCCCTTAAATTGGCGATGATGTGTCTAACACCACTAAGGGCTAATGAGCCACTTTGATGGGTAATGATTTGTATAATGCCCCTTAGGGCTAATGAGCCCCTAAGATGGGCGATGATGTGTCTGACGCCTCTTAGGGTTAATGAGCCCCTTAAATGGGCGATGATGTGTCTCACGCCCCAAAGTGCTAATGAGCGCCTTGGATGGGCTATGATGTGACTGATGCCACTTAAGGTTAATGAACCCCTTGGACTAGCGATGATGTGTCTCACGCCCCTAAGGCTTAACGGGCGCCATTGATTGGAAATTATATGTCTGACACCACAAAGAGCTAATGAGCCCCTTGTAAGGGCGATGATGTGTATTACGCCTCTTAAAGCTAATGAGCCCCTTGGATGGGCGATGATGTGTCTGATGCCCCTTAGGGCTAATGAACCCCTTAGATAGGCGATAATGTGTTTTGACGCCCCTTAGAGCTAATGAGCCCCTTGGATGGGCGATTATGTGTCTAACGCCCTTTAGGGCAATTGAGCCCCTTGGACAGGAGATGATGTGTCTCACGCCCCTTAGTGCTAATGAGCACCTTGGATGGACGATGATATATCTGACACCCCTAAGGGCTAATGAGCCCATTAGATGGTTAATGATTTGTCTAACGCCCCTAAGGGCTAATGATCCCCTTAAATGGGATGATGTGTCTGAGGCCTCTAAAGGATAATGAGCCCCTTGGACAGGCGATGATTTTTTCACGCCCCTTAGTACTAATGACACCCTTGGATGGGCGATGATGTGTCTGATGCCCCTTAGGGCTTATGGGCCCCTTGGATTGGCGATGATGTGTCTGACACCACTCAGGGCTAATGAGCCACTTAGATGGGTAATGATTTGTATCATGCCCCTCAGGGCTAATGAGCCCCTTAGATGGGCAATGATGTGTCTGTTGCCTCTTAGGGCTAATGAGCCCCTTGGATGGGCGATGATGTGTCTCACGCCCCATAGTGCTAATGAGCGCCTTGGAAAGGCTATGATGTGACTAATGCCCCTTAAGGTTAATGAGCCCCTTGGATGGGCGATTATGTGTCTCACGCCCCTGAGGGCTAATGGGCCACATTGATTGGCAATTATGTGTCTTACACCCCTATGAGCTAATGAGCCCCTTGGATGGGCGATGATGTGTCTCATGCCCCTTAGGGCTAATGAGCCCCTTGGATGGGCGATGATGTGTATGTTGCCCCTGAAGGCTAATGAGCCCCTTAGATAGGCGATCATGCGTCTAACGCCCCATAGGGCTAATGAGCTCCTTGGATGGGCGATGATGTGTTTGACACCCCTCATGGCTAATGAGCCTCTTGGATGGGCGATGATGTGTCTGACACCCCTTAGCGCTAATGAGCCCCTTAGATGGGAGATGATCTGTCTGCTGCCCCTGAAGGCTAATGAACCTCCTAGATGGGCGATGATGTGTCTAACAACCCTTTGGACTAATGAGCCGCTTGGATGGGCGATGATGTGACTGATGCCCCTTAGGGCTAATGAGCCTCTTAAATGGACGATGATGTGCCTAACGCCCCTTTCGGGCTAAAAAGCTCCTTGGATAGGCGATTGTGAGTCTAACGCCCCTTAGGGCAATTAAGCCCCTTGGATGGGAAATGATGTGTCTAACGCCCCTTAGGGCTAATGAGCCCCTTAGATGAACGATGATATGTCTGATGCCCCTTAGGGCTAATGTGCCCCTTAGATGGGTGATGATGTGTCTAACGCCCCTAAGGGCAAATGAGCCCCTTGGATGGGTGATGATTTGTCTTACACCCCTTTAGGCTAAAGATCCCCTTGGTTGGTCGATTATGTGTCTAACGCCTCTTAGAGCAATTGAGCCCCTTGGATGGGCGATGATGTGTCTCTTGCCCCTTAGTACTAATGACCACCTTGGATGGGCGATGATGTGTTTGATGCCCATTTGCGCTAATTGGCCCCTTGGATTGGCGATGATGTGTTTGACACCCCTCAAGGATATTAAGCCTCTTAGGGCTAATGAGCCCCTTTGATGGGCCGTGATGTGTCTCACGCCCCTAAGTGCTAATTAGCGCCTTCGATGGGCTATAATGTGTCTGATGCCCCTTAGGGCTAACAATCCCCTTGGACTAGCGATGATGTGTCTCAAGCCCCTGAGGGCTAATGGGCCCCATTGATTTGCAATTATGTGGCTGACACCCCTAAAGGCTAATGAGCCCCTTAGATGAGCGATGAGTTGTCTCACGCCCCTTAGGGCTAATGAGCCCCTTGGATGGGCCATGATGTGTCTTATTCCCCTTAAGCCTAATAAGCCCTTAGATAGGCGATAATGTGTCTGACGCCCCTTAGGGCTTATGTGCCACTTGGATGGGCAATGATGTGTCTTACACCCTCAGAGCTAATGAGCCCCTTGGATGGGCAATGATTTGTCTGACACCCCTTAAGGCTAATCAGCCCCTTAAATGGGCGATGATGTGTCTCACGCTCCTTTGGGCTAATGAGCACCATGGATGGGCGATGATTTGACTGATGCCCCTTAGGACTAATGAGCCCCTTAGATGGGCGATGATGTGTCTGACGCCCCTTAGGGCTAATGAGCCCTTTCGATGGGCGATTGTGTGTCTAACGCCCCTTAGGGAAATTGAGCCCCTTAGTTGGGCGATGATGTGTCTAACGCCTGTTGTAGCCAAGCCTAACAACTTGGTTATGGACGTTTCTTTAGTTCAAGACGTAGCATCATGCATTGGTGCTATGCCTTCTATCCATGTGCAGCAAGATATTCAATCCTTTGAGTTTCTTGTTGTTCTTATTAACTAGTTCAATCTAGTTCATTTTATGCTTTGAATAAATTGTAAACTTTAGTCTTATTTTAAGTTTGCAAATTAGTTTCATTTTCTTTAAGTTTTCTTTAGCTTGTTAAAGTTCGAAAATGTAGTACAAGTACAAGATACAACAAGAAGGCAGCCATTTAACTTGGGTGTTACAATCAGCTTCAATGAAGAGTTGCAAACTATCAATCCAAGTGGGCGTCATTTCAGCATTTGAGCATCAAAAGGCGTCCAAATACACTCTTGTCTACATACATCCAAGTTTGATCCAAGGCTTGATTCAAGGAGGAGTTACACTTCTTTTTGCTGTTGAATTGGGCGTGAATTAAGGGGCTGTTTTGCTTCTTACTTGCTGCTTGGTTGAGGCTTAATTGAGGAGGTTTTTGACCACCACTTTTAATGTATCTAGACACAAAATCTGTTTTCAATGTATCTAGACACAAAATCTGTTTTTAATGTATCTAGACACAAAATCTGTCTAGATGCTTAGCTTAGGCGTGTAACAAGTGGGCTGACATCTCACTTAGTTTAGCTTGTACTTAAGGATGCTTGTTTACTATAAATAGCAAGCAAAGGCGAATGAGAAAGGCATTCATTGAAACATAAAAAAAACTTGTCTTACATTCGTTTCTTGGATTAGAAACAAAACCAGAAATTCTTGGATTTGGAATTTCAATTCCTTTGCTTAGTTAACTAGCCTAGACTACTAGTTGGCTTGTGATCTTAGGAACCCATTTCGTTTCTTAGTGGTGTGACTGTAGCTAAGAAGCTATTTGGTTCATTAGTCTTACTTATCTTGGTTCATCCCTTGTATATTTCGGGTTGATACTCCAAATATACAACATTTGGCGCTAGAAGGAGGGGGATCTAGCAAAACAAATACCCAAACACATACCCCAAACACATACCCAAACACATACCCCAAACACAAACCATGTCCGACATCCCACCCCCTAATTGGCAAGAATATGTCAATAAGGTTGCACAAGAGAAAGTAGATATGGAGCAACGAATGCAATACTTGCAAGATCAGTTAAAAGATCTTTCTATTAAGTTGCGCCATCAAAAAGAGGGCTCACCCAATCATAGTGATGAAGAATTGAGTGAATCTAATTTCAATCACAATGATAGACCTTCTCATGAAAGAGAAAGGTCACGGCCTAATAATGACATAAAAGCAGACATTCCTGAATATGATGGCAAACTCGATGCTGATGAGTTTGTAGAATGGTTAAGAACGGTGGAGAGAGTGTTTGACTATAAGCAAACATCGGAAGAGAAAAAGGTGAAAATTGTGGCCTTGAAGCTACGGAAATATGCCTCAACTTGGTGGGCTAGTGTGTGCGCCAAGAGGGAAAGGCAAGACAAAGAAAAAGTAAGACCATGGGTTAAGATGAAGAAATTGTTGAAACAAAAGTTTCTTCCCACATACTATGTGCAAGAAAACTTTTCAAAATTCCATAACCTTAAGCAAGGTACGAAATCAGTAGAGGAATATGCTAGGGAGTTTGAAGGATTTGTTATGAAGTGTGGAGTAGAGGAAGATGAGCCTCAAACTTTGGTTCGGTTCCTAGGTGGACTTGACCCAAAAATAGCCAATGTGGCCGAACTACACCCTTACACCACCCTTGAAGAGCTCATTATCTTAGCACATAAGATTGAGCAGCAACAAAAAACAAGAGGCAAAAGTGAATCATCACGTTTTGCATCTCAAACCTCATTTCCCCAAAGAAAGCAAACATCCAATTTCCCACCTTTCAAACCCACATCCAATCAGCCTACTTCTAAACCACTTTCACAAAACACCCAAAATTCCAACCCAAATCCAGCCCCAAGAAGATGCTTTAGGTGTCAAGGCCTTGGTCATATGGCTAGTGATTGTCCAAATAAAAAAATTGTTACTTTAGTAGAGTATGAAGAGGAGAACGAATTAGAGGTTGAAGAGGACAACAATCGTGAAGAGAATGATGAGTATGCGTGCCTAGGTCCGGATGAAGGAGAATGCTTGGTGGTTCGACGTACGCTTAGCAATATGTTGGACCAAGAAGGGAGCTTGCAACGTGAGGCAATCTTTCACACTCGTTGCACCATTGGTGGAAAGGTATGCACTTTGATTATTGATGGAGGTAGTTGTACCAATGTAGCTTCGCAAGTTATGATAGACAAGTTGAAAATGAAAACTATCCCTCATCCTAAACCATATAAAATTCAATGGTTAAGTCATAGTAAAGGGATTCATGTCACACAACAAGTCTTGTTATCATTTAGCATTGGTAAAACTTATGAGGAAAAATTATGGTGTGATGTTGTACCTATGGATGCATGTCATGTTTTACTTGGTAGACCTTGGTTATTTGATAGGCGTGTGATGCATGATGGTTACAAAAACACCTACTCCTTTTCTAAGGACGGAAAGAAAATTGTCCTTACCCCTTTAATCCTCAAAAATGATCACCCCATACCCACGCCTCCCACTTCCTTCACCACTCTCATAAAATCTGAATTCCATGAATATAGAGTTCACAAACACTTCATTTTGAGCCAACTTGATACCCCCTCTCAACCGTCCAAAGAAGAAAACCACCCACTCCTCACCTCTCTTCTCAAAACCTATTCCCATGTTTTCCCCAAAGATATCCCTCACGGATTACCCCCAAAGCGTGACATCCAACACAAGATTGATCTTGTACCCGGATCCATGCTCCCAAACAAACCAGCCTATAGAACCAATCCCAAAGAAACCGAGGAAATTAGAAGACAAGTGGAGGAATTGTTATCAAAGGGTCTTATTCGTAAGTCTCTTAGTCCATGTGCTTGTCCTACTTTGATTGTACCTAAGAAAAATGGAGAATGGAGAATGTGTGTTGATAGTAGGTCAATCAATAAAATCACTATCAAGTACCGGTTTCCTATTCCAAGGTTGAATGATTTACTTGATGATTTGCATGGTTCTAAAGTGTTCTCTAAAATTGATTTGAGAAGTGGCTATCATCAAATTCGAATTTTCGAAGGAGATGAATGGAAGACCGCTTTCAAGACAAAGGAGGGCCTCTATGAGTGGCTTGTGATGCCATTTGGTTTGTCTAATGCACCATCTACATTTATGCGCCTTATGAATCAGGTTATGCAACCTTTCATGGGTAAATTTGTTGTAGTCTATTTTGATGATATTTTGGTGTATAGTAGGGAAGAAGAAGAGCATGCTAGGCATTTGCAACAGGTTTTTAAAACCCTTGCTCGTGAGCAACTATATGGTAACTTAGAGAAGTGTCATTTTTTCACTTCCCAAGTTATTTTTCTTGGTTTCAAAGTTTCATCTCAAGGCATAGAGGTTGATGAAAAGAAAGTTGCTGCAATTCGTGAGTGGCCCACGCCACAAACAATTCAACAAGTTCGTAGTTTTCATGGCCTTGCTTCTTTCTATAGGAGATTTGTGCGAAATTTTAGTACTCTCATGGCACCTATCACCGAGCTAACTAAAAATCAGAAGTTAGTTTGGAATGATAAGGCTCAAAAGGCCTTTGATGAGGTAAAACATCAACTTACTAGTTCACCTATTCTTTCTTTACCTAACTTTGATGAAGTTTTTGAAGTTGAATGTGATGCTAGTGGAGTTGGTATTGGTGCTGTTTTGTCACAAGTTGGGCGTCCCCTTGCCTACTTTAGTGAAAAACTCAATGAAGCACAACGGAAGTATAGCACCTATGATAAGGAGTTCTTTGCTCTTGTTCGTGCTTTGGACCATTGGAGACATTACCTCATTTCCAAGGAGTTCATCCTTCATTCAGATCATGAAGCTCTCAAATATCTTCAAAGCCAACAAAAACTCCAACCACGCCATGCCAAATGGGTGGAGTATTTGCAAGCTTTTCATTTTGTGATCAAGCATAGGAGAGGCGCCATGAACAAAGGAGCTGATGCACTTTCAAGGAGATACACACTCTTGAATTCTTTCAAGGCAAGAGTGATTAGTGTTGAAGATGTGAAAGCAAGTTACAAAAATGATCATGACTTTGGTGATTTATTTCTAAAATGTTCTAATCATGCTTACAAAGATTATTACATTTTAGATGGCTATTTGTTCAAAGGAAACAGGTTGTGCGTTCCAAGGTCAAGCCTAAGAGAATCTCTTATCAAAGAGTTTCATGAAGGAGGAATGGCGGGACACTTTGGCATAGAGAAGACTACTCTTCTTGTCCAAGAGTACTTTCATTGGCCTAGATTGGTTCGTGATGTGGAGTTCATTGTGAAGAGATGTGTGATATGTCAAAAGGCCAAGAGTCATAGTCTTCCACAAGGCTATCTTTTGCCCTTACCTATTCCGCAAGCTCCATGGGAAGATGTTAGTCTTGATTTCGTTGTGGGACTTCCTATGACCCAACGAAAGAAAGATTCCATTATGGTTGTTGTGGACCGTTTTTCTAAAATGGCTCATTTTATTTCTTGTCATACAACTTATGATGCTACTCATGTTGCTAACTTGTTCTTCAATGAGATCGTTCGTTTGCATGGTGTACCTAAATCCATGGTGAGTGACCATGATCCAAAATTTCTAAGTCATTTTTGGCTTACATTATGGAGAAAGATGGGCACAAAATTGAACTTTAGCACTTCAAGTCATCCTCAAACAGATGGTCAAACCGAAGTGACTAATAGAACTTTGGGATCCTTGTTGCGGTCTTTGGCTACTAAACGTCCCAAGCAATGGGAAGAGATGCTTCCTCATGCGGAGTTTGCTTACAATCGTGTACCTAGCAAGACAACAGGTTTGAGTCCTTTTGAAGTGGTGTATGGATTCAATCCGTGCACTCCTATTGATCTCACTCCCATTCCCTCACCAAGCAAGTTCAGCAATGATGCCGAGGTACGTGCAAAAGAAATCAAGTCTATGCATGAGCAAGTTCGCTCCAAAATTGAACAAGCTAATGCAAAGACAAAGGCATACTATGACAAGAAAAGAAAGGAGGTCCAGTTTCAGCCCGGTGATTTAGTTTGGATTCATCTTCGAAAGGAAGATTTCCTTCCAAAAGACGGTCCAAGGTTAGTCCTCGTAGTGATGGTCCATTTGCTATTGTTGAAAGGGTGAATGATAATGCTTACAAAGTTGAGTTGCCCGGAGACTATGGTGTTTCTAGCACCTTTAATGTGGCTGATTTATCACCTTACTATGATGAGTTTGAAGAGTTGCCGAGTTTGAGGGCAAACTCTTTTCAAGAAGGGGGGAATGTTGTAGCCAAGCCTAACAACTTGGTTATGGACGTTTCTTTAGTTCAAGACGTAGCATCATGCATTGGTGCTATGCCTTCTATCCATGTGCAGCAAGATATTCAATCCTTTGAGTTTCTTGTTGTTCTTATTAACTAGTTCAATCTAGTTCATTTTATGCTTTGAATAAATTGTAAACTTTAGTCTTATTTTAAGTTTGCAAATTAGTTTCATTTTCTTTAAGTTTTCTTTAGCTTGTTAAAGTTCGAAAATGTAGTACAAGTACAAGATACAACAAGAAGGCAGCCATTTAACTTGGGTGTTACAATCAGCTTCAATGAAGAGTTGCAAACTATCAATCCAAGTGGGCGTCATTTCAGCATTTGAGCATCAAAAGGCGTCCAAATACACTCTTGTCTACATACATCCAAGTTTGATCCCAGGCTTGAATCAAGGAGGAGTTACACTTCTTTTTGCTGTTGAATTGGGCGTGAATTAAGGGGCTGTTTTGCTTCTTACTTGCTGCTTGGTTGAGGCTTAATTGAGGAGGTTTTTGACCACCACTTTTAATGTATCTAGACACAAAATCTGTTTTCAATGTATCTAGACACAAAATCTGTTTTTAATGTATCTAGACACAAAATCTGTCTAGATGCTTAGCTTAGGCGTGTAACAAGTGGGCTGACATCTCACTTAGTTTAGCTTGTACTTAAGGATGCTTGTTTACTATAAATAGCAAGCAAAGGCGAATGAGAAAGGCATTCATTGAAACATAAAAAAAACTTGTCTTACATTCGTTTCTTGGATTAGAAACAAAACCAGAAATTCTTGGATTTGGAATTTCAATTCCTTTGCTTAGTTAACTAGCCTAGACTACTAGTTGGCTTGTGATCTTAGGAACCCATTTCGTTTCTTAGTGGTGTGACTGTAGCTAAGAAGCTATTTGGTTCATTAGTCTTACTTATCTTGGTTCATCCCTTGTATATTTCGGGTTGATACTCCAAATATACAACATGAGCCCTTTTGATGGGCGATGATGTGTCTCACGCACCTTATAGCTAATGAGCGCCTTATATAGGCGATGATGTATCTGACACATCTAAGGGCTAATGAGCCCCTCAGATAGTTAATGATTTGTCTAACGCCCATTTGGGCTAATGATCCCCTTAATTGGGGGTTTATGTGTCTGAGGCCTCTTAAGGATAATAAGCTCCGTGGCTGGGCGATGATGTTTCTCATGCTCCTGAAGGCTAATGAGCCCCTTGAACGTGCGATGATGTGTCTGATGCCCCTTAGGGTAAATGAAATCCATAGATGGGCGATGATGTGTCTAACACCCCTGAGGGATAATGAGCCCCTTGGATGGGTGATGATGTGTCTTACACCCCTTAAAGCTATTGAGACCCTAGGATGGGCGATTATGTGTCTAACGCCCCTTATGGCAATTTAACCCCTTTGATGGGCGATTATGTGTCTCACGCCCCCTAGTACTAATGACAACCTTGGATGGGCGATGAAGTGTCTGATGCCCTTTAGGGTTAATGAAAGTAATGGTGTCCTTCGAACAAGTGTATTATTCTGATAGCGGGTTCAGAATTATTAGAAAGCTAATATATTCAGCAAGGTCAAGTGATCGGAATGCCTGGGTGGAGGCCGCTTCCGATCAGTTATATTAATATTACAACTTAATCTTGAATGAACCCTTCGGGTCACACCCAAGCAAAATATACGAACCAACTCGACAAATTAATTCGGAAGAATTTAATTCGTCGCCCGAGTGTTAAACATTTAGACGTCGGAATTTCGAGCTTGGAGCGTCGAAACCGAGCGTCGGAGAATGCCACGTGGCAACACACATGGAAAAACGCCATGTGGCAGCACACGTGGCAGCACACATGGCCGCCACGTTGGCAGCCGCCAAGTTGCAACCGCCACGTTGGCAGCCGCCACATTGGCAGCCACCAAGTGGCAGCGTGCCACGTGGCAGCGCCATGGTGGCGGCGCGCCACGGTGGCGACATGTGGCTATGGCCGTGGACCTGGGTTGATGGGTCATGGACACGGGCCAAAATAAAATGGGCCAACTGAACCCAACTTGGGGCTCAAGGTTGGGTGACACATGGTTAGTTCACATTGCATGTGAAATGCCTTGGGGACCAAGTGAAAAAGTGGTCCACACCTAACCATGTGACACTTGTCACTTGAACCTTTGTTCATTTAACTAAGGGTTGAATTCACCAATCTTTCCATGTGGGATCTTTTTGTGAAAAGTCCCACATTGAAAGATGAGTGAAATTCACAAGGCATACTTCCTTATAAATAGTCATGGAATGACTTGAGAATTCTTTGCTTGAGTGGGAGTTAAAAAGAGCATTCCATAATATTGGAAAAACTCTTAAACTCATATAACACTCGGGTTTTGGTCAGACCTCGCTAACCCCCAGGTAGTAGACCTTAAAGTTGTGTTTGCCTTTTTGTGGGTGGATACCGTCGGAGGCGCGGCGCTTGACGTGCTCGTTGCTTTCAAGTAACACTACTACAAAATGCTTGTATTCTCGACGCTTTACCTTCGACACTATGGAAGACCGTCACAGTTAAATTAAGAGTTCCGTCTTTTTTCGACGCTTTTAAGCGTCCTTTGACTTTATCGTTTATTTTCCGCGTCAAGAAACATAATCACATGCCCTGCACGTGATAATACGTTGCAGCTTAGGGTTATCGCTTTTCAATCTTACTATTTTCAACTGCCGCCCCTCTCATCTTCTCTATTCTCTCTCTCACTCTAGTCACTACTCAACTTCTTCCCATTCTTTGCTTCAAAATTCAATATCTACTTACAAAAATTAATGAATTATTCTGTCTTCACAAGATTTCTACTTCTCAAGGAATTTCAAGCAAGTGCAATTTTTTTTCCACATCTAGATTTTCGATTCTAATTGTTGAAGTCGATCGACAATCCATTTTTGTTTGTCTTCTAATTTATGTAGTTTACTCTTAGCTTCACTCGTTTTGATTTGTTTTCTGGTGATTCTTTAATTTCATGTTTTGATTTTGCTATTTTAAAGGTTTTCTCTAATTTCTGTTTATATAGGTTTCATCGATTTTATATCAGTTTACAATGCCCAGAAATAAATACATGTTTATTGTTTGAATTCAATTTTAAAGTCTAAGGTTTGTATAACCAATTTCGTTGTCAGAAATATTCTTCACAACTTTAAGCCTCTATTGCAGTTTAAGAGGTTGGACTATAGAGATGGGTAATTGACTTTCCGTTGCTTTTTTTTTTTTTTTATCTATTGTATATTATTAGGTTTAGCTATTTGCAAATTATTGTAAATTTTGTGAATTATTGTTCTATTTAGTTTATCTTGTGCAAATCTACTATATTGGTATCATACAAAGCAGTATTTATGGTGAATGGATGCTCTGCGATTGTATATTTCTGCTCTTGTAATTGTCTGTTGAAAACACTTATGATTTTTATGACCAAGTGTATTAATAATGTGATTTCTTGGAAGTTGTAACTATAAACAGGCCTAAATGTATAATATGTTGAGTTTTTCACTCTTGTCAAGCAAGCAATAGATGATTAAGATTTGCTAAGCAAATAGATGTCTCAGATTTAGTGTTGGTGTACTAGTTGAGGAAGTATTGTTATTGTAGCATATGATGTATGGTTATTTTTTGGCATGTTTGCAAACAAGTGCTATTATTGACTGATTCATGTTTTATTAACAATACAGGGGGTGTATTTTACGAGTTTGGGATCATGCATCAGCACTGCGACCATGCTTATGTCCTTTGTGTCGCCGTCCCATTAGTTTGTTAATACCTACTGAATCTTCCCGGGAGCAAAGGGCTAATCCAGAAGTTGCAAATATTATAGGGAGGATTGAATTATATAACCGTCAATATGGTGAACGATCCAGTGATCTCATGCAGGTACTTATTTTTATAAAGGTTACATTAGAGAACTTATATTGAATCTTTAATTATGAAAGAGTATAATATATAAATTAACGTTTTGTACTCATTAGACAAGTCTTTAGGCTGGTTTGTTCATATTTTTGTATAGTGTTGAGCAGGAGCAGTAGGTATAATTGAGATGGTATGACCTACATTTGTTTGATAGATGGAGATTTTCTGGTTCATGTATCATTTTACATGATTCATTGCTTCTTTACAAGTTTGATGCAGATGTAGTTTATTTGTTCTGTTTAAGACCTTATACCCTGAATTTTGAATTAAATCTCATGTTATTTCCTGCTGAAGTTTCATGATTGACGTTTATTGCTTTGCACTTAAGAGTGTTGCAATTTTGAGCTCAAAAACTGCTGAAATGTAGTTGTAGAACATGATTAATATTGTATGTTTGCAATTGGAGTATCCCTTGGTCCTCAATAATACTAGAATACCTGACTATGATGTAACGTATGTATAAGCTTGCATGCTAATCTCAAATTTTTGTTCCCTTTTTAAACCACAACTACGTACAAAGGAATAAAATAAAATCTGACTCCTTGTCATGGATGAATGGTGGCTTCTACTTTGGTGTTGTTCTTAATTATTTGTGGTGATGGTAGATAGGATAAGGAGTAGGTGACTAGGTGGGGTGCGTGCGAGATATGATATCTTGTTGCTTTTATTATAAATTATTCATTCTTAGCTTTTATATACCTTGCTATCAATATTAATGATCTGGTTTCTTTGTTTATGTATGATCTTTATCTAAAATTCCCTTATGTTGGATCAAATTTGAGGCTAGACACCAGCTATTGGTGAAGCAATTGAATTAGGAGCAGCTATATATAGACCATCTATCTAGAATCGACCTGCAAAAAATCCACGATTACGAAGTAGATTATTGTCTTACACTTAATATATTCCTGGCCTATCGCTCATTAATTTCTAATATTCAGGCAGCTATGAATTTTGAAACTTTAAGCTCCAAAATTGGTTATCATAATCCTAGTAGTAGTACTACTAATACAATTATTACTTATTTGTTATTGTGTGATTGTGTGTATGGTTGATTAGATGTGCATGATTTTATGTATGTTAGAATAGGATAAAGTAAGATTTGTCTTTTATCTTTATTTCACAACATCTTTTAAACTTTTAATGCCTTTTTTTAATGGTTTGTAGCTTTTAATCTGTTATTAGATTAGATGTGCATGCTCTTATACTAGTGGTGTTGTAGGGATGATAAACTTAATGTTAGTGCTAATCTTTAATCTATTATTATAACCAGAGGTTGACATAGAAATTTAGTGACTTTTTTAATGCAGCTCTTTTCAGTCACATTCTTAGTTCTTAAGAAGGTAGGATATTTATCAATATTACTTCTGACCTTCTGAGCATGGAGTATTATAGTAACGATTATAGTATCAATATGACCTTCTGACCTTCTAACCTAGTCCTAGGGCAATTTTGGACTTTGGCTTCTTACATGTGAAAGGAATTTGGTAGATAAAGTAGCAAGCAAGTCAAATTAACTTGGATTTAGGTGATTTATATGCGCTTTACTTTCACAATGGAAATAGTTCTTAATAGAAAATTCTGTCCTCAAACATCAGATTACTGATGTAGCACTCCGTATCTTTTAAAGAAGATGTTCCCTAGAAGTTGAAGCACAGAACTCGTGTTTGCAACGCCTTGGGAATTATCTTGAATGACATTTTTTCTCTTTATTGCTTGTTTACCAGCCTGGACTTCTCGTTTATGAGAAAAACAAGTAATAGAGTTGCATATTTGCTTGCAAACTCTAGTAGTGACTTTGAGGATGTGAGGGTGTGGACTGACGAGGTCCCCCCATGGTTTTTGCTGCTGTTGCTTTGGAGGCTTCCTAAATTATAATATCAGTTGCTTCCTGTCAAAAAAAAAAAAAAAAAGAAGATGTTCTCCCCATAGCAGTCTCATGCTTAATTATGTGAGCGGGTTTTATCAATATAAACCTGATAGAAGTATCCTTTGTTAAATTGGTCTCTTCTTTTTTTTTTTTTGGTTTGTTGAAATTGGTACCTTGGGTTGGTTGTTTCCACTGGCAGGGTGGACTAAATCCCTGTTCCATGGACTTTGCCTAAGATACTTAGAAAGACTAAAGATTGCTCGTGTAATCTTGAATATACTTGATTTGAAACTTGTTGGATTTCTATTATGCCCGAGATTTGCTTCAGATTTCTGATTTATTCACTAAGGTTTTTTTTTACTCTTTACCTGTGAATTGTAGTACATTTTAGTCAAGAATGATGTAGTGTTCATGTTCAGAAAATTGAAAAAAAATGTCAAATATTCCGAGGAATCTTTTATGTTGCAAATTTGTCCTGTAACTCTGTAAGAGTTGCCTATGAAATTGAAGAGGTAGTTGGCGATGGCGGCGGCTGCTGCTGCGGTGTGGTTAAGGAAGGAGCAAGAGGTGGAGAAGTGTCACCCTGAGAGTAAAATTTTATACCAACCTTGGGGAAATACAAGTATATCAGTACAACTCCCAATATAAGCATTAGTACTCTGTCCACCCTTTGGGTAATGTAACCTTAGTACTAGCGTAACATTAAAAAAAAAAAAAAAGAAAAGAAAAAAAAATGTTCATTTACATTTCTATGTTTAACTTACAATTCTATGTTTAAATAATATACAACATGTTGAATCTTGAGCCTATATTGTGTAATGTACTAATTAATTTATACTTTGTATTTTATTTTTTTTTGAAGATTGGAAAAGGCAATGTTGGTGCAACAAGAGAATAGGCCGGGATACTTGAGCATCAACAAGCGACTATATCATCTTTAAGGCCATCATCTATCTATTTTGGTTTTTAGTCTTATATTAGTGATGTATTTATTTAGGGACAAGCTACTATAATATGCGACATTTTTTTTTATATAAAAAATAATTGTGTTGATGTTTTCTTTTATAAATTTGGTAATTAACTACGTACTCTTATTATTGTTGATTAATTATTCTTTTTTTTTTAATCTAGTTATATAGAATTTTTTTTTTATTTTAATGTTATTAATTTAATTTAATTTATGATAAATTTAAATAACTATAATGTATGTATGATGGTAATAATTTAATAAAAGGAAAAAAAAAAAGCTTAAAAAAATTCTGGACGCTTTTTAATGTCTACATATTTGCACATTTTCAAATTTCAAATAGTTTCCCGCCATACTATAGGCTGACACGAATAAACACAAGACAACAAAAAGCGTCGCTAAATTTGAGTATGTGGACAGGTAAAAGCGTCGCTAAAAAACTACACACATTTGGGATAATGCGCGAAATACGTAATTTTCGACGCTTCGTACATTAATTAGGACACAAAAAAGCGTCGATATTCTCGACGCTTTTTTGGGTCCCCGAAAATTTTCGACTCACGTATTTTCGACGCTTTTTAGCAGCGTCGAGAAATAAATTTTCGACGCTTTTTAGCGTCGAAAAAAGGCCTAAAAAGCGTCCAGAAAACACGCTTTTTGTAGTAGTGTAAGAGCCCCGGTTTTTGGGCGAAGCTCGCTTCGAGGGTAAGATTCGTTATCTTTTCTTTGTGATTATTTATTTATGCTTTATGATTTTAATTATTGCGAGTGGTTCCTTGGGTCGGGGTTTGTTTCCACGGTGAGTCGAACTCACCAAACCCTAACAGCGGTATCGGAGCTCCGCTCGTTTATTTTTATAATCATATTTTTCAAGGTTTATTTTGGCTTAATTTTCTGGTTTAAGTTGCTAATTAGATTAGTAGCTCGGTTTTATTTATTTTAATCCCGTTTTTAATGTCGATTTTGGCCCAGAACCCAGATTTTCGCCCAAGACTAGTGAATTTTGGGTGGAAAACGTGTTCTGGAAAGGTTTTTACCCCCAAAGGGCGCTGTGATTTTAGCCAAATTCTGACCAGAAATGCCTTTTTCGAGGGGTTTTCGTTTTTGACGAAAATTTTTAAGTCTTTTCTAACCTTGAAATTAATGGCATAAATTGTTGATTATATGGTTGATTATTTGCATTAATTTCTGCATTTTTATGTCCCCTTAAAGCACACTAACTTGGTAGTATTTGATGCTTAAAGGTTGATTTATTTTCACATAATTGCAAACTAATTGCTTTTAGTGTGAAAGTTTTATTTTTGAGGCTTCCTAAGTGTTAAAGATTCAATCTTTATTTGTGATAAGTGATTGAAACTTTAAAAACCTCTAAATTCCATGTTATTTTGTGTTAAACTTTGATGTTTTAATCATTTTGAGTTAATTGGAAACATAAAGTTTCGATTTTTGTGATAGAAATTTGGTTATCTTCATGTTGGAAGATATAATTTTCAAGGATTCACAAAATTTAGATGTTGGTATTTTCATTTGAACATTAAAGTTCATATTTTTCCAACTTCCCTTTACTTTGTCAAATTCTCAAGTTTAATTTAAATTGATTAAATTGAAAGTGAGAAATTGCCTCAATTTTATGTTGCACCAAGATAAACCAATTTAATTAAGAATGGTTCTTGGAATTATTTTGGTTATTTGCACTTTGAAAATTTTATTAAGTTAGACTTGTTTAAAATTTTATTTTGCTCTCTAAATTAGTTCTAAAATTAATTTAGAATTAATTATTGTTGTCTCGCAAAAAGGGATCAAATCCCGAGGCCGTGGCACGCAAAACGAGGCAATGCATCACCTTGGCGAGTCGGGCTGCATAATTATTGTTTGTGGCCACACGCGCGGCAGCAGCCACGCGCGACCATGCCGTGGCAGCAGCCCGCGGGCATGTGCCGTGAGTTGTGTGCTCGTGTTTTTTGGCATGTGCGTATGCTTGGTGCGGTGAGGTGACTAGCCATAATATTGCTTATTTTGCCGTTTTATCTATTTTAATTAATTTTGTTTATTTTAATTAAAATTTTGGGAGGCTAGGCCTCGGTTTTGAGCGGCATTGGCAAAATTTCATTTTGACAAGTTTGGGTGCTACCGACTTAATTAATTAGACTAATTAAGGAAATGCGGAATTTATTGGGAGTTTCAATGATTAATGACGTAAATTATATAATCGGTTAAACAACTTTGACTAGTTTTAATTAGGCGTGTTAATCGGATTAACCACCTAGATTAGTTACTAGTGCGCGCGTTGTTTAATTGCATTTTACTTTGTTTCAATTTGTAAATTGCATGGGCCATTTGTTTTGGGTGTTTTTTGTCCCTTGGGAGAGTTACAACACGAAAACTGATCCGCAGTGAGCTGTACCTGCAAAACCAACGGAGACACCTGTTGGGTGGTGCTCCGCCTCCGACGCACAAGTTAGTAACTTGAAACGGGATAAAGAGAACGGAAATTTAGGTGGGTATCTGCTCGGATTCCAAGCTCAGGTGTTTCTCTGGTGTCAGAGAATACAGTTGCAATAATTGGTCCAAAAATCGTCCTCTCAAAAGGAGGAACATCCCCCTATTTATAGGGTCATTGGGAATTGCCCCTGATTAGGTCACTGTACCCTAATCATTGGTGGGTTGCGCCGTATTCTGGCTTTCTCGGGATTTGGGCCTGAAGGCCGCCTTTTCCCTTCTATCTCCGGAATGACACGTGTCAAACAGGGGTTGGTCCATTTTGGACCAATCTGAGGCTGACACGTGTCACCCTCTGATTGGACCACGTGGCAGGGTAAAAATACCCTAAACATTTGCCCCTCACAGATGTGACGTGGCATGCCACGTGGCATCTGTGACACATGTCACTCTTCGGTTGGCGGTAATTTTACAGTTACCGAGTAACCGTTCACCTTCCAGGTAAATTACGGAAATGCCCCCGTATTTACCCCATATATATAGCCGTTTTACCCTCATAATTTTGTACGTTTTACAAAAATTTTCTAGAGAGGAAAACTTTGAGAGAGCAGAAGCCATCCGTTTGAGTCAGGCGCAAGCAAGAAACTTTTTGTTCTCACGCAACCCAGCCGGACCCGCCCTCCTTCAGATACCAATTACAAAGGTACCGTCTCTGTCTTTCTCAGCTCTTTTCTTTTTTCACCGCCTGTACATATTTCTTGCAATAAATGGATGCATCACCAACACACACGGCACAGCCTAGGTTAGAGTCCAGCCGGTCACCGGGGACGGCTGAGTCTAGGACTGGGAGTGCCGGCTCGGGGTGTTGGGACCACCCTTTGCCATGGATTCCGACTAGTTATGTGTCTGTGCAGGACACCATGGCTCGGACAATGCAGACGGCCACTGATCCAAATTACCGAGGCGAAGGCTCAGGCGACCAAACGCCTGAGGGAGACACGTCTGATCAGGGAGATCAGACGACTCTGGAGAGATCCCCTCCGCGCGCCCCTTCGACCCCCGCTGACTCTTTCCTAGAGGAGTGTGACCAAGGCGGCGACGATGCCGCCTCTGCCCCCATGGACCAAAGCGA
Organism: Chenopodium formosanum; assembly: GCA_024500155.1. Classification (NCBI taxonomy): domain Eukaryota; kingdom Viridiplantae; phylum Streptophyta; class Magnoliopsida; order Caryophyllales; family Amaranthaceae; genus Chenopodium; species Chenopodium formosanum. The sequence continues at coordinate 41,872,363 of CM044877.1, read as the reverse complement.
GGGGGAGACGGAGAGTGACAGCTCCGCCTCTACCTCCGAGAGCAGCGATGACTTGCCCCCTCTTCCGGATAGCGAGGAGGAAGAAAGGAAAAAGTGGAGTGAGAAGGACGATCCCTTCAGCATCCACGTCTCCTCCAAGGACCGGATCCAGATGGGGGAGAATTTAGAGAATTTTAAGAAAATGCACCCGCTAGGAGACGGGTATAAGATCCGGGTGCCGCCTGAACTTGGCACCATCGCCTGGGGGGATGATCAACAGAACGCCAACAGTTATTTTGGCTGTTACGAGGCGGCGTTCAAAGCCGGCCTTCGCTTCCCCCTTCACGAGGCGGTGAGGGCTATTTTGAGGGGCTACGGCCTGGGGCTCTGGCAACTTACCCCCAACTCCTGGACCAACATTCTGGGGTATGTTGCCGCCTGTGAGTTCCAAGGGCTTAACCCCGGCTGGGAGGCTTTTGCAAGCATGCATTACCTCAGCAGGAGCCCAGGCGGCTGGAGGGCGTGGTACACTCTAACCACGCAGCCGCAATATATGATGACCTTGGACAAGGTCTCCAAGTTCGATGGCTGGAAACACAGGTTCTACCTGATGTCGGCCCCAACCAGACGGGAGAATTATGAATTCCGTCTGTACAATAAGAAGCCTGACTTGTTAGGCAGGAAGTGTGCTCTTCCCCGGATCCCAGAAGAGGACTTTGACAAGATTATTGAGGCAGACTTTTTTGGCCTCACAGACGCAACCTTGTCAACCGGGGAGACAATAAAAGTCCCCAAGAACTGGATCCCCAAGAGCGCCTGGTTCAGGGACGAGTGCTTCCTAGCCGCCTGCGGACTAGGGCACATGTTTTCCAAACGTATGCGCCTGAGTTTATATCCGTCTGTAGTATTTTTCTATCAAAATTGTTTTATGATATTAACCAACTTCCTTCTTTTTGCAGAGGAAGCATTAAGCATGTTGCAGACGGAGAAAACCCCAAAGCGATCCTCTGTTGTCATCCGCAAGACGCTTGCTGAGAAGGCCGCGGCTTATTTATTTTCACAGGGGGGAGAAGTTGGGAAATCGTTTGAGAAGAATCTCAAACGGGCTAGGGAGGAAGCCCCAGCCGTTCTCAATAAGCTAAAAAAGTCTGCCTCTGCATCAACTCCTGGCGCCTCAGCCGGGACAAAGACGATGCGAATAGGGGGACGGCTCGAGAAAATAGGAGGCAGCCTGTGCCTTGACCTTGCCGACCCCTCAGCAGCCGCGGGGTTCACAACGCCTGCAAGCGTTTCCCGCTTGGCCGGCTCTGAAGGTAAGAATCCTTTTGAATCCCCGCCTGAGCTGGGGTGGCCTTTACGGGTGAAATCCCACTCCCAACAGACATCATCCTCAGACAGCCGGATACAAATAGGTGCCGCCTTAGTTTCGCACTCATCACCTATTGATTGTGGTGCAGATCAAACACAATCTCCCCGCTGGCCAGACGTCCAGAAGCACGCCAAAGCCATGCTGGACGCCGTCCGGAAGAAGGATAAGGACAATATCCCTGGGATAGAGACGTTCAACCTTGAACGCATTCTATCCCTTCTGGCTGAGGTGAGAAACCTGTCAATTCCGTGTTATTATTATTATTTTTTTTTTAAGTAATTTCTCCGCCCATAATTCTTATACCGCCTGCTTTTTGCAGGCCATGCTGCGGGTGGACGGGCTCAAACGTCCTTATTCCCGCAAACGGGAAGAGGTAAAGAGGGCCAAGAAGTCCGCCATAGACGCTGATAATATTGCTTTACACTCAACTATCGTAAATGAACTTGAAACTAAAGCAATAATTATGACACAGGCGTCTAAAATCCAGCAGCTGGAGCTAGATCTGAAGGCGGCCGACCAGCGGGTGACGGATGCTGAGACGGCCAAGAAGGGGGCGGAGGAGGCCCAAAAGAAGGCAGACGAGAGCGCCAAGCAGGCTAATGAGGCGCTCAAGAAGGCCCAAGCGGACCTTGGTAAACTGAAAACCAAGGTTGAGAGGCTGGAGAAGGATGCTGCTCAGGCTCAGAAAAACTTTGCAGCAACCCTGGAGGCGGAGCAAAACCGCCTCGTTGCTGAAAGCGATGCTGACAACGACGCCCGTATGAAGATTGCTTGGGCTGCCTTGTACCCAGAAGCTGATTATAGCATCTGGGCAATGGCACACAGCTATGCTGAGTACGTGGTGTATTTGAGAGAGCAAGGCATGCCAGAGCCTGCCTCCTTTGAAGCCTGGCTCAGCAACAATGAGCCGTCCGCGCCTGAGCTTCCTGGTCCTGGTGAAGCGCAGGAAATTCCCTCAGACGATGAGGAGAAGGGGGAGGACCAGGAGGCTCCGTCTGCAGGCCAGAAGTGACTCTTCAGCGGCAGTATGCCAATTTATCATTTCTTTTAATTCTTTTTATTCAGCGGCTATATGCCAAAACTTGATTTTTCCGGCCTGCGTGCCGAGTATCCCTGTATTTACCGGCTGTGGAGCCGTGTTAATTAACAATTTTTCTCCCGGACGGGGTCCGGTTAACATTTGATCCATTACAACCGTTTGGTTGGATGGACTTTAATGAATGGCACCGACTAAGTCGGTTTTGATTATTTTGCATTTGAATTTTTAATTTTTGCCTATCTTATTAAAAGCATGCGGCGATTTCTTGCCTAACTAATCAGTAGTCTGGCTGTCTTTGCCCCTGGACGGCTGTGTGATTGGTTTGAGCTGGAGCTGGTTGATTGACTTGAAAACGTCTGATGCTGCAAAGAGCATGATATGTTTGTAAGTCAATCAATCACAATAGTGATTGCCCCAAACCAAGTGCACAGCCGTGCATCACAGGCGTTCAGTCACTACCCAGACGGTTTTTTTTTTTTTTTTTTTTTTTTTTTTTGCCCGTCTTGGTAGAGATTTCATAGCCATTGAACTCTTGCCCCAATTGGGGTGAGGTGCATTTTTTTAAAATAAATAACCAAGCGAGAACTTCAGCTGATTACCGACTGATGCATATGGGCATCCGGTATTTAGGAAATTCGTCCTTCGCAAGTTATTTAGCCAGACGGCGATGTGTTGACCAATTTGGTCATTCAATTTTTGCCGTCTGTATGGATACATAGAACCGACAGATAATCCGTTCTCTGCGACGATTGCACCCGGGGGGGTGTCGCCGGACGCCTTTGTCCATGTTGAGACAGGCGATTTTTATAGAAATAGCAACCATCCGGCCATTTTAGCCTCTGGTCCTTTTTAAGACCGGTTGTGTAGCCACTAAACGTTTTTGTGCTTAGTTTAATCAGTGTTGAGTTTACACTAAGTATCAAACCTAGTTTGGTAAATGGAGAATCCGTCTGAGTATTGCCCAGGCGGATAGTCAAGCAATTGAATAAACAGAATCAAACTTAAATAAACAAGTGATCCGAGTATTACCCAGGCGGACTAAAAAACGAAACCTTCACTAAGTATCGAACTTAGTTAGATAAATGGGGAATCCGCCTGGATATTACCCGGATGAATAATCAAATGATAATTTTGCAAGCAAAGTCTGAGTCTGCATTAACTGACACTGTTTACAAAAAGTTTACATTCTCAGAAGTAGTACTTTTTTAGATTGTCTACATTCCAAGTTCTAGGCAGGCGCCTTCCGTCTGGAGTTTCCAGGCGGTAGGTGCCGTCCCTTACTTCCTCATAGATCCGGTAGGGGCCTTCCCAATTTGGGGTTAGCTTTCCCAACTCATTTGCCCTACCGGTTGCTTCCATTTTTCGTAACACTAAGTCGTCAACCCTCAAGGGACGCTTGTGTACTTTTTTGTTGTAGGCTCTCGTCATTCTCAGACAGTAAATCTCATGACGCAAGGCGACATTGCCCCTGCGTTCTAGGAGTGAATCCAATGCCAGGCGCATTGCTTCCTAGTTTGCCTCTTCATCATACAGCATGACTCTGAGAGTCGGCTCGTAATGCTCGATGGGCAAGACGGCTTCAGCACCGTAAACCATGAGAAATGGAGTTTCCCCGGTTGCCCCTTTTGCTGTTGTCCGGATGGCCCACAGGACATGGATTAACTCTTCTGCCCATAAACCACCGGCTCTTTCTATTTTCTTTTTAATGCCGTCTGAGATGAGTTTGTTGAAAGCTTCAACTTGGCCGTTTGCTTGGGGCCGGCCAACAGATGCGAAATAGCTTGAGACCCCCTGATCTCCCAACCAAGTTTTTAACTGAGGCGTCTCAAACTGAGGACCATTATCAAAAACCATAGACATGGGTACCCCATACCGGGTGATGATGTTCTTCCCGATGAAGGAAATTACGTCTGAGGTCTTGATATTTTTAACCGCCTCAGCCTCAACCCACTTGGTGAAGTAATCCACAGCCACTAAGATATAGCGCTTTCCGCCTGGAGCAGGCGTGTAAGGACCTAGAATGTCCATGCCCCATTTTGCAAACGGGATTGGGCTGTGAATGGCCGTCAGATCAGTAGCCGGACGGTGAATGAGTTTGCCATATTTTTGGCACTTGTCACATTTCTTCACCAACTCCTTGGCGTCCGCCTCAAGAGTGGGCCCAAAGTAATATCGTCTGGCTCTGACGGCTAGGGACCTGCCGCCTATGTGCGAGGCGCAGAACCCCGAGTGCAAGTCTTCGAGAACTTCTTTCCCCTTTTTTGGGGTGACACACTTCAATAAAGGCTTCAGAAAGCCCGCCTTGAAGAGTTCTCCATTTTTCAACTCGAATCTTGCAGCTCGCTTTTTCAGGACGGCTGCTTCCCGTGGCGAATTAGGAAGTGTACCGTCTGAGAGATAGGCATGTATGTCATCCATCCAGGTAGAGCTTCGGTCCAGAATTCCAACGGGATCCTCATAGATGCTTCTTTTCTCAAGAACTTCCCAGAAGACAGACCGAGGCGTATCATGGCAGGCGGAAGATGCCAGTTTTGACAATGCATCCGCCTGGTTGTTCTCCGACCTAGGCACCTGATTCCGCCGGAATTCCTCAAGCGCCTTGGTCTCTTCTTTGACTGCCTGAAGATATTTAACCATAGCCGGATGGGTAGCCTCGTAGCTTCCCTCATACTGGCTAACAACCAATTGAGAATCAGAGTAGGCGTCAATTTTCATGGCCCCTGCCGCCTTACACATGCGAATGCCGGCTAGCAGGGCTTCATATTCCGCCTCATTGTTAGAGGCCTGAAATTTGAAGCGTAGTGCATACTCAAATCTGTCTCCTTCAGGAGACTCATAAATTACACCTGCACCACATCCGTTCTTTGTAGAGCTCCCGTCTACGTACACTTTCCAAACCTGATCAAGATTATCCGGAGCCACCGGACGAGTCATTTCCACAATGAAGTCGGCAAACGCCTGACCCTTCACTGCCTTTCTTGGTTCGTAAGTGATTTCAAGGCTCTGCATTTCAATAGCCCATTTCAACATTCTCCCGGATGAGTCCAAGGTAGACATTGGCCGCTTGAGTGGCTGGTCCGTGTAAATCACCACCGGATGCGCCAAAAAGTAAGGCTTCAATTTTTTGAATGCCATATACAAAGCGAGGCCAAATTTTTCAACCATGGGGTACCGGAGTTCAGCATTTTTAAGAACATGGCTAATGAAGTAAACCGGGAACTGAATGCCGTCTCGCTCAGCAAGGAGAACGGCGCTGAGGGCATCGTCTGAGACGGCTAAGTACATGTACAACGTCTCCCTAGGCAAAGGACTGACCAACCTAGGCAGAGAATGTAAATGCTCTTTCAACCTCTGGAACGCCGCCTCAGCATCATCCCCCCATTCAAATCTAGTCTTCTTCCTGATTGCTTGGAAGAAGTAGAGGCATTTGTCACCTGACCGGCTGAGGAACCTCCCCAGGGCGGCCAGACAACCGGTGAGTCTCTGAACTTCCTTAACAGAGCGGGGTGACTTCATGTCAATCACCGCTTGTATCTTTTCGGGGTTAGCCTCTATCCCCCTTTGATCAATCAGGAACCCGAGAAACTTCCCAGACTCAACACCAAAGACGCATTTCTTAGGATTTAACATAACCTTATGCCGCCTGAGGGTGGTGAATGTTTCTCGGAGATCAGCAAGGTGATCCGTCTATAGCTTGGATTTGACTATCATGTCATCAATGTACGCCTCCACATTCCTCCCAATCTGATTAATGAAGACCGTATTAATCATCCGTTGGAAAGTGGCAGGCGCATTTTTCAAGCCAAACGGCATCACAGTATAACAGAATAGCCCCTGATCAGTGACGAAGGCCGTCTTCTCTTGGTCTTTCTTCCACAGGGGTATCTGATGGAAGCCGGAGTAGGCATCCATAAAGCTCATCAAGGCGTGACCGACTGTAGAGTCGACCAGACTGTCGATCTTTGGAAGCGGATAACTGTCCTTTGGACACGCCTTGTTGAGGTCTGTGTAATCAACACACATGCGCCAGGTCCCATTCGGTTTTTTAACAAGGACCACATTGGCCACCCAGTCGGGGAAATTACAAGGCCGAATGAACCTGGCGTCTAGCAGCTTTTTTACTTCGGCAGCTGCCGCCTGACTTCTTTCCTCGCCGTGATTTCTTTTCTTTTGCCGGATGGGCTTCTTTTTGGGGTCAACGGCGAGTTTGTGGACAGCAAGATCCGGGCTGACGCCTGGCATCTCTTCCACTTCAAAGGCAAAAATGTCTTTGAATTCTTTCAGCAGAAGGTGCAAGCTTGCACCCAAGGTAGCATGAGCAACCGTCCCCACCTTAACAGTGCGTTCTGGACGGCTGTCGTCCAGTACAAGGTCAATACTTTCGCCAGCCGGTTGGGGACGTAGCTCATCTGACCGTTCACCGGTCAGTGATTGCTATTTTTTCTCTTTTTTCACCTCCACCAGCAGTGGAGCCTTTCTTTTCTTTCCGTTTGCTGATGGGGCAGGAGCTGGGTCGGCATCCTTGACGTTGTCAAGGTCTATTGGTTCCTGACCGCCTGGGGCCACGGTATCTCGGACGGCTGAGAGATAACATTCTCGGGCCGTCTTCTGATCCCCATTCAAGGAACCAACAGAGCCGTCATCCCTTTCATACTTGATGAGCATGAGGGAAGGGATGATTACCGCCTTGGCTATGTTGAGGGTTGGCCTGCCAAGAATGATGTTATAGGCGGTCAACTCCTCAACGACCAAGAATCTGACGACAATATGTCGTCCCTGGCCTTTCTCCCCCAGCCGGATGGGTAAATCAATTCTTCCGGCTGGGTAGACCATCCCACCCCCAAAACCAACCAAGGGGTGGGTGACCGGGTGCATGCTGCTGATATTGTATTTCAGCTTTTGCAAGCACCGGAGGCTGATGATGTCTGATGAGCTGCCGGTGTCAATAAGGATCCGTCCAACCAGCTGATTGGCAACCTTACATTCAATGACCACCGGGTCATCATGCGGGCGGCGTACGCTGCCCCTATCCTTCTCCGTGATCAAGACGTCTGGGAAGGAGGAGCTGGCTTCCGCCTGCTCATCATCATCTTTGTCCATCTTTCGAAGATGGCTCTTGGTGCCCCGGATGGTAGGGCCACCACATGAAAACCCGCCCGCTATAGTGTAGACCGGCTCCTTGTCGGTATCCGAACTACTAGCAGGCTGGGGGGTAGTCTTGGAGGACTGACCCTTGTTTTTCTTTTTTGCCCCGGCTGGGGACTTAGAAATGTAGGACTTCAACAGCCCTTTGTCAGCCAGACGGTCCAACGCACGCTGAAGACTGAAGCAGTCGTTGGTGTCATGGCCGACCTCCTCATGGAACTGACAGAATTTATTCTTGTTCCGTGACTGGACAGAACTCTTCATAGGATTCGGCTTCTCAATGGACAACCGGTCCTTTACCTCCATGAAGATGGAGTTGCAGTCTTTATTAAACTCGTACTTGGGGACGTACGGTTTAAATTCTTTCTTTTTCTTCTGGGACGGCTGGTCAGAGTCAGTAACCGCCCAGACTTCTTTTCTTTTCTTGCTCTCTTCTTTGTTTTTAGCCGGCTGAGCTGACCGACTGTCTTTCTGTTTGTCAGACTTCTTGGAGTCTGACTGGCTACCAGGCGAGCAGAGGTCGGTAGCTTGAATGTAGCTTTCCGCCTCCCTCAGGGCCGCCTGCAGGGTGAAAGCCCCTTTTCTGACTAGGTCGAACTTAAAGGTCGACCCGTCTCTCAGACCTTTAAAAAAGTCTGTAAAAGCTACCTCATCAGACAGTCCCTGAATCTGAATTCTGATCAGGTTGAACCGCCTGACATACGAGCGCAACCCTTCTCTCTCTCCCTGCTTAACAGTGCTCAAATCAAGGCTTGTTTTTTTAGCAGGGATGTTCATTGAGAAGTTGGAAGCAAACAGGAAGGCAAGCTTCCTGAAGCTGTCTATAGACCCGGCTGGCAGGTTGCCAAACCATTGTTGGGCGATGCCCTTCAATGTAGCCGGAAAGCATCGACACCAAGTGGCATCATCCAACCCCTGCAAATACATGAGGTTGGTGTAAGCCATGAGGTGATCTTCTGGATTGGTGGTACCATCATAGGTACCAACCAACACATTCTTAACCTTGGTCGGCTCAGCCGCCTCGGTTATCTCCCGAGTGAACGCAGAAGGCTGTTCACCCAGGCGCAGCAGTCGAAGCTGCCAGTCCAGTGGCTGAACATTTGGATATGCCGCCTGACCTCCAAAGAAGGTTGGCTGCATGAAGTGAGGAGAATACTGTCCGTAAGCCTAAGTAGGCACATACGGTACATTTCCAATCATATGAGGGCCAGAATGGACGGTATTACCGCCTGTTTGACTCTCATGCAAGGAGGGTGTACTCCCTGCAGAAATATTGTTGAAGCTGTCCGGAAAGTTCGACGTTGAAGCCGACTCAGATAGCGATTGATTTCTCTTCCGGTTGATGATTTCCCGGGCATCAAGAGTTGATTTTTTACTTCTCACCGGCTGATGAGGCCGGCGAGGGTTATTAGTGTTTCCCCCGGGAAGGAGAATTTTTGACCAATCAATGGTCCCGACTGCCTTCTCCTTTGGATGAAGAGTAGGCTGTCGGTTTCTGACTGACTTCCCCTTCTCTGGAGGAGTCTTCTTTGCTGACTGACCTTTACTTGGGCCAGCCTGGCTTTTGGTGATCAGCTTTGTGATTTCACCCTTGAAACTCGTCATGAACCTCATGAGTTCGTCTCGGGTGACAGGGGCCGATCCAGCTGCCGTTTGGGTTGCTCCTTCCGGCTGCCCAGTAGGTCTGCTTGGACCCGCCTGGGAGGCGCCCCGTTCCAGAGTCTCTCTGGGCCGGATGCGCTTGACTCTGAGGGAGCCGTCCTCAGCTGTAGAGGTTTCGACCTGAGGATCCTCATCCTCCTCATGGTCTGTAAAGACTTCTGGGTCTTCGCCTAGGCGGTTAGGAAGTGGTACAGACTCTTGAACCATCCTCGAGGTACTCTCCCCACAGACGGCGCCAAATGTTTTGGGTGTTTTTTGTCCCTTGGGAGAGTTACAACACGAAAACTGATCCGCAGTGAGCTGTACCTGCAAAACCAACGGAGACACCTATTGGGTGGTGCTCCGCCTCCGACGCACAAGTTAGTAACTTGAAACGGGATAAAGAGAACGGAAATTTAGGTGGGTATCTGCTCGGATTCCAAGCTCAGGTGTTTCTCTGGTGTCAGAGAATACAGTTGCAATAATTGGTCCAAAAACCGTCCTCTCAAAAGGAGGAACATCCCCCTATTTATAGGGTCATTGGGAATTGCCCCTGATTAGGTCACTGTACCCTAATCATTGGTGGGTTGCGCCGTATTCTGGCTTTCTCGGGATTTGGGCCTGAAGGCCGCCTTTTCCCTTCTATCTCCGGAATGACACGTGTCAAACAGGGGTTGGTCCATTTTGGACCAATCTGAGGCTGACACGTGTCACCCTCTGATTGGACCACGTGGCAGGGTAAAAATACCCTAAACACCATTCACAAATAGTGAATGGATGAATGGAACATACATGTATTCTCTCTCTTACAGGTTTTATGAAATGGCAACTAGTGGGACCCGACTAGGATAGAAAATACGGACTGCGTGCCGTTATGTATTTTTGTAAATCTAAATACGGTCTACGCACCGTTAAGTATTTTTGTACTTTATTATTTAGATCATTCCTAGTTGTAGACACTAGTTTTTGCATAAGTTTGGTGAATTCTTGAAGACGGCGTATCTTGGAAGACAAAGCCTTGAATTGCAATTTGAAGATATGAAGATCTCAAGGGGTCATGCTAGTTGCCAATATGCATCTATAATTTTTCTTTATATTTTATGTTATATATATATGTGTGAATTATTCGTTAGATGCATGTTTAGGTTTTCTTGATGTTGCGATGATTAGTTAATTTAACTTAAATCAACCAACATAGAAATCCTAGGTCCCTAATAATATTGAGTCAAACTTGCCTTTCCAAAACAACACTTACTAACCGAACGAGAGTGATGGTAGGCTACGCCAAAGCGAGGTGCCATCACTTCTCCAAGGGGCATAAGGCACACCGGGTGTGCACGTTGGTTTTGGTTTAACTCATCGGTATGAGTGAGGAGTCCTCACATACCGTGGCAAAAGAGATACATCGTCAAAGATGCATTAGATGCGACGATTGTCTAACCAAGAGTGGCTTAGAGCCATTAGCAAGGCAATGCTTACCCTAGAAGATTGAGTGTTTAAGACAAGCCAAAGCATGCTTAACCACTCCTTGTTTCTTCGGATCTTGGAATCGCCTTATTTTCGCCAAATAGGGACAATTATTAAGCGTAAATAAGACGTTTAATAAGATTGAAGTTTACATGAATGCTATTAAATTTCAAACTTATTATGTTCTTGATAAATGGTAATACTTAGCACTTATATTTATAGTATTCTAAATCAAATAATATTGTTTCCATGATTGGTAAAGGAAATCCTTGAGAATAGTTCTCAAAGAAAGGAAAAGCATTTCTAAAATACAATTCTCATGAATGACTTTTATAATTAAGTCCGAAAGGACGGTTGGAAATCATGTATTCAAAATACTAGGTAGTTTTGATAAAACATGAGGTATTGAGTTGCAAACTCAAGATTGTCAATGTTTGACAACCAACGTATCTTTTCGCATCACAATTGAGTAGGACTCATTGATGTAGTAATTCGAGTAAGAATTAATGGAAAAGATGAAACTTTGTTTAACGGCGCACTAGGTGCTTGATTATGCCTAACAAAGTATAAGAGTCAAGTACTTAAAGAAATGATTCTTAAAGTAAGATTATGAGATATTGTATGATAAGAAATATAAGAAAGAAGGAACGAAGAAAAGGAATTAGATTTCATTTCAACTCATGAGTTCATGTTATTGTATTTTACTTAGCAATTCGTTATCTTCACAAGTATAGGATACTGCTTGAGTGTTCCACTATGAGAGTGACCTCAAACTATTGAAGTTAAGCTAAGTTATCGACTTACAAGCTTAGAATGAAGCAAGAAGAGCTACATTAATTGTAAGATCGTATGTTTTGTTTAAAGACCTTTTAAGCCAAAGGCTGGAACAAGTAATGGTTATTATGTTCCATAATCAGCAACTGATCCGTTTACACACGGAAAGACTCACATTCAAAGTAATGAGCAATAGTAGCGAGATTTATTTGAATGGGATGGTTATCCAAGCGTTGAGTTAAGAATGCTTGATTATAAACAAACATTTCTCTAACATGATAAACTCACTAAGTTCAAGTCATGGCCTTGATTTGCGTTCCAAACATCTTTAGCAATGTCACATCGACAAGAACGTACTCAAGGCTCTATTAAATAGGCTCTTGATAGTTGCTTGAATTGGAATCGTTCTAAGACAAGAAAGTCTTACTTGTTGAAACCGACAAAGCAGAGAGCTATTGTTCTTGGTATAGATAGTTGACTCCGAAGGCTAAAGAGGATTCAATTACTTCAACGTTTCACAAAGAATTTGAAAGGATATGGCTATATTCATCAAATGTGAACAAACTTGACTTGAGTAACAATATACATGTCTCTTTGTAAGCGTTCAAGTGAGACTACGGGTATTACCTCCACATCCTAATTGAGAACAAAAATTGTTTGTTGCTCTAAGTAGTGTCTTTCTGGAAAGTAACACGTTTCCAAAACGACAAGTGGGAGGAAAATGAACTCGATGACCATCGATCTTAGCAACAAACTAGAACTGAGACTCTCGGAAGACCTTAAAGGACTTCGTGATAATGCTTGATCAAGAATACTCAAGAGGACTTTACAAGTGCCTTAAAAGAGAATTCATTACTCACAAAACATTAAATATGTTGGAGTAAGATTAACATAATAAAAGGGCTTTGAAAGCGCCTTAAAACTCAGTGTTTGATGCCCCGTATAGGTATAAAAATCACCAAAGGCTTGGATTGAATCCTATAAATTTTCTATTAAGTTAGAAACAAACCTAAGACTTACAAGCATACTATTTACTATTAGATAGTAAAGGAATAATGTCTTGTAAGATAGCTACGACAAATCCAAATTCCGAATAATGGTTAAAAGCCATGAAAATCCGAAATAGACTCCATGTTTGAAAATCATGTTTGAAACTTGATTAATTTGCATGAAAGGTGAAAGACCCATCGATTGCAAATAAGTTTTCAAGGAGAAAACTAAAAAATGTGGAAATGTATATGCATACATAGCTAGATTGGTTGTAAAGGATATAATTAATTTCAAGGAGTTGATTTTAATAAAATCCCATTCACCAATCGGAATGCTCAAGTTTTTTCGTGATTGATCTAGCAAAATTGCGCATATGAAATATGAAAAAATAGATACAAAAACCGCTTACCCAAAATAGGATTTTAGAAGTGACTATGGAATAGTATAAGGGTTTTGAAAATCAAAATAATGCTAGATTTGAAAGCAAGCACATGGAATCCGTCATAGGATTAAAGGAAGCATTGCATGAAGGAATTGGAACGTGTTTTCTTATAAAGTTAATAAGAGGATTGACTTATGGAGAAACATAGAAATTCTGATGAACAATAAGTTTAGTGGGAGCAAAAGTAATGGTCCAACAAGAAGTTTACGAACTCTATTGTGAAACAACCATCAAATGCTAAATGTTTAGATTTGAAAGTATTTTTGACAATGGACCGAGCTAAAGACGATACTTAGTACATGTTGGGAATTAAGTTCTATGGTATTGACTTAAATAAATGTTTAAACGAGTAAAAGAAATTACCATGTTAAACATGAAAGACTTTGAAAGGCTTTCGACCCATATGTATGAAGCTAAGTAAATATTTGACCTATGTATAAGCTAGGCTAAGTACTAAGTCAAACGAAAGGACTCTAGTAGGAGACTTTCAACCACATCATATAGCGAACAATTTGGCAAGACTCAGTGTAACTGTATGAGCTAAATGTTACATGGATGGAATGAAATTGAGAATAATTCTAGAATTAAATCCATCATGTAAAGCTATGATATGGAATCGTCAGATGACTTAAATGCTTAGAGCATGTGAAGTACGTATATAATACCAATCAACATTAATCTAAGTATTAGACCATTAGATTATAGTCAAGAACATCCAAAGAACTTAGATAAGTAGTTGGATGAGTTCTTGACGCTTGGAAACAAATATAATTTGAGTTTTGATGTTGCAAGCACAAACCTTAACAAGGATTAGATCCTTAGCAAGGAAGCCATTTATAAGCACGAGGCAAGAAGTGTCGTGGCTTGAGAATGGTAACATGGATGTGCATCCATGTATAATGTGCGGGAATTTAAGGAAAATTTCCATGATCACAAGTGATTAGGGTATCCCAAATCGTTGTGAGTCGCTTGGAGTGAAACCCAAGCAAGGCATCATCAGGGAGTCTACTAAAATATATGTTGAGAATATTGTTGCCTTAAAGGCAATAAAAAGGAAAGATGTTAAATGGAAAAGTTCGTTGTTTAACGTTGATGATTGTAGGTTGTCAAGTAGAAGGTCTCAAATCATGAAAATGAATGGGAGCCATTGCTTGGACAATAAATCCTGAATCACATGTAATCCATTAACACTCTCAAAATTTTATCATCTTATTATGGAAATGGTGGATAATGAAGATGCTAAGGTTTGCAAAGTAATTATAACTAAACCTTTGCAATAAATGAACGACAACATTCATAATTGCATGAAAGAAATCAAGCATATCAAATATGGGTGTGATTTCTATGAATGTTTTATGAAGAGTATTACTCTTTAAACATTTGGGAAAAACCATTTATTATAAGATGAAACATTGTGAAGCTTCATAGTGGAATAAAATATTTCTAAATATTCCACAAAACTATTTAATTGTGGTTTAGAATTAAATAATGAGTCCATTCGATTTTAATAAATATTCAAAATTGGGTATCAAGTCAATGGCATGGATAAAGAAACACCTATAAAGTGAACATTGAATATTTTAATCGAAAATTATCCCTAATCAAGGTCATATTTTGTGGACGATTGATGACCATCAGAGATTAGTGTGTAGTATGATTTGTAGCACTGTTTCTTGTGCTATGAGGATATAAATCATTTGCACAGGTATTGGTTTAGAACCATACTGGATCGACCTATGAGGATACTTTAAGAAATTTAAAATCGTCATAAGTATTTTCTCATTATTACTATCAGAACTCTTTTCCTTTGACCATGAGTAGTGGGAGATCTCTTGTTTGAGTACTGGTCCGCTTTGGTATCCGCCAAACGTTCGCCGTAACTGGGGATTATAACGACAGATATTGGGCGGGTGAGTCCTCTTAGTAAGAGAAGCTACATTACAAGACTGGAAATGTCCCCCTACTAACAATAAGGAACATGTCTTGTTGTTAACAAGGCCTCTCAAAGAGGGAGACTGTGAAAAATGATGGCCATGCTCAGATGGATTTTAGAAATCATCTGCTTATTGACAGTCAAACTCGGACTTCGAGAAACACTTCTGGACGTAACAGAGATGACTAGTAATCTTACTCTGCAGTTCATGAAGAGACATGAAGAGACATAGGATAAGGGCTATACACTAAATGCACACTTGTCCGGAAGGACAAGTGGGAGATTGAAAGGAATGGTGTCCTTCGAACAAGTGTATTATTCTGATAGCGGGTTCAGAATTACTAGAAAGCTAATATATTCAGCAAGTGTATTATTCTGATAGCCGACTGCTATGAAAGGTTCCGCTGAAAATCGGAACAAGAACAAGCATTGCCATTTCCATGAGGATGTTGGCCATGACACGAACGACTGCTTTAGTCTCAAGCGGGAGCTCGACCGTCTGGCCGACAAAGGACAGCTAAAGTCCTATGTGAAGTCCAAAGTGACTTCAAAAGCAAATCCGGGGCAGTCCAAGAAAAAGACTCCCCAACCTGCTTTGAGTGCCGAAACTGATGAAGAACCGGTGTATACCATAGCAGGCGGATTTGCTGGTGGTGGCCCGACCATTCGGGGTACCAAGGACCATCTGAGGAAGATGGTTAATTCTGTTGAGGAGGGGGATACAGCTAGCACATCCACCTTCCCTAAAGTTGTCATCACCGAACAAGACAGAGGCAAAGTCCGTCGGCCGCATGATGACCCTGTTGTCATTGAGTGTAAAGTCGCCAACCAGCTGGTTGGCCGAATTCTGATTGACACAGGAAGTTCCTCTGACCTCATCAGCCTCAAATGCTTGTCCAATCTCAAGTACAAACCGGATAGCATGATGGAGGTCACCCACACCTTAGTTGGGTTTGGGGGAGGACTTGTGCACCCTGTCGGACGAATCGACCTACCTGTCCGCCTGGGAAGAAGGGGAGACGGTCGGCACATGACCATCCGTTTCCTTGTGGTTGAAGAGCTCACGGCTTACAACCTCATCTTTGGCCGACCCACTCTCTTTATGAGTGTAAGGCCGTCATCATCCCTGCTCTCATGCTACTCAAGTATGAGAAGGATGATGGAACAGTTGGTTCCCTTAATGGGGACCAAAAGATGGCTCGAGAGTGTTATCTCTCAGACGTCAAGCCTGCGGCCGCACCATCCGGGCGGGGCAAGCAAATGATTGACCTCGACAATGTCGAGGAAGAACAGTCGGCCCCACCAGCCGGAAAGAAAAGAAAGACTGATCAGCTGGTGGTGGTAAAAAAAGAAAAGCAATAGCAATCACTGACCGGGGAAAGGTCGGATGATCTTCGTCCCCAGCCTACTGGAGAGCACATTGATATCCCTCTGGATGATAGCCGTCCAGAGCGGACTGTTAAGGTGGGGACGATTGCCTTTACAAAGTTGGGTGAAAACCTTCACCAGCTGCTCAAGGAATTCAAAGACATATTTGCCTTTGAAGTGGAAGAGATGCCAGGCATCAACCCGGATCTCGCTGTCCACAAACTTGCCGTGGATCCTAAAAAGAAGCCCATCCGGCAAAAGAAAAGAAACCACGGCGAAGAAAGAAGTCAGGTGGCAGCTGCCGAAGTAAAAAAGCTGTTAGATGCCAAGTTCATTCGGCCGTGCAACTTCCCTGAGTGGCTAGCTAACGTTGTGTTAGTAAAAAAGCCGAATGGAACTTGGCGGATGTGTGTTGATTACACAAACCTCAACAAGGCATGTCCAAAGGATAGCTATCCACTGCCTAAGATCGACAGTCTGGTCGACTCAACAGCCGGACATGCCCTGATGAGTTTCATGGACGCCTATTCAGGTTTCCATCAGATCCCCCTGTGGAAAAAAGATCAAGAAAAGACGGCATTCATCACTGATCAGGGGTTGTTCTGTTATACAGTGATGCCGTTTGGTTTGAAGAATGCGCCTGCTACCTTCCAACGAATGATTAATACGGTCTTCATTAATCAAATCGGAAGGAATGTAGAGGCGTACATTGATGATATGATAGTCAAATCCAAACAGCAGGCGGATCACCTTGCTGATCTCCGAGAAACATTCGCCACACTCAGGCGGTACAAGGTCATGCTTAACCCAAAAAAGTGTGTCTTTGGTGTTGAGTCTGGGAAGTTTCTTGGATTTTTGATTGACCAAAGAGGAATAGAGGCCAACCCTGAGAAAATACAGGCGGTAATCGACATGCAGTCGCCCCGTACTGTGAAGGAAGTGCAAAAACTAACAGGTTGTCTGGCGGCCCTGGGGAGATTCCTCAGCCGTTCAGGCGACAAGTGTCTCTACTTTTTCCAGGCAATCAAAAAGAAGACAAACTTTGAATGGGGGGATGATGCAGAGGCGGCCTTTCAAAGGCTAAAAACTCATCTGCACTCTTTGCCGAGGCTTGTCAGCCCTTTGCCTAAAGAGAAGCTCTTCATGTACTTAGCCGTCTCTGATCATGCCCTCAGTGCTGTCCTCTTAGCTGAAAGAGACGGCATCCAGCTCCCGGTGTATTTCATAAGCCATGTTTTGAGAAATGCGGAGCTTCGGTACCCCATGGTTGAGAAATTCGGCCTTGCCCTTTACATGGCCATCAAGAAGCTTAAACCTTACTTCTTGGCGCATGCGGTAGAGGTCTATACTGACCAACCGATCAAACGACCACTCACAACCTTGGAGTCTTCTGGACGAATGCTCAAATGGGAAATTGAAATACAAGGATTAGAAATTACTTATGAATCAAGGAAGGCAATAAAGGGACAAGCATTCGCTGACTTTATTGTCGAAATGACAAGGCCGGTTGTTCCGAACAATACGGACCAGGTCTGGAAAGTGTATGTGGATGGGAGCTCCACTGTGAACGGCAGTGGTGCGGGGATTATCTGTCAATCTCCTGAAGGAGATAAGTACGAATACGCACTGCGGTTCAAGTTTCAAGTCTCTAATAATGAGGCCGAGTATGAGGCCCTACTGGCCGGCATCCGGTATTGCAAGACGGCAGGGGCGAAGAAGATATCCACCTGCTCTTATTCTCAACTGGTCGTACTCCAGGTTAATGGAACGTACGAGGCCACTCATCCGGCCATGATAAAATACTTGCAGGCGGTCAAGAGTGAAGTTGGGTCACTTGAAGAATTTCATCTAACTCAGGTGCCCAGGTCTTCAAACAATCAGGCGGATGCTCTGTCCAAGTTGGCATCATCCGCCTCCTGTGAAACGCCTCGGTCAGTCTTCTGGGAGGTCATGGAAAAAAGAAGTATATTTGAGGAAGACCTCATTGGAATTCTTGACCGAAGCTCAACTTGGATGGACAGCATTCGGACCTATCTTGCAGACGGCACGCTCCCTGACTCACCACGGGAGGCGGCAGTTCTAAAAAAACGAGCAGCTAACTTCGAGTTGCGGCAAGGAGAGCTCTTCAGGGCTGGCTTCTTGAAACCCCTGTTGAAGTGTGTTACCCCTGAAAAGGGGAAGGAAGTTCTCAAAGAGTTGCATTCGGGATTCTGCGCCTCCCATATAGGCGGCAGATCCCTCACGGCCAAGGCCAGGCGGCTTTACTTTTGGCCAACTCTGGAGTCGGATGCCATGGAAATGGTGAAAAAATGTGACAAGTGCCAAAAATTTGGCAAGCTCATCCATCGTCCTGTTACAGACCTGACGGCCATCCACAACCCAATACCCTTTGCCAAATGGGGCATGGACATTCTGGGGCCATATACAACTGCACCAGGCGGCAAGCGCTATATATTGGTGGCTGTGGATTACTTTACCAAGTGGGTAGAGGCTGAGGCAGTCAAAAACATCAAGACTAAAGACGTCATTTCCTTTGTTTGGAGGAACATAATCACTCGTTTCGGGGTGCCCATGTCTATGGTTTTTGACAATGGTCCTCAATTTGAGACGCCTCAACTCAAGACTTGGCTGGGAGACCAGGGGGTCTCAAGCTTCTTCGCATCAGTCGGCCGGCCGCAAGCAAACGGCCAGGTCGAAGCCTTCAACAAGTTAATCTCAGACGGGATTAAAAAGAAGATTAAGCGGGCTGGTGGCCTTTGGGCGGATGAATTACCACACGTCCTTTGGTCCATCAGAACGACTGCTAAAGGGGCAATGGGAGAAACCCCATTCCTAATGGTGTATGGTGCAGAAGTTGTTCTGCCCATTGAGCACTATGAGCCGACCCTTCGAATCATGTTGTATGATGAAGAAGCAAATTGGGCGGCCATGCTTCTAGCATTGGACTCACTTCCAGAGCGCAGGGGAAATGCTGCCTTGCGTCATGAGATATACCGTCTGAGAATGACTCGGGCTTACAACAAAAGAGTACACAAGCGTCCTCTCAAAGTTGGGGACTTTGTGCTACGGAAAATGGAGGCAGTCGGTAGGGCGAATGAACAGGGACAGCTATCCCCAAATTGGGAAGGCCCCTACCGAATTTATGAGGAGGTAAGAGACGGCACCTACCGCCTGGAAGAACCAGATGGCAGGCAGCTGCCCAGAACTTGGAATGTAGACAACTTGAAAAAGTACTACTTCTAAGTACGAATGAAAAGACCTTAATTTTGTAAATCTCACGTATTGTTAATGAGAATATGCCTTCATTTCCCAACTTATCTTTTTATTTAAGTGTCGCCTGTACCAAATACAGATGGCCAATATGTTTGGAAAGCGTCTGTTCCAACAACAGACGTCCCAATCCCTCTGAAGGAGCCGATTGTTTTAGAACAGTCGTTCCTACGAAATTCATCAAGTTTACACCAACACTTGACGAATCATTAAAGAGGCCTAAGGCCAGATAAAATGATGTTGAGGCCCATGGCCGGATATTAATAAACAAAAAGAGACCGAATGGTCACAGTCTGCTCCAACATGAGTATGACTGTCTGCTCCAACATGAGTCAGATAACCGGCGACGTCCATTTGGGCGAATTTGTCGAGGAGAAGCATCTCCCATTTGGGTGGCACATTGCTCTACGATTATATCAAGCGGCCCTAACGAATGCTAAGGCAGCATTCGCAGTCGTTTGTTTTAATCGAAAGTGAAATCTAAAAGACCTGAATTTTCTATCTAGCGCAGTTCAGAAATGGTCACTGTTTCATAAGTAGAGGCTAAGCGAGGCATAAAGTCGGATGCGCCTGTTATTGCTCAGGGGAAAAACAGACGGAATATTTGATTAATATACGAGTTAAGTTAACTAAACACTTATTGAGGCTATTGGTCGGATGACGCTTGATCCTTGCCTATGGGGCAAGACAGGCGGACAATTATTTTTTAAGGAAATTGGTTAAGTTACAAACTTAGCATTTTATCTCAAAGAGGCCTATGGCCGGATGCGCTTGTTTTTTCCTATGGGGCGGAACAGGCGGAGGTTTACCCTTAGCAAATTAGCTAAGTTGGAAATTTGAGTTAGTTCAAGCCAATGGCCGAATGAACACTTTATGTTTGCCAATTCTAGATGGACGTCTGCCGCGTGGTTTGGGGCAATCACCATAGTGATTGATTGACTTAGAAACCATGCATACTCTTCTAAGTATCAAAAATTTCTAAGCAATCAATCCAATAAACCGAAACCGCTCGACATCCGTCCAGGGGCAAGAACAATCGCATGATATACAGGTTATTATACTTAGCCAAAAACATGCAATGAAAAATTCAAAATGCAAAGGACAACTATATGGATAACTTCAGCCAAATGGCCGAATGATTCAAATTAAAAAGACCAATCGTCACCTGTCGATTGGTTAAGATTGTTATCTGGAAAAGCCAGAAAGATTGTCAAATTACCCGACCCCTCGGTCGGTAAAGATACAAATACTCGGCACACAGGCCGGAAAAGAAAAGTACATGGCCATTTGGCCGCAGAAAAGCATAAAAGCTTAAGTGATCAAGAGAGAGCCTCTTTAGTGGCAGCCGGCTTTTGGTCCTTCGGCTGCTCTTCCTCCTTTTTCTCTGGCTCCTCCGCCTGATCCTCCTCCTCGCCGCCCGAGGAAGACTCCCCAGAAGAGTCGGACCCAAAACTTTCCTCGGCCTCAGCATTCTCAACCTCTTCAATAAGGCGAGCGTCGAATGCTTTGCTGGCTTCGTCAAATTTGGATTTCCAAATCTGATAGTCCGAGTCCAGCTGTACAGCCGCCCAAGTGTCCCGCATGATGGCTTCATAATCGCTCATCATTTGCTTAACAAGAGCCTCTCTCTCTTGATCAGCCATGGACTCAAACTTGGACTTCAGCTGATGCTCCTGGTTGCTGAGGCGATGCTCCAAGCGACCTACCTTCTGCTTGGCTCTCTCGGCCTCTTCTTTGGCATCTTGAAGAGGCTCGAGCTTCTCCTTAAGAGTTGTAATCTCTTTCTTAAGGGAAGTGATGCGCAGGCAGGCCGAGTCCAGGTCCTTCTTCACTTGCATATTGGCTTCCGCTTGCGAATACATCATATGAAGCGTCAGATACTCATTCTGAGCAATATCAAATTGAGCTCGATCCAAGGCGGACTCGGCCCGAGCTTTGGCGACTGTTACCTCTTTGGATTTCTCCTTGAGGGGTTGCCTGAGCCCTTGGACGCGCAGCATGGCCTGCAAAAGAACCGAATGGTTAAAACTAGGCGGAAAAAGAAATAATGTTGAATAAAAAAAAAAAAAAGAAAAAAGAAAATTACTTGAGCTAAGACTCATACCTCGCAGAGGTTCCCCAAGATGCCATCCAAGTCAAGGGTGCCGACTCCTCTGACAGACGCCTTGTCGTCAGGATCAACCGCCCTCAGCGTGGACTTGGCCATCTGGACTACAGTCGGCCTTTGCACAGGAACTGAGAAGGAGAGAAAGTTAGAAAAAATAACTCAAGTACATCTAAATGGAAGAACAATAGGGGAGAATGGATTTTACCGTCGTCCTTCTATTCCTCCTCTCTCCCCAGGCTCCTCTTCTCTCCTGCTGAGCCGACAGCAGTGGTGGGTTGCTTAAAGCCACCCTTCGATGCCCTCTGGGCATTCGGTTTGCTGATCTCCTTTTCAGCATCGAGAGAAGAGGCGTCTAGGCCCTTCTTGGGCTTATGAGCAACGTGCTTCCGGCCGCCCTTGCCGGATGCGCTCACATCACCCGCCCTTGTCTTTTGGATTTTAGGGTCGGATGGTTTTGAAGGAGATTTGGAAGGCGCACCCTACATCAACACAAGATAAACGCAAGTTAGAAATCATTCGGGCAAATTTAATATTGGTCAGAAATGAAAGTATAACAATTTTCTACCTTGGAGGTGCCGCCAGTTTTCTGCTCGTCCACTTTGGTGTGAGTGGTTACTTCTGCCCTGTTTAAAACATTCGACCTGTATCGAGCAGCAGATACAGCCGGCTTCCTTGTGGCCGAGAGCTTTTCCATTGCTTTGTCTGCAAAAATGAACAAGTGATTAACATCATTAAACAAGTACTGAAAAGCAAAAGTAAATTGCATATAAAACAAACGGCCGACTACCTCTCGGCATCTCAGAACTTAGCCCACAGGCGGCTAAGAATGTCCCTTCTTCAAACCACTTGTACAAAGGGAGATAGCATTGAGGGGTGACCTCCTTGTCCCCCTCATCATTCGTCCACACGGACACGGTAAACAACCCCCCGTCCATGATCTCCTCCTTTGCCCGCTTGGGAATAGGCGGCAATGCGCTCCTGCCTGCTAGGAGAGGTGGATCCTTATTCCACCTGTTATACTTTTGGTTCAGGCGGCTGTCGGCAGACTTGACTATATAAAACTTAGTCCTCCAGTCTTTCCACTTGTTCTCTTTGCCAACAGCCATCATGTACCCCTTGCAAGTGGTCAAGGTGTACCAGCCTAAACCGCCCCTAGCAGGCGCCCTGCTCAGATAGTGCATGTGGGCGAACGCTTCAAAGCTCGCCTCCACCTGCAGCATCTCACAGGCGGCAACGTACCCCAGAATATTGATCCAGGAGTTGGGTAGAAGTTGCCAGATACCCAGTTGGTATCCGTCCAAGATCCTCTCCACGGCCGGATGGAGAGGGAAGCGGAGGCCAGTTTGGAAGGCCGCTTCATAGCAGCCGAATGCTTTGTCTTGATAGCTGGCCAGGCTCGGCCAGGTTATGGTGTCGCCCTCGTTAGGGACCGACAAAGTGTAGCCATAGCCTAGGACGACCTTGCGCCTAAAATTGGCAAGGCCGGATGCCATGGCGCTCCGCCTGCCTGGCAGAACATGCTGATAATAGGGGGCTCTCTCCAAGCGCCTGGAAGTACTCGGCTCGGCCCAGCTTTCCCCCCTATCTACTGCCAGGGACTCTCTGGCAGAATCTATGTTTGATCTAGCCTCCTCTGAAGTTACGGAGGCATTCTCTGTAGAAGATGACGAGGCCGACTCGCCATCAGAGCTCTAATCAGAGCTAGGGGACCGCCGACTAGTGCCAGCGGGGTCCTCCCCTAGACTCTCTTCCGGCGCCTGTCCGGAAGGCCCGGGTTGATATTCTTCATCCGCCTCCCCCAGGATTCCATCACTGCTTCCACTAGATGTGGGCGAATGGTAATAGGTGGGGGTTGGAGGAAAATAGAAAGGGCTGTCAGGGTGTTCCGACAGCTCACTTTGAGGCACTCTTATTGAGCCGTCTGAATAAACAGTCGACCCGTCCGAATGGTAGAAAACTCCATCGGAGCTACACTGCCTTGCTGTTCTTTTGGTCCTGGCCATAGTGTCCTGCACAGACACGGAAATGGTCGGATTCGGCGAAGTTCGCAAAGCAGGATCTTTGGCCAAGCATTCGGCACTGCTAGTTCTAGATTCAGCCGTCCCCGGTGACCGGCCGATCACTATCCTACGCCGTGCCGCATGAAATTGGGGAACCATTTTTTCGAAAACAAAGAAAAAATGAAGAATAAAATGAAAATACAGGCGTTACCTTTAGAAGAAGGGAGAAAGACACCTGGTTGACTAAAGAACAGTCGAACAGGTAGCCGAGTGTCGGATGCTTGAAAAACGCTTAGGGAATTTTGAGATTCTTTAAGTCAAAAAGTCCAAGATTCTCCAGAGATTCGCCAAGGTGTGAATTCAAGAGGGGGGGGTTAAACCTTACTATTTATAGAAGGGTAAAACCCTAATTTTTTCCCTCCAGTAAATTTTCGAATCTGACCACTCAGATGCTGACACCTGTCAC
Source organism: Chenopodium formosanum (assembly GCA_024500155.1). Classification (NCBI taxonomy): domain Eukaryota; kingdom Viridiplantae; phylum Streptophyta; class Magnoliopsida; order Caryophyllales; family Amaranthaceae; genus Chenopodium; species Chenopodium formosanum. The sequence continues at coordinate 41,848,373 of CM044877.1, read as the reverse complement.
AGGAGTCACGTGCAATGCACGTGGCCCCTGTGAGGGGCAAATGATTTGGGTATTTAATACCCGGCCAAGTGGCCCAATCAGAAAGTGCCACGTGTCCTCCATATAGGTGCCATTTGGACCTATGGAATGATGACACGTGGAGGGAGGACTCTTCTCCGTTCTACGTGGACTGAAGGTCCAGGAGGGACCATTCAGGTGGCGACATGTGTCACACAAAAAGTGCTTCAAAATCCATTAGGCACAGTGACACGTGTCACTCAGGCATTGGCCCTGGGATGGCGGCCTTCTAAGGCCCAAATCCCGAGGCGCCGCAAAACGGCGTGACCTAACTCCTAGGTCACCAGATCCTAGGAAGGCACACTTTTCAAAAGGACCCTACAAATAGGGACATTATGTCATTTATGACGACAAGAACAACTGAAAAGAGAGAGAATTTTTGACACGCAATACGAGACAATACATCACTTACCACAAAGCTGTCGTTTTCAAAGAACACACAACACTTTACCTGAGCTTGGAATCCAAGCAGATAACTTTACTTCCGCACGTTTTATTTCCGAACATTTACTAACTTAATCTTCGGAGGCGGACCACCGACCATCCGGCGGTCCGTTTGCTTTGCAGGTACAGGCATCCTCAGTTGAATCCAGTTTCAGTGTTGTAACTCTCCCGAGGGACAAAAACCCCCGAAACAATCCTCTTTTATGGCACAAAAGATTTGGCCATGCAAGCTTTTCTTTACTAGATAAATTAAGATCTCAGAACTTAGTGGAAGGACTTCCTTGCATTAAGTTCCTGTATGACAAAGTGTGCGAAGCTTTTGCTAAAGGTAAACAGACCCGAATTTCTTTCAAGTCCAAAAAGATTGTAAGTACCAAAAGACCTTTGGAACTCATTCATATGGATCTCTATGGTCAAATGAGAATCCAAAGTAGAAGTGGTAAGAAATATGTAATGGTTATTGTTGATGATTTTTCAAGGTTCACTTGGGTTTTCTTTCTTGTACGTAAGGATGAAACGTTTGACGAGTTTGTTGCTTTTGTTAAGAAAGAACAGAGAAGAACAGGTAATCAGTTAATACATCTTAGATCTGACCATGGAACAGAATTTGAGAATTCAAAATTTGATGAATTTTGTGCTGAGTATGGTATGGATCACAATTTCTCTGCCCGAAGAACTCCGCAACAAAATGGAGTAGTGGAACGCAAGAATAGGAGTCTTAAAGACATGGCAAGAACAATGATGATATCAAGCAGGCTGCCTAGAAATTTCTGGGCTGAGGCAGTGAACACAACATGTTATATACTCAAAAGAGTATCTGTTAGGGCCATCACCAACAAAACTCCTTATGAACTTATGAAAGGGAGAAAACCTAATATTTCTTACTTTAGATCTTTTGGTTGTAAATGTTTTGTTCACAATAATGGTAAAAGGAACTTGGGAAAATTTTATGAACGTAGTGATGAGGCATTTTTCCTAGGATATGCCTCAAATAGTAAAGCTTATAGAGTTTATAATAAAAGAACAATGTGTGTTGAGGAGTCTGTACATATTATATTTGATGAGACTGAAAATTTGGTTGATGTACAGGATTGTGATGATGATTTTGAGATAGGACTTGTGTGTAAGCAAAATCCAGATGATGAACCAGTATCACTGCAGAAGCAGCAAGTTGAAATTACAGAAGTAACAAGTCCTGAAGCAAATGTTGAACCAGAGTTGGAGAATGCATCAAGAACTCTACTTCAAGAACAGATTGAAAATCATAATGAAGGCCAAAATATGGAAACTCCTGAAGAAGTTCAACCTGAGTTCCAGAATCAAGTTCCTATAGAAGAACCAGTCAACAATAATGAAGAGAGGATGTATCCAATCAAAGATTTCACTCCAAGGCCCTGGAAATATCAGAAATCTCATCCAGTTGACACAATCATGAATGACATCACAAAAGGAACTCAAACCAGATCTCAGCTTAGGAACTTCTGTGCATTCAATGCATTCCTTTCTTCCATGGAACCTAAAAATTATGTTGAGGCTTTATTTGATGCAGACTAGATTAATGCTATGCAAGCTGAACTAAATGAATTTGAAAGAAATAAAGTTTGGCATCTAGAACCTAAACCTAAAGACAAGAAGTCCATTGGACTAAAATGGTTATTTAGAAACAAACTAGATGAACATGGTATTAATGTCAGGAACAAAGCTAGACTAGTTGTACAAGGTTTCAACCAGCAAGAAGGAATTTTCTATGAAGAAACATTTGCACTTGTAGCCAGGTTAGAAGCTATTCGTTTACTTATTTCTTTTGTTGCTTATATGGGTTTTAGGCTGTACCAGATGGATGTCAAATGTGCATTCTTAAATGGATACTTGAATGAGGAAGTCTATGTGGAACAGCCTCCTGGATTTGAAAATCCAGAGTTTCCAAACCATGTCTATAAGCTTGACAAGGCTCTTTATGGGTTAAAGCAAGCTCCTAGAGCATGGTATGAAAGATTGTCTAAGTTCTTTTTGGCTAATGATTTTAAACGTGGCAAGATTGATAAAACATTGTTTTTAAAGTCAAATGGAACTGATATCTTAGTTGTACAAATTTATGTTGATGATATTTTATTTGGTGCAATTAACAAATCTCTATGCAAGTATTTTGCTGACTTTATGAGTGGAGAATTTGAAATGAGCATGACTGGAGAATTAAATTTCTTTCTTGGTTTGCAAATTAAACAAACTGAAGAGGGAATTATGATTCATCAGCAAAAATATATTAAGGAACTGATCAAGAAATACAAGTTGGAAAATGCCAAAACCAACAATACTCCTCTGGGAATTGCTACTAGATTGGATGAAGATCCATCTGGAACATGCATTGATCAATCTATGTATCGAGGTATGATAGGTTCACTACTTTATCTAACAGCGAGTAGACCTGACATATCTTTTAGTGTGGGTCTATGTGCCAGGTTCCAAGCAAATCCAAATGAGTGTCACTTGTCAGCAGTAAAAAGAATCCTTAGATACTTGAAAGGAACTGACAATTTGAGTCTCTTTTATCCTAGAATTGATTCTTTTGATTTGAATAGTTTTACAGATGCTGACTATGCAGGTGATTTGGTAAACAGGAAAATCACTTCAGGTATGGTACAGTTTTTAGGACCTTGTTTAGTTTCTTGGGGTTCCAAGAAGCAAAACACAGTTGCTTTATCTACAGCAGAAGCTGAGTATATAGCTGCAGCAGCATTTTGCTCACAAGTTCTATGGATAAAACAACAGGTCAGAGATTTTGGTATTATTTTTAAATGTGTACCGATTTACTGTGATAATACAAGTGCTATTTGTATTTCTAAAGATCTAGTTCAACGCTCAAAGGTAAAACATATGTACATTAGACATCACTTTCTAAAAGATAATGTGGAGCAAGGGAATATTAAGTTAGAATTTTGCCAAACTGAAAATCAAATTGCAGATATTCTAACCAAGCCCTTGTACAGAGAAAGATTTGAGAAATTGAGACTGGAACTTGGAATGATCAAGCTGAAGTACTAGCCCTGAAGTTCCAAGATATGGCAAAGTCAAAAATATTGTAAATAGAGCAAAAAGAACTTCTACCACAAACTTGGTGTGATAAACATAGCTAAAGTGTCACCGTTGTTAATTACCAAAGGTAAGTTCATTAAATTGCTCAACAGTATAAGTTGTTAAATTTGTACATCGCATACATGTTGAAAGCGTGTTCCAATTGTGTTTTATAGAAACTTCAATCAAGATTAACTGAATTTGGAAATTTAAACTTTTTGAAAGATTCATCCAGTGTTTAAATTTTGAAAAATTAATTGAATTTGTTCAATTAATAACTAAACAGTGAAAACTTCCTAAATTCTCTCCCACCGCTTCATTTATTATAAAAGCAAATTTTCACCCACTTCTTTCACCTCACTGTCACATCAAATTTACTCCCTCTCAGTAAAACTTTGAAAACCCCTTTAAAACCCTTCCTTAAGCTTCAATGGTGATCATTGCTGAGTTTGTTTCCTCTGAAGAATCCCAAAGTCCAGAAAACTCAATTCAGGAAGAATCATCTCCTTTAGCCATGGTAAACTACAAAGCATCTTCTACCTCTGGAACACCTTCTGAAAACCCTAAGAAATCTCCTCCAAAACCAAAAGAAGTAGAGAGTACAATCGATCAAGGGGATTTCTCTGTCTCGAATGTTCTTCAAAAATTAAAGGAGTGGAAGGAAAGAAAACAAAGTGTGAAGTCTCTGGAAGAGCAAATTGAGGAAGTTGATGAATTTGCGAAAGAGAAGAACCCAGAAGAGACAACAGAGGAGAACAGAGAAGAAGAAGAAATAAGCGAGGGAGAAGAGGAAGAAAAAGAAGAGGAGAACAACTCAGAAAAGGAAGAATCGGAAAAGGAAGATGAAGAAGAGGAGGTAACTGATCAAGAGGAACTTGAATCAATGGCAGGAAGGTATGTAGTAGGTCATTGTCTTGACGCTGTGTGGTGTAGGAAAGCAAGATTTTTAGAGTTTCTTGATTTAATTAAATTTCAAGGATGGAAATTTTTGTTGACTAGGGTTTCATCAAATTACTTGTATCCTGCTGCTATGAATGAATTTTGCCAGAATTTTCAGGCAAAATTGGGAATAATAACGAGAATGGTGAATGATGTAAAGATTGAATTGGGCCTAGAAACTTTAGGTAAAATTCTAAAAGCTCCTTCTGAAGGTTATGATACTTACTTAAAGGGAAAGGGTAGTATCAATGTAGGAAATTTCATGGATGGGGATATAGTTGAAGAATTAGGGGGTCAAAGGGGTAAGAAGGTCATGAGTCATATTGATCTAAGCCCTCTAAATAAGCTGCTGTTTAATTTGGTGAAAAAAGACTATTCTACCTAGGACTGCCAAGAAGGGAGAGGCATGTTTAATGGATATGGCTGTAATCTTCTGTATTTCAAAGAAGATTAAGGTGAACTTTCCTTCTTTGATGTATCAGCATTTAGCTCATTGTGTTCCAAGTAGGAAAAAAGTGGGGTATGGAGCCATTTTGTCTACTGTCTTTGAAAATGCAGGAGTGATTTCAAAAGGAAAATATGGGGCTTTGAATGAGAAGCCAAAAAATGTGATCAATGAGGAAACCCTTGTTGGGTTAAGTTTGGAAGTTGTACAAGGAAAAATTCAGAAGTTAGAAAAAGGAGAGAAAAAGAAAGAAAAAGTGACAGGGAAGAGGAAGGAAAAGGCTATGTCAGAGCAGCCTGTAAGGAAGAGTAGGAGGATTTCTGCAAGTGGTATTCCTCAAACTAGCATGGAACAACCATTGGAATTGGATGTCGAGGAGAATATCCTTGAAGGGCAAGTTGCTGAGCTGGCTGACAGAATGGAGAGGGTAGAGAGTCAAATGAAGGACTCTGCTGGAAAAATTCATGTGTTGACACTTGAAAAATTGGTCCAGGCCAGGGGAAGGAGTTGAAGGAACTCAAGAGAATGATGCTCAAACAGACCAAGGACCTTCAAGAACAGAAGGAGTTCCAGGAGAAAGAACTTCACAAGGCTCTACAGAAACAGAAGGAGGAGTTTCTAGTGAAGCTCAAGGGGGTTGAAGAAAAGTTGGAGGCCTCTGCAAAGCAAATAAAGGAGGACTTCAACAAGATTCTGGAGTTTCTTGAAACCTAGCCTACCCCATCTCAAATTCAGCCTACCCCATCTCAAAATCAGCCTAGTTTTTTTTTTTTCTCTCACTGTCTTAGTTATGAACATATTTAATTTTCGTTTTTAAGTATTTGAACAATTGATTTTGATTGTAAATTTTTAAATTGTTCATCTGGATGTGAAATATTTTTGTTTATGGAATGAATAGTTGGAACTCTGCTTATACTAGTGTGTTTTTGTATATTTTGAACACTTGTGCTGAAGAGTAGATCTTACATGAGGCTGTTTAGCAGCGCTGCCTTTAGTTTTCCACACTCGATGAATTGATTATGGGGATATTGGTGGATGTTTCATAACCTTGAAAATACATGACTTTTTGATAATGCCAAAAGGGGGAAAAGAAGAAGCAAACATGGAGGTTGAAGTTGTTCTGGGTTCCAGTTGAGAAAGTATCATAACTTTCTCAGTTTCATTTACTTTTAGTTTACTTAGCTTACTTTTCGTTTTTGTTTTATTTCTGTTGTGTGTTTATTTTCTGTCAATAAATTTAAAATAAAAAAATACGACCTTTTATTTTGTTTTAACTTTCTCAAGAGTTTGCTTAAGTTTGTCATCATCAAAAAGGGGGAAATTGTTGATGTTTAAAGGTTTTAATGATGAGGAACTTAAGTTACAGCAAACTCATCTCATAAAGACTTTTCAAGTGTTTGTGCAGCCTAGGTGAAATTGATCTTGGAGATGGAAGAAGTAACTAAAGCTGAGAAGACTTGAAGGAGTTCTTTATTAAGAAAGTTATTCAATATAAAAGAAGAGTTCCCTAACGGGAACTGAGTTCCCTAACAGGAACGTTCCTTCACAGGAACTTGAAGATTGCTGACTAAGATCTTTGGAGGAACTTAGTAAGCGTGGAGTCCAAGTAAACCTACCAGAACAAGAGTACAGTGCAGCAATGTTTTAGTTAAGATTTTATCTTCTAGATTCATTGTTAAATATGTTAAGTAGGATATGCATGAAACTTATTAGAAGCGTGACAATTAGCTTGGCAAATAAATTAAAATCGGAAAAGATAAAAGATAGAAATCGGAAAAAGATTTTCTTTAAATATTTATCTTTTAAAATCAGTTTGTTAAAAAGATATTATGCTTTTTAATTCAATATTTCTATCTTATTTTTTGAAAAGATTTTCTTCAAAGGATTTAATTAAAAAACCGTGTTTTAAGATAAGTTAAGTTTTACTTATTTATCTTTATGTAAACCTACTGTTTATACAGGTAATACTCGTATAAATAGTAGAGAATAACATGAGCCTAGGTTGTTGTGAGTTTTATGCGTGAAGAATTTACAGAGCTATAGTCGTGTAAGTTTGTCAAGCTTATTATACTGTCATATTAGTTTCGGGTTTCATGCATAGCTTGCCTATCATATACTAGGTGTTAATTCTTGTATTTGGTTTCGGGTTTATTAGGGTGAGAGTATTTTTATCATTGCATATAGAGAGAGCTTCTGGTGAGAAGGGGGAAGATCTGTACTTAGGGAGTACGAGTAAGTTTGAGTGTGGGACTCAAACTGGGTAGAACAAGGTGTTGTTCCGTAATAAGTTCATTCTGGAACTTGAGAGTAGAGGCTGAATTATAATAGGTTGTAACTTGGTGTTTGCCCTATTATAGTGGAATTATTTGTGTTTGAAATCCCTAAGGTAGGGTAGAGGTTTTACTTCTAGGTGGGCACTAGAAGGTTTCCTCGTAAAATCTGTGTGCATCACAAGTTCCTATTTTGTTCTGTTTTATATTTGCAAAATTATTATTTAGGAACTCAACTACAATTCACCCCCCCCCTCTTGTAGTGTTCATCTCAATAAACAGTAAGCTAATGATATAAGGATCAAGCCCCCAAGTCTAGCTCTAAATGAATAGGGATGAGCATTGGATATCCCTTGATATGATCATGGTGTAAGTGTGTGAATGTGAATATGAATGCATTTTTATTGCGGCCGCACCTCGATGTGAGGTTGCCTACGTATCCGTTAGGAATCAGGCCGAACGTAGCTCTAGCCAAACCTCGCACAAGTGTGTATACCTCAAAAAGGTCTTTTTAAGGGTTGTAACGTGGTTAGGCTAAAGGTTTAAAGAAAAAGGGGATAAAGGCTCAAGACCCTAGATAAGCCCCCAAGGTGTGCAACCTTGCTTTTGAATATTTGTATTTTATGCTTGAGTTCCTACTCTTTTTAGCTCTTTTTGATTTAGCATTTATTTTATTTTTATAAGTGTGAGCAATGTCGATCATGCGGTCTATCACGCACTTGGCATTCATGTATCTCAGGCACGGTACCGAGCACTTGATAAGAGACGCAATCTGAGACGTGTTCTTATCGAAGATATTTTCATATCAAAGACATTGGAACACTTGCCCTTTTGTACACTTTTATTTATTATTATTTTTTTTTTGCTTATTTTTGCTATTTTGATTTTCTGAAATCACTCAAGCTTTGTTCTTTGAAAATTGCATAAGTTGCACACCATCCCTTCCCAAGGTTAGATAGATGTAGGTTGAAAAAAGAAAGGTCTATCGTTAGACGAGGCTCAAAGTGGTTTATGAAGAAAGGATGTAAATTAGAAAGGCGAAAGGAGATATCATGTGGCTACAAGGGGTGCCTCCAATCATTGGTATACCTTGTGCTTAATTCGACATTTTTTTTTTATGCAATGCAATGTGATGATCATGTGCAAGGAAATAGATGCTCATTTTATTGAAAAGGGAAAAGAAAAGAAAAACTACAAAAATAATCTAAAGGAAAAGAAAAGGTGCCTATGCTACACTTATTGGGGAAAGGAAAAAAAATGAAAAAGAAATAGAAAAAGAGGTCATGAAATCTTGTCATTGAAGCTCGCCTCTTGTCTTGTGTTGTTTGCTCCGACATCATCCAGTCTTCTCGCTAGCTAGAGGCGATGGGATCTTATTTGCCTCTATGAGATCTTGAATGAGGTTTTGAAACCTGTAGTATTCATCAGTAGTATGACCGTTTCCTTGATGGTACTTGCAATAGGAATTTGGATTCCATCTCGAAGATCGATTTTCTGGTGTTGGATCCTCGGTAGGGCCAATAGGTTTGATTAATCCTCGGTCATAGAGACGATCGAAAGCAGCATCGTAGGTCATTCCAATGGGTGTGAACTCTCGCCTGGGTTTCCTTTTAGATCCTTGATTGTGAAGACAGTCGAAAGCTTCATTGTAAGTCATTCTTATTGGTGTGTATTCTTCAATGGTCTGTTTTGCTTATGGCTTAGGAGCATTGAGTTCTTCATTAAACTCTTGGCGATAATTTTATTCGATGGCCATCACCCGATTTGCTAATCCTTCTACCACATTCAAGACCATGGCAATGACATCTTGCAGTTTTCGAATTTCCTCTTTTAGACTTGACGAGTCTTCCTTGGTATTATCTAAGAAAAGACTTTGATCCTCCTCAATTATGGCCACTTCATCGAGAGAGGTCATATAAGTTGTCTCGATCGTAGGTTCTCCTACAGGTGTGATAAGAAGTGATGGATCAAAGGATGCTTGGTCATCTTCGATTTCTAGAATCTCGGAAGTTTCATTGTCATCGATCAGATCTTGAATAGCTTCTTTGAGTTTCCAACACTCTTTAGTGTCGTGACCCTTTCCTTGATGATATTTGCAGTGCTTATTAGAGTCCCACTTAGGTGGCCTAGCTTCTGGAACCGGATCTTTGATGGGCCCTATGGGAATGACCAGTCCTTTGTGATGTAGCTTCTCGAAAGCCGTTTCATAACTTATACCAAGTGGACTGAACACCCTTTTTGATCTTTGGATTCGTGGTTTAGAGGTGTTTGTAGCATGTACCTCATTAATGGGAGAGGAAGAAGAAGGATGGTCGCTCCTCTTTCCTCTCACACTATTATCTGTCAGAAGGTCATCTTCAATGTCAATGCTTATATTATAGACAGCTTTGAAAGTATTCAAGTTAGGTTGGTACTTAAAGTGCTTTGAATACTTCCCTTGGAGATTCTTGATAAACATCCTCACAGATTCTTTTTCGGTAGGAGCCTTGACCATATTAGCAGAAGTTTCCCTCCATTTATTGAAGAAAGAAGTGAACCCTTCGTTTTCCTTTTGTTTTAACATCTCAAGTTGTCTGTGGTCTGTCTCGTCTTGGATGTTGCATTTATATCTATCTATGAAAGCGTTTGTTATCGACTCCCAAGAAGAGGTTTTTTCTTTCTCGAGAGAAAAGAACCACTGTTGACAAACGATTTTGAGAGATAGTGGGAACAGAGAGGGGAAAACCTTCTTATCGATACCCTTAATGCTCATTATGGTTTCAAAAGCTCTTAGATGAAAGTAAGGGTTATCTGTTGCCTTGAATTTAGGGATGTCAGTGGCGTTGAACTTATGCGGAAGAAGTTCTTTGTCCAGCGAGATCCCTTGCCAACTCATGCTCTGAAATTTATAGTCACTAGATAGCTTGCTTAGACTCTCTTGCATGAGGTCCATCTGTTGTTGCTTCACGGGATTATTGACCTTAAGTGCGAGGAGCTTCAGTGTCTCAGTCACGGTAGCCAATTGGTTCTTAAGACCATTGACTTCTTCTTGAGTTGCCATTATCTTCTTAGCCTCCATCTTTTGACGAATCGGTTTATCAAAAAGCGAGACTTGAATAAAGAGGTTGTCCTTGATTAATCCCCCTTCTCTCCTTGACCAAGTACTGTGGGAAAGGAATTTGGGGATATTCATTATTAATTATTTAACTCAAACTCTATTCGACATGCAATGGAAGGAGGAAGTGAAGAAAAATTGGAATAGAATGTGAAAGAAGATTTAGGTGGAGGGGTGTGAAGAATTAGGAATAAAATGTACCCCCCGAATCAAATGACGGAAAAACCGACTCATGCATGGACCTAAGACATGGCCATGGTGATATGTACTTAGAGTGTGTGCTAAGATTATTGAGTGTAGGTGACATATTAAAACTCGTGTCATGACCATGTAGCTAGACTATGTGACCAAGACTCGATTAATGACTTGACTAGGTGTATTTGACAGTGAAATTAACCGAATTAAACATAAAACTGATTAATTAGACATTAGGTGATGACTCGACAAATAATCCGAACTGTCAGCCAAGCGACAGGACTAGTAACAATATGGTGATTGGCGCCAGACAATTTAGAAAATGTCTGGCGCTACAGCTCAGACTTTGGCGCCAATATTGGAGCTTCAGTCTGGGACTATTTTCAGTATTATTAGTCAACTAGGGTATGCCTAAAGTCGTACTAGGTCAGTCCCGATTAAAAAGAAACTTTATTGACTCAAATTAATTAATTAATTAATTAGGCAAAGTTCTTTAAGTCATTAATTTTAATCTCAACACAAATCAACAAACGGTTAAGAGGAACATAGAATATATATGCACAACAAATAATGCACAATTAGTCAAGTAGGCACAATATGATGCAATGAGTTCGCAACCTAACCATGACTCTAGTTCTCTAAAGTTCGGGATATGGTTTAGTCAAATAGGGTCCATAGTTAATTGTCCAGATGCACCGCGTAGAAGCCTAACCGTGAAGGGTTAACGCGTGTGGATAGAACACCGCGAGTTTTTAGAAAAAACTCACTTCCATGGTTTGGTGAACTCAACCTCTCAGATGTACCCTTTGTTGCCAGGAGCGTTCAATCGGGTAGATAGAACATGAATTCCCAGAGGGTTATGTCCATATGTAGAACACATATGGGTTTTAGAAAAGTGAGAAAAAATTCAATCAGGAAGCAAGATCAAGCAACAAATACGAAAAACCGGTCGAAATTAGAACGCATATTTCTGGCTCGGTATTGGGGGAAATTGGCGCCAGCAAACAGAGACTGGCGCCAACTTTTAACTTTAGCGCCTGGCGCCAATACTGGCGTCTAACACTACGGCTAAAAGTTTGGCGCCAAGCTCTGGCCCCTGACGCTACTTCCCACATACCTCAGCAGCTTTCTGTGCTCAATAAAATCATCCAGTTTCACGCGGTGTTATTTCAGTCCTAGTTGTGAAAGACATTTCTCAAATTTCCTACATGTAAAATCCTTATGTTTTTTACTCATTACGGATGGTCTTTCCAATGAGAACCTTTTTATGCATATGACAATAATATTAATCAAAATTACGCACATGAAATACTAAGAACTTTTCGAGTCTCATCCACTCATTCTAAATCATTGCCGAAACAAATTCAGGAATTAAAATAGAAATCCTCCCCAGCGGAGTCGCCAAAAACTGTAGGGAATAGTTTCAAGCTTTAAAAATCCCACTAGCTTGAACCCCACTGTGATCATACACTAACGTACGGTGGCGTCCATAAGGGAAGAAGATAGAGCAAAAGAGTCGCCAACAAGTTTTTAAGGAACTTATAAACCGTTCACAAGGTGAAGGTTACACCCCTTAACGATCCAAGAGATCATCAACTCCATAAGGTCATGAACCAAAATAGGGTTCGGGGATGATGGTACAAATCCAACCTAAAAGAGATTGAACCTGCCCTAATAATAGGCCTCTACTTTATTCTGATCGTATTCATGTACGCTTTCTGACTAACATACAATCAATAGGATTAACCCTAAACCTGTTTAATCTATGTTGGTTGAATTTAATGCACAAATAAACTAATATTGGCGATCACTTGAATTATAATCACAATTAACCTAACAAGATTATTAATTATCTTATTAAGCGTGGTTGCAAGTACAAATTCCCTTTAAAAATGCATAAGAGGTGATCAAGAAATAACAATATAAAATATGATACATATCAAGCAACATAAATAAATAATCAACATCATTAATAATAATAATATCAATCATAATCATGTTAAAGCATAGCAAGATCCTAGGCATGATACTAACAAGATTATTAACAAACCCTAGCATGTCACTAAGCAATAAAAATCAAATCTTTAACCCTAACATGATACTAACAATCATAAATATTAGGAAGAACATAGGAAGCATCATAACAATCATATTTAATATTAAAAATACCCTAGACATGATACTAGGAATATCATAATAACAATAATGTAAACATGATTTTTAAATCATAATATCAATAAATAAATTAAAGTACTTACTTGGATGCCTCGTACCTCTTTCTAATTACAAAATACACACGTTAGTAACTTTAAGGAAAATAATAATCAAAGCAATTAAATTAAATAATTGAAAGAGAGATTTGGGACCGAACCCTCAGAGATTAAAACCTTTCACGTCTAGGGCGAAGGCAACTTCAAATATGGCTAGGTGTATCAAGATCTTGTGAATGCGGAATTTTGTATTAAAAATCAAGAAAGAATTAAAGAAAAGAGTGCTAATGAATGAATATTATTGAAAGTTGATGAATGAATGAATGAATGATTGTAGGTGAATGAATTGCGAATGAGATGAATTAGAGAATAAAGAGAGTTGATGAATGAAGAAGAGAATCGATAATTCTTGGTGAATGGTGAGAATTGAAGAAAGAAAACGAAGTTTTTAATACGATATTTATAGAGAAAATCATCCAAAAAAGATAATTTAACAAAACAGAGTCTGAAGATCGAAAATCAACATTGGCGCCAGCCCTGGCTAGTTGGCGCAAGGACCAGTGGCTAGCGCCAGGCGCCAATGGCTAGCGCCTGGCGCCAATCCTGGTTCCAGGCGCCAAGGCCTGGGGTTGGACGCAAATCTGTAGACCCCATCCAACTACACCACTATCGGACCCATATCATGGAATAACCAAACTAGATTGGCTGTTTTCTTAAAATAAAGTTTTCAAAAACAGTGAGAAGAGAAAAGAAATAAAACTTTCTGCATTACTAGACCATTCCACACTTCGTTTCATTCGATTATGATTCGACGTGAAAGGCACTCATCACCGGGTTTGGTTTTGGGGAGACACAAATGGGTGTCTATAGATGGGCTATGATGTTACTGATGCCCCTTAGGGCTAATGAGCCCCTTGGACTAGCGATGATGTGTCTCAAGCCCTTAAGGGCTAATGGGCCCCATTGATTGGCAATTATGTGTCGACACCCCTGAGGGCAAATGTGCCCCTTGGATGGGCGACGATGTGTCTCACGCCCCTTAGGGCTAATGAGCCCCTTAGATGGGCGATGATGTGTCTGATGCCTCTTAAGGCTAATGAGCCCCTTAGATGGGCGATCATGTGTCTAACGTCCCTTAGGGCAAATGAGCCCCTTGAATGGGTGATGATGTGTCTGACACCCCTTAGGGCTAACGAGCCCATTGGATGGGCAATGAATTTTCTGACGCCCTTGAGGGCTAATGAGCCCCTTAGATGGGCGATGATGTGTCTGATGCCCTTTAAGGCTAAAGAGCCCCTTAGATGGGCGATGATGTGTCTGACGCCCCTTTAGGCTAATGAGCCCCTTAGATGGGCGATGATGCGTGTGACGCCCCTTATGGCTAATGAGCCCCTTTGACGGAGATGTTGTGTCACACACCCCTTATGGCTAATAAGCCCCTTGGACTAGCGATGTTGTGTCTCACGCCCCTGAGGGCTAATGGGCCCCATTGATAAGCAATTATGTGTCTTACACCCCTCAAGGCTAATGAGCCCCTTGGATGGGCGATGATGTATCTCACGCCCCTTAGGGCTAATGAGCCCCTTCGATGGGCGATAATGGGTCTGATGCCCCTTAAGGCTAATAAGCCCCTTATATGGGCGGGCGATCATGCGTCTAACGCCCCTTAGGGATAATAAGCCCCTAGGATGCGTGATTATGTGTCTGACACCCCTCATGGCTAATGAGCCCCTTGGATGGGCGATTATGTGTCTGACACCCCTTAGGGATAATAAGCCCCTAGGATGCGTGATTATGTGTCTGACACCCCTCATGGCTAATGAGCCCCTTGGATGGGCGATGATTTGTTTGACGCCCCTTAGGGCTAATGAGCCCCTTAGATGGGCGATGATGTGACTGATGCCATTTAGGGCTAATGAGCCCCTTATATGGGCGATGATGTGTCTGACGCCCCTTTGGGCTAATGAGCCGCTTCGATGGGCGATTATGTGGCTAACGCCCCTAAGGGCAATTGAGCCCCTTGGATGGGTGATGATGTGTCTGACGCCCCATAGGACCTATGAGCCCCTTGGATGGGCGATGATATGTCGGATGCCCTTAGGGCAAATGAGCCCGTTAGATGGGCGATGATGTGTCTAACGCCCTTGAGGCCTAATGAGCCCCTTGGATGGGTGATGATTACACCCCTCAGGGCTATCGAGACCTTAGAATGGGCGATTATGTGTCTAACACCCTTTAGGGAAATTGAGACCCTTTGATGGGCGATGATGTGTCTCTCACCCCTTAGTACTAATGACCACCTAGGATGAGCGATGATGTGTCTAATGCCCCTTCGGGCTAATGAGCCCTTTAGATGAGCGATGATGTGTCTAAAGCTCCTTAAGGCTAATGAGCCCCTTCGGTGGGCGATGATGTGTTCTACGCCCCTAAGGGCTAATGAGCTCCTTGGATGGGCGATTATGTGTCTAATGCCCCTTAGGGCAATTGAGCCCCTTGGATGGGCGATGATGTGTCTAACGCCCCTTAAGTATTATGAGCCGCTTGGATGGGCGATGATGTGTCTGATGCCCCTTAGGGCTAATGAGCCCCTTAGATGGGCGATGATGTGTTCTACGCCCCTTAGGTCTAATGAGCTCTTTGGATGGGCGATTATGTGTCTAACGCCCCTTTGGGCAATTGAGCCCCTTGGATGGGCGATGATGTGTCTAACGCCCCTGAGGGCTAATGAGCCCTTTTGATCGGTGATGATGTGTCTTACAACCCTCGGGGCTAATGAGCCCCTTTGATGGGCGATCATGTGTCTGACGCCCAATAGGGCTAATGAGCCACTTGGATGGGCGATGATGTGTCTGACACCCCTCAGGGCTAATGAACCCCTTGGATAGGCAATTATGTGTCTGACACCCCTAAGGGCTAATGAGCCCTTTAGAAGGGCGATGATGTGTTTAACGCCCCTTAGGGCTAACGAGCCCCTTGGATGGGCGATGATGTGTCTGATGCCCCTTAGGGCTAAAGAGCACCTTGCATAGGCGATGATGTATCTGACACCCCTAAGTGCTAATGAGCCCCTGGGATGGGTAATGATTAGTCTAACGCCCCTTAGGGCTAATGAGCCCCTAGTATGGGTGATGGTGTGTCTGACACTCCTCAAGGCTAACAAGCCCCTTGGATGGGCAATAATTAGTCTAACGCCCCTTAGGGCTAATGGTCCCCTTAAATGGGCGATGATGTGTCTAAGGCCTCTAAAGGATAATGAGCCCCTTGGACGGGCGATGATTTTTCTCACGCCCCTTAAGGCTAATGAGCCCCTTGGACGTGCGATGATATGTCTGATGCCCCATAGGGCAAATGAGCCCCTTAGATGGGCGATGACGTGTCTAACGCCCCTGAGGGCTAATGAGCCCCTTTGATGGGTGATGATTTTTCTTACACCCCTCGGGGCTATTGAAACCCTAGGATGGGCGATTATGTGTCTAACGCCCCTTAAGGCAATTCAGCCCCTTTGATGTGCGATGATGTGTCTAACACCCCAGAGGGCTAATGAGCCCCTTGGATGGGTGATGATGTGTCTTACATCCCTCAGGGCTATTGAGACCCTAGGATAGGCGATTATGAGTCTAACGCCCCTTTAGGCAATTGAG
Organism: Chenopodium formosanum; assembly: GCA_024500155.1. Classification (NCBI taxonomy): domain Eukaryota; kingdom Viridiplantae; phylum Streptophyta; class Magnoliopsida; order Caryophyllales; family Amaranthaceae; genus Chenopodium; species Chenopodium formosanum. The sequence goes on along the minus strand of CM044877.1, from coordinate 41,832,006 downwards.
CCCCTTTGATATGCGATGATGTGTCTCACGCCCCTTAGTATTAATGACCACCTTGGATGGGCGATGATGTGTCTGATTTCCCTTAGGGCTAATGGGCCCCTTGGATTGGCGATGATGTGTCTTACACCACTCAGGGCTAATGAGCCCCTTTGATGGGCGATCATGTGTCTGACACCCCTCTGGGCTAATGAGCCTTTTGGATGGGCAATGATTTGTCTAACACCCCTTAGGGTTAATGAGCCCCTTAGATGGGCAATGATGTGTCTGACGCCCCTTAGAGCTAAAGAGCCCCTTGGACAGGCGATTATGTGTCTAACGCTCTTAGGGCAATTGAGCCCCCTGGATGGCCAATGATGTGTCTCACGCCCTTTCGTGCTAATGAGCACCTTGGATGGGGGATGATGTACCTGACGACCCTAAGGGCTAATAAGCCCCTTAGATTGTTAATGATTTGTCTAACGCCCCTTAGGGTTAATGATCCCCTTAAATGGGCGATGATGTATCTGAGGCCCCTTAAGGATAATAAGCCCCTTGGATGGGAAATATTGTTTCTCGCGCACCTTAGGGCAAATGAGCCCCTTAGATGGGCGATGATGTGTCTAATGCCCCTAAGGGCTAATGAGCTCCTTGGATGGGTGATGATGTGTCTTACACCCCTCAGGCTATTGAGACCCTAGGATGGGCGATTATGAGTCTAACACCCCTTAGGGCAATTGAGCCCCTTTGATGTGCGATTATGTGTCTCACGCCCCTTAGTACTAATGACCACCTTGAATGGGCGATGATATGTCTGATGCCCTATAGAGCTAATGGGCCCCTTAAATTGGCGATGATGTGTCTGACACCACTCAGGGCTAATGAGCCACTTAGATGGCTAATTGTTTTTATAATGCCCCTTAGGGCTAATGAGCCCCTTAGATGGGCGATGATGTGTCTGACTTCATTTAGGGCTAATGAGCCTCTTGGATGGGCGATTATGTGTCTCACGCCCCAAAGTGCTAATGGGCGCCTTGGATGGGCTATGATGTGACTAATCCCCTTTGGGGTTAATGAGCCCCTTGGACTAGTGATGATGTGTCTCACGCCCTTAAGGGCTAATGGGCCCCATTGATTGGCAATTATGTGTCTGACACCCCTAAGGGCTAATGAGCCTCTTAAAAGGGCGATGATGTGTTTCACGCCCCTTAGGGCTAACGAGCCTATTGGATGGGCAATGATGTGTTTGATGCCCCTTAGGGCTGATGAACCACTTAGATGGGCGATGATGTGTGTGACGCCCCTTAGAGCTAATGAGCCTCTAGGATGGGCGATTTTGTGTCTAACGCCCTTTAGGTCAATTGAGCCCCTTGGATGGGCGATGATATGTCTCACGCCCCTTAAGGCTAATGAGCACCTTGGATGGGCGATGATGTATCTGACACCCCTAAGTTCTAATGAGCCCCTAGGATGGGCAATGATTACTCTAACGCCCCTTAGGGCTAATGAGCCCCTAGTATGGGTGATGGTGTGTACGACACCCCTTAGGGCTAACGAGCCCCTTGGATGGGAAATGATTAGTCTAACGCCCCTTAGGGCTAATGGTCCCCTTAAATGGGCGATGATGTGTCTGAGGCCTCTAAAGGATAATGAGCCCCTTGGATGGGCGATGATGTTTCTCACGCCCCATAGAGCTAATGAGCCCCTTGGACGTGCGATGATGTGTCTGATGCCCCATAGGGCAAATGGGCCCCTTAGATGGGCGATGATGTGTCTAACGCCCCTGAGGGTTAATGAGCCCCTTGGATGGGTGATAATGTGTCTTACACCCCTCAGGGCTATTGAGACCCTAGGATGGGCGATTATGAGTTTAACGCCCCTTAGGGCAATTCAGCCCCTTTGATGTGCGATGATGTGTCTAACGCCCCTGAGGGCTAATGAGCCCCTTGGATGGGTGATGATGTGTCTTACACCCCTCAGGGCTATTGAGACCCTAGGATGGGCGATTATGAGTCTAACGCCCCTTAGGGCAATTGAGCCCCTTTGATATGCGATGATGTGTCTTACGCCCCTTAGTATTAATGACCACCTTGGATGGGCGATGATGTGTCTGATTTCCCTTAGGGCTAATAGGCCCATTGGATTGGCGATGATGTGTCTTACATCACTCAAGGCTAATGAGCCCCTTAGTTTGGTAATGATTTGTATAATGCCCCTTAGGGCTAATGAGCCCCTTAGATGGGCGATGATGTGTTTGACTCCTCTTAGGGCTAATAAGCTCCTTTGATGGGCGATGATGTGTCTCATGTGCCTTAGTGCTAATCAACGCCTTGGATGGGCTATGATGTGACTGATGCCCCTTAGGGTTAATGAGACCCTTTGATTAGCGATGATGTGTTTCATACCCCTGAGGGCTACTGGGCCCCTTTGATTGGCAATTACGGGTCTGACACCCCTAAGGGCTTATGAGCCCCTTGGATGGGCTATGATGTGTCTTACGTTCCTTAAGGCTAATGAGCCCCTAAGATGGGCGATGATGTTTTTGATGCTCCTTAAGGCTAATGAGCCCCTTAGATGGGTGATCATGTGTCTAACGCCTCTTTGGGCTAATAAGCCCCTTCGATAGGCGATGATGTGTTAAACGCTCCTTAGTGCTCATGAGCCCTGTAGATGGGCGATGATGTGACTGATGCCCATTAGGGCTAACGAGCCCCTTAGAATGGGCGATGATGTAACTAATGTCCCTTAGGGCTAATGAGCCCCTTGGGTGGGCGATTATGTTTTTAACGCTCCTTAGGGCATTGAGCCCCTAGGATGGGCGATGATGTGTCTAACGCCCTTGAGGGCTAATGAGCCCCTTGGACTAGCAATGATGTGTCTCACGCCCCTGATGGCAAATGGGCCCCATTGATTGGCAATTATGTGTCTGACACCCGTAAGGGTTAATGAGCCCCTTGGATGGGCGATGATGTGTCTCAAGCCCCTTAGAGCTAATGAGCCCCTTATATGGGCGATGATGTGACTGATGCCCCTTAACGCTAATGAGCCCCTTAGATGGGCAATCATGTGTCGAACGCTCCTTAGGGATAATGAGCTCCTTGGATGGGTGATGATGTGTCTGACACCTCTCAGGACTAATGAGCCCCTTGGATGGGTAATGATTTGTCTGACGCCCCTTAGGGCAAATGATCCCCTTAGATAGGTGACGATGTGATTGATGCCCCTTAGGGCTAATGAGCCCCTTAGATGGGCGATGTTGTGTCTAACGCCCCATAGGGCAATTAGCCCCTTTGATGTGCGATGATGTATCTCACGCCCCTTAGTACTAATGACCACCTTGTTTGGGCGATGATATGTCTGATGCCCCTTAGAGCTAATGGGCCCCTTACATTGGCGATGATGTGTCTGACACCACTCACGGCTAATGAGCCACTTAGATGTGTAATGATTAGTATAATGCCCCTTAGGGCTAATGAGCCCCTTAGATGGGCTATGATGTGTCTGACACCTTTTAAGGCTAATGAGCCCCTTGGATGGGCGATGATGTGTCTTACGCCCTAAAGTGCTAATGAGCGCCTTGGATGGGCTATGATGTGACTTATGCCCCTTAGGGTTATTGAGCCCCTTGGACTAGCAATGATGTGTCTCACGCCCCTGAGGGGTATTGGGCACCATTGATTGGCAATTATGTGTCTGACACCCTAAGGGCTAATGAGCCCCTTGGAAGGTCGATTATGTGTTTCACGCCTCTTAGTGCTAATGATCCCCTTGGATGGGCGATGATGTGTCTGATGCCCCTTAGGCTAATGAACCCCTTAGATGGGCGATGATGTGTTTTGACGCTCCTTAAAGCTAATGAGCCCCTTGGATAGACGATTATGTGTTTAACGCCCTTTAGGGCAATTGAGCCCCATGGATGGGCGATGATGTGTATTACGCCCCTTAGTCCTAATGACAACCTTGGATGGGCGATGATATGTCCGATGTCCCTTAGGGCTAATAGGCCCCTTAGATTGGCGATGATGTGTCTTACACCACTCAGGGCTAATGAGCCCCTTAGTTGGGTAATGATTTGTATAATGCCCCTTAGGGCTAATGAACCCCTTAGATGGGCGATGATGTGTTTGACGCCTCTTAGGGCTAATGATCCCCTTTGATGGGCGATGACGTGTCTCACGCCCCTTTGTGCTAATCAGCTCCTTGGATGGGATATGATGTTACTGATGCTCCTTAGGGCTTATGAGCCCCTTGGACTAGCGATGATGTGTCTCAAGCCCTTAAGGGCTAATGGGCCCCATTGATTGGCAATTATGTGTCTGAAACCCCTAAGGGCTAATGAGCCCCTTGGATGAGCGATGATGTGTCTCACACCCTTTAGGGCTAATCAGCCCCTTAGATAGGCGATGATGTGTCTGACGCCTCTAAAGGCTAATGAGCCCCTTAGATGGGCGATCATGTGTCTAACCCCCCTTAGGGCTAATGAGCCCCTTGTATGGGTGATGGTGTGTCTAACACCCCTCAGGGCTAACGAGCCACTTGGTTAGGCAATGATTTATCTGACGCCTATGAGGGCTAATGAGCCCCTCAGATGGGCGATGATGTGTCTGATGCCCTTAAAGGCTAATGAGGCGTTTAGAAGGGCGATGATGTGGCTGATGCCCCTTTGGGCTAATGAGCTCCTTGGATGGCGATGATTTGTCTAACCCCCTTACGGGCTGATGATTTCTTTAGATGGGCGATGATGTGTCTAACGCTCCTTACGGCTATTGAGCACCTTGGATGGGCGATGATGTTACTGATGCCCCTTAGGGCGAATGAGCCCCTTAGATGGGCGATGATGTGTCTGACGCCACTTAGGGCAAATGAGCCCCTTTGATGGGTGATGTTCTGTGTGACACCCCTTAGGGCTAATGAGCCCCTAGGACTAGCGATGTTGTGTCTCACGCCCCTGAGGGCTAATGGGCCGCATTAATAAGCAATTATGTATTTTACACCCCTCAAGGCTAATGAGCCCCTTGGATGGGCGATGATGTATCTCACGCCCCTTAGGGCTAATGAGTCCCTTGGATGGGCGATAATGGGTCTGATGCCCCTTAAGACTAATAAGCCCCTTAGATGGGCGATCATGTGTCTAACGCCCCTTAGGTATAATGAGCCCCTAGGATGCGTGATTATGTGTCTGACACCCTTCAAGGCTAATGAGCCCCTTAGATGGGCGATGATTTGTTTGACATTCCTTAGGGATAATGAGCCCCTTAGATTGGCGATGATGTGACTGATGCCATTTAGGGCTAATGAGCCCCTTATATGGGCGATGATGTGTCTGACGCCCCCTAGGGCTAATGAGCCGCTTGGATGGGCGATTATGTGTCTTACACCCCTATAGGCTATTGAGATCCTAACATGGGCGGATATGTGTCTGACGCCCCTTAGGGCTAATGAGCCTCTTTGATGGGCGATGTTGTGTCTTAAACCCCTTAGTGCTAATGAGCCCCTTGGACTAGCGATGTTGTGTCTCACGCCTCTAAGGGCTAATGGGCCCCATTGATAAGCAATTATCTGTCTTACACCCCATAAGGCTAATGAGCCCCTTTGATAGGCGATGATGTATCTCACGCCCTTTAGGGCTAATGAGCCCCTTGGATGGGCGATAATGGGTCTGATGCCCCTTAAGCCTAATAAGCCCCTTAGATGGGCGATCATGTTTCTAACACCCCTTAGGGATAATGAGCCCCTAAGACGCGTGATTATGTAACTGACACCCCTCGTGGCTAATGAGCCCCTTGGATGGGCGATGAATTGTTTGACGCCCGTTAGGGCTAATGAGCCCCTTAAATTGGCGATGATGTGACTGATGCCATTTAGGGCTAATGAGCCCCTAATAAGGGCAATGATGTGTCTGACGCCCCTTAGGGCTAATAAGCCGCTTGGATGGGCGATTATGTGTCCGATGCTTCTTAGGACTAATGAACCCCTTAGATGGGCGATGATGTGTCTGACGCCCCTTAGAGCTAATGAGCCCCTAGGATGGGCGATTATGTGCCTAACGCCCTTTAGGACAATTAAGCCCCTGGGATGGGCGATGATGTGTCTCACACCCCGTAGTGCTAATGACCACCTTGGATGGGCGATGATGTATCTGATACCCCTAAGTGGTAATGAGCCCATTAGACGGTTAATGATTAGTCTAAAGCCCCTTAGGGCTAATGATCCGCTTAAATGGGCGATGATGTGTCTGAGGCCTCTGAAGGATAATGAGCCCCTTGGATGGGCGATGATGTTTCTCACGCCCCTTAGGGCTAATGAGCCCCTTGGACGTGCGATGTTGTGTCTGATGCCCCTTAGCGCAAATAAGCCCCTTAGATGGGCGATGATGTGTCTAATGCCCTTGAGGGCTAATGAGCCCCTTTGACTGGTGATGATGTGCCTTACACCCCTCGGGACTATTGAGACCCTAGGATGGGCGATTATGAGTTAAACGCCCCTTAAGGCAATTGAGTGCCTTTGATGTGCGATGATGTGTCTAACGCCCCTGAGGGCTAATGAGCCCCTTGGATCGGTGATGATTTCTCTTACACCCCTTATGGCTATTGAGACCCTAGAATAGGCGATTATGAGTCTAACGCCCCTTAGGTGATGTGAATTATTGATCCGAAAATCAACAAAACACAAGGGATATGTTTAAGTCTAATTCTATACAGGAAATCCACCAAGAATTAAACAAAAACTAAGATTAATCAATTAAGAATCCACCTAATTAATCAATCCAAACGAATGTTTTAACTAAAACAAGCAAAACAGCAATTAATCGCAATCAACCAAAACTCAAGTATGCAACTTAAGAAATAATCTGAATATTAATCTATGTATATGTTTATTCGTGTGTTTACAGCCCTATTTATAAGACTTAGTTTACCTAGGAAGATTAGGACAAGTCCCTAATTCAATCCTAATTAAACTAGAATTCTAACTTGCTTGAAGAGCAAGCACCTTGGCGCAAAAGCATACACCAAACTGATTTATTTTGCTAACTAACTGATTTTTAAAGCAACTAAATAAATAAATAAAAATTAAAGAACTAAATAAAGATTAAAGATCCTAATGCTTGAACCAAGAAAAACCCTTTCAAGTGAAAGGTAAAAACTTGTAAGCAAAATCTAAGTAAAGAAAATTCAAGAAAGTTCAAGAAAGTGAACTAGACTCCAAGAAAAACCACTAAGCAAACCGTGGCTTTGCTTTGATATCCAAGAAAGTGTCCATGCAATGCTTGGCTTGAATCAATGTTTAGGGACAAGCTATCTTGATGCATGATAAGCAAATCTTCGAAGTTCTCCATGCTTAGACTTGCATCATTAGGGCAATTGAGCCCCCTTTATGTGCGATGATGTGTCTCTCGCCTCTTAGTACAAATGACAACCTTGTATGGGCGATGATGTGTCTGATGCCCCTTAGAGCTAATGGGCCCCTTAAATTGGCGATGATGTGTCTGACACCACTTAGGGCTAATGAGCCACTTAGATGGGTAATGATTTGTATAATGCCCCTTAGGGCTAATGAGCCCCTTAAAGGCGATGATGTGTCTGACGCCTCTTAGGGCTAATGAGCCCCTTGGATGGGCGATGATGTGTCTCACGCCCCAAAGTGCTAATGAGTGCCTTGGATGGGCTATGATGTGACTGATGCCCCTTAGGGTTAATGAGCCCATAGGACTAGCAATGTTGTGTCTCACGCCTCTGAGGGCCAATGGGCCCCATTGATAAGCAATTATCTGTCTTACACCCCTCAAGCCTAATGAGCCCCTTGGATAGGCGATGATGTATCTCACGCCCCTAAGGGTTAATGAGCCCCTTCGATGGGCGATAATGGGTCTGATGCCCCTTAAGGCTATTCAACCCCTTAGATGGGCAATCATGTGTCTAACGCCCCTTAGGGATAATGAGCCCCTAGGATGCGTGATTATGTGTCTGACACCCTTCATGGCTAATGAGCCCCTCTGATGGGCGATGATTTGTTTGACGTCCGTTAGGGCTAATGAGCCCCTTAGATGGGCGATGATGTGACTGATGCCATTTAGGGCTAATGAGCCCCTAATATGGGCGATGTTGTGTTTGACGCCCCTTAGGGCTAATGAGCCGCTTGGATGGGCGATTATGTGTCTTACAACCCTATAGGCTATTGAGACCCTAAGATGGGCGAATATGTGTCTCACGCCTCTTAGTACTAATGACCACCTTATATGGGCGATGATGTGTATGATGCCCCTTAGGGCTAATGGGCCCCTTAAATTGGCGATGATGTGTCTAACACCACTCAGGCTATAGAGCCACTTAGATGGGTAATGATTTGTATAATGCCGCTTTAGGCTAATAGGCCCGTTAGATGGGCGATGATGTGTCTGACGCCTCTTAGGGCTAATGATCCCCTTGGATGGGCGATGATGTGTCTCACGCCCCAAAGTGTTAATGGGCGCCTTAGATGGGCTATGATGTGACTGATGCCCCTTAGGGTTAATGAGCCCCATGGACTAGCGATGATGTGTCTCACGCCTCTAAGGGCTAATGGGCCCCATTAATTGGAAATTATGTGTTTGACACCCCCAAGGGCTAATGAGCCCCTTAGAAGGGCGATAATGTGTTTCACGCCGCTTAGGGCTAATAAGCCCCTTGGATGGGCGATGATGTGTCTGATGCTCCTTAGGCTAATGAACCCCTTGGATGAGTGATGATGTGTCTTGTATTACACCCCTCAGGGTTATTGAGACCCTAGGATGGGCGATTATGAGTCTAACGCCCCTTTGGGCAAATGAGCCCCTTTGATGTGCGATGATGTGTCTCATGGCCCTTAGTGCTAATGAGCACCTTGGATGAACGATGATGTATCTAACACCCCTAAGGGCTAATGAGCCTATTAGATGGTTAATGATTTGTCTAACGCCCCTTAGGGCTAGTGATCCCCTTAAATGGGCGATGATGTGTCTGAGGCCACTGAAGGATAATGAGCCCCTTGGACGGGCGATGATGTTTCTCACACCCCTTAGGGCTTATAAGCCCCTTGGACGTATGATGATGTGTCTGATGCCCCTTAGGGCAAATGAGCCCCTTAGATGGGCGATGATGTGTCTAACGCCCCTAAAGGCTAATGAGCCCCTTTGATGGGTGATGATGTGTCTTACACCCCTCGGGGCTATTAAGACCCTAGGATGGGAGATTATGTGTCTAACGCCCCTTAGGACAATTGAGCCCCTTTGATGTGCGATGATGTGTCTAACGCCCTTGAGGGCTAATGAGCCTCTTGGATGGGTGATGATGAGTCTTACACCCCTCAGGGCAATTGAGCCCCTTTGATGTGCGATGATGTGTCTCACGCCCCTTAGTACTAATGACCACGTTGGATGGGCGAGGATGTGTCTTATGTCCCTTAGGGCTAATGGGCCCCTTGGATTGGCGATGATGTGTCTTACACCACTCAAGGCTAGTGAGCCACTTAGATGGGTATTGATTTGTATAATGCCCCTTAGGGCTAATGAGCCCCTTAGATGGGCGATTATGTGTATGTTGCCTCTTAGGGCTAATGAGCCCCTTAGATGGGCGATGATGTGTCTCACGCCCCATAGTGCTAATGAGCGCCTTGGATAGGCTATGACGTGAATGATGCCCCTTAAGGTTAATGAGCCCCTTGGACTAGCGATGATGTGTCTCACGCCCCTGAGGGCTAATGGGCCCCATTGATTTGCAATTATGTGTCTTACACCCCTAAGGCCTAATGAGCCGATTAGATGGTTAATGATTTGTCTAACATCTCTTAGGGCTAATGATCCCCTTAAATGGGCGATTATGTGTCTGAGGCCTCTTAAGGATAATGAGCCCCTTTGGACGAGCGATGTTGTTTCTTACGCCCCTTAGGGCTAATGAGCCCCGTGGACGTGCGATGATGTGTATGATAGCCCTTAGGGCATATAAGCCCCTTAGATGGGCGATGATGTGTCTAACGTCCCTAAGGGATAATAAGCCCATTTGATGGGTGATGATGTGCCTTACACCCCTCGAGGCTATTGAGACCCTAGGATGGGCGATTATGTGTCTAACGCCCCTTAGGGCAATTGAAACCCTTTGATGTGCGATGATGTGTCTAAAGTCCCTTAGGGCTAATGAGCCCCTTGGATGGGTGATGATGTGTCTTACACCCCTCAGGGCTAGGGCAATTGAGCCCCTTTGATGTGCGATAATGTGTCTCACGCCCCTTAGTACTAATGACCACCTTGTATGGGCGATGATGTATCTGATGCCCCTTAGAGCTAATGGGCCCCTTAAATTGGCGATGATGTGTCTAACACCACTAAGGGCTAATGAGCCACTTTGATGGGTAATGATTTGTATAATGCCCCTTAGGGCTAATGAGCCCCTAAGATGGGCGATGATGTGTCGGACGCCTCTTAGGGTTAATGAGCCCCTTAAATGGGCGATGATGTGTCTCACGCCCCAAAGTGCTAATGAGCGCCTTGGATGGGCTATGATGTGACTGATGCCACTTAGGGTTAATAAACCCCTTGGACTAGCGATGATGTGTCTCACGCCCCTAAGGCATAATGGGCGCCATTGATTGGAAATTATATGTCTGACACCACAAAGAGCTAATGAGTCCCTTGTAAGGGCGATGATGTGTATTACGCCTCTTAAAGCTAATGAGCCCCTTGGATGGGCGATGATGTGTCTGATGACCCTTAGGGCTAATGAACCCCTTAGATATGCGATAATGTGTTTTGACGCCCCTTAGAGCTAATGAGCCCCTTGGATGGGCGATTATGTGTCTAACGCCCTTTAGGGCAATTGAGCCCCTTGGACAGGCGATGATGTGTCTCACGCCCCTTAGTGCTAATGAGCACCTTGGATGGGCGATGATATATCTGACACCCCTAAGGGCTAATGAGCCCATTAGATGGTTAATGATTTGTCTAACGCCCCTAAGGGCTAATGATCCCCTTAAATGGGCGATGATGTGTCTGAGGCCTCTAAAGGATAATGAGCCCCTTGGACGGGCGATGATTTTTTCACGCCCCTTAGTACTAATGACACCCTTGGATGGGCGATGATGTGTCTGATGCACCTTAGGGCTTATGGGCCCCTTAGATTGGCGATGATGTGTCTGACACCACTCAGGGCTAATGAGCCACTTAGATGGGTAATGATTTGTATAATGCCCCTCAGGGCTAATGAGCCCCTTAGATGGGCAATGATGTGTCTGTTGCCTCTTAGGGCTAATGAGCCCCTTGGATGGGCGATGATGTGTCTCACGCCCCATAGTGCTAATGAGCGCCTTGGAAAGGCTATGATGTGACTAATGCCCCTTAAGGTTAATGAGCCCCTTGGATGGGCGATTATGTGTCTCACGCCCCTGAGGGCTAATGGGCCACATTGATTGGCAATTATGTGTCTTACACCCCTATAAGCTAATGAGCCCCTTGGATGGGCAATGATGTGTCTCATGCCCCTTAGGGCTAATGAGCCCCTTGGATGGGCGATGATGTGTATGTTGCCCCTTAAGGCTAATGAGCCCCTTAGATAGGCGATCATGTGTCTAACGCCCCATAGGGCTAATGAGCCCCTTGGATGGGCGATGATGTGTTTGACACCCCTCAGGGCTAATGAGCCCCTTGGATGGGCGATGATGTGTCTGACGCCCCTTAGGGCTAATGAGCCCCTTAGATGGGCGATGATCTGTCTGCTGCCCCTGAAGGCTAATGAACCTCCTAGATGGGCGATGATGTGTCTAACAACCCTTTGGACTAATGAGCCGCTTGGATGGGCGATGATGTGACTGGTGCCCCTTAGGGCTAATGAGCCTCTTAAATGGACGATGATGTGTCTAACGCCCCTTTCGGGCTAAAAAGCTCCTTGGAAAGGCGATTGTGAGTCTAACGCCCCTTAGGGCAATTAAGCCCCTTGGATGGGAAATGATGTGTCTAACGCCCCTTAGGGCTAATGAGCCCCTTAGATGAACGATGATATGTCTGATGCCCCTTAGGGCTAATGTGCCCCTTAGATGGGTGATGATGTGTCTAACGCCCCTAAGGGCAAATGAGCCCCTTGGATGGGTGATGATTTGTCTTACACCCCTTTAGGCTAAAGATCCCCTTGGTTGGTCGATTATGTGTCTAACGCCTCTTAGAGCAATTGAGCCCCTTGGATGGGCGATGATGTGTCTCTTGCCCCTTAGTACTAATGACCACCTTGGATGGGCGATGATGTGTTTGATGCCCATTTGCGCTAATTGGCCCCTTGGATTGGCGATGATGTGTTTGAGCCCCTTTGATGGGTCGTGATGTGTCTCACGCCCCTAAGTGCTAATTAGCGCCTTCGATGGGCTATAATGTGTCTGATGCCCCTTAGGGCTAACAATCCCCTTGGACTAGCGATGATGTGTCTCAAGCCCCTGAGGGCTAATGGGCCCCATTGATTTGCAATTATGTGGCTGACACCCCTAAAGGCTAATGAGCCCCTTAGATGAGCGATGAGTTGTCTCACGCCCCTTAGGGCTAATGAGCCCCTTGGATGGGCCATGATGTGTCTTATTCCCTCTAAGCCTAATAAGCCCTTAGATGGGCGATAATGTGTCTGACGCCCCTTAGGGCTTATGTGCCACTTGGATGGGCGATGATGTGTCTTACACCCTCAGAGCTAATGAGCCCCTTGGATGGGCAATGATTTGTCTGACACCCCTTAAGGCTAATCAGCCCCTTAAATGGGCGATGATGTGTCTCACGCTCCTTTGGGCTAATGAGCACCATGGATGGGCGATGATTTGACTGATGCCCCTTAGGACTAATGAGCCCCTTAGATGGGCGATGATGTGTCTGACGCCCCTTAGGGGTAATGAGCCCTTTCGATGGGCGATTGTGTGTCTGACGCCCCTTAGGGAAATTGAGCCCCTTAGTTGGGCGATGATGTGTCTAACGCCCCTTAGAGCTAATGAGCCCCTTGGATGGGCGATGTTGTGTCTGACACCCCTTAGGGCTATTGAACCCCTTAGACTAGAGATGTTGTGTCTCGCGCTCCTGAAGGCTAATAATCCCCATTGATTGGCAATTATGTGTCTTACACCCCACAAGGCTTATGAGCCCCTTGGACTAGCGATTATTTGTCTCAAGCCCCTGAGGGATAATAGGCCCCATTGATTTGCAATTTTGTGTCTTACACCCATAAATGCTAATGTGCCCCTTAGATGAGCGATGATGAGTCTCACGCCCCTTAGGGCTATAGCCCCTTGGATGGGCCGTGATGTGTCTCACGCCCCTTAGAGCTAATTAGCGCCTTGGATGGGCTATAATGTGTCTGATGCCCCTTAGGGCTAATGAGCCCCTTGGACTAGCGATAATGTGTCTCAAGCCCTGAGGGCTAATGGGCCCCATTGATTTGCAATTATGTGTCTGACACCCCTAAAGGCTAATGAGCCCCTTAGGGAAATTAAGCCCCTTAGGTGGGCGATAATGTGTCTGACGTCCCTTAGAGCTAATGAGCTCCTTGGATGAGCGATGTTGTGTCTGACACCCCTTAGGGATATTGATCCCCTTAGACTAGCGATGTTGTGTCTCATGCTCCTGAGGGCTAATGGGCCCCATTGATTGGCAATTATGTGACTTACACCCCTAAGGCTAATGAGCCCCATGGATGGGCGATGATGAGTCTCACGCCCCTTAGGGTTAATGAGCCCCTTGGATGGGAGATAATGGGCCTCATGCCTATTGAGCGCCTTTGGGCTAATGAGCCCCTTGGATGGACGATGATTTGTCTGACGCCCCTTAGATAGGAATGAGGTGACTGATGCCATTTAGGGCTTATGAGCCCCTTAGATGGGCGATGATGTGTCTTGCGCCCCTTAGGGCTAATGTGCCGCTTCGATAGGCGATTATGTGTGTAACACCCCTTAGGGAAATTGAGCCCCTTGGATGGGCGATGATGTGTCTGACGCCCCTTAGGTGAGCCCCTTGGATGGGCGACGATATGTCTGATGCCCCTTAGGGCAAATGAGCCCCCTTAATGGGCTATGATGTGTCTAACGCCCTTGAGGGCTAATGAGCCCCTTGGATGGGTGATGATGTGTCTTACACCCCTCAAGGCTATTGAGACCCTAGGATGTGCGAATATATATCTAACGCCCCTTAGGGAAATTGAGACCCTTTGATGGGCGATGATGTGTCTCACGCCCCTTAGTACAAATGACCACCTTTGTTGGGCGATGATGTGTCTGATGCCCCTTAGGGCTAATGAGCGCCTTGGATGGGCTATGATGTGACCGATGCCTCTTAGGGTTAGTGAGCCCCTTGCACTAGCGATGATGTGTCTCAGGCCCCTGTGGGCTAAAGGGCCCCATTGATTGGCAATTATTTCTCTGACACCCTTAAGGGTTAAGAGCCCATGGGATGGGCGATGATGTGTCTCACGCCCCTTAGGGCTAATGAGCCCCTTGAATGGAAGATGATGTGTCTGATGCTCCTTAGGGTTAACGAGCCCCTTGGATGGGCAATGATTTTTTTGACTCCCCTTAGAGCTAATGAGCCCCTTAGATGCTCGATGATGTGTCTGATGCCCTTTAAGGCTAATGAGCCCCTTAGTTGGGCGATGACGTGTCTGACGCCCCTTTTGTCTAATGAGCCCCTTGGATTGGCGATGATGTGTCTGACGCCTCTTAAGGCTAATGAACCACTTGGATGGGCCATGATGTGTCTCACGCCCCTTAGTGCTAATTAGCGCCTTGGATGGGCTATGATGTGTCTAATGCCCTTTAGGGCTAATGAGCCCTTTGGACTAGCGATGATGTGTCTCACGCCCGCGAGGGCTAATGTGCACCATTGATTTGTAATTATGTGTCTGACACCCCTAAAGGCTAATGAGTCCTTTAGATGAGGGAAGATGTGTCTCACGCCCCTTGGATGGGCGATAATGTGTCTAACGCCCCTTAGGGCTAATGAGCCCCTTGGATGGGCGATAATGTGTAGGATGCCCGTTAGGGCTAATATGCCCCTTAGATGGGCGATGATGTGTCTAACACCCCTGAGGGCTAATGAGCCCCTTAGATGGTTAATGATTTGTCTTACACCCCTTAAGGCTAATGATCCCCTTGGATGGGCGATTATGTGTCTAACGCCACTTAGGGCAATTGAGCCCCTTGGATAAGCGATGATGTGTCTCACGCCCCTTAGTACTAACGATCGCTTTGGATGGGCGATGATGTGTCTGATGCCCCTTTGGGCTAATGGGCCCCTTCGGTTGGCTATGATGTGTTTGACACCCCTCGGGGCTATTGAGCCCCTTAGATGGGTATTGATTTGTCCAACACCCCTAAGGGTAATGATGTGTCTTATTCCCCTGAAGCCTAATAAGCCCCTTAGATGGGCGATGATGTGTCTGACGCCTCTTAGGGCTAATGAGCCCCTTGGATGGGCCATGATGTGTCTCACGCCCCTTAGTGCTAATGGGCGCCTTGGATGGGCTATGATGTGCCTGATGTCCCTTAGGGCTAGTGAGTTCCTTGGACTAGCGATGCTGTGTCTCACGCTCCTGAGGGCTAATAGGCCCCATTGATCGGCAATTTTGTGTCGGACACCCCTAAAGGCGAATGAGCCCCTTAGATAGGCGATGATGTGTCTCACGCCCCTTAGGGCTAATGAGCCCCTTGGATGGGCGATGATGTGTCTGATGCCCCTTAAGGCTAATGAGCCCCTTAGATGGGCGATCATGTGTCTTACGTTCCTTAGGGCTAATGAGCCACTTTGACGGGCGATGATGTGTCTGACGCCCCTTAGGGCTAATGAGCCCCATGGATGGGCAATGATGTGACTGATGCCCCTTAGGGCTAATGAGCCCCTTAGATGGGCGATGATGTTTCTAACGCCCCTTAGAGCTAATGAGCCCCCTGGATGGGCGATTATGTGTCTAACACCCTTAAGGCAATTGAGCGACTTGGATGGGCGATGATGTATCTCACGCCCTTTCGTGCTAATGAGTGCCTTGGATGGGCGATGATGTATCTAACACCCCTAAGGGCTAATGAGCCCTTTAGATGGTTAATGATTTGTCTAACGCCCCTTAGGGCTAATGATCCCTTTAAATGCGGAATGATGTGTCGGAGGCCTCTTAAGGATAATGAGCCCCTTGGATGGGCAATGATGTTTCTAACGCCCCTGAGGGCTAATGTGCCCCTTTGATGTGTGATGATATGTCTTACACCCCTCAAGGCTATTGTGACTCTAGGATGGGCGATTATGAGTCTAACGCCCCTAGGGCATTTGAGCCCCTTTAATGTGCGATGATGTGTCTCACGCCCTATAGTATTAATGACTACCTTGTATGGACGATGATGTGTCTGATGCCCTTTAGGGCTAATGGGCCCATTAAATTGGCGATGACGTGTCTAACACCACTCTAGGCTAATGAGCAACTTAGATGGGTAATGTTTTGTATAATGCCCCTTAGAGCTAATAAGCCCCTTAGATGGGCGATGATGTGTCTGACGCCTCTTAGGGCTAATGAGCCCCTTGGATGGGCAATGATGTCACTCACGCCCCATAGTGCTAATGAGCGCCTTGGATGGGCTATGATGTGACTGATGCCCCTTAGGGTTAATGAGCCCCTTGGACTAGCAATGATGTGTCTCAGGCCCCTGAGGGCTAATGGGCCCCATTGATTGGCAATTATGTGTCTGACACCTTAAAGGGCTAAAGAGCCCCTTGGATGGGCTATGATGTGTCTTACGCCCCTTGAGGCTAATGAGCCCCTTGAATGGGAGATGATGTGTCTGATGCCCCCTACGGCTAACGAGCCCCTTGGATGGGCAATGATTTTTCTAACGCCCTTAGAGCTAATGAGCCCCTTAGATGGGCGATGATGTGTCTGATGCCCTTTAAGGCTAATTAGCCCCTTAGTTGGGCGATGATGTGTCTGACGCCCCTTCGGTCTAATGAGCCCCTTGGATTGGCGATCATGTGTCTAACGCCTCTTATGGCTAATGAGCCACTTGGATGGGCCATGATGTGTCTCACGCCCCTTAGTGCTAATTAGCGCCTTGGATGGGCTATGATGTGTATGACGCCCCTTAGGGCTAATGAGCCCCTTGGACTAGCGATGATGTGTCTCACTCTCGTGAGGGCTAATGGGCCCCTTTGATTTGTAATTATGTGTCTGACACCCCTAAAGGCTAATGAGTCCCTTAGATGAGCGAAGATGTGTCTCATGCCCCTTAGGGCTAATGAGCCCCTTGGATGGGCCGTGATGTGTGTGACGCCCCTTAAGGCTAATGAGCCCCTTAGATGGGGATCATGTGTTTGACGCCCCTTAGGGCTAATGAGCCACTTGGATGGGCGATGATGTGTCTGACGCTCCTTAGGGCTAATGAGCCCCATCGATGGGCAATGATGTGACTGATGCCTCTTAGGGATAATGAGCCCCTTAGATAGGCGATGATGTGTTTGACGCCCCTTAGAGCTAATGAGCCCCTTGGATGGGCGGTTATGTGTCTAACGCCTCTTATGGCAATCGAGCCCCTTGTATGGGCGATGATGTGTCTCACACCCCTTATTGCTAATGAGCTCCTTAGATGGGCGATGTTGTATCTGACACCCCTAAGGGCTTATGAGCCCCTTAGATGGTTAATGATTTGTCTAACGCGCCCTTATGGCATTTGATCCCCTTCAATGGGCGATGATGTGTCTGAGGCCTCTTAAGGATAATGAGCCCCCTAGATGGGCGATGATATTTCTCACGTCCCTTAGCGCTAATGAGCCCCTTGGACATGCGATGATGTGTCTGATGCCCCTTGGGGCAAATGAGCCGCTTAGATGGGCGATGATGTGTCTAACACCCCGGAGGGCTAATGAACCCCTTGGATGGGTGATGATGTGTCTTACACCCCTCAGGGTTATTGAGACCCTAGGATGAACGATTATATGTCTAACGCCCCTTTTGGCAATTGAGCCCCTTTGATGTACGATGCTGTGTCTCACACCCTTTAGTATTAATGACCACATTGGATGGGCGATGATGTGTCTTATGCCCCTTAGGGCTAATGGGCCCCTTGGATTGGCGAGGATGTGTCTGACACCACTTAGGGCTAATGAGCCACTTAGATGGGTAATGATCTGTATAATTCCCCTTAGGGCTAATGAGCCCCTTAAATGGGCGATGATGTGTCTAACGCCTCTTAGGGCTAATGATCCCCTAGGATGGGCGATGATGTGTCTCACGCCCCATAGTGCTAACGAGCACCTTGGATGGGCTACGATGTGACTCATGCCCCTTAGGGTTAATGAGCCCCTTGGACTAGCGATGAAGTTTCTTACGCCCCTGAGGGCTAATGGGCCCCATTGATTGGCAATTATGTGTCTGACACCCTTAAGGGCTAAAGAGCCCCTTGGATGGGCGATGATGTGTCTCACGCCCCTTAGGGCTAATGAGCCCCTTGAATGGGAGATGATGTGTCTGATGCCCCTTAGGGCTAACGAGCCCCTTGGATGGGCAATGATTTTTCAAACGCCCTTAGAGCTAATGAGCTCCTTAGATGGGCGATGATGTGTCTGATGCCCTTTAAGGCTAATGAGCCCCATAGTTGGGTGATGATGTGTCAGACGCCCCTTTGGTCTAATGAGCCCCTTGGTTTGGCGATCATGTGGCTAACGCCTCTTATGGCTAATGAGCCACTTGGTTGGGCCGTGATGTGTCTCACGCCCCTTAGTGCTAATTAGCGCCTTGGATGGGCTATGATGTGTCTGACGCCCCTTAGGGCAAATGAGCCCCTTGGACTAGCGATGATGTGTCGCACGCTCGTGAGGGCTAATGGGCCCCATTGATTTGTAATTATGTGTCTGACACCCCTAAAGGCTAATGAGTCCCTTAGATGAGCGAAGATGTGTCTCATGCCCCTTAAGGCTAATGAGCCCCTTGGATGTGCCATGATGTGTGTGACGCCCCTTTAAGCTAATAAGCCCCTTAGATGGGGATCATGTGTTTGACGCCCCTTAGGGCTAATGAGCCACTTGGATGGGCGATGATGTGTGTGATGCTCCTTAGATCTAATGAGCCCCATAGATGGGCAATGATGTGACGGATGCCTCTTAGGGCTAATGAGCCCCTTAGATAGGCGATAATGTGTTTGACGCCCCGTAGAGCTAATGAGCCCCTTGGATGGGCGGTTATGTGTCTAACGCCCCTTATGGCAATTGAGCCCCTTGTATGGGCGATGATGTGTCTCACGCCCCTTATTGCTAATGAGCTCCTTAGATGGGCGATGTTGTATCTGACACCCCTAAGGGCTAATGAGCCCCTTAGATGGTTAATGATTTGTCTAACACGCCCTTAGGTCCAATGATCCCCTTAAATAAACGATGATGTGTCTGAGGCCTCTTAAGGATAATAAGCCCCCTAGATGGGCGATGATGTTTCTCATGTCCCTTAGCGGTAATGAGCCCCTGTGACAGGCGATGATGTGTCTGATGCCCCTTAGGGAAAATTAGCCCCTTAGATGGGCGATGTTGTATCTAACACACTTGAGGGCTAATGAAACCCTTGGATGGGTGATGATGTGTCTTACACCCCTCAGGATTATTGAGACCCTAGGATGGGCGATTATGTGTCTAACGCCCCTTAGGGCAATTGAGCCCCTTTGATGTGCGATGCTGTGTCTCACACCCTTTAGTACTAATGACCACCTTAGATGGGCGATGATGTGTCTGATGCCCCTTAGGGCTAATGGGCCCATTGGATTTGCGAGGATGTGTCTAACACCACTTAGGGCTAATGAGCCACTTAGATGGGTAATGATCTATATAATTCCACTTAGGGCTAATGAGCCCCTTAGATAGGCGATGATGTGTCTAACGCCTCTTAGGGCTAATGATCCCCTAGGATGGGCGATGATGTGTCTCACGCCCCATAGTGCTAATGAGCGCCTTGGATGGGCTACGATGTGACTGATGCCCCGTAGGGTTAATGAGCCCCTTGGACAAGCGATGAAGTTTCTCACGCCCCCGAAGGCTAATGAGCCCCATTGATTGACAATTATGTGTCTGACACCCCTAAGGACTAATGACCCCCTTGGATAGGCGATGATTGTTCTCACGCCAGTTAGGGCTAATGAGCCCCTTGGATGGGCGATGATGTGTCTGATGCCCCTTAGGGCTAATGAACCCCTTAGATGGGCGATGATGTGTATGACACCCTTTAGAGCTAATGAGCCCCTTGGATGGGCGATTTTGTGTCTAACGCCCTTTAGGGCAATTCAGCCCCTTGGATGGGCGATGATGTGTCTCAAGCACCTTAGTGCTAATGCGCACCTTATATGGGCGATGATGTATCTGACACCCCTAAGGGCTAATGAGCCCCTCAGATGGTTTATGATTTGTCTAACGCCCCATAAGGCTAATGATCCCCTTAAATGGGCGATGATGTGTCTGAGGCCTCTTAAAGATAATGAGCCCCTTGGATGGGCGATAATGTTTCTCACACCCCTTATGGCTTATGAGCCCCTTTGACGTTCGATGATGTGTTTGATGCCCCTTAGGGCAAATGAGCCACTTAGATGGGCGATGATGTGTATAACGCCCGTGAGGGATAATGAGCCCCTTGGATGGGTGATGATGTGTCTTACACCCCTCAGGGCTATTGAGACCCTAGGATGGGCGATTATGTGTCTAGCGCTCTTTAGGGCAATTGAGCCCCTTTGATGTGCGATGAAGTGTCTCACACCCCTAGTACTAATGACCACCTTGGATGGTCGATGATGTGTCTGATGGCTCTTACGCTAATGGGCCCCATGGATTCGCGATGATGTGTCTGACACCACTCAAGGCTAATGAGCCACTTAGATGGGTAATGATTTGTATAATGCCCCTTAAGGCTAATGAGCGCCTTAGATGGGCGATAATGTGTCTGACGCCTCTTAGGGCTAATGAGCTTCTTGGATGGGCGATGATGTGTCTCACGCCCCATAGTGCTAATGAGCGCCTTGGATGGGCTATGATGTGACTGATTCCCCTTAGGGTTAATGAGCCCCTTGGACTAGCGATGATGTGTCTCACGCCCCTGAGGGCTAATGGGCCGCATTGATTGGCAAGGATGTGTCTGACACCCCCAAGGGCTAATGAGTCCCTTGGATGGGAGATGATGTGTCTCACGCCCCTTAGGGCTTATGAGCCCCTTGGATGGGCGAAGATGTGTCCGATGCCCCTTAAGGCTAATGAGCCACTTGGATAGGCGATGATGTGTCTGACACTACTCAAGGCTAATGAGCCACTTAGATGGGTAATGATTTGTATAATGCCCCTTAGGGCTAATGAGCCCCTTATATGGGCGATGATATGTCTGACGCCTCTTAGGGCTAATGAGCCCCTTGGATGGGCGATGATGTGTCTCACGCCCCATATAGCTAATGAGCGCCTTGGATGGGCTATGGAATGGCTGATGCCCGTTAGGGTTAATGAGCCCCTTGGAAAAGCGATGATGAGTCTCAAGCCCCTAAGAGCTAATTGGCCTCATTGATTTGAAATTATGTGTCTGATACCCCTAAGGGCTAATGAGCCCCTTGGATGGGCGATGATGTGTCTCACGCCTCTTAGGGCTAATGCGTCCCTTGGATGGGCGATGATGTGTCTGATGCCCCTTAAGGCTAATGAGCCCCTTAGATAGGCGATCATGTGTCTAACGCCCCTTAGGGCTAATGAGCCCCTTGCATGGGCGATGATGTGTCTGACACCCTTAAGGGTTAATGAGCCTCTTGTATAGGCAATGATTTGTCTGACGCCTCTTAGGGCTAATTAGCCCCTTAAATGGGCGATGATGTGTCTGATGCCCCTTAAAGCTAATGGGCCCCATGGATAGGCGATAATGTGTCTGACACCACTCAGGCTTATGAGCCACTTATATTGGTAATGATTTATATAATGCCCCTTAGGGCTAATAAGCCCCTTAGATGGGCGATGATGTGTCTGACGCCTCTTAGGGCTAATGAGCCCCTTATATGGGCGATGATGTGTCTCACGCCCCATAATACTAATGAACGCCTTGGATAGACTATGATGTGACTGATGCCCCTTAGGGTTAATGAGCCCCTTGGTCTAGCGATGATGTGTCTCATTTCATTAAGGGCTAATGGGCCACATTGATTGTCAATTATGTGTCTGACACCCCTAAGTGCTAATGAGCCCCTTGGATGGGCAATAATGTGTCTCACGCCCCTTAGGGCTAATGAGCCCCTTGGATGGGCGATGATGTGTCTAATGCCCCTTAAGGCTAATGAGCTCCTTAGATGGGCGATCATGTGTCTAACGCCCCTTAGGGCTAATGAGCCCCTTAGATGGGCGATCATGTGTCTTACGCCCCTTAGGGCTAAGAGCCCCTTAGATGGGAAATGATTTGTCTAACGCCCCTTAAGGCTAATGAGCCCCTTAGATGGCCGAGGATGTGTCTGATGCCCCTTAAGGCTAATGAGCCCCCTAGATGGGCGATGATATGTCTGACTCCTCTATGGGCTAATGAGCCCCTTGGATGGGCGATGATTTGTCTGACGCCCCTTCGGGCTAATGAGTCCTTTAGATGGGTGATGATGTGTCTAATGCTCCTTAGGGCTAATGAGCCCCTTGGATGGGCGATAATGTGACTGATGCCCCTTAGGGCTAATAAGCCCCTTTGATGGGCGATGATGTGTCTGACGCCCCTTAGGGCTAATGAGCTCCTTAGATGGGCGATTATGTGTTTAACGCCCCTTAGGGCAATTGAGCCCCTTGGATGGGAGATGATGTGTCTAACGCCCCTTAGGGCTAATGAGCCCCTTGGATGGACGATGATGTGTCTGATGCCCCTTATGGCTAATGAGCCCCTTAGATGGGCGATGATGTGTCTAATACCCTTGAGGGCTAACGAGCCCCTTGGGTGGGTGATGATGTGTCTTACATCCCTCAGGGCTATTGTGAACCTAGAATGGGCGATTATGTGTCTAACGCCCCTTAGGGCAATTGAGCCCTTTTGATGGGCGATGATGTGTCTCACGCACCTTATAGCTAATGAGCGCCTTATATAGGCGATGATGTATCTGACACATCTAAGGGCTAATGAGCCCCTCAGATAGTTAATGATTTGTCTAACGCCCATTTGGGCTAATGATCCCCTTAATTGGGGGTTTATGTGTCTGAGGCCTCTTAATGATAATAAGCTCCTTGGCTGGGCGATGATGTTTCTCATGCTCCTGAAGGCTAATGAGCCCCTTGAACGTGCGATGATGTGTCTGATGCCCCTTAGGGTAAATGAAATCCATAGATGGGCGATGATATGTCTAACACCCCTGAGGGATAATGAGCCCCTTGGATGGGTGATGATGTGTCTTACACCCCTTAGAGCTATTGAGACCCTAGGATGGGCGATTATGTGTCTAACGCCCCTTATGGCAATTTAACCCCTTTGATGGGCGATTATGTGTCTCACGCCTCCTAGTACTAATGACAACCTTGGATGGGCGATGAAGTGTTTGATGCCCTTTAGGGTTAATGAAAGTAATGGTGTCCTTCGAACAAGTGTATTATTCTGATAGCGGGTTCAGAATTATTAGAAAGCTAATATATTCAGCAAGGTCAAGTGATCGGAATGCCTGGGTGAAGGCCGCTTCCGATCAGTTATATTAATATTACATCTTAATCTTGACTGAACCCTTCGGGTCACACCCAAGCAAAATATACGAACCAACTCGAAAAATTAATTCGGAAGAATTTAATTCGTCGCCCGAGTGTTAAACATTTAGACGTTGGAATTTCGAGCTTGGAGCGTCGAAACCGAGCGTCGGAGAATGCCACGTGGCAACATACATGGCAAAACGCCATGTGGCAGCACACGTGGCAGCACACATGGCCGCCACGTTGGCAGCCGCCACGTTGGCAGCCGCCACATTGGCAGCCACCAAGTGGCAGCGTGCCACGTGGCAGCGCCATGGTGGCGGCGCGCCACGGTGGCGACATGTGGCTATGGCCGTGGACCCGGGTTGATGGGTCATAGACACGGGCCAAAATAAAATGGGCCAACCGAACCCAACTTGGGGCTCAAGGTTGGGTGACACATGGTTAGTTCACATTGCATGTGAAATGCCTTGGGGACCAAGTGAGAAATTGGTCCACACCTAACCATGTGACACTTGTCACTTGTTCCTTTGTTTATTTAACTAAGGGTTGAATTCACCAATCTTTCCATGTGGGATCTTTTTGTGAAAAGTCCCACATTGAAAGATGAGTGAAATTCACAAGGCATACTTCCTTATAAATAGTCATGGAATGACTTGAGAATTCTTTGCTTGAGTGGGAGTTAAAAAGAGCATTCCATAATATTGGAAAAACTCTTAAACTCATATCACACTCGGGTTTTGGTCGGACCTCGCTAACCCCCAGGTAGTAGACCTTAAAGTTGTGTTTGCCTTTTTGTGGGTGGATAACGTCGGAGGCGCGGCGCTTGACGTGCTCGTTGCTTTC
The DNA here is from genome assembly GCA_024500155.1 of Chenopodium formosanum. Classification (NCBI taxonomy): domain Eukaryota; kingdom Viridiplantae; phylum Streptophyta; class Magnoliopsida; order Caryophyllales; family Amaranthaceae; genus Chenopodium; species Chenopodium formosanum. Next base: position 41,807,537 of record CM044877.1, on the reverse strand, counting down.
AAGTAAGAGCCCCGGTTTTTGGGCGAAGCTCGCTTCGAGGGTAAGATTCGTTATCTTTTCTTTGTGATTATTTATTTATGCTTTATGATTTTAATTATTGCGAGTGGTTCCTTGGGTCGGGGTTTGTTTCCACGGTGAGTCGGACTCACCAAACCCTAACAGCGGTATCGGAGCTCCGCTCGTTTATTTTTATAATCATATTTTTCAAGGTTTATTTTGGCTTAATTTTCTGGTTTAAGTTGCTAATTAGATTAGTAGCTCGGTTTTATTTATTTTAATCCCGTTTTTAATGTCGATTTTGGCCCAGAACCCAGATTTTCGCCCAAGACTAGTGAATTTTGGGTGGAAAACATGTTCTAGAAAGGTTTTTACCCCCAAAGGGCGCTGTGATTTTAGCCAAATTCTGACCAGAAATGCCTTTTTCGAGGGGTTTTCGTTTTTGACGAAAAATTTTAAGTCTTTTCTAACCTTGAAATTAATGGCATAAATTGTTGATTATATGGTTGATTATTTGCATTATTTTCTGCATTTTTATGTCCCCTTAAAGCACACTTACTTGGTAGTATTTGATGCTTAAAGGTTGATTTATTTTCACATAATTGCAAACTAATTGCTTTTTAGTGTGAAAGTTTTATTTTTGAGGCTTCCTAAGTGTTAAAGATTCAATCTTTATTTGTGATAAGTGATTGAAACTTTAAAAACCTCTAAATTCCATGTTATTTTGTGTTAAACTTTGATGTTTTAATCATTTTGAGTTAATTGGAAACATAAAGTTTCGATTTTTGTGATAGAAATTTGGTTATCTTCATGTTGGAAGATATAATTTTCAAGGATTCACAAAATTTAGATGTTGGTATTTTCATTTGAACATTAAAGTTCATATTTTTCCAACTTCCCTTTACTTTGTCAAATTCTCAAGTTTAATTTAAATTGATTAAATTGAAAGTGAGAAATTGCCTTAATTTTATGTTGCACCAAGATAAACCAATTTAATTAAGAATGGTTCTTGGAATTATTTTGGTTATTTGCACTTTGAAAATTTTATTAAGTTAGACTTGTTTAAAATTTTATTTTGCTCTCTAAATTAGTTCTAAAATTAATTTAGAATTAATTATTGTTGTCTCGCAAAAAGGGATCAAATCCCGAGGCCGTGGCACGCAAAACGAGGCAATGCATCACCTTGGCGAGTCGGGCTGCATAATTATTGTTTGTGGCCACACGCGCGGCAGCAGCCACGCGCGACCATGCCGTGGCAGCAGCCCGCGGGCATGTGCCGTGAGTTGTGTGCTCGTGTTTTTTGGCATGTGCGTATGCTTGGTGCGGTGAGGTGACTAGCCGTAATATTGCTTATTTTGCCGTTTTATCTATTTTAATTAATTTTGTTTATTTTAATTAAAATTTTGGGAGGCTAGGCCTCGGTTTTGAGCGGCATTGGCAAAATTTCATTTTGACAAGTTTGGGTGCTACCGACTTAATTAATTAGATTAATTAAGGAAATGAGGAATTTATTGGGAGTTTCAATTATTAATGACGTAAATTATATAATCGGTTAAACAACTTTGACTAGTTTTAATTAGGCGTGTTAATCGGATTAACCACCTAAATTAGTTACTAGTGCGCGCGTTGTTTAATTGCATTTTACTTTGTTTCAATTTGTAAATTGCATGGGCCATTCACAAATAGTGAATGGATGAATGGAACATACATGTATTCTCTTTCTTACAGGTTTTATGAAATGGCAACTAGTGGGACCCGACTAGGATAGAAAATACGGACTGCGTGCCGTTATGTATTTTTGTAAATCTAAATACGGTCTACGCACCGTTAAGTATTTTTGTACTTTATTATTTAGATCATTCCTAGTTGTAGACACTAGTTTTTGCATAAGTTTGGTGAAGTCTTGAAGACGGCGTATCTTGGAAGACAAAGCCTTGAATTGCAAATGAAGACCTTTTGAAGATATGAAGATCTCAAGGGGTCATGCTAGTTGCCAATATGCATCTATAATTTTTCTTTATATTTTATGTTATATATATATGTGTGAATTATTCGTTAGATGCATGTTTAGGTTTTCTTGATGTTGCGATGATTAGTTAATTTCACTTAAATCAACCAACATAGAAATCCTAGGTCCCTAATAATATTGAGTCAAACTTGCCTTTCCAAAACAACACTTACTAACCGAACGAGAGTGATGGTAGGCTACGCCAAAGCGAGGTGCCATCACTTCTCCAAGGGGCATAAGGCACACCGGGTGTGCACGTTGGTTTTGGTTTAACTCATCGGTATGAGTGAGGAGTCCTCACATACCGTGGCAAAAGAGATACATCGTCAAAGATGCATTAGATGCGACGATTGTCTAACCAAGAGTGGCTTAGAGCCATTAGCAAGGCAATGCTTACCATAGAAGATTGAGTGTTTAAGACAAGCCAAAGCATGCTTAACCACTCCTTGTTTCTTCGGATCTTGGAATCACCTTATTTTCGCCAAATAGGGACAATTATTAAGCGTAAATAAGACGTTTAATAAGATTGAAGTTTACATGAATGCTATTAAATTTCAAACTTATTATGTTCTTGATAAATGGTAATACTTAGCACTTATATTTATAGTATTCTAAATCAAATAATATTGTTTCCATGATTGGTAAAGGAAATCCTTGAGAATAGTTCTCAAATAAAGGAAAAGCATTTCTAAAATACAATTCTCATGAATGACTTTTATAATTAAGTCCGAAAGGACGGTTGGAAATCATGTATTCAAAATACTAGGTAGTTTTGATAAAATATGAGGTATTGAGTTGCAAACTCAAGATTGTCAATGTTTGACAACCAACGTATCTTTTCGCATCACAATTGAGTAGGACTCATTGATGTAGTAATTCGAGTAAGAATTAATGGAAAAGATGAAACTTTGTTTAACGGCGCACTAGGTGCTTGATTATGCCTAACAAAGTATAAGAGTCAAGTACTTAAAGAAATGATTCTTAAAGTAAGATTATGAGATATTGTATGATAAGAAATATAAGAAAGAAGGAACGAAGAAAAGGAATTAGATTTCATTTCAACTCATGAGTTCATGTTATTGTATTTTACTTAGCAATTCGTTATCTTCACAAGTATAAGATACTGCTTGAGTGTTCCACTATGAGAGTGACCTCAAACTATTGAAGTTAAGCTAAGTTATCGACTTACAAGCTTAGAATGAAGCATGAAGAGCTACATTAATTGTAAGATCGTATGTTTTGTTTAAAGACCTTTTAAGCCAAAGGCTGGAACAAGTAATGGTTATTATGTTCCATAATCAGCAACTGATCCGTTTACACACGGAAAGACTCACATTCAAAGTAATGAGCAATAGTAGCGAGATTTATTTGAATGGGATGGTTATCCAAGCGTTGAGTTAAGAATGCTTGATTATAAACAAACATTTCTCTAACATGATAAACTCACTAAGTTCAAGTCATGGCCTTGATTTGCGTTCCAAACATCTTTAGCAATGTCACATCGACAAGAACGTACTCAAGGCTCTATTAAATAGGGTCTTGATAGTTGCTTGAATTGGAATCGTTCTAAGACAAGAAAGTCTTACTTGTTGAAACCGACAAAACAGAGAGCTATTGTTCTTGGTATAGACAGTTGACTCCGAAGGCTAAAGAGGATTCAATTACTTCAACTTTTCACAAAGAATTTGAAAGGATATGGCTATATTCATCAAATGTGAACAAACTTGACTTGATTAGCTCAAGAGTTCAGTGAAGTACAAAATCGACTTGGCAAGATATCAAAACGTCTAGATTAGATCGAGCGATGTTTGCTTGAGCCAAGCGTAACTATCTCAAAGTTAAGAATGGAAATTTTCATAAATAACTCCACAAAGAACATAGTGTGTCTTCATGGAGACCTCGGTGTCATTTGAAAATGACTCGAACAATGATGGTTCACAACCCTTCCTATAAAGTTCTTAAAGATTTGCACAAATGACTAATGTTACACTAAACAATGTGTCGAAGCTAAGAAAGGACACCATATTCAGTTATGGATATAAATAACTTCTTAAAGTCTTTTCAAGTATATGTCTAAGGCTCTTAGTCTCAGTGGGAGTTCACTAGCTCAGTGGGAGCAAAGTGGCTCAGTGGGAGCTAAGTGACTCAATAGGAGCTGAATGGCTCAATAAAGACTAAGATAGCTCAAGTAGGAGCTAACTGTTTGTTTCACAATGAACTTTTACCCAAAGACAATATACATGTCTCTTTGTAAGCGTTCAAGTGAGACTACGGGTATTACCTCCACATCCTAATTGAGAACAAAAATTGTTTGTTGCTCTAAGTAGTGTCTTTCTGGAAAGTAACACGTTTCCAAAACGACAAGTGGGAGGAAAATGAACTCGATGACCATCGATCTTAGCAACAAACTAGAACTGAGACTCTCGGAAGACCTTAAAGGACTTCGTGATAATGCTTGATCAAGAATACTCAAGAGGACTTTACAAGTGCCTTAAAAGAGAATTCATTACTCACAAAACATTAAATATGTTGGAGTAAGATCAACATAATAAAAGGGCTTTGAAAGAGCCTTAAAACTCAGTGTTTGATGCCCCGTATAGGTATAGAAATCACCAAAGGCTTGGATTGAATCCTATAAATTTTCTATTAAGTTAGAAACAAACCTAAGACTTACAAGCATACTATTTACTATTAGATAGTAAAGGAATAATGTCTTGTAAGATAGCTACGACAAATCCAAATTCCGAATAATGGTTAAAAGCCATGAAAATCCGAAATAGACTCCATGTTTGAAAATCATGTTTGAAACTTGATTATTTTGCATGAAAGGTGAAAGACCCATCGATTGCAAATAAGTTTTCAAGGAGAAAACTAAAAAATGTGGAAATGTATATGCATACATAGCTAGATTGGTTGTAAAGGATATAATTAATTAATTTCAAGCAGTTGATTTTAATAAAATCCCATTCACCAATCGGAATGCTCAAGTTTTTTCGTGATTGATCTAGCAAAATTGTGCATATGAAATATGAAAAAATAGATACAAAAACCGCTTACCCAAAATAGGATTTTAGAAGTGACTATGGAATAGTCTAAGGGTTTTGAAAATCAAAATAATGCTAGATTTGAAAGCAAGCACATGGAATCCGTCATAGGATTAAAGGAAGCATTGCATGAAGGAATTGGAACGTGTTTTCTTATAAAGTTAATAAGAGGATTGACTTATGGAGAAACATAGAAATTCTGATGAACAAGAAGTTTAGTGGGAGCAAAAGTAATGGTCCAACAAGAAGTTTACGAACTCTATTGTGAAACAACCATCAAATGCTAAATGTTTAGATTTGAAAGTATTTTTGACAATGGACCGAGCTAAAGACGATACTTAGTACATGTTGGGAATTAAGTTCTATGGTATAGACTTAAATAAATGTTTAAATGAGTAAAAGAAATTACCATGTTAAACATGAAAGACTTTGAAAGGCTTTCGACCCATATGTATGAAGCTAAGTAAATATTTGACCTATGTATAAGCTAGGCTAAGTACTAAGTCAAACGAAAGGACTCTAGTAGGAGACTTTCAACCACATCATATAGCGAACAATTTGGCAAGACTCAGTGTAACTGTATGAGCTAAATGTTACATGGATGGAATAAAATTGAGAATAATTCTAGAATTAAATCCATCATGTAAAGCTATGATATGGAATCGTCAGATGACTTAAATGCTTTGAGCATGTGAAGTACGTATATAATACCAATCAACATTAATCTAAGTATTAGATCATTAGATTATAGTCATGAACATCCAAAGAACTTAGATAAGTAGTTGGATGAGTTCTTGACGCATGGAAACAAATATAATTTGAGTTTTGATGTTGCAAGCACAAACCTTAACAAGGATTAGATCCTTAGCAAGGAAGCCATTTATAAGCACGAGGCAAGAAGTGTCGTGGCTTGAGAATGGTAACATGGATGTGCATCCATGTATAATGTGCGGGAATTTAAGGAAAATTTCCATGATCACAAGTGATTAGGGTATCCCTAATCGTTGTGAGTCGCTTGGAGTGAAACCCAAGCAAGGCATCATCAGGGAGTCTACTAAAATATATGTTGAGAATATTGTTGCCTTAAAGGCAATAAAAAGTAAAGATGTTAAATGGAAAAGTTCGTTGTTTAACGTTGATGATTGTAGGTTGTCAAGTAGAAGGTCTCAAATCATGAAAATGAATGGGAGCCATTGCTTGGACAATAAATCCTGAATCACATGTAATCCATTAACACTCTCAAAATTTTATCATCTTATTATGGAAATGGTGGATAATGAAGATGCTAAGGTTTGCAAAGTAATTATAACTAAACCTTTGCAATAAATGAACGACAACATTCATAATTGCATGAAAGAAATCAAGCATATCAAATATGGGTGTGATTTCTATGAATGTTTTATGAAGAGTATTACTCTTTAAACATTTGGGAAAAACCATTTATTATAAGATGAAACATTGTGAAGTTTCATAGTGGAATAAAATATTTCTAAATATTCCACAAAACTATTTAATTGTGGTTTAGAATTAAATAATGAGTCCATTCGATTTTAATAAATATTCAAAATTGGGTATCAAGTCAATGGCATGGATGAAGAAACACCTATAAAGTGAACATTGAATATTTTAATCGAAAATTATCCCTAATCAAGGTCATATTTTGTGGACGATTGATGACCATCAGAGATTAGTGTGTAGTATGATTTGTAGCACCGTTTCTTGTGCTATGAGGATATAAATCATTTGCACAGGTATTGGTTTAGAACCATACTGGATCGACCTATGAGGATACTTTAAGAAATTTAAAATCGTCATAAGTATTTTCTCATTATTACTATCGGAACTCTTTTCCTTTGACCATGAGTAGTGGGAGATCTCTTGTTTGAGTACTGGTCCGCTTTGGTATCCGCCAAACGCTCGCCGTAACTGGGGATTATAAAGACAGATATTGGGCGGGTGAGTCCTCTTAGTAAGAGAAGCTACATTACAAGACTGGAAATGTCCCCCTACTAACAATAGGGAACATGTCTTGTTGTTAACAAGGCCTCTCAAAGAGGGAGACTGTGAAAAATGCATGGCCGTGCTCTGATGGATTTTAGAAATCATCTGCTTATTGACAGTCAAACTCGGACTTCGAGAAACACTTCTGGACGTAACAGAGATGACTAGTAATCTTACTCTGCAGTTCATGAAGAGACATGAAGAGACATAGGATAAGGGCTATACACTAAATGCACACTTGTCCGGAAGGACAAGTGGGAGATTGAAAGGAATGGTGTCCTTCGAACAAGTGTATTATTCTGATAGCGGGTTCAGAATTATTAGAAAGCTAATATATTTAGCAAGGTCAAGTGATCGGAATGCCTGGGTGGAGGCCGCTTCCGATCAGTAATATTAACATAATTAATATTACAACTTAATCTTGACTGAACCCTTCGGGTCACACCCAAGCAAAATATACGAACCAACTCGACGAATTAATTCAGAAGAAATTAATTCGTCCCCCGAGTGTTAAACATTTAGACGTCGGAATTTCGAGCTTGGAGCGTCGAAACCGAGCGTCGGAGAATCTCAAATGTCAAGCCAAAATTTAGGATTTGGCGAGACGAGAAAATGCATCAAGTAACAAGAAAAATCCTAGCCACGCAAAAGGCTAAGAATACATGCCCAATAGGAGCATGCCACGTGGCAGCACACGTGGCTGCCACGTTGGCACCCGCCACATTGGCAGCCACCTAGTGGCAGCCACCAAGTGGGAGCGTGCCACGTTGGCAGCGCCATGGTGGCGGCGCGCCACGGTGGCGACATGTGGCTATGTGCGTGGACCCGGGTTGATGGGTCATGGACACGGGCCAAAATAAAATGGGCCAACCGAACCCAACTTGGGGCTCAAGGTTGGGTGACACATGGTTAGTTCACATTGCATGTGAAATGCCTTGGGGACCAAGTGAGAAAGTGGTCCACACCTAACCATTTGACACTTGTCACTTGTTCCTTTGTTTATTTAACTAAGGGTTGAATTCACCAATCTTTCCATGTGGGATCTTTTTGTGAAAAGTCCCACATTGAAAGATGAGTGAAATTCACAAGGAATACTTCCTCATAAATAGTCATGGAATGACTTGAGAATTCTTTGCTTAAGTGGGAGTTAAAAAGAGCATTCCATCATATTGGAAAAACTCTTAAACTCATATAACACTCGGGTTTTGGTCGGACCTCGCTAACCCCCAGGTAGTAGACCTTAAAGTTGTGTTCGCCTTTTTGTGGGTGGATACCGTCGGAGGCTCGACGCTCGACGTGCTCGTAGCTTTCAAGTAAGAACCCCGGTTTTTGGGCGAAGCTCGCTTTGAGGGTAAGATTCGTTATCTTTTCTTTGTGATTATTTATTTATGCTTTATGATTTTAATTATTGCGAGTGGTTCCTTGGGTCAGGGTTTGTTTCCGCGGTGAGTCGGATGCACCAAACCCTAACAGCTAATGGGCCCCTTGGATTGGAAATGATGTGTCTGACACCACTCAAATCTAATGAGCCACTTAGATGGGTAATGATTTGAATAATGCCCCTTAGGGCTAATGAGCCCCTTAGATGGGCGATGATGTGCCTGACGCCTCTTAGGGCTAATGAGCCCTTTGGATGGGCGATGATGTGTCTCACACCCCATAGTGCTAATAAGCGCCTTGGATGGGCTATGATGTGATTGATGCCCCTTAGGGTTAATGAGCTCCTTGGACTAGCGATGATGTGTCTCACGCCCCTTAGGGCTAATTGGCCTCACTGATTGGCAATTATGTGTCTTACACCCCTAAGGGCTAATGAGCCCCTTAGATGGGCGATGATGTTTCTCACGCCCCTTAGGGCTAATGAGCCCCTTGGACGGGTGATGATGTGTCTGATGCCCCTTAGGGCAAATGAGTCCCTTAGATGGGCGATGATGTGTCTAATGCCCCTGAGGGCTAACGAGCCTTTTGGATGGGTGATGATGTGTCTTAAATCCCTCAAGGCTATTGTGAACCTAGGATGGGCGATTATGTGTCTAACGCCCCTTAGGGCAATTGAGCCCCTTTGATGGGCAATGATGTGTCTCACGCCCCTTAGTACTAATGACCACCTTTGATGGGCGATGAAGTGTTTGATGCCCCTTAAAGCTAATGGGCCCCTTGGATAGGCGATAATGTGTCGGACACCACTCAATTCTAATGAGCCACTTAGATGGGTAATGATTTGTATAATGCCCCTTACGGCTAACGAGCCCCTTATATGGGCGATGATGTGTCTCACTCCCCATAGTGCTAATGAGCGCCTTGGATAGACTATGATGTGACTGATGCCCCTTACGGTTAATGAGCCCGATGGTTTAGCGATGATGTGTCTCACCCCCTTAAGGGCTAACGGGCCCTATTGATTGTCAATTATCTGTCTAACACCCCTAAAGGCTAATGAGCCCCTTGGATGGGCAATGATGTGTCTCACGCCCCTTAGGGCTAATGAGCCCCTTGGATGGGCGATGATGTGTCTAATGACGCTTAAGGCTAATGAGCTCTTTAGATGGGCGATGATGTGTTTGACGCCCCTTAGAGCTAATGAGCTCCTTGGATGGGCGATTATGTGTTTAACGCCCCTTAGGGCAATTGAGCCCCTTGGATGGGAGATGATGTGTCTAACGCCCCTTAGGGTTAATGAGCCCCTTGGATGGACGATGATGTGTCTAATGCCCCTTATGGCTAATGAGCCCTTTAGATGGGCGATGATGTGTCTAACACCCCTCAGGGCTAACGAGCCCCCTTGGATGGGTGATGATGTGTCTTACATCCCTCAGGGCTATTATGAACCTAGGATGCGCGATTATGTGTCTAACGCCACTTAGGGAAATTAAGCCCCTTTAATGGGCGACGATGTGATTCACGCCCCTTAGTATTACTGACCACCTTTGATGGGCGATGATGTGTTTGATGCCCCTTAAAGCTAATGGGCCCCTTGGATAGGCGATAATGTGTCTGACACCACTCATGGCTAATGAGCCACTTAGATGGGTAATGATTTGTATAATGCCCTTTAGGGCTAATGAGCCCCTTAGATGGGCGATGATGTGTCTAACGCCTCTTAGGGCTAATGAGCCCCTTATATGGGCGATGATGTGTCTCACGCCCCATTGTGCTAATGAGCTCCTTGGATGGACGATGATGTGACTGATGCCCCTTAGGGTTAAGGAGCCCCTTGGTCTAGCGATGATATGTCTCACGCCCTTAAGGGCTAATGGGCCCTATTGATTGTCAATTATGTGTCTGACACCCCTAAGGTCTAATGCGCCCCTTGGATGGGCGAAGATGTGTCTGACGCCCCTTAGGGCTAATGAGCCCCTTGGATGGGCGATGATGTGTCTAATGCCCCTTAAGGCTAATGAGCCCCTTAGATGGGCGATCGTGTGTCTAACGCCACTTAGGGCTAATGAGCCCCTTGGATGGGCGATGATGTGTCTTACACCCCTTAGGGCTAAGAGCCCCTTGGATGGGCAATGATTTGCTTAACGCCCCTTTGGGCTAATGAGCCCCTTAGATGGGCGATGATTTGTCTGACGCCCCTTAAGGCTAATAAGTCCTTTAGATGGGCGATGATGTGTTTAACGCTCCTTAGAGCTAATGATCCCCTTTGATGGGCGATAATGTGATTGATGCCCCTTAGGGCTAATGTGTCCGTTAGATGGGTGATGATGTGTCTAACGCTCCTTAGGGCAAATGAGCCCCTTGGATGGGCGATTATGTGACTGATGCCCCTTAGAGCTAATAAGCCCCTTTGATGGGCAATGATGTGTCTGACGCCCCTTAGGGCAAATGAGTCCCTTAGATGGGCGATGATGTGTCTAATGCCCCTGAGGGCTAACGAGCCTTTTGGATGGGTGATGATGTGTCTTACATCCCTCAAGGCTATTGTGAACCTAGGATGGGCGATTATGTGTCTAACGCCCCTTAGGGCAATTGAGCCCCTTTGATGGGCAATGATGTGTCTCACGCCCCTTAGTACTAATGACCACCTTTGATGGGCGATGAAGTGTTTGATGCCCCTTAAAGCTAATGGGCCCCTTGGATAGGCGATAATGTGTCTGACACCACTCAATTCTAATGAGCCACTTAGATGGGTAATGATTTGTATAATGCCCCTTAGGGCTAACGAGCCCCTTAGATGGGCGATGATGTGTCTGACGCCTCTTAGGGCTAATGAGCCCCTTATATGGGCGATAATGTGTCTCACGCCCCATAGTGCTAATGAGCGCCTTGGATAGACTATGATGTGACTGATGCCCCTTACGGTTAATGAGCCCGATGGTTTAGCGAAGATGTGTCTCACGCCCTTAAGGGCTAACGGGCCCTATTGATTGTCAATTATGTGTCTAACACCCCTAAAGGCTAATGAGCCCCTTGTATGGGCAATGATGTGTCTCACGCCCCTTAGGGCTAATGAGCCCCTTGGATGGGCGATGATGAGTCTAATGACCCTTAAGGATAATGAGCGCTTTAGATGGGCGATGATGTGTCTGACGCCCCTTAGAGCTAATGAGCTCCTTGGATGGGCGATTATGTGTTTAACGCCCCTTAGGGCAATTGAGCCCCTTGGATGGGAGATGATGTGTCTAACGCCCCTTAGGGTTAATGAGCCCCTTGGATGGACGATGATGTGTCTAATGCCCCTTATGGCTAATGAGCCCTTTAGATGGGCGATGATGTGTCTAACACCCCTCAGGGCTAACGAGCCCCCTTGGATGGGTGATGATGTGTCTTACATCCCTCAGGGCTATTATGAACCTAGGATGCGCGATTATGTGTCTAACGCCCCTTAGGGCAATTAAGCCCCTTTAATGGGCGATGATGTGATTCACGCCCCTTAGTAATACTGACCACCTTTGATGGGCGATGATGTGTTTGATGCCCCTTAAAGCTAATGGGCCCCTTGGATAGGCGATAATGTGTCTGACACCACTCATGGCTAATGAGCCACTTAGATGGGTAATGATTTGTATAATGTCCTTTAGGGCTAATGAGCCCCTTAGATGGGCGATGATGTGTCTAACGCCTCTTAGGGCTAATGAGCCCCTTATATGGGCGATGATGTGTCTCACGCCCCATTGTGCTAATAAGCTCCTTGGATGGACGATGATGTGACTGATGCCCCTTAGGGTTAAGGAGCCCCTTGGTCTAGCGATGATATGTCTCACGACCTTAAGGGCTAATGGGCCCTGTTGATTGTCAATTATGTGTCTGACACCCCTAAGGTCTAATGAGCCCCTTGGATGGGCGATGATGTGTCTCACGCCCCTTAGGGCTAATGAGCCCCTTGGATGGGCGATGATGTGTCTAATGCCCCTTAAGGCTAATGAGCCCCTTAGATGGGCGATCATGTGTCTAACGCCACTTAGGGCTAATGAGCCCCTTGGATGGGCGATGATGTATCTTACACCCCTTAGGGCTAAGAGCCCCTTGGATGGGCAATGATTTGCTTAACGCCCCTTTGGGCTAATGAGCCCCTTAGATGGGCGATGATTTGTCTGACGCCCCTTAAGGCTAATGAGTCCTTTAGATGGGCGATGATGTGTTTAACGCTCCTTAGGGATAATGATCCCCTTTGATGGGCGATGATGTGATTGATGCCCCTTAGGGCTAATGAGTCCTTTAGATGGGTGATGATGTGTCTAACGCTCCTTAGGGCAAATGAGCCCCTTGGATGGGCGATTATGTGACTGATGCCCCTTAGGGCTAATAAGCCCCTTTGATGGGCAATGATGTGTCTGACGCCCCTTAGGGCTAAAGAGCTCCTTGGATGGGTGATTATGTGTTTAACGCCCCTTAGGGCAATTGAGCCCCTCTGATGGGAGATAATGTGTCTAACGCCTTTTAGGGCTAATGAGCCCCTTGGATGGACGATGATTTGTCTGATGCCCCTTATGGCTAATGAGCCCCTTAGATGGGCGATGATGTGTCTAACACCCCTGAGGGCTAATGAGCCCTTTAGATGGGTGATGATGTGTCTTACACCCCTCAAGACTATTGAGACCCTAGGATGGGCGATTATATGTCTAACGCTTCTTAAGGCAATTAAGCTCCTTTGATGTGCGATTATGTGATGCAAGTCTAAGCATGGAGAACTTGGAAGATTTGCTTATCATGCGTCAAGATAGCTTGTCCCTAAACATTGATTCAAGCCAAGCATTGCATGGACACTTTCTTGGATATCAAAGCAAATCCACGGTTTGCTTAGTGGCTTTTCTTGGAGTCTAGTTCACTTTCTTGAACTTTCTTGAATTTTCTTGATGTTTATCTTAAGATGCAACTTTTTAAACAAAATTCTATGACTGTTGAGAATTATATTGGTGAATTTGAAAAGTTATGCATGCTATGTGGCTGAGAAGAGATTGTTGAGCATAAGATTGCTTGATTTATTTCGGGGTTGAATGATAATATTGCTGAAAAAGTTGAATTGCAACAATATTGGTCCTTTGAGGATGTTTGCAAGGTAGCTTTGAAAGTTGAAAAACAAATAAAGGGGAAGAAAGGGACGTACACTAAGCCCTTTGTAAAAGGTTTCACTAAACCTTTTGAGAAGAACAGCTTAGAGAAAAGTGGTTCTAGTTCGAACTATAAGGAGACTAAATCAAAGTTTGAAGCTCCTAAAAAGCTTGTTGAAGATAGGAAGTGCTTCAAGTGTGGTAGTGTTGGTCACATTGCAACTAATTGTCCATCAAAAAGAGTAATGACTGCTCAAGAGTGGGAACAAGAACAAGCTAAGTGTGAGCAAGGTAGTGACTATGAAGAAAAGAACGAAGAGGAAAACTTTGAAGAAGAGGAGGGGCATATTGACGAAATTGATCCCAAGACTCATGGTCAAAGTTTGGTTCTAAGAAGGGCGCTACACTCTAAAACCGTACCTATGGAAAACAATCTAAGGGAGAAAATCTTTCTTACAAGGTGCAAGGTAGAAGATAGGTTGTGTGATATGATCATAGACACGGGGTGTTGCACTAATGTGGTATCTACTACTTTGGTAGACAAATTGAAGTGGCCAACTACAGAACATCCAAGCCCTTATAAGCTTCATTGGCTTAATAATTCGAGTGATGTTAAGGTAACTAAACAAGCCTTAATATCCTTTTCAATTGGTAAATTTCATGATAATGTTTTGTGTGATGTTTGTCCTATGGATGCTTGTCATATACTATTAGGTCGTCCTTGGCAATATGATAGATTTGTGAAGTTTGATTGAAGGACTAATGTGTATGTTGTGAGAAACGGAGAAAAAGAGAGACCGGTTGCTTTAAAACCTTTGATAAGCAACAAGTCTCCTAATGTTACCTCTAATTCGAAGAGTTCTTATTTGATTAGTGAGAGGAAATTAGAAAAAGAGATTTGCAGCAACAATGTGGTATGTATACTTGTTTCTAATGACATTCGAATTGATCAAGATAAACAAGCAAAGAGGTCGTATGAATTGGAATCTGTTTTAGAAGAATTCAAGGATGTCTTTCCTAAGGAATTACCTCCGGGACTACCTCCTATTCGTGGGATAGAGCATCAAATTGACTTGATTCCGGGAGCATCATTACCTAATAAGGCAGCCTATAGAAGTAATCCGGAAGAAACAAAGGAGATGCAAAGGCAAATTGAAGAGCTTATGGCTAGAGAATACGTGAGGGAAAGTATGAGCCCTTGTGCTGTGCCTACTTTACTTGTCCCAAAGAAAGATGGGAGTTGGCGCATGTGTATTGATAGTAGGAGTGTGAATAACATCACTATCAAATACCGATTTCCTATTCCAAGGTTAGATGATCTACTTGATGAACTACATGGTTCAAAGTTGTTTTCTAAGATTGATCCTATGAGTGGTTATCATCAAATTCGAATAAGAGAAGGAGATGAGTGGAAAACAACATTCAAGACTAAGTTAGGGTTGTATGAATGGTTGGTGATGCCGTTTGGACTCACTAATGCACCTAGCACTTTCATGAGGTTGATGCATGAGGTACTTAAACCTTTCCTTGGCAAGTTTGTTGTTGTTTATTTAGATGATATTCTGATATACTCTAAAAATTTGCATGATCATTTAAATCATCTAACAAGTGTGTTTGAAGTGTTAAGAGAGAATAAACTCTATGCTAAGCTTGAAAAATGCTACTTCTTAGTGCCTAGTGTTACTTTTCTTGGTTATGTTGTATCAAAAGATGGAGTTTCAGTTGATCATTCGAAAGTAGAGGCTATCAAAACTTGGCCTATTCCTACTAATATGAGTTAAGTAAGGTCTTTTCATTGTCTAGCTTCGTTCTATAGAAGATTTGTCAAGAATTTCTCAAGTATTGTGGCGCCTATGACCGAATGTTTGAAGAAGGACAAGGGTAAATTCGAATGGACTAAAGAAGCTCAAACTGCATTTGAGTTGGTTAAAAATAAGCTATGTGAAGCACCTATACTTGCGTTACCAGATTTCTCAAGTCCTTTTGAAGTTGAAACCGATGCTAGTGAAGTTGGAATTGGAGCAGTTTTACTCCAAAAGAAGAGGCCTATTGCATATTTCAGTGAGAAATTGGGAGGAGCTCGATTGAACTATTCTACTTATGATAAAGAGTTCTATGCCATTGTTAGAGCTTTAGATCATTGGAGCCATTATCTCCGACCTAATCACTTTGTGTTGCATTCTGATCATGAAGCATTGAAGTACATACATGGAGAACAAAAGCTCAATCCTAGACATGCTACGTGGGTTGAATTTTTACAATCATTTAATTTTTCTTCAAGGTACAAAGAAGGGAAATCGAATGTTGTGGCTGATGCATTATCTAGAAGATACACTTTGATTGGAATTCTAAATAGCAAGCTACTTGGTTTTGAATTGATCAAAGAATACTACAAAGGTGATGATGATTTTGCTACATTGATTGAAGAGTGTTCTAAAGGAGCCGTGGGTTCTTATTTGCTGCAAGATGGTTTTCTTTTCAAAGGAAATCGACTTTGTCTTCCTAAGTGTTCTATTAGAGAGCTAGTTGTTAGAGAAGCTCGTGGGGGAGGAATTGCTGGTCACTTTGGCATTACAAAGACCTTGAGTATGTTACAATAACACTTCTATTGGCCTAAGATGCTCACGGATGTGCAACTAGTTATTTCTAGGTGTGCAACTTGTCAAAAAGCGAAGGCTACTTTTCATCAAGGCTTGTATACTCCTTTACCTGTTCCAGATTCACCTTGGGAAGATATTTCTATGGATTTTATTGTGGGATTGCCGAGAACACAACGGGGGAAAGACTCTATTATGGTTGTTGTGGATAGGTTCTCTAAGATGGCTCATTTTGTTCCTTGTCACAAAGTGGATGATGCTATGAAAGTGGCGGAATTATACTTCAAAGAAATTGTTAGATTGCATGGAATTCCGAAAACTATTGTGAGTGATCGAGATACAAAGTTCATGAGTTTCTTTTGGAAGTCTCTATGGAAGCTTGTGGGAACTAAATTGCTCTTTAGTACATCGTACCATCCACAAACTGATGGACAAACCGAGGTTACTAATCGTACTCTTGGTGCGCTTTTGCGTGGGTTAGTGAGTAAGACACAAAAGGATTGGGACATCAAGTTAGCTCATGCGGAGTTTGCTTATAATAAATCACCTACATATGCTACCAAACATAGTCCTTTTGAGGTAGTCTATGGAGTCAATCCGAAACTTCCAATTGATCTTGTTCCATTGCCTAAGGGTGAATTAATTCACAAAGATGCTGAGTCTAAGTTGAAGAGTATGCTGAAATTACATGCTCAAGTTCGAACAAGAATAGAGAAAGTAAATGACATGTACAAAGCTAGAGCAAACAAGCATAAAAGGCAAAAAAGTTACACTGTTGGAGACTTGGTATGGTTACATTTGAGAAAGGAAAGATTTCCAGGAAAACGCAAGAATAAGTTGATGCCTAGAAGTGAAGGTCCTTTCAAGATTGTTGAGAAGATCAATGACAATGCTTATAAGTTAGAACTTCCGGCAGAATATGGATTTAGTGCTACATTCAATATTGACGATTTGGCTAAGTATATTCCTGATGAAGAACTTCGAGATTTGAGGACAAATTCTTTCGAAGAAGAGGAGGATGATGCAAGTCTAAGCATGGAGAACTTCGAAGATTTGCTTATCATGCATCAAGATAGCTTGTCCCTAAACATTGATTCAAACCAAGCATTGCATGGACACTTTCTTGGATATCAAAGCAAATCCACGGTTTGCTTAGTGGCTTTTCTTGGAGTCTAGTTCACTTTCTTGAACTTTCTTGAATTTTCTTTACTTTGATTTTGCTTACAAGTTTTTACCTTTCACTTGAAAGGGTTTTTCTTGGTTCAAGCATTAGGATCTTAATCTTTATTTAGTTCTTTAATTTTTATTTATTTATTTAGTTGCTTTAAAAATCAGTTAGTTAGCAAAATAAATCAGTTTGGTGTATGCTTGTGCGCCAAGGTGCTTGCTCTTCAAGCAAGTTAGAATTCTAGTTTAATTAGGATTGAATTAGGGACTTGTCCTAATCTTCCTAGGAAAACTAAGTCTTATAAATAGGGCTGTAAACACACGAATAGATATACATAGATTAATATTCAGATTATTTCTTAAGTTGCATACTTGAGTTTTGGTTGATTGCGATCAATTGCTGTTTTGCTTGTTTTAGTTAAAACATTCGTTTGGATTGATTAATTAGGTGGATTCTTAATTGATTAACTTAGTTTTTGTTTAATTCTTGGTGGATTTCCTGTATAGAATTAGACTTAAACATATCCCTTGTGTTTTGTTGATTTTCGGATCAATAATTCACATCATTATGTGTCTTACGCCTCTTAGTACTAATTACCACCTTGGATGGGCGATTAAGTGTCTGATGCCCCTTAGGGCTAATTGGCCCCTTGGATTGGCGATGATGTGTCTCTCACCACTCAAGGCTAATAAGCCACTTAGATGGGTAATGATTTGTATAATGCCCCTTAGGGCTAATGAGCGACTTAGATGGGCGATGATGTGTCTTACACCCCATATTGCTAATAAGCGCTTTGCATTGTCTATGATGTGATTGATGCCCCTTAGGGTTAATGAACTCCTTGAACTAGAGATGATGTGTCTCATGCCCCTAAGGGCTAATTAGCCTCAATGATTGGCAATTATGTGTGTTACACCCCTAAGGGCTAATGAGCCCCTTGGATGGGTGATGATGTTTCTCACGCCCCTAAGGGCTAATGAGCCCCTTGGACGGGCGATGATGTGTCAAATGCCCCATAAGGCAAATGAGACCCTTAGATGGGCGATGATGTGTCTAATGCCCCTGAGGGCTAATGAGCCCCGTGGATAAGTGATGATGTGTCTTACATACCTCAGAGCTATTGAGAACCTAGAATGGGCGATTATGTGTCTAACGCCCCTAGGGCAATTGAGCCCCTTTGATGGGTGATGATGTGTCTCACGCCCTTCAGTACTAATGACCAGCTTGGATGGGCGATGATGTGTCTGATGCCCCTTAGGGCTAATGGGCCCCTTGGATTGGCGATAATGTGTCTGACACCACTCAGGGCTAATGAGCCACTAAGATGGGTAATGATTTGTATAATGCCCCTTTTGGCTAATGAGCCCCTTAGATGGGCGATGATG
The DNA here is from genome assembly GCA_024500155.1 of Chenopodium formosanum. Classification (NCBI taxonomy): domain Eukaryota; kingdom Viridiplantae; phylum Streptophyta; class Magnoliopsida; order Caryophyllales; family Amaranthaceae; genus Chenopodium; species Chenopodium formosanum. The sequence continues at coordinate 41,788,843 of CM044877.1, read as the reverse complement.
TGTCTGACGCCCCTTAGAGCTAATGAGCCCTTGGATGGGCGGTTATGTGTCTAACGCCCCTTAGGGTAATTAAGCCCCTTGGATGGGCGATGATGTATCTCATGACCTTTATTGCTAATGAGCGCCTTAGATGGGAGATGATGTATCAGACACCCCTAAGAGCTAATGAGCCCCTTAGATGGTTAATGATTTGTCTAATGCCCCTGAGAGCTAATGATCCCCTTAAATGGGCGATGATGTGTCTGAGGCCTATTAAGGATAATAAGCTCCTTGGATTGGTGATGATGTATCTCAGGCCCCTTAGGGCTAATGAGCCCCTTGGACTTGTGATGATGTGTCTGATTCCCCTTAGGGCAAATGAGATCCTTAGATGGGCGATGATGTGTCTAACACCCCTGAGGGCTAATGAGCCTCTTGGATGGGCGATTATGTGTCTAACACCCGTTAGGGAAATTGAGCTCCTTGGATGGGCGATGATATGTCTCACGCCCCTTATTTCTAATGAGCGCCTTAGATAGGCGATGATGTATCTGACACATCTAAGGGCTAATGAGCCCTTTAGATATTTAATGATTTGTCTAACGCCCATTAGGGCTAACGATCCCCTTAAATGGGGGATTATGTGTCTGAGGCCTCTTAAGGATAATGAGCTCCATGGATGGGCGATGATGTTTCTCATGCACCTTAAGGCTAATGAGCCCCTTGAACGTGCGATGATGTGTCTGATGCCCCTTAGGGCAAATGAGATCCTTAGATGGGCGATGATGTGTCTAACACCCCTAAGGGCTAATGAGCCCCTTGGATGGGTGATAATATGTCTTACACCCCTCAGGGCTAATGAGACCCTAAGATGGGCGATTATGTGTCTAACGCCCCTTAGGGCAATTAAACCCCTTTGCTGGGCGATTATGTGTCTCACGCCCCCAAGTACTAATGACAACCTTGGATGGGCGATGAAGTGTCTGATGCCCTTTAGGGCTAATGGGCCACTTAGATGGGTAATGATTTGTATAATGCCCCTTAGGGCTAATGAGCCCCTTAGATGGGCGATGATGTGTCTGACGCCTCTTAGGGCAAATGAGCCCTTTGGATGGGCGATGATGTGTCTCACACCCCATAGTGCTAATAAGCGCCTTGGATCGGCTATGATGTGATTGATGCCCCTTAGGGTTAATGAGCTTCTTGGACTAGCGATGATGTGTCTCACGCCCCTAAGGGCTAACTGGCCTCACTGATTGGCAATTATGTGTCTTACACCCCTAAGGGCTAATGAGCCCCTTGGATGGGCGATGATGTGTCTCATGCCCCTTAGGGCTAATGAGCCCCTTGGATGGGCAATGATGTGTCTAATGCCCCTTAAGGCTAATGAGCCCCTTAAATGGCGATCATATGTCTAACGCCCCTTAGGGCTAATGAGCCCCTTGGATGGGCGATGATGTGTCTTACACCCCTTAGGGCTAAGAGCCCCTTGGATGGGCAATGATTTAACTAACGCCCCTTAAGGCTAATGAGCCCCTTAGATGGTCGATGATGTGTCTCATGCCCCTTAAGGCTAATGAGCCCCCTAGATGGGCGATGATATGTCTGACGCCCCTTTTAATGAGCCCCTTGGATGGGCCATGATTTGTTTGACGCCACTTCGGGCTAATGAGTTCTTTAGATGGGCGATGATGTGTCTAACGCCCCTGAGGGATAACGAGCCCCTTGGATGGGTGATGAAGTGTCTTACATCCCTCAAGGCTATTGAGAACCTAAGATGGGCGATGATGTGTCTCACTCCCCATAGTGCTAATTAGCCCCTTGGATGGGCGATGCTGTGTCTAACGCTCCCTAAGCTTAATGAGCCCCTTGGATGGGCGATGATGTGACTTATACCCCTTAGGGCTATTGAGCCCTTTGATGGGAGATGATGTGTCTGACGCCCCTAAGGGCTAATGAGCTCCTTGGATGGGCGATTATGTATCTAACGCCCCTAAAGACAATTAAGGCTGTTGGATGGACAATGATGTGTCTAACGCCCCATAGGGCTAATGAGCCCCTTGGATGGGCGATGATGTGTCTGATGCCCCTTAGGGGTAATGAGCCCCTTAGATGGGCGATAATGTGTCTGACACCACTCAAGGCTAATGAGCCACTTAGATGGGTGATGATTTGTCTTACACCCCATAGGGCTAATGATCCCCTTAAATGGGCGATGATGTGTCTGAGGCCTCTTAGGGATAATGAGCCCCTTAGATGGGCGATGATGTGTCTCACTCTCCATAGTGCTAATGAGCGCCTTGGACGGACTATGACGTGACTGATGCCCCTTAGGGTTAATGAGCCCCTTGGTCTAGCGATGATATGTCTTACGCCCTTGAGGGCTAATGGGCCCTATAGATTGGCAATTATGTGTCTGACACCCCTAAGGGCTAATAAGCCCCTTAGATGGGCGATGATGTGTCTCACGCCCCTCAGGGCTAATGAGCACCTTGGATGGGCGATGATGTGTCTGATGCCCATTAAGGCTAATGAGACCCTTAGATGGGCGATCATGTGTCTAACGCCCCTTAGGGCTAATAAGCCCCTTGGATGGGCAATGTTGTGTCTTACACCCCTCAGAGCTAATGAGCCCATTGGATGGGCAATGATTTGTCTAACGCCCCTTAGGGCTAATGAGCCCCTTAAATGGGCGATGATGTGTCTGATGCCCCTTAAGGCTAATGAGCCCCCTAGATGGGCGATGATGTGTCTGACGCCCTTTGGGGCTAATGAGCCCCTTGCATGGGCGATGATTTGTCTGACGCCCTTTCGGGGTAATGAGCTATTTTGATGGGCGATAATGTGTCTAACGCTCCTTAGGGCTAAGGAGCCCCTTGGATGGGCGACGATGTGACTGATGCCCCTTGAGGCTAATGAGCCCCTAAGATGGCCGATGATGTGTTTGACACCACTTAGGGCTAATGAGCTCCTTGGATGGGCGATTATGTGTCTTACGCCCATTAGGGCAATTAAGCCCCTTGGATGGGAGATGATGTGTCTAATCCCCCTTAGGGCTAATGAGCCCCTTGGATGGGCGATGATGTGTCTGATGCCCCTTAGGGCTAATGAACCCCTTAGATAGGCGATGATGTGTCTAACACCCCTGAGGGCTAATGAGCCCCTTGGATGGGCGATGATGTGTCTTACGCCCCTTAGGGCTAATGATCCCGTTGGATGGGCGATTATGTTTCTAACACCCCTTTGGGCAATTGAGCCCCTTGGATGGGAGATGATGTGTCTCACGTCCCTTAGTACTAATGACCGCCTTGGATGGGCAATGATGTGTCTGATGCCCCTTTGGGCTAATGGGCCTCTTGGATTAGCGATGATGTGTTTGACACCCCTCAGGGCTATTGAGCCCCTTAGATGGGCAATGACTTGTCCAATGCCCCTTAGGGCTAATGAGCCCCTTAGATGGGCGATGATGTGTCTGACGCCTCTTAGGTCTAATGTGCCCCTTGGATGGGCGATGATGTTTCTCACGCCCCTTAATGATAATGAGTGCCTTGGATGGGCTATGATGTGTCTGCTGCCCCTTATTGCTAATGAGCCCCTTGGATTAGCGATGATGTGTCTCACGCCCTTAAGGGCTAATGGGCCCCATTGATTGGCAATTTTATGTCTGACACCTCTAACGGCTAATGAGCCCCTTGGATGGGCGATGATGTTTCTCACGCCCCTTAGGGCTAATGAGCCCCTTGGACGGGCGATAATGTGTCTGATGCCCCTTAGGGCAAATGAGTCCCTTAGATGGGTAATGATTTGTATAATGCCCTTTAGGGCTAATAAGCCTCTTAGGGCTAATAAGCCCCTTAGATGGGCGATGATGTGTCTGACGCCTTTTAGGGCTAATGAGCCCCTTATATGGGCGATGATGTGTCTCACGCCCCATAGTGCTAATGAGCGCCTTTGATGGACTATGATGTGACTGATGCCCCTTAGGGTTAATGAGCCCCTTGGTCTAGCGATGATGTGTCACACGCCCTTAACGGCTTATGGGCCCTATTGATTGTCAATTATGTGTCTGACACCCCTAAGGGCTAATGAGCCCCTTGGATGGGCGATGATGTGTCTCACGCCCCTTAGGGCTAATGAGCCCCTTGGATGGCAATGATGTGTCTAATGCCCCTTAAGGCTAATGAGCCCCTTAAATGGCGATCATATGTCTAACGCCCCTTAGGGCTAATGAGCCCCTTGGATGGGCGATGATGTGTCTTACACCCCTTAGGGCTAAGAGCCCCTTGGATGGGCAATGATTTAACTAACGCCCCTTAAGGCTAATGAGCCCCTTAGATGGCCGATGATGTGTCTCATGCCCCTTAAGGCTAATGAGCCCCCTAGATGGGCGATGATATGTCTGACGCCCCTTTTAATGAGCCCCTTGGATGGGCCATGATTTGTTTGACGCCTCTTCGGGCTAATGAGTTCTTTAGATGGGCGATGATGTGTCTAACGCCCCTGAGGGATAACGAGCCCCTTGGATGGGTGATGATGTGTCTTACATCCCTCAAGGCTATTGAGAACCTAAGATGGGCGATGATGTGTCTCACTCCCCATAGTGCTAATTAGCCCCTTAGATGGGCGATGCTGTGTCTAACACTCCCTAGGCTGAATGAGCCCCTTGGATGGGCGATGATGTGACTTATACCCCTTAGGGCTATTGAGCCCTTTGATGGGAGATGATGTGTCTGACGCCCCTAAGGGCTAATGAGCTCCTTGGATGGGCGATTATGTATCTAACGCCCCTTAAGACAATTAAGGCCGTTGGATGGACAATGATGTGTCTAACGCCCCATAGGGCTAATGAGCCCCTTGGATGGGCGATGATGTGTCTGATGCCCCTTAGGGGTAATGAGCCCCTTAGATGGGCGATAATGTGTCTGACACCACTCAGGGCTAATGAGCCACTTAGATGGGTGATGATTTGTCTTACACCCCATAGGGCTAATGATCCCCTTAAATGGGCGATGATGTGTCTTAGGCCTCTTAGGGATAATGAGCCCCTTAGATGGGCGATGATGTGTCTCACTCCCCATAGTGCTAATGAGCGCCTTGGATGGACTATGACGTGACTGATGCCCCTTAGGGTTAATGAGCCCCTTGGTCTAGCGATGATGTGTCTTACGTCCTTGAGGGCTAATGGGCCCTATAGATTGGCAATTATGTGTCTGACACCCCTAAGGGCTAATAAGCCCCTTAGATGGGCGATGATGTGTCTCACGCCCCTCAGGGCTAACGAGCACCTTGGATGGGCGATGATGTGTCTGATGCCCATTAAGGCTAATGAGACCCTTAGATGGGCGATCATGTGTCTAACGCCCCTTAGGGCTAATGAGCCCCTTGGATGGGCAATGTTGTGTCTTACACCCCTCAGGGCTAATGAGCCCCTTGGATGGGCAATGATTTGTCTAACGCCCTTGAGGGCTAATGAGCCCCTTAAATGGGCGATGATGTGTCTGATGCCCCTTAAGGCTAATGAGCCCCCTAGATGGGCGATGATGTGTCTGACGCCCTTTTGGGCTAATGAGCCCCTTGCATGGGCGATGATTTGTCTGACGCCCTTTCGGGGTAATGAGCTATTTTGATGGGCGATAATGTGTCTAACGCTCCTTAGGGCTAAGGAGCCCCTTGGATGGGCGACGATGTGACTGATGCCCCTTGAGGCTAATGAGCCCCTAAGATGGCCGATGATGTGTTTGACACCACTTAGGGCTAATGAGCTCCTTGGATGGGCGATTATGTGTCTTACGCCCATTAGGGCAATTAAGCCCCTTGGATGGGAGATGATGTGTCTAATCCCCCTTAGGGCTAATGAGCCCCTTGGATGGGCGATGATGTGTCTGATGCCCCTTAGGGCTAATGAACCCCTTAGATAGGCGATGATGTGTCTAACACCCCTGAGGGCTAATGAGCCCCTTGGATGGGCGATGATGTGTCTTACGCCCCTTAGGGCTAATGATCCCGTTGGATGGGCGATTATTTTTCTAACGCCCCTTAGGGCAATTGAGCCCCTTGGATGGGAGATGATGTGTCTCACGTCCCTTAGTACTAATGACCGCCTTGGATGGGCAATGATGTGTCTGATGCCCCTTTGGGCTAATGGGCCTCTTGGATTAGCGATGATGTGTTTGACACCCCTCAGGGCTATTGAGCCCCTTAGATGGGCAATGACTTGTCCAATGCCCCTTAGGGCTAATGAGCCCCTTAGATGGGCGATGATGTGTCTGACGCCTCTTAGGTCTAATGTGCCCCTTGGATGGGCGATGATGTTTCTCACGCCCCTTAATTATAATGAGTGCCTTGGATGGGCTATGATGTGTCTGATGCCCCTTATTGGTAATGAGCCCCTTGGATTAGCGATGATGTGTCTCACGCCCTTAAGGGCTAATGGGCCCCATTGATTGGCAATTTTGTGTCTGACACCTCTAACGGCTAATGAGCCCCTTAGATGGGCGATGATGTGTCTGACGCTCCTTATGGCTAATGAGCCCCATGGATGGGCGATGATGTGACAGATGCCCCTTAGGGCTAATGAGCCCCTTAGATGGGCGATGATGTGTCTGACGCCCCTTAAAGCTAAGGAGCACCTTGGATAAGCGATAATCTATCGAACTCCCCTTAGGGCAATTGATCCCCTTGGATGGGCAATAATGTGTCTCACGCCCCTTAGTGCTAATCAGCGCCTTGGATGGGCGATGATGTATCTGACACCCCTAAGGGCTAATGAGCCCCTTAGATGGTTAATGATTTGCCTAACGCCCCTTAGGGCTAATGATCCCTTGAAATGGACGATGATTTGTCTGATGCCCCTTATGGCTAATGAGCCCGTTAGATGGGCGATGTGTAGGAGTTTATAGGAACTACGCAGCGGAAAGCATGAATCATATTCAATCAAGTACCAATTGCAAGAATCAAATGCATAACACACAAGACACATAATCATACCATTGACGCGTGAATTCCACGAAGCTATTCGACAGGCAAATTTGGGAGAGAATAGAGTCCCAAGCGTTGCTCCTCTACTTAGTCCACGAGATTCGAACGAGCCGTCCACCAATACTAGATTGATCGAGTGATTGAGGAAAACCGCGATCACCACCTTTATGGACAACCGACCACCGCACGAACCACCACCACTGCGACACACCACCGGCGCCTAGGAGGAGGAGAGAGCCGTGAGAGAGGGGTTGGGTTTCGTGTTTGCTAATTAGGGTTTGATCACACTGATCAGTTAATTGCTTACTTACTACAAACCTAGGCACCTAGTCTATTTATAATCTTATTATATTTAGACTAGGGCACGAAGCCCAAAACTCCTTCTAATCCACTACATGGTCGGCCATCGTGATGGGCCTCGTCCTCTAATGCTCGATCTAGCCCCTTTGTGTGACCTTATAGGATCCGTCCAATTGGGCTTTGGCCTATTTTACTAGTCCAAAGATCGTTAGTACCTCTAGTTATGGAAAAACGACGACCCAAATGTACGAACTTAATTATCTCCATAATTTGATCCAATTATATGTCTAGTAATTGCACACGACGAAGACATAACTCCTTCAATCTCCCACTTGTCTGAGACAAGGGTGCAATATTCAAATTCCTTAAGTCAATATATGTGTCAATTTAATAATATGATTGCATCACATGTCGAGATCATATTAATCTACAAATCGTTTCTTGAAATCTGAGCTAGAATTACAAAACCAAATGATTACTGTGTAATGCATTTGAACGCGGCCACGTATTTTCTGAATTCTCCCTCTTCAAGCGGCCATGACACATTTCCTAATTTAATAGATAGACTCTATCAAATCTTGTGGTAACATGACTCCCACTCAACTTCTGAAATAACCGGGAAACACCCTTTATAATCTCCAGTTACGGCTATGTTGTAGCCAAGCCTAACAACTTGGTTATGGACATTTCTTTGGTTCAAGATGTAGCATCATGTATTGGTGCTATGCATTCTATCCATGGGCAGCAAGATATTCAATCCCTTGAATTTCTTGTTGTTCTTATTAACTAGTTTATTCTAGTTCTTTTTATGCTTTGAATAAATTGTAAACTTTAGTCATTTTAAGTTTGCAAATTAGTTATATTTTTCTTAGTTCTTTTTAGCTTATTTTAGTTCAAAAATATTGTCACATTCACACAAAAGTACAAGTGCAAAAGATACATCAAAATGGCAGCCATTTAAGCTTGGAATCCGAAATTCTTTTACAAGGAATTTCAAAGCTTTGACTTTGGAGTTACAATCAGTTTTCAAAGAGGAATTACAAGCCATTACAAGCCTTAACTTCAGCCTTCAAGTGGCCGTTGATATCAGTCAACATTGGAGCATCTTAAGCCTTAATTTCAGCCTTCAATTGGCTGTTTAATTCAGTCAGCTTTTGGAGCAACTAAAGGACGTCCAAGTACACCCTTGTCCACATACATTCAAGCTTATTTCAAGGCTTGAACCAAGGAAGAGTTACACTTCTTTGCTGTTTGAATTTGGGCGTGAATATTGGAGGAAATACATCTCCAACTTGCTGCTTGGATGGGCGTGAATTAAGGGGAGTTACACTCTCTTAATTCTGATTTTATTTCAGCCTTAATTTGGAGGTTATAAGCCACCATTTTCTCTTTGATGTATCTAGTTAAATAAGGCTTCTTTTATTAATGTATCTAGACAACAAAAAGCTGATTTGTACTTAGCTTTAGTTTAGGCGTGTAACAAGTGAGCTAAACAGCCACTTAAATTAGCTTGTACTTAAGGATGCTTGTTTACTATAAATAGCAAGCAAATGTGAATGAAAAAAGCATATTATTCAAACATAAAAAAACTTGTCTTACATTCGTTTCTTGGATTAGAAACAAAACCTGAAATTCTTGGATTTGGAATTTCGTTTCCTTTGCTTAGTTAGCTAGTTTAGGCTACTAGTTGGCTTGTGATCTTAGGAACCCAAAACGTTTCTTAGTGGTGTGACTTTATCTAAGAAACCTTTGGTTCTTAGCCTTATCTATCCCTTGGTTTATCCCTTGTGTATTTCGAGTGTTACTCCAAATATACAACATTTGGCGCTAGAAGGAGGGGGACCTAGCAAAACAAATACCCCAAACACATACCCCAAACACATACCCAAACACAAACCATGTCCGACATCCCACCCCCTAATTGGCAAGAATATGTCAATAAGGTTGCACAAGAGAAAGTAGATATGGAGCAACGAATGCAATATTTGCAAGATCAGTTAAAAGATCTTTCTATTAAGTTGCGCCATCAAAAAGAGGGCTCACCCAATCATAGTGATGAAGAATTGAGTGAATCTAATTTCAATCACAATGATAGACCTTCTCATGAAAGAGAAAGGTCACGGCCTAATAATGACATAAAAGCAGACATTCCTGAATATGATGGCAAACTCGATGCTGATGAGTTTGTAGAATGGTTAAGAACGGTGGAGAGAGTGTTTGACTATAAGCAAACACCGGAAGAGAAAAAGGTGAAAATTGTGGCCTTGAAGCTACGAAAATATGCCTCAACTTGGTGGGCTAGTGTGTGCGCCAAGAGGGAAAGGCAAGACAAAGAAAAAGTGAGATCATGGGTTAAGATGAAGAAATTGTTGAAACAAAAGTTTCTTCCCACATACTATGTGCAAGAAAACTTTTCAAAATTCCATAACCTTAAGCAAGGTACGAAATCAGTAGAGGAATATGCTAGGGAGTTTGAAGGATTTGTTATGAAGTGTGGAGTAGAGGAAGATGAGCCTCAAACTTTGGTTCGGTTCCTAGGCGGACTTGACCCAAAAATGGCCAATGTGGCCGAACTACACCCTTACACCACCCTTGAAGAGCTCATTATCTTAGCACATAAGATTAAGCAGCAACAAAAAGCAAGAGGCAAAGGTGAATCATCACGTTTTGCATCTCAAACCTCATTTCCCCAAAGAAAGCAAACATCCAATTTCCCACCTTTCAAACCCACATCCAATCAGCCTACTTCTAAACCACCTTCACAAAACACCCAAAATTCCAACCCAAAACCAGCCCCAAGAAGATGCTTTAGGTGTCAAGGCCTTGGACATATGGCTAGTGATTGTCCAAATAAAAAAATTGTTACTTTGGTAGAGTATGAAGAGGAGAACGAATTAGAGGTTGAAGAGGACAGCAATCTTGAAGAGAATGATGAGTATGCGTGCCTAGGTCCGGATGAAGGAGAATGCTTGGTGGTTCGACGTACGCTTAGCAATATGTTGGACCAAGAAGGGAGCTTGCAACGTGAGGCAATCTTTCACACTCGTTGCACCATTGGTGGAAAGGTATGCACTTTGATTATTGATGGAGGTAGTTGTACCAATGTAGCTTCGCAAGTTATGGTAGACAAGTTGAAAATGAAAACTATCCCTCATCCTAAACCATATAAAATTCAATGGTTAAGTCATAGTAAAGGGATTCATGTCACACAACAAGTCTTGTTATCATTTAGCATTGGTAAAACTTATGAGGAAGAATTATGGTGTGATGTTGTGCCTATGGATGCATGTCATGTTTTACTTGGTAGACCTTGGTTATTTGATGGGCGTGTGATGCATGATGGTTACAAAAACACCTACTCCTTTTCTAAGGATGGAAAGAAAATTGCCCTTACCCCTTTAATCCTCAAAAATGATCACCCCATATCCACGCCTCCCACTTCCCTCACCACTCTCATAAAATCTGAATTCCATGAATATAGAGTTCACAAACACTTCATTTTGAGCCAACTTGATACCCCCTCTCAACCGTCCAAAGAAGAAAACCACCCACTCCTCACCTCTCTTCTCAAAACCTATTCCCATGTTTTCCCCAAAGATATCCCTCACGGATTACCCCCAAAGCGTGACATCCAACACAAGATTGATCTTGTACCCGGATCCATGCTCCCAAACAAACCAGCCTATAGAACCAATCCCAAAGAAACCGAGGAAATTAGAAGACAAGTGGAGGAATTGTTATCGAAGGGTCTTATTCGTAAGTCTCTTAGTCCATGTGCTTGTCCTACTTTGATTGTACCTAAGAAAAATGGAGAATGGAGAATGTGTGTTGATAGTAGGTCAATCAATAAAATCACTATCAAGTACCGGTTTCCTATTCCAAGGTTGAATGATTTACTTGATGATTTGCATGGTTCTAAAGTGTTCTCTAAAATTGATTTGAGAAGTGGCTATCATCAAATTCGAATTTTCGAAGGAGATGAATAAAAGACCGCTTTCAAGACAAAGGAGGGCCTCTATGAGTGGCTTGTGATGCCATTTGGTTTGTCTAATGCACCATCTACATTTATGCGCCTTATGAATCAGGTTATGCAACCTTTCATGGGTAAATTTGTTGTAGTCTATTTTGATGATATTTTGGTGTACAGTAGGGAAGAAGAAGAGCATGCTATGCATTTGCAACAGGTTTTTGAAGCCCTTGCCCGTGAGCAACTATATGGTAACTTAGAGAAGTGTCATTTTTTCACTTCCCAAGTTATTTTTCTTGGTTTCAAAGTTTCATCTCAAGGCATAGAGGTTGATGAAAAGAAAGTTGCTGCAATTCGTGAGTGGCCCACGCCACAAACAATTCAACAAGTTCGTAGTTTTCATGGACTTGCTTCTTTCTATAGGAGATTTGTGCGAAATTTTAGTACTCTCATGGCACCTATCACCGAGCTAACTAAAAATCAGAAGTTAGTTTGGAATGATAAGGCTCAAAAGGCCTTTGATGAGGTAAAACATCAACTTACTAGTGCACCTATTCTTTCTTTACCTAACTTTGATGAAGTTTTTGAAGTAGAATGTGATGCTAGTGGAGTTGGTATTGGTGCTGTTTTGTCACAAGTTGGGCGTCCCCTTGCCTACTTTAGTGAAAAACTCAATGAAGCACAACGGAAGTATAGCACCTATGATAAGGAGTTCTTTGCTCTTGTTCGTGCTTTGGACCATTGGAGACATTACCTCATTTCCAAGGAGTTCATCCTTCATTCAGATCATGAAGCTCTCAAATATCTTCAAAGCCAACAAAAACTCCAACCACGCCATGCCAAATGGGTGGAGTATTTGCAAGCTTTTCATTTTGTGATCAAGCATAGGAGAGGCGCCATGAACAAAGGAGCTGATGCACTTTCAAGGAGATACACACTCTTGAATTCTTTCAAGGCAAAAGTGATTAGTGTTGAAGATGTGAAAGCAAGTTACAAAAATGATCATGACTTTGGTGATTTATTTCTAAAATGTTCTAATCATGCTTACAAAGATTATTACATTTTAGATGGCTATTTGTTCAAAGGAAACAGGTTGTGCATTCCAAGATCAAGCCTAAGAGAATCTCTTATCAAAGAGTTTCATGAAGGAGGAATGGCGGGACACTTTGGCATAGAGAAGACTACTCTTCTTGTGCAAGAGTACTTTCATTGGCCTAGATTGGTTCGTGATGTGGAGTTTATTGTGAAAAGATGCGTGGTTTGTCAAAAGGCCAAGAGTCATAGTCTTCCACAAGGCTATCTTTTGCCCTTACCTATTCCGCAAGCTCCATGGGAAGATGTTAGTCTTGATTTCGTTGTGGGACTTCCTATGACCCAACGAAAGAAAGATTCCATTATGGTTGTTGTGGACCGTTTTTCTAAAATGGCTCATTTTATTTCTTGTCATACAACTTATGATGCTACTCATGTTGCTAACTTGTTTTTCAATGAGATTGTTCGTTTGCATGGTGTACCTAAATCCATGGTGAGTGATCGTGATCCAAAATTTCTATGTCATTTTTGGCTTACATTATGGAGGAAGATGGGCACGAAATTGAACTTTAGCACTTCAAGTCATCCTCAAACGGATGGTCAAACCGAAGTGACTAATAGAACTTTGGGAACTTTGTTGCGAACTTTGGCTACTAAACGTCCCAAGCAATGGGAAGAGATGCTCCCTCATGCGGAGTTTGCTTACAACAGAGTGCCTAGCAAGACAACCGGCTTGAGTCCTTTTGAAGTTGTGTATGGATTCAACCCTTGTACTCCTATTGATCATGCTCCCATTCCCTCACCTAACAAGTTTAGTCATGATGTCGAGGTGCGTGCCAAAGCAATCAAGTCTATGCATGAGCAAGTTCGTTCTCGAATTGAACAAACTAATGCAAAGACTAAAGCCTACTATGACAAGAAGAGAAAGGAGGTCCGTTTTCAACCTGGTGATTTGGTTTGGATTCATCTTCGAAAGGAAAGATTTCCTTCCAAGCGGCGTTCCAAGGTTAGTCCTCGTAGTGATGGTCCATTTGCTATTGTTGAAAAGGTGAATGATAATGCTTACAAAGTTGAGTTGCCCGGAGATTATGGTGTTTCTAGCACCTTTAATGTGGCTGATTTATCACCTTACTATGATGAGTTTGAAGAGTTGCCGAGTTTGAGGGCAAACTCTTTTCAAGAAGGGGGGAATGTTGTAGCCAAGCCTAACAACTTGGTTATGGACATTTCTTTGGTTCAAGATGTAGCATCATGTATTGGTGCTATGCATTTTATCCATGGGCAGCAAGATATTCAATCCCTTGAATTTCTTGTTGTTCTTATTAACTAGTTTATTCTAGTTCTTTTTATACTTTGAATAAATTGTAAACTTTAGTCATTTTAAGTTTGCAAATTAGTTACATTTTTCTTAGTTCTTTTTAGCTTATTTTAGTTCAAAAATATTGTCATATTCACACAAAAGTACAAGTGCAAAAGATACATCAAAATGGCAGCCATTTAAGCTTGGAATCCGAAATTCTTTTACAAGGAATTTCAAAGCTTTGACTTGGGAGTTACAATCAGTTTTCAAAGAGGAATTACAAGCCATTACAAGCCTTAACTTCAGCCTTCAAGTGGCCGTTGATATCAGTCAACATTGGAGCATCTTAAGCCTTAATTTCAGCCTTCAATTGGCTGTTTAATTCAGTCAGCTTTTGGAGCAACTAAAGGACGTCCAAGTACACCCTTGTCCACATACATTCAAGCTTATTTCAAGGCTTGAACCAAGGAAGAGTTACACTTCTTTGCTGTTTGAATTTGGGCGTGAATATTGGAGGAAATACATCTCCAACTTGCTGCTTGGATGGGCGTGAATTAAGGGGAGTTACACTCTCTTAATTCTGATTTTATTTCAGCCTTAATTTGGAGGTTATAAGCCACCATTTTCTCTTTGATGTATCTAGTTAAATAAGGCTTCTTTTATTAATGTATCTAGACAACAAAAAGCTGATTTGTACTTAGCTTTAGTTTAGGCGTGTAACAAGTGAGCTAAACAGCCACATAAATTAGCTTGTACTTAAGGATGCTTGTTTACTATAAATAGCAAGCAAATGTGAATGAAAAAAGCAGATTATTCAAACATAAAAAAACTTGTCTTACATTCGTTTCTTGGATTAGAAACAAAACCTGAAATTCTTGGATTTGGAATTTCGTTTCCTTTGCTTAGTTAGCTAGTTTAGGCTACTAGTTGGCTTGTGATCTTAGGAACCCAAAACGTTTCTTAGTGGTGTGACTTTATCTAAGAAACCTTTGGTTCTTAGCCTTATCTATCCCTTGGTTTATCCCTTGTGTATTTCGAGTGTTACTCCAAATATACAACAGGCTAGACGTTTGAGTGTACCACAGTCACAACATCCATTTAATGAAATCAATGTTCCACTCATGTCAAAGGAATCCACTAATATATACGGAAGCTCTATACTTGAACTTCAAAGTAGGTCAATAGTTCGATCATGCATCATTCATGCATATCCAAGTGATTGACCAAGCATCACTATGCCCCTATAGCCCATGAAACTGCGCTATCCAATCAATCTTACATGCTAGTTCTTTTATTGAAACCATTTATGTCTACTTTAATGATCTCGAACTAGGAACTTGAAATAATATATGAATTTTGTTCACCTGTGGGGTATCAATTCACCAGGTCATCAACCTGATGAGCCCATCAATTCATAATTATTTTGGACATTTTATTTAATTTCCACAACCATAATTAAATAAGAGAAATAATAATTTCTATTTTAAACATAATTCTGCAAATTGATGCATTTCTCATGTAATATGTTTTCTCAAAACATATACAACTTAAATTACATAACTTGCTTCAATCCTAGGACTTTAATATGACTCTCATACCTTAGTCCATGGAAGGGGTTTAGTGATTTCGCACTTATAATAAAACTTTGCAGAACATGACCTTCCGCTGGTCAATGATCTCATAATTGAGGTGATATCTCATATCCTTTTGTTTGGATTTGTGATGTGACTCTGGGCTCTTTGTTCTTGGGCAAAGGTGACCTGTTAGTCACATGACATTCTAATCCGAACTTCCTCTGTAACTATCTCGCTATAGTTTAATACACATATTCTGACATTGGGTATGCAATAGTGCTCTGCTTTAAACTCTTCAAGCTCACTGTCCTTTTCCATCCAGACACAAATATGCATTCGGATCACCATCTAGAATCATCTTGCTTGTTTGGAAAACTTGCATTCGTGTAACCTTTTGATAACTTGCTTAAATTACCATTTAACACAACAGCTAGAAGAATTCCTTTTAGTGCTTGTCAAGTACTCAAGGATATGTTCCTGGTAATTCTCCGTATGCTGATTCTGAATTTGCTTGAAAACTGTTACATATGCATCAGTCATATGCAAAATCTTGCTTTGTACATTTCATGGCATAAGTAATGGACACTTTTGCAAAAGCATGAGGCACATTATCCGTACAACTCAACTCTATTAGCTTTTGAAGGCACTGAGTTTTACTGAGTGTAATACCATGAAACATGGGAAGACATCCTCTCTTAGAGTCTTGCTTTATGAACTTGTCAAGATCCTTATCAACATAAGTCTCTCGATTCATTCTAATCATTCTTCAAGATTCACTTCATGGATCTTAATTCCAAATATGTACTCAACATCTCCTAAGTCTCTCATATTGAAACAATCTTTCTAACCATTACTTGATTTATTCAAGCATTGATATATCATTTCATATGAACTGTATGTCAAGTACATACTAGACTAAAAAAGACCAATTGCTCCCACTAAACTTCTTGTCTGTACAAGATTCCTTTTTGTTCTATTAAGGAAATCAAACTGTTTGATTGC
The DNA here is from genome assembly GCA_024500155.1 of Chenopodium formosanum. Lineage (NCBI taxonomy): Eukaryota > Viridiplantae > Streptophyta > Magnoliopsida > Caryophyllales > Amaranthaceae > Chenopodium > Chenopodium formosanum. The sequence goes on along the minus strand of CM044877.1, from coordinate 41,772,711 downwards.
CTTATCAAAATGAATGGTCCAATTCTTTAATGCTTACTTTAATCCATAAATTAATTTCTGAAGTTTGCAAAACTTTCTAGGAATTTCTTGATTTCAAAACTCTTAGGATGTATCATATACATTCTCACCATCAAGAACATTTCATGAAAGTGATTTTGATATCCATTACTAGAATAATCCGAATAGGCTTACCCAACTAATAGGTTTGACCCTATTTGTAAGACTATTATGGACTAACACATTTTAACAAACATGGAGTCCATACTGGATTTCATGGATTTGAGCCATATCCTGAGTTGGCACTTATCCAAAGCTTGCTTGTAGGGCATGGATTATAACCGTTCTAATAAGAATATTTCATAATCCACCTTTTCTCAAAATTTCAACAAACTGTTTGTTTTGATCCCAAGTAACCTACGATAGGTATGAGCGACAATAGAATTATTCTCTTTAACTCTTTAAAGCCTTTCATTCTAGTGGGACGATAGAAAACTCGCTAGTGGAATTAGCTTGCTTTGACACATGTTTTATCAAATTAGCTGATTTCATATGCCTTCGTCTCTAATGTAGTGTTATCCACATCCATTTGTTGCTCGTCTCGAATCTCATCGAGATCTAACTTTAACTTTACTCCCACTTGGCTTTGTAGGAAGACAATCTTACTATAAAGACACTATCGCGAGCAACAAACACTATGTTTCTACGCGATTGTAGGAATAATACCCATTAGTTTCCATGAGAAAAACCCATGAAGAACTACATTTCTGATTTAGGGTGTATTATGTTATCTTTGTAAACATTTTACATTGATTTCATAACACTTAATCCTGTTTAGAAAAGATAACTTTTGGAACATTTCCAAATCATAACTCTTATGACATCTTTTCTACTGCTTTGGTTAAGTTTCTTGTTTAGTTTATCGCAGTTCTTGTTGTTCTAATGCATATCCTCAAAACGATATTTGTAAATAATTAAATCTTGGATCGAACAATGACAAGCAAAGTTAGATTCCTTCTTCATAAGCATACAATTTAATTGTAATGTTTCTGGATTGTGCATTAATTCAACAATTCCCTTTAGATGATCATTCCTTTTTGAGTTAAATATTTATCATAACAATCATATTGTGGTGTTAAACTGTTTATCTCAAATTGATTTTAAATTTCATTTTTGGAATTTCGAACATTTCAATGTTTCCAAGCTTTACTTCATTAAGTAATTATCGATATATTTACTTAAATCGTTAGTGAAAGCAATGAAATAGCTAAATGTCTTTGCTAATTTTGAACTTATTGGTTCACATACATCATATGTATGAGTACTAAAAGGTAATTTTAGCTTCTTTTACCCTTTCTACTAAAAGGCAACTTGGCCATTTTAACTTTTATCAAGCATGACTTCTAATTCTCAAGTGATTCATAATCATATAAGAATAAGAGTCCATCCAAAACTTTGGATGTGTAGATGGTTTGTGTGACCCAACCTTACTTTGTTATAAGTAAGTGTATTTTGAATCATCTAAATCTTATTTTGTGATCTACTTATATCAATGTCATAAAACAAAATTAACTCATGTCTAGCAAAATGAAAACAATTTATTACCTTGGTCATGGATCAACACTTGTCCAAGCCAAGTAAACCAAATTCAGTATTCAAAACAAGAAAACCGAAATATTGTCTCATCAAAACTGGAAATGTTCTAAAATCATGATAAACTAATCAAAATTTAAAACTATGAATCTATCTCTGGCCACTCAAATACTTCTAGTGCACCTTCAAGCTCCATTTCCAAGCTAGCTTCACTTATTTGCAGTTCCTGCGCAACATCACTATGTTAAGCACTGCAACTTGGTATCACATACCTAAGTGAAAGATAAAATGTTTATAACATTATACCTGAGGTTGATGCTCCATTCTTCTTGAGGAAGTCATGGTATTTCTAGCAATTTTGCTTCCAATGCCTCTTCTTCTTGAAGTAAAAGCATTCACTTTCACTTCCAGCCTTGGGCTTCGGAGTCGTCTTAGGCTTTTCAGGAGCCTTGGCAACTTGATTGCCCTTGCTCTTAGCACTAGCCTTTTGCCTCTTCTTCTTGAACTCCTTTCCCTTTTGAATCATAAGAACTTCCTTCTTAGGTTCCTTAGGGATTTGTTTCTCAGCACTAACCAGCATTGCATGCAATTGATTCATAGTCTTTGTAGTGGCAGTCATGTTAAAATTCATGATAAACTCGTTGAAACTTTCTGGTAGTGAATGGAGAATGATGCCTGTTGCCAAATCATCATTGTATGGGTGCCCCAGTTTTTCTATACTTGGAATTAGGCCGATCATTTTGAAAACATGATCATGAACTGTGGCTCCCTTCTCCATTCTACAATCTAGAATCTCACGGTGGAGCTCATACCTTTCAACTCTAGCTTGTTTCTTAAACAAAGCTTTGAGTTCTTGCATGATTGAGTAGGCATCCTGGTCCTCAAAACGCTTTTGAAGACTAGGCTCCATGGTAGCAATCATTAAGCAATTGATAGGTATAGCTCTGTTATGAGCTTCCTTGTTCTTCTTGATCTCTGTCGAAGTTGGATTTTCTGGCAGAGGTCCTGGTAATGGGGTATCAATGATATCCTCCTTACCCTCAGATTTCAGAACAAGTCTTAGCATTCTTTCCCAAGTGGAAAAGTTCTCCCCTGTCAACCTATCCTTCTCAAGGAATGGTTGAAGGTTGTAAACGTTGTTGTCATTGTGGTTACGGCTACCCATCTATGTCAAAATAAGGCAAAGTTTAATAATTATGTTTAATTTAAAATTTAAAGTACCATAAACACATTCATTTGGTAACTTTAAAACAATCAATCAATCAATCAATCAATCAAAGCCTTAATCCCAAAAGTGGGGTCGGCTAACATGAACCAAATTTGATTATTCCGTGTAGTCATCAACATAAATCTTTCTCCTCCATCCCTTACGATCCAAAACTTCATCCTCACGTAAATCCATGCACTTCATATCCTTCCTCACTCCTTCCAACCAAGTCATCTTTGGTCTCCCTCTTCCTCGTTTAATCCCTCCATGGTCCCACTCTTCCACTCTTCGCACCGGTGCACCCTCGGGTCTCCGTCTTACATGTCCAAACCAACGCAGACGATTTTCCCTTAATTTATCTACAATGCCCGCCACACCTACTTTCTTGCGAATAACCTCATTTCTGATTCTATCTCTTAAAGTGTTTCCACACATCCACCTTAACATGCGCATTTCCGTAACCTCCATCTTTTTAATATGCTCTTTCTTAGAAGCCCAACATTCTGTACCATAGAGCAACACTGGTCTTATGGCAGTCCTGTAGAATTTTCCCTTCAACTTTAAGGGAATGCTGCGGTCGCATAGCACTCCCGTGGCCGCTCTCCATTTAAGCCACCCTGACTTAATCCTGTGGGTCACGTCTTGATCAATGTCACCATTCTTCTGGATGATCGACCCTAGGTACTTAAAACATTCACTCATGGTCAAATCCTTTCCATCCAAACTCACCACTTCATTGCTTGTCCCCCTCTGAGTGCCAAAACGACATACCAAATATTCAGTCTTACTCCGACTTAGCTTAAACCCTCTAGATTCCAACCTTTGCCTCCATTGCTCCAACTTGACATTAACCCCATCCTTAGTCTCATCCACCAAAACGATATCATCTGCGAACAGCATACACCATGGAACCTCATCTTGAATTGGTCTAGTTAATTCGTCTAGAACCGTTGCAAAAAGAAAAGGGCTTAATGCAGACCCTTGATGCAATCCGATTGTAATAGGGAAATCTTTTGTCAACCCTCCGCATGTCCTCACATTTGTTGACACATCCCGATACATATCCTTAACTAGGTCTACATACCTTCGTGGGATACCTTTCTTCAACATTGCCCACCAAAGTATCTCTCTTGGCACCTTGTCATATGCCTTCTCTAAATCAATAAAGACCATATGAAGATCTTTCTTCTTTACCCTATAAAACTCCATCATTTGTCTTATCAAATGGATTGCCTCCATAGTAGATCTCCCAGGCATAAAACCAAATTGGTTATCTGAAATGCTTGTGCATGCCCTCAACCTTTGTTCAATCACCCTTTCCCACAACTTCATAGTATGGCTCATAAGCTTAATTCCTCGATAGTTAGAACAATCTTGAGCGTCTCCTTTGTTTTTATAAACCGGGACCAAGGTGCTCTTCCTCCAATCTTGTGGGATCCTTGTAGCCGTCCATATCTTGTTGAAAAGGTTTGTTAACCAATCAATACCAATCTTACCCAAACACCTCCACACCTCTATCGGTACCCCATCAGGGCCAACCGCCTTCTTAGGTTTCATCTTCCTCAGTGCAATCTCCACCTCTACTCTCCTAATCCTTCGCACATACTCCATGTTGATTTCTTCATCACTCATAGAGGTATCTCCTATCACAACTCCATTACTTCCATTAAATAATTCATCGAAGTACCCCTTCCACCTGTCCTTGATGTCCTCCTCTTGCACTAGGACCATTTGGTTCTTATCTTTGACACACTTCACCATGCCAATATCCTTCCTTGCCTCTTGTCTTCTCTTTGCCATCTTATAAATGATCCTTTCTCCCTCCTTGGAATCAAGCTTTTCATAAACCTCCTGATATGCCTTTTCTTTTGCTTGGCGAACAGCTGCCTTTGCCTTACTCTTAGCCTCCTTATACGCTGCAAAGGTTTCATCACTCCTACATTTTCCTAAGGCTTGATAGCATTCCCTTTTTTGCTTAATTACTGCTTTCACCTCTTCATTCCACCACGAAGTATCTCTCTGTACCGAAGTTCTTCCCCTTACTTCCCCTAAGACCTCTTTGGCCACTCTTAGGAAACAGTTCTTCATTCGTAACCAGGTCATGTCCGGATCCACCTCTCCATCCCAATCCGCTTCTTCAATTACCTTTTCTGTAAAAACCTTAGCTTTTGCATCCCTTAGGGTCCACCATCTTATCCTTGGTTCTTCTTGTCTAACTTTTTTCTTCGCCTTCTCTTTCAGACGAATAGTCATTACCAATAGCCGGTGTTGGGTGACCACACTCTCCCCTGGGATAACCTTACAGTTTATGCAACTTTGTCTATCTATGCTCCTTGTGAGCAGGAAGTCTATTTGAGTTGCATTTGCTCCATTCCGAAAAGTTATCAAGTGTGAATCCCTCTTCTTAAACCAAGTATTAGCCAAAAATAAATCATATGATTGGGCAAAATCCATAATAGCTTCACCACCGGCGTCCCTCTGCCCATACCCAAAGCCTCCATGGACACTCTCATAGCCATCTCGGCTCGCCCCAACGTGCCCATTTAGATCCCCTCCAATATATAACTTCTCTGAGTGGTGGACACCCTGCACCACCTCGTCTAGGTCCTCCCAAAATTGTCGTTTCTCTTCTGCATCTAAACCCACTTGGGGAGCATAAGCACTGATAACATTCACAATCTCCTTGCCACATAGCAACTTCAGCCTTATCAACCTATCGTTCTTCCGATAGACCTCGATCACCTCTGTTGCCAACCTCTCATCGAGAACCACACCAACTCCGTTCCTAGCTCCACCATTCCTTGTTCTGTGGCTCGTTTCTTGCCCAACATACCATACCTTATACCCCAAAACCAAGCCTCGAGCTCCTTCTCCTGTCCATCTTGTCTCTTGGAGGCACATGATGTTCACGCGTCGTCTTTTCATTACTTCTACCAATTCTGCTGATTTTCCCGTAAGAGACCCCACATTCCAAGAACCAATCCGCAAACTAAATTCTTTTCTCCCACGCTCCCTCCTGATCCCAACTCCAAGTCCTTGATTATTTGACACCACAATTGGGCAATATGGCGCGTCGCTTCTGGGCGACGACCTAGCAACCCTTACATACTTATCACTGCACCCGGGTCTGGGAAGTGCAGCGCGTCGCTCAGTAGGGAACGCCCCAATGGCACGCCCTTGCTCATTTGACACCACACTCGGGCAATGTGGCGCGTCGCTTCTGGGCGACGACCTAGCAACCCTTGCATACTTATCACTACACCCGGGTCTAGGAAGTGCAGCGCGTCGCTGAGTAGGGAACGCCCCCACGAAAATATCTGTTTGGCTCATGTCATGGGATGTGACGAAGTTTTATACTGGCTGTCACTGGCCTACCGTAACCCTCCTCCTTTATCCAGGCTTGGGACTGGCAGCGGGAAACCCACTGGCGGAGTTGGTAACTTTAAAACACTTTATTCAAAAATTAATTGATCCCAAATGAATTTAAGTGATTCCAAGATCCTTTATTTGTGCAATAATTGACCGGACTTTGGCACTACCATCAACCATTACATTTTCAAGGTGAGTAAACTCTTTACTGATTACAACTCTTGTAACTATTGGTTGAATAATTAATCATCACATGTTTGATTATTTCCCTTTGCTTCAAGGTTCTAAACTCTTTAGGTAACCTTGTTGAGCATAACCAATTAAAAGTGTAAAATTTGTTTTACCCCCACTCCCCTAAGATATAATATGACACCCAGCTTTGGCATGATCCATCATAAATATCAAAGATTTCATCAGGTTTTTAATTGCAAAAGCAATCTCAATATTACTCGGACCTAGATTTATTATGTTGTGATTATTTAGTGAACTCTAATGCATCATCAATCAACATAAATATAATCTAACATGCATAATCTACTAATGAAATAAATCATGACATAGTATGGCCCCTTAGTCCTAAGAAAACTAGAAATGAAAAAGCTCCCACTTGAATCATCATGGATCTCCATCCACCTTGTTCCTTTGGGCCTTCACTTCATGGGCTTCTCTGGACTAACACTATTTAAATAACTATTCTATTTACTTTAAATAATAGTTACAAAAATACTTAATAGTACGCAGACCGTATTTAGATTACAAAAATACATCACGATGCGCAGATCGTATTTAAGAATCTATGGGCCATACTAGTCTATATATATAGCAACATAATATCATATATTATAAAAGTGCCATATAATGAATCACTCAACATGCTTGTCTAAACTACAACATCGAATGTTCATAATAAAGTCAACGCATTTCCTAAAATATCTCATATTTTAATCACAATTAGATAATATCATATATTATTCATGACCGTTTATTAAATATCATATATTTAATTTATTCATGAGATAGAATCAAATCATATTTTAATCTAGAAAGATAAATCATATTTAATCTTTTATGATTATCCTAACAAATTTAGGAGATTCTATCCTAATTACTAGCCAATCAAATAATTTTAAAATCATTTATATCCTAATCTAATTATGGGATAATCACATTATTTAAATCAATTATTATCCTTTTGGAATATGCTCAGAATATCTTAGTCAATCTTATCCAAAATTAACCACTTTAATTAGGATAATTACCAATTTAACAACTTTAAATTTGGAAAATATCATTATAACAACTTTTGAATATTTGATTTTATCCTATAATAAAAGATTTTATCTAAATAAAACCAACTTTATCTTTCATGATTATCCTAACAAATTTCAAAATATTTTATCTTATCCATAATAAAACTGATTTTATCCCAAATAATTTTTAAAATGAGATAATTAATTTTTTTTTTTTTGAAATACCGCAAGCCACCACCGCCGGCCACCATGGTTGGCTAGCCGAAGCTAGCCACGGTGGCTGGCTGCCATAACAGCAGCCACTACCGCAAGGCAGCAGCGGGCAGCTGCTTTGGCAGCCGTGCAACGCTTGCACACTGCTGCCCACAGCCACCCTTGACCGCCTGCCCTCCCTCCCTCCCTCTCGGACTGCCACCTGGTCAGCAGCCGTCGTGGCTACGCCACCCAGCCGCGGTTGCCGACCACCTAAAACTATTTATTTATTTATTTATTTTTAATTTAATTAAAATAACATTTATCAAAATTAAATTGAATCAGTCCAAAAGATTAAATTTAAATTACATTTAACATTAAAATTGGGGTTCTTCATAAAATTAATCCCAATTTAATTCTATTTTTTAAAATTAAATTGATGATCATACACAAAACACTTTTATGCATAAATCAATCCGATTAAAATTATGAATCATAAAATAAATCGGATTAAATCAAAATCAAGCACAAAAATCATATTTTAGGGCAAGGATTTTCTAAAAAATTCAAAATTTAGGGTGAGGGGGTTCGAAAATTTCGAACATATTAGGGCTAAAATTCGGTTTATTCATGGCTATTTTGAGCATAATTAAATAATATTTAATCAATTCCAAAAGTTTAATCACATTAAATATAATAATTGAACCACAATTAAATTAATTTCTCCCTCTTAATTAATCTAGCGCGTGGACATCAAATAATCGTATTATTATGATCTAGCGCGTTCATGTAAAAGGCTAACTGATACAATTGTAGGAGTTTATAGGTACTACGCAGCGGAAAACATCAATCATATTCAATCAAGTACCAATCCCAAGAATCACATGCATAACACACAAGACACATAATCATACCTTTGACGCGTGAATTCCACGAAGCTATTCGACAGGCAAATCAGAGAGAGAATAGAGCCCCAAGCGTTGCTCCTCTACTTAGTCCACGAGATTCGAACGAGCCGTCCACCAATACTAGATTGGTCGAGTGATTGAGGAAAACCGCGATCACCACCTTTATGGACAACATACCACCGCACGAACCACCACCACCGCAACACACCACCGGCGCCTAGGAGGAGGAGAGAGCCGTGAGAGAGAGGACTATGAGAGGGGTTTGGTTTCGTGTTTGCTAATTAGGGTTTGAACACACTGATCAGTTAATTGCTTACTTACTGCAAACCTAGGCACCTAGTCTATTTATAATCTCATTATATTTAGACTAGGGCACGAAGCCCAAAACTCCTTCTAATCCACTACATGGCCGGCCACCTAGAGTAATGAAGCCCGTGATGAGCCTCGTCCTCTAATGCTCCATCTAGCCCCTTTGTGTGACCTTATAGGATCCGTCCATTTGGGCTTTGGCCTATTTTACTAGTCCAAAGATCGTTAGTACCTCTAGCTATGGCAAAACGACGACCCAAATGTACGAACTTAATTATATCCATAATTTGATCCAATTATATATCTAGTAATGGCACACGACGAAGACAAGACTCCTTCACGATGATGTGTCTAACGCCCCTCAGAGCTAATGAGCCCCTTGGATGGACAATGATGTGACTCACGCCCCTTAAGGCTAATTAGCCCCTTGGATGGGCAATGATGTATCTCATGCCCTTTAGGCCTAATGACCCCCTTTGATGGACGATGATGTGTCAGATGCTCCTAGGGCTAATGAGCCCCTTGGATGGGCAATAATGTGTCTGACGCTCCATAGAGAAATTGAGCCCCTTGGATAGGCGATGATGTGTCTCACGCCCCATAGTTCTAATGAGCCTTTTGGATAGACGATGATGTGACTGATGCTTCTTAGGGCAAATAAACCCTTGGATGGGCGATGATGTGACTCACGCCCCTTATGGCTAATGGGCCCTTGAATTAGCGATGATGTGTAAGACGCCCCTTAGGGCTAATGACCCCCTTGGATGGGTAATTATGTGTCTTACACCCCTCTAGGCTAGTGAGCCCCTTGGATAGGCAATAATGTGTCTCACACCCCTTAGGGATAATGAACGTCTTTGATGGGCGATGATGTGTCTAATGCCCCCAGGGCTAATGAGCCCCTTGGATGGGCAATGGTGTATCTCACGCCCCTAAGGGCTAACGATCCCCTTTGATGGGCGATGATGTGTCTGACGCCCCTTAGGGCAATTGAGCCCCTCGGATAGGCGATGATGTGTCTCACACCCCGTAGTTCTAATTAGTCCCTTGGATGGGCAATGATGTGTCTGATGCCCCTTAGGGCTAATGAGCCCCTTGGATGGGCAATGAAGTGTCTTTCTCCCCTTAGGGCTAATGGGCCCCTTGGATTGGCGATGATGTGTATGACACCTCGTATGGCTAATGACCTCCTTGGATGGGTAATGATGCGTTTGATGCCCCTAAGGGCTAAAGAGCCCCTTGGATGGGCGATTATGTGTCTAACACCCCTTAGGACAATTGAGCTCCTTGGATAGGCGATGATGTGTCTCACGCTCCTTAGTCCTAATGAGCGCCTTGGTTGGGCGATGATGTGTTTAATGCCCCTTAGGGCTAATGAGCCCCATGGACTGGCGATGATGTGTCTCACACCCATGAGGGCTAAAGGGCCCATTTAAGAGTAATGATGTGTCTTACGCCCCTAAGGGCTAATGAGCCCCTTGGATGGGCGATGATGTGTCTGACACCCTTTTGGGCTAATGAGCACCTTCGATGGGCAATGATGTATATCACGCCCCTTAGGGCTAAGGATCCCCTTTGTTGGGCGATGATGTGTCTGATGCCCCTAGGGCTAATGATCCCCTTTGATAGGCGATGATGTGTCTAACGCCCCTTAAGGAAAATGAGCCCCTTGGATGGGCGATGATGTGTCTGACACCCCTCAGGGATAATGAGCCCCTTAGATGGGTGATGATGTTTGTGACACCCCTTAGGGTTAATGAGCTCCTTTTAGATAAGCAATCATGGAAAATTTGAATGCATTCCGCTTACTGAAATTGCGAAATAGGCCTCTAACATGACAAAAAAGCCATTTTTATAATTCCGGTCTTATTTTTAGGCGTGTCTTGGAACAGTACGTGCTCCAATTCACCATAATGAGCTTCTGGGATGGGCGATGATTTAACTGATTCATTCTAAGAGCCTTCTTAGTGACAAGTGTTTGTGAAGAAATATATAACTTTATGTAATTAAAGAAACATCAATGAAGAAACAAATTGTTACGCCTTACTTATGTATACTTGTATTTATTGTTATGTTTGACCCCCCTTAGGGCTATGATTCAACTCACGCTCCATAGGGCTAATGAACCCCTTCTATGATGCCCCTTAGGTCAATTGAGCCCCTTAGATGGGCGATGATGTGTCTGAAGCCCCTTAGGACTAATGAGCCCCTTAGATGAGCAATAAGTTGTCTGACGCCCCTTAAGGCTAATAAGAGACTTGGATGGGCGATGATGTGTCTGACACCCCTCAGGGCTAATGAGACCCTTGCATGGGCGATGATGTGTCTTACACCCCTAAAGGCTAATGATCCCCTTGGATGGGCGATTATATGTCTAACGCCCCTTAGACCAATTGAGCCCCTTGGATAGGCGATGATGTGTCTCACACCCCTTAGGGCTAATAAGCGCCTTGGATGGGCAATGATGTATCTCACGCCCCTTAGGGCTAACGATGATCCCCTTTGATGGACGATGATGTCTCTGACGCCCCTTAGGGAAATTGAGCTCGTTGGATAGGCGATGATATATCTCACTCCCCTTAGGGCTAATGAGCCCCTTGGATGGGTGATGATTTGTTCTGATGCCCCTTGGAGCTAATGAGCCCCTTACATAGGCCATGATGTGTATGACGCCCCTAAGAGCTAATGATCCTCTTGGATGGGTGATGATGTGTCTTACACCCCTCAAGGCTAATGAGCCCCTTAGATGGGCAATTATGTGTAACTCCCCGTAAAGCAATTGAGCCCCTTGGATGGGCGATGATGTGTCTCACGCCCCTAAGTGCTAATGAGCGCCTTGGATGGGCGATGATGTGTCTGATGCCCATTAGGGCTAATGAGCCCCTTGGGATGGCAATGATGTGTCTCACACCCCTGAAATATAATGTGCCCCATGGATTGGCGATGATGTGTATAACACCCCTCAAGGCTATTGAGCCCCTTGGATGGGTAATGATGTGTCTGACGCCCCTTAGGGCTAATGAGCCTGTTAGGTGGGCGATGATGTGTCTGACACCCCTTAGGGCTAATGAGCCCCTTGGATGGGCGATGATTTGTCTTATGCCCCTTTAGGCTAATGATCCCCTTGGATGGGCGATGATGTGTCTGATGCCCCTTAGAGCTAATGAGCCTCTTAGTTGGGCGATGATGTGTCTGACGCCCTTTAGTGCTAATGAGCCCCTTGGATGGGCGATGATGTGTGTCACGCCCCTTAGTACTAATGAGCGCCTTGGATGGGCAATGATGTGTTTGATGTCTCTTAGGGCTAATGATCCCCTTGGACTAGTGTAGATACTTATTTGTGTCTCCCCAAAACTAAACCCGGTGATAAGTACCTTACATGTCGAATCATAATCGAATGAAGTGAAAGTGTGGAAAGATTAGTGTTGCGGATAGTTTTAATTTCTTTTCTCTTGTCTCTGTTTTGGAAAACTTATTTTTATGAAAACAGCCAATCCAGTTTGGTTGGCCATGATATGGGTCCAATAGTAGTGTAGTTGAATGGGGCTTTACAAGAGCTTTCCAACGATATATTATAAGCCCAATTTCGATTAATATTGAGGAAGTTATTGCCAATTTACTAAACTGGGCCCAGTTTGAGCCTTATATGCGGCCCAATGATCTAGGGGAGGGTCTAATATAGATTTATCATTCCTAATGCAATTAGGAATGGTTTTAGTCTTCTAGATTTCTCTAGAAGGTTCTTTTCATTCCTAATTCAATTAGCATTGATAAATTCACTTTTGTTGACTTTTCAGAGTTTTAATTAAAATCAAAGAACCTTTTTTGAGGAAGATACGATTTTATCCTCTGTGCAGCAATTTTTATCTGATTTTGAGAAAACGCATGAATTTCCTAATCAGCGCCAAACGCCAGCTGTAGCGCCTGGCGCTAGCATTGGCTCCTGGCGCTAATGTTGGCGTTTGGCGCCAATAGCTAGCGTTGGCGCCAACTCAGATTTATGTTTGCCAGAACTCTGTTTTGATATTTTATCTATTTGGCTGATTTTCTTTATAAATAACGTCGTAAAAACTCCGTTTTCATTCACGATTTCTCGTCAAAAATCATCAATTCTCTCTCATTCTCTTCAATAATCATCTACCAACTCTCATCAAGATTCTCTCTCTTTCTCTCTCTCCCTTTTTCTAAACTATCTTTTCTCAAATACAAAATTCAGCATTCATTAGATCTAGAAATACCTAGCACAATTCAAAGTTGCCTTCGCCCTAGACGTAAAAGGTTTAATTTCTGAGGGTTTGGTCCCAAATCTCTCTATCAATTATTTAATTTAATTGTTTGATTACTATTTTCCTTGAAGTTACTAATGTGTGTATTTTGTTATTGGAAACAGGTACGAGGCATCAAAGTAAGTACTTTAATGGTTTTTATTGATATTATGCTATAGAATTCGTGTCTAGGTTGTTATTATGATTCCTAGTATCATGTTAGGATGCTTGATGTTTTGAATAACAACAATGATTCCTAGTATCATGTCTAGGGTAACTTTAATACCAAGTATGATTAAAACTATGATGCGTTTTATGTTCTTCCTAATATTTGTTCATGTTAGTATCAAGTTAGGGTTAAAGCTTTGATTTTGAATGTTTAGTGACATGCTAGGGTTTGTTATTAATCTTGTTAGTATCATACCTAGGATCTTCATTTTTTTTATTATGCTTTAACATGATTATTTTAATTATAATTTGTTATTATTATTTTTATAATTGTTATGTTGATTATTATGTTGTTTGGTTATATTTATTTATTTTTCACTGCTTGATCACACCTTTTATGCATGTTGAAAGGGAATTTGTACTTGTAATCACGCTTATATAAGATATTTAATAATCTTGTTTAGGGTTAATATGATTATAATTCAAGTGATCGCCAATAATAGATTTATTTGTGCATTAATTCAACCAACATAGATAAACAGGTTTAGGGTAATCCTATTTATTGCATGTTAGTTAGAAAACGCACATGAATACGATCAGAATAAAGTAGAGGCCTATTATTAAGGTAGGTTCAATCTCTTTTAGGTTGGATTTGTACCTTCATCCCCAAACCTTATTTGGTTCAAGACCTTATGGAGTTGACGATCTCTTGGATCGTTAAGGGGTGTAACCTTCACCTCGTGAACGGTTTACAAGTTCCTAAAAAAACTTGTTGTCGACTCTTTTGCTCTATCTTCTTTCCCTTTGGACGCCCTCGTACTTTAGTGTATGATCACAATGGGATTCAAACTAGAGGTTAACGCTTGAAATATTCCCTACAGTTTTTGGCGACTCCACTGGGGAGGATTTCTATTTTAATTCCTGAATTTGTTTCGGCGATGATTTAGAATGAATGGATGAGACTCGAAAAGTTCTAAGTATTTCTTGTGCGTAATTTTGATTAAGATTATTGTCATATGCATTAAAAAAGATCTCATTGGAAAGATCATCTGTAATGAGTTGAAACATAGGATTTTACACGTAGGAAATTTAAGAAATATTTTTCACAACTAGCTAGGACCGAAATAACACTGCGCGAAACTAGAAAATTTTATCGAGCACAGAAAGTTGCTGAGGCATGTAGGAATTAGCGTCAGCGACCAGAGCATTGGCACTAGACATTTAACTGTAGCTCCAGATGATAGGCTTGTCGCTAGGCGCTAGAGCTAAAACCTGGCGCCAATCTCTGTTTGTTGGCGCCAAATTCTGTCAATACCGAGCCTGAAATATGCATTCTTATTTCGACCAGTTTTTCGTATTGTTTGCTCAATCCTACTTCTTCATTGAATTTTTTCTCACTTTTCTGAAACCTATATGTGTTCTACATATTGCGAAACCCTCTAGGAATTCATGCTCCATCTACCTGATTGAACGCTCTGAGCAACAAAGGGTACATCCGAGAATATTGAATTCACCAAACCCTGGAAGCGAGTTTTTCTAAAGCTCGCGGTGTCCAATCCACTCGCGCCAACCCTTCACGGTTAGGCTTCCGCGCTCTGCATCTGGATAATTAACCATGGACTCTCTATTGATTAAAGCATATCCCGAAATTTAGAGAACTAGATCCATGATTAGGTTGCAAACTCATTGCTTCATATTGTGCCTACTTGACTAATTGTGCATTATTGGTAGTACATATATATGTTTTCTTAACCGTTTGTTTGACTTGTGTTGAGATTTAATAAATTAATGGCTTAAAGAAATTTTCCTAATTAATTAATTGATTAATTAATTTGAGCAAATAAAGTCTAATATTTTAATCAGAATTGACCTAGTACGACTTTAGGCATACCCCTGTTGATCAATAACACCGAAAACTGTCTCAGATTGAAGCTCCAGCATTGGCGTCAAAAGATGAGCTGTAGCGCCACTCTGTAGGGTGTGGCACCTGGCGACAGCTCTGTCGTCTTGCACTACAATACACAGTGCGACGCCAGTCCTGTCGTTTTGCCGATAGTTCGGATTATTGGTTGAGTCATCACCTGGTGTCTAGGCACTAAGTCCCATGGTCATAACACGAGTCTTAACATGTCACCTACACTCACTACTCCTAGCATACACTTTGAGTACATATATCACCATGACCATGTCTTAGGTTCATGCATGAGTCGGTTTTTTCCGTCATTTAAGTTGGGGGTACATTCTACTCCTAATTCTTCATATCCCTCCATCTACATCATTTTTCTTCACATTATATTCTAATCTTTCTTCACTTCCTCTATCCCTTTCATGTTGAATAAAGTTTGATTCAAATAATTAACAATAGATATCCCCAAATTCCTTTTCCACAGTACTTGGTCGAGGAGACAAGGGCGATTAATCAAGGACTGCCTCTTTATTCAAGTCTCGCTTTTTGATAAACCAATTCGTCAAAAGGGGAAGGCTAAAAAGATAATGTCAAGTCAAGAATAGGTCAATGAACTTAGGAATCAATTGAATGACGTGATTGAGGCGTTAAAGGCTTTAACCCTCAAAATTGATGACCCTATGAAGCAACAACAAATTTACCTCATGCAAGAGAGCTTGAGCAAACTATCTAGTGATTATAAATTTCAGGGCATTAGTTAACAAGGGGTGTCGCTGGACAAGGAACTTCTTTTGCATAAGTTCAATGCCACTAACATCCCAAAATTCAAGGTAACAAATAACTCTTACTTTCATCTAAGAGCCTTCGAAACAATAATGAGCTTTAAGGGTATCGATAAGAAGGTTTTTCCCTCTCTGTTCCTACTATCTATCGAGACCGTTTGCCAGCAATGGTTCTTTTCTCTCGAGAAAGAAAAAACCTCCACCTGGGAGTCTATAGCAAACTCTTTCATAGATAGATATAAGTGCAACATCCAAGACGAAACAGACCGTAGACAACTCGAGATGTTAAAACAAAAGGAAAACGAAGGGTTCACTTCTTTCTTCAATAAATGGAGGGAAACTTCCGCTAATATGGTCAAGGCTCCTACTGAAAAAGAATCTGTGAGGATGTTTATCAAGAATCTCCAAGGGAAGTATTCAAGGCACTTAAAGTACCAACACAATTTGAATACTTTCAAGCCTTAGAGTACTTGAACACGTCTTTGATATGAAAATATCTTTGATATGAACACGTCTCATATTGTTTCTCTGTCGAGTGCTCGGTATCGTGGCTGAGAAACATCAATGCCAAGTGAGTGATAGACCGCATGATCAGGATTGCTAACACTTATGAAAATAAGATAAATGCTAAAGCAAAAAATAAAGAGCTAAAAAGAGTAGAAACTCAAGCATAAAAAATTCAATGATTCAAGAGCAAAGTTGCACACCTTGGGGGCTTATCGAGGGTTATGAGCCTTTATCCCCTTCTTCTATAACCTTTAGCCTAACCACGTTACAACCTTTTAAAAGTCCTTTTTGAGGTATACACATACATGTGCGAGGTTCAGCTAGAGCTACGTTCGGCCTGATTCCTAACGGATACATTAGCAACCTCATATCGAGGTGCAGCCGTAATAATAGCAATAAAAGGAACATAATAGAAATAAAAGAAACATAATTCTTACTTTGATTATGTTTGCTTGCAACTACAAAATAATAAACAAGTTAGTAACTTCAAGGAAATAATAATAAAACAATAAATAAATTAAATTAAATTAAATAGAATTGATTTGGGGCCAAACCCTCAAACAGTTCTACCTTTCACGCCTTAGCTTAAGGACATAACCACGAGTAAAGTATGGACTCCTTAGAGTACTTGAAGAAGGAATTTTGAGAGAAGAAGGGTAGGCTAGTGTTTAGGCTAGAGCATAGAATAGTGAAAAAATATAGAATTAATTCATGCCCAGTACATCAGAAATCAGGGGGTATTTATAGAAAAAATGTGATGAGGGAGCACATGGAACCCTAAAATGATAAAAACCTTAAAAAAGTATATCGCGTCACGGTAAAGTGTACCGTGACACGGGAAATCCCATCGTCAGACGGGAAAGTTTCCCGTGACACAGTGGACTGTTGCCGTGACGCGAGAATTTTTCCTCCGCTTTTCCGTCTAAATTCATTTTTAACCCTAATTTCGTAAAGCATTTTAAGTACCGATTGACAATTTCGGGCCATTTCTGATTTATTATTACTTGGGCTAAAATAAGAAAATAAGTAAATAAAATAAATAAAAGGTTTGGGCAAAAATAAATAATAAAATAATAAAACAAAAAAGGTTTTGGCTAAAATAAAATAATAAAACAGTAAAATAAGTTTGGGCTGAAATTAAAAATATGCTTTGACCAGACATAAAGACTGATCCATGGACTATTGAAAAATATGAATTTAATTAAATATGATTTTTTAAGCACTCTCGGGATTAAATACTAAACCCGACCAATAATGGCAATGAAAGGTTGTTCATCATCATGTTTGGTTTTGGTGAGACATTTTTACGTGTCTACAACGCCCTTCAGATCTAATGAGCCCCTTAGATGGGCTATGATGTTTCTAATGCCCCTTAGGGCTAATGATCCCCTTGGATGGGCGATGATGTGTCTCACGCCCCTTTGGGCTATTTGGCCCCTATGATTGGCGATGATGTGTATGACAACCCTTAGGGCTAATGAGCTCCTTGGATGGGTAATGATGTGTCTAACGCACCTCAGGGCTAATGAGCCCCTTGGATAGACGATAATGTGTTTGATGCACCTTAGGAATAATGAGCCCCTTGGATGGACGATTATGTGTCTAACGACCCTTAGGGCTAAATACCCTTTGGATGGGCGATGATGTGTCTAATACCCCTTAGAGCTACTTAGCCCCTTAGATGGGCGATGATATGTCTGACGCCCCTCAGGCCTAATGAGTCCCTTGGATAGGAAATGATGTGACTCACGCCCCATAAGGCTAATAAGCCCCCTGGATGGGCCATGATGTGTCTTACACTCCTTACAGAAATTGAGCCCCTTGGATAGGCGATGATGTTTTCTCACGCCCCTTAATTCTAATGAGCTCCTTGGACAGGCGTTGATGTATATGATGCCTATTAGGGCTAATGAGCCCCTTGGATAGGCGATTATGTGTCTCACGCCCCTAAGGGATAATTGGCACCTTGGATTGGCGATGATGTGTGTGACGCCCCTTAGGGCTAATGAGTCCCTTGGATGGTTAATGATGTGTCTGACGCCCCTCTAGGCTAATGATTCCCTTTGTTTGGCGTTGATGTGTCTGACGCCCCTTAGGGCTAATGAGCCCTAGGATGGGCAATGATTTATCTCACGCCTCATAGGGCTAATGATCCACTTTAATGGGCGATGATGTGTCTGATGCCCCTAGGGCTAATGATCCCCTTGGATGGGCGATGATGTGTCTAACGCCCCTTAGGTCTAATGAGCCACTTGGATGGGCGATGATGTGTGTGACACCCGTATGGGATAAATAATGATCTCCATGGATGGGCGATAATGCGTATGACACCCCTTAGGGTTAATGAGCCACTTTTAGATAAGCGATCATGGAAAATTATGATGCATTCGGCCTGCCGAAAATGTGAAAAAAAAGCCTCTACCATGACGAAAATTCCATTTTTATGATTACGGTCTAATTTATAGGAGTCTCTTGGAATAGTACAAGCTCGGATAACCTCATAATGAGCCCCTGGGATAGGCGATGATGTAATTGACGCTTTCTAAGAGCCTTCTTGGTGACAAGTGTTTGTGAAGAAATATGTAGACTTATGTATTTGAAGAAACATCAAGAAAGGAACAAATTGTTATGCCTAACTTATGTATACTTTATTTATTGTTATGTTTGATGCCCTTTGTGGCGGTCGAGCCCCTTGGGGGGAGATATATGTTTTGTGCCTTTTCGGGCTAATGAGCCCCTTGGATGGGCGATGATGTGCCTTACGCAACCATAGGGCTAATGAGCCCCTTGGATGGGCGATGATGTGTCTGACGCCCACTAGGGCTAATGAGCCCCTTGGATGGGCGATTATGTGTCTAACGTCCCTTAAGGCTAATGAGCCCCTTGAATGGGCAATGATGTGTCTAACACCCCTTAGGGTTAATGAGCCCCTTCTAGATAGGCGATCATGGAATACTTTGATTCATACAGCCCAATCGAAATTTCAAAAAAAGGCCTCTAGCATGGTGAAAATGTCATTTTTCTAATTACGGTCTTTTTTTTAGGCATGTGTTGGAACGAGTCATGCTCGGATCACCCCGTAGTAAGCCCTAGGATGGGCGATGAAATAATTAACGCTTTCTAAGAGCCTCCTTGGTGACAAGTGTCTGTGAAGAAAAATGTAGACTTATGTATTTGAAGCAACATCAATGAAGAAACAAATTGTTATGCCTAACTTATGTATTCTTGTATTTATTGTTATGTTTGACGACTCACAAGCTAAAAGGTGCCTGAAGTAGCTCAAATTTCAATTTCTTAGGTGCTTGAACTAGCGAACTAGACCAAACCATCACATACATAAGATAGTAGGTGGCTGATATCAAAACCTATCACATACACAAGCTAGAAGTTGCTTGAAATACAAAGAGACCACTCAGGTAACATTAAACATCGACGTACACTAAGGAAAGTCATTCTTTGCAAAATTATTAAATTACCTTGATGAATCCAAGTGCCTAAACTAGCACACTCTATTGACCTTTGCTTGGGTGAACTCCAACAATTATGATTATTGTATAAAGCTGTCAAATTATAATTATTGTATCGTAATATTAAAGTGAATGCACAGCTAATGATGTGTTGTATAATGGACACTTTAACTAGAAAAAGAAATGGAAGAGGAACATAGTTTCATCAGTTGGTTATCCTTGACTTAGAAAAAACAACACAATCTTACAGCAAAACGACCTCTATATCTCTCTCTGTAACAGAAACCATAAATGCTAAAATACTACATATGATTCAGGTAGCAAACATAAGGGAAAACTTGAACAAAACTCAATAAAATTAAGCTCACCTATGTGTGATTGAGGTAGCAAATATAGGGGAAAACTTGAACGAGGAAGGATACCATTATATACCCTTAGGGCTAATGAGCCCCTTAGATGGGCGATGATGTGTTTGACGCCTCTTAGGGCTAATGAGCCCCTTGGATGGGCGATGATGTGTCTTACGCCCCTTAGTGCTAATGAGCGTCTTAGATGGGCTATGATGTGACGGATGCCCCTTAGGGCTAATGAGCCCCTTGGACTAGCGATGATGTGTCTCACGCACTTGAGGGCTAATATGCCCTATTGATTAGCAATTATGTGTCTGACACCCCTAAGGGCTAATGAGCCCCTTGTATGGGCGATGATGTGTCTCACGCCCCTTAGATGGGCGATGATGTGTCTGATGCCCCTTAAGGCTAATGAGCCCCTTGGTTGGGCGATCATGTGTCTAACGCCCATACAGCTAATGGGCCCCTTGGAAGGGCGATGATGTGTCTGACATCCCTCAAGGATAAGTAGCCCCTTGGATGGGCGATGATGTGTGTGACACCCCACCGGGCTAACGAGCCCCTTTGATGGGCAATAATATGTCTGAAGCCCCTTAGGGCTATTGAGCCCCTTAGATGGGTGATGATGTGTCTGATGCCTTTTAAGGCTAATGAGCCCCTTAGTTGGGCAATGATGTGTCTAACGCCCCTTAGGGCTAATGATTCCCTTAGATGGGCGATGATGTGACAGATGCCCCTTAGGGCTAATGAGCCCCTTAGATGAGCGATCATGTGTCTAACGCCCCTTTGGGATAATGAGCCCTCTGGATGGGTAATGATATGGATGACACCCCTCATGGCTAATGATCCCCTTGACTAGCGATGAAGTGTCTCACGACCTTAAGGGCTAATGGGCCCCATTGATTGGCAATTATGTGTCTGACACCCCTGAAAGCTAATTAGCCCCATGGATGGGCGATCATGTGTCTAACGCCCCTTAGGGCTAATGAGCCCCTTGGATGGGCGAGGATGTGTCTGACACCCCTCACGGCTAATGAGCCCCTTGGATTGGCAATGATTTGTCTGACGCCCCTTAGGGCTAATGAGCTCCTTAGATGGGCGATGATGTGTCTGATGCCCTTTAAGGCTAATGAGCCCCTAAGATGGGCGATGATATGTCTGACACCCCTTTGGGCTAATGAGCCCCTTGGATGGGCGATGATTTGTCTGACGCCCCTTAGGGCTAATGAGCCCATTAGATGGGCGATGATGTGTCTAAAGCTCCTTAGGGCTAATGAGCCCCTTGGATGGGCGATGATGTAACTGATGCCCCTTAGGGCTAATGAGCCCCTTAGATGGGCGATGATGTATCTGACGCCCCTTAGGGGTAATGAGCCCCTTGGATGGGCGATTATGTGTTTGACGCCCCGCAGGGCTAATGAGCCCCTTGGATGGGCGATTATGTGTCTAGCGCCCCATAGGGAAATCGAGCCCCTTGGACGGGCGATGATGTGTCTAATGCCCCTTAGAGCTAACGAGCCCCTTGGATGGGCGATGATGTGTCTGATACCCCTTAGGGCTAATGAGCCCCTTGGACTAGCTATGATGGGCCCCACTGATTGGCAATTATATGTCTTTCACCCCTCAAGGCTAATGAGCCCCTTGGATGGGCGATGATGTGTCTCACGCCCTTTAGGGCTAATGAGCACCTTGCATGTGCGATAATGGGTCTGATGCCCCTTAAGGTTAATGAGCTCCTTAGATGGGCGATCATGTGTCTAACGCCCCGTAGGGATAATGAGCCCCTTGGATGGGCAATGATTTGTCTGACGCCCCTTAGGGCTAATGAGCGCCTTAGATGGGCGATGATGTGACTGATGCCCCTTATGGTAATCAGCCCCTTAGGTGGGCGTTGATGTGTCTGACTCCCCTTAGGGCTAATGAGCCCCTTGGATGGGCGATTATGTGTCTAACGCCCCTTAGGGCAATTGAGCCACTTTGATGGGCGATGATTAGTCTGACGCCCCTTAGGGCTAATGAGCCCCTTGGATGGGTGATGATGTGTTTGATGCCTCTTAGGGCTAATGAGCCCCTTAGATGGGCGATGATGTGGCTAAAGCCCTTGAGGGCTAATGAGCCTTATATGCGGCCCAATGATCTAGGGGAGTGCATAATATAGATTTATCATTCCTAATGCAATTAGGAATGTTTTTAGTCTCCTAGTTTCTTCTAGAAGGTTCTTTTCATTCCTAATTTAATTTGCATTGATAAATTAACTTTTGTTGACTTTTAAAAGTTTTAATTAATATCAAAAAACGTTTTTTGAGGAAGATACGATTTTATCCTCCTGTACGGCAATTTTATCTGATTTTAAGAAAACGCATGAAGTTTTTAATCAGCGCCAAACGCCAGCTGTAGCGCCTGGCGCTACGCTTGGCGCCTCCTGTTAGCATTGGCTCCTGGCGCTAATGTTGGCGTCTGGCGCCAACTCAGTTTTATGTGCGTTAGAACTCTGTTTTGATATTTTATCTTTTTGGCTGATTTTCTTTATAAATAACGTCGTAAAAACTCCGTTTTCATTTACGATTTCTCGTCATAAATCATTAATTCTCTCTCATTCTCTTCAATAATCATCTACCAACTCTCATCAAGATTTTCTCTCTTTCTCTCTCTCCCTTTTTCTAAACTATCTTTTCTCAAATACAAAATTCAGCATTCATTAGATCTAGAAACACCTAACCAAATTCGAAGTTGCCTTCGTCCTAGACGTGAAAGGTTTAATTTTGAAGGTGTGGTCCAAAATCTCTCTTTCAATTATTTAATTTAATTGTTTGATTACTATTTTCCTTGAAGTTACTAACGTGTGCATTTTGTTATTAGAAAGAGGTACGAGACATCAACGTAAGTACTTAAATGGTTTTTATTGATGTTATAATATAGAAATCGTGTCTAGGTTGTTATTATGATTCCTAGTATCAAGTTAGGATGCTTGATGTTTTGAATAACAACAATGACTTCTAGTATGATGTCTAGGGTAACTTTAATACCAAGTATGATTAAAAGTATGATACCTTTTATGTTCTTCCTGATATTTATTCATGTTAGTATCACGTTAGGGTTAAAGCTTTGATTTTTAATGTTTAGTGACATGCTAGGGTTTGTTATTAATCTTGTTAGTATCATGTCTAGGATCTTGCTTTTTTTATTACGCTTTAACATGATTATTTTAATTATAATTTGTTATTATTATTTTTATAATTGTTATTTTGATTATTATTTTGCTTGGTTATATTTATTTATTTTTTAATTCTTGATCACACCTTTTATGCATGTTTAAAGGGAATTTGTACTTGTAAACACGCTTATATAAGATATTTAGTAATCTTGTTTAGGGTCAATATGATTATAATTCAAGTGATCGCCAATAATAGATTTATTTGTGCATTAATATTCAACTAACATAGATAAACAGGTTTAGGGTAATCCTATTGATTGTATGTTAGTCAGAAAGCGCACATGAATACTATCAGAATAAAGTAGAGGCCTATTATTAAGGCAGGTTCAATCTCTTTTAGTTTGGATTTGTACCTTCATCCCCGAACCCTATTTGGTTCAAGACCCTATGGAGTTGACGATCTCTTGTATCGTTAAGGGGTGTAACCTTCATCCTATGAATGGTTTAGAGAAATATCTTTCACAACTAGGACCGAAATATCTTTCACAACTAGGATCGAAATAACACTACGTGAAACTAGAAAATTTTATCGAGCACAGAAAGTTGCTGAGGCATGTAGGATATAGCGTCAGTAACCAGAGCATTGGCGCCAGACATTTATTTGTAGCTCCAGACGACAAGCTTGTCGCCAGGCGCTACAGCTAAAACCTGGCGCCAATCTCTGTTTGCTGGAGCCAAATTCTTCCAATACCGAGCCAGAAATATGCGTTCTAATTTCGACCAGTTTTTCATATTGTTTGCTCAATCTTACTTCTTCATTGAATTTTTTCTCACTTTTCTGAAACCCATATGTGTTCTACATATTGTGAAACCCTCTAGGAAATCATGCTCCATCTACCTGATTGAACGCTCTGAGCAACAAAGGGTACATCCGAGAATATTGAATTCACCAAACCATGGAAGCGAGTTTTTCTAAAGCTCGCGGTGTCCAATCCACTCGCGCCAACCCTTCACGGTTAGGCTTCCGCGCACTGCATTTGGACAATTAACCATGGACTCTCTATTGACTAAACCATATCCCGAACTTTAGAGAACCTGATTGTGCCTACTTGACTAATTATGCAAATATATGTTTTCTTAACCGTTTGTTTGACTTGTGTTGAGATTTAATAAATTAATGGCTTAAAGAACTTTGCCTAATTAATTAATTGATTAATTAATTTGATTAAATAAAGTCTAATATATTAATCAGAATTGACCTAGTACGACTTTAGGCATACCCCTGTTGATTAATAACACCGAAAACAGTCTCAGAATAAAGCTCCAGCATTAGCGCCAAAAGATGAGCTGTAGCGCCACTCTGTGGGGTGTGGCGCCTGGCGACAGCTCTGTCGTCTGGCACTACACTACACAGTGCAACGCCAGTCCTGTCGTTTTGCCGACAGTTTGGATTATTGGTCGAGTTATCACCTAGTGTCTAGGCACTAAGTCCCATGGTCATAACACGAGTCTTAACATATCACCTACACTCACTAGTCCTAGCACACAGTTTGAGTACATATATCACCATGACCATGTCTTAGGTTCATGCATGATTCAGTTTTTTCCGTCATTTAAGTTGGGGGTACATTCTATTCCTAGATCTTCATATCCCTCCATCTACATCATTTTTCTTCACATTATATTCTAATCTTTCTTCACTTCCTCTATCCCTTCCATGTTGAATAAAGTTTGAGTCAAATAATTAACAATAGATATCCCCAAATTCCTTTTCCACAGTACTTGGTCGAGGAGAGAAGGGCGATTAATCAAGGACTACCTCTTTATTCAAGTCTCACTTTTTGATAAACCAATTCGTCAAAAGAGGAAGGCTAAAAAGGTAATGTCAAGTCAAGAATAGGTCAATGAACTTAGGAATCAATTGAATGACGTGACTAAGGTGTTAAAGGCTTTAACCCTCAAAATTGATGACCGTGTGAAGCAACAACAAATGAACCTCATGCAAGAGAGCTTGAGCAAACTATCTAGTGATTATAAATTTCAGGGCATTAGTTCACAAGGGGTCTCGCTGGACAAGGAACTTCTTCCGCATAAGTTCAATGCCACTGACATCCCCAAATTCAAGGCAACAGATAACTCTTACTTTCATCTAAGAGCCTTCGAAACAATAATGAGCATTAAGGGTATCGATAAGAAGGTTTTCCCCTCTCTGTTCCCACTATCTATCGAGACCGTTTGCTAGCAATGGTTCTTTTCTCTCGAGAAAGAAAAAACCTCCACCTAGGAGTCCATAGCAAACGCTTTCATAGATAGATATAAGTGCAACATCCAAGACGAAACAGACCGTAGACAACTCGAGATGTTAAAACAAAAAGAAAACAAAGGGTTCACTTCTTTCTTCAATAAATGGAGGGAAACTTCCGCTAATATGGTCAAGGCTCCTACCGAAAAAGAATATGTGAGGATGTTTATCAAGAATCTCCAAGGGAAGTATTCAAGGCACTTAAAGTACCAACACAATTTGAGTACTTTCAAGGTTGTCTATAATATAGGCATTGACATTAAAGATGACCTTCTAAAAGACAGTAATGGGAGAGGAAAGAAGAACGACCATCCTTCTTCTTCCTCTCCCATTAATGAGGTACATGCTACAAACGCCTCTAAATAACGAATCCAAATATCAAAAAGGGTGTTCACTCCACTTGGTATGAGTTATGAAACAGCCTTCGAGAAGCTACATCACAAATGACTAGTCATGCCCATAGGGCCCTTCAAAGATCCAGTTCTAGAATCCAGGCCACCCAAGTAGGACCCTAATAAGCACTACAAATATCACCAATGAAAGGGTCACGACACTGAGGAGTGTTGGAAACTCAAAGAAGCTATTTAAGATCTTATCGATAACAATGAAACTTCCGAGATTCTAGCCATCGAAGATGACCAAGCATTCTTCGATCCATCACTTCTTATTACACCTGTAGGAGAGCCCATGATCGAGACAGCTTACATAACCTCTCTCGATGAAGTAGCCATGATTGAGGAGGATGAAAGTCTTTTCTTAGATAATACTAGGGAAGACTCGTCAAGTCTAAAAGAGGACGTTCGAAAATTGCAAGATGTCGTTGCCATGCTCTTGAACGTGGAAGAAGGATTAGCAAATCGGGTAATGGTCATCGAACAAAATCCACGCCAAGGGTTTATTAAAGAACTCAATGCTCCTAAGCCACGGGCAAAACGGACCATTGAAGAATACACACCAATAGGAATGACTCACAATGAAGCTTTTGACTTTCTTCATGATCAAGGTCATATTCACTCCATTGGTCCTAGTCAAGATCGACCTTCCACATGAAAAACGTTTTCCCAATTGGGATCTAAATTCCTATTGTCGATACCATAAAGGTCGCGGTCACACTGCTGAAAAGTGTCTCGCTCCAAGGATCGCGTTCAAGACTTCATTGATTCAAATCTCCTTCATGTTCCTCCGCGCGACAAGAAGGCCAAGATTAGTAACAATAGTAACAGTGGCTGTAAAGGGAAGAAGAACGACTATCCTTCTTCTTCCGAAAACACCTACTCTAGCAATAGTGTTGGTACTTTCGACCTTAATGAGATCTAAGGATTTAGAAAGCAACAAAAAAGGGATTTTACTCCTATTGGAATTAGTTTTGATGATTCTTTCGAACGACTCCATGCCAAGGGACTCATTACTCTTATTGGACCTCTTCAAGATCTCCCGATTGAGAAGAGAGTGCCTAGTTGGAATCCAAATGTGCGTTGCAAATACCATCAATGTAAGGGTCATGCTACTGAGAGCTGTTAGAAGCTAAAGGAGGCTGTCCAACATTTGATTGATAATAACAAGCTTCATATACCTCCAGTTAACAAGAAAAGCGAGTGACGATGAAGCAAACAACACAAGACAAGAGGCAAGTTTCAACGACGAGATTTCATGACATCTTTTTTCTTTTTTTTATCCTTTCCCGAATAAGTCTAGCATAGGCACCTTTTCTTTTCTCTCAGATTAATTTTGTAGATTCTTTCTTTTCCTTTAATAAAATGAGCATTTATTTCCTTGCATATGATCATCACATTGCATTGCATTTAAAAAAAAACCATGTCGAATTAAGCACAAGGTATACCAATGATTTGAGGCACCCCTTGTAGCCACATCATGTTACCTTTCACCCTTCAATTATACATCCTTTTTTGGTAAACCACTTTGAGCCTCGTCTAACGATAGACCCTTCATTTTTTCAACCCATATCTACCTAACCTTGGGATGGGATGATGTGTAACTTATGCAATCTCAAAAGCTTGAGTGATTTCAAAAGATCAAAATAAAAAATAAAAATAAATAAAAGTGCACGAAAGGGCAAGTGTTCCAATGTCTTTAATATGAACACGTCTCAGATTGCATCTCTGTCGAGTGCTCGGAACCGTGCCTGAGAAACATCAATGCCAAGTGAGTGATAGACCGCATGATCGGGATTGCCCACACTTATGAAAATAAGATAAATGCTAAAGCAAAAAATAAAGAGCTAAAAAGAGTAGAAACTCAAGAATAAAAAATTCAAAGATTCAAGAGCAAAGTTGCACACCTTGGGGGCTTATCGAGGGTTTTGAGCCTTTATCCCCTTTTTCTATAACCTTTAGCCTAACCACGTTACAACCTTTAAAAAGACCTTTTTGAGGTATACACATACTTGTGCGAGGTTCGGCTAGAGCTACGTTCGGCCTGAATCCTAACGGATACTTAGGCAACCTCATATCGAGGTGCAGCCGTAATAAACATGCATTCATATTCACATTCACACACTTACACCATGATCATATCAAGGGATCTACTATGCTCATCCCTATTCATTTAGAGCTAGACTTGGGGGCTTGATCCCTACATCATTAGCCTACCTAGCCTAAGAGTCACCACCATTTGGCTCTTTTAAAAATAATATTTTCCCACACACTTAGCCCTTGCGGCCTACCTTTAGAATCACTTTCACACACCGCACAGATACATGTCCAAATATACTTTCCCTTAGGAACCCTTGTCATGAAATCTTAACATAACGCTGAAGCATGCTTTGTCATGTCGAAATCACTCATCAATCATAATCATCATTGCATTAAAAAGTATGAAATGATTAGCCTCCGTGCCTAAGTTACCCAAGTACTTTCATCATGGAGTCAACAATTAAGATAGCCTAAGATGAATTAATCCATTGCAAAACATTTGACTAATCTAATTCAACATGCACCTTCAAAAACTTCACTTCGATTCTTTTTTGCCTCTTTCTTTTTCAGGAGAAAGTCGGTACCCTCCACAAAAATGACGGAAAATTTTTGCTTTTTTGCATTTTCGAGTTGCACAATCAACACTATGCACACACGGGTCATGAATCACATGTGTCAAACACTTCGAGTCGATTCAACCTTGAGTCAATCACAGAGAGTCAAGTTTGTACCTTGAGTCGTGTCAAGTCGATGAGTCAAGCGACATTAAACCTTAGGTCAACCCTAAGATAATTAAAGAGATTAGCAAAGTTATATAGTAAAAAATAAATGCAGGTGCAGCAGAATAGGGAAGATCCTACTCCAGCGCCATACGGAAACATCTAGCGTCTGGCAATAGCTTTTAGCGCCTAACGCTAGATCACAACGTCTGGCGACAGAGTCAATTCTTGGCGCCAGAGATGTTTCAGCAGTGACAGAGCTCGAAGCCTCTCAGAAAGGTGATTTTCACAATCACAATAAGTGATCGACCTGATGAAAGATCGTCTAACTTAGCTTATAGCGCCTAAGAATGGCTTATCACGGAGACACCAACATACTGGTTTTAGCGGAAGCAAAGTTCAAGCGAGCATTAGAGATTGGCAAGCGTTGGTCTTCGGAAACTTTTCTTTGGAATATTATAACGACAAACATTCAAGCATTGAAGATCTTTTGTTCAGAGACGCATGAACATATAATTCAAACCTCTTTTGTTCAGAGACGCGTGGACATATCATTCAAAGATCTTTTGTTCAGAGACGCGTGGACATATCATTCAAAGCTCTTTTGTACAGAGACGCGTGGGCATATTATCGATGCTCTTTTGTTCAGAGACGCGTGGACATTTCTAGCTCTTTTGTTCAGAGACGCGTGAACATTTCAATCAAACTCTTTTGTTCAGAGACGCGTGAACATTTCCATCAAGCTCTTTTGCTCCAGAGACGCGTGGGCATATTATCAAGCTATATTGTTCAGAGACGCGAAGACATTTCTTTTAAGCTCTTTTGCTCTAGAGACGTGTGGGCATATTAATCAAAGCTCTTTTGTTTAGAGACGCGTGGACATTTCCTTCAAAATCCATTTGCTCAGAGAAGTGTTGGCATCCTATTATCAAGCTCTTTGTTCAGAGACGCGTGGACACATCATTCAGAAGTTCATATTAAATAAAATTATCAAGCTCTATTGTTCAGAGGTGCGTGAACATATCCAAAAAAAACAAAGCTTTTTGTTCAGAGATGAGTGAATATCGAAACAGCGAGATGGCATTCCCTAGATTGTGGAGAGTTGTCATAAACAACTGAATGTATTTTCAAGCGAAGTTGTCTTCGATCATGTTCCGTTAGACGTGGAGGATGGTCATAAAGCGGAAGAAGATTGTTTCAAGTGAAGCAATCTTCGATAGTATTCCCTTGGACGTGGAATAATATCAAAGTAGAAGAGGATCGTTTCAAGCGAAGCAATCTTCTATATTGGGAGCAGTTACAAGCGTAGCGGTTTTCAAGCGGGATGGCATTCTCTTGGCAGGAGATCATCAAAACAACGGCAATGCGGCAACAAATCGGTTACTTGAGAGAGGTGTGCTCGACGGTGCAAGATATGTATTTCTTAACTCTTTTACCTGTTTAACTAACGCTAGTTTGCAAGTATCGGCGTTACAAGAGTGATTTAGGATCGCAAATTGTTCTGAATCATTCTCCGTCCTTATCGATACTTTGACTTTCGTTTTTGAAACTTGTGTTTCTCCAAAATCAGTCAAAGTAGGGGCTTCTGTAGACACCCATTTGTGTCTCCCCAAAACCAAACCCGGTGATGAGTACCTTTCTCGTCGAATCATAATCGAATGAAGTGAAAGTGTGGAAAGTTTAGTGTTGCGGATAGTTTTAATTTCTTTTCTCTTCTCTCTGTTTTTGAAAACTTATTTTTAAGAAAACAGTCAATCCAGTTTGGTTGGTCCATGATATGGGTCCAATAGTAGTGTAGTTGGATGGGGCTTGACAAGATCTTTCCAACGATATATTATAAGCCCAATTCCGATGAATATTGAGGAAGTTATGGCCAATTTACTAAACTGGGCCCAGTTTGAGCCTTTTATGCGGCCTAATGATCTAGGGGAGGACCAAATATAGATTTATCATTTCTAATGCAATTAGGAATGGTTTTAGTCTTCTAGATTCTTCTAGAAGATTCTTTTCATTCCTAATTCAATTAGCATTGATGAATTGACTTTTGTTTAATTTTCAGAGTTTTAATTAAAATCAAAGAACGTTTTTTGAGGAAGATACGATTTTATCCTCATGTACGACAATTTTTATCTGATTTTAAGAAAACGCGTGAATTTCATAATCAGCACCAAACGCCAGCTGTAGCGCCTGGCGCTAGCATTGGCGCCTGGCGCTAATGTTGGCATCTGGCGCCAATAGCCAGCGTTGGAGCCAACTCAGTTTTATGTGTGACAGAACTCTATTTTGATATTTTATCTTTTTGGCTGATTTTCTCTATAAATAACGACGTAAAAACTCCGTTTTCATTCACGAATTCTCGTCAAAAATCATCAATTCTCTCTCATTCTCTTCAATAATCATCTACCAACTCTCATCAAGATTCTCTCTCTTTCTCTCTCTCTCCCTTTCTAAACTAGCTTTTCTCAAATACAAAATTCCGCATTCATTAGATCTAGAAACACCTTGCCAAATTCAAAGTTGTCTTTGTCCGAAACGTGAAAGGTTTAATTTTTGAGGGTTTGGTCTCAAATCTCTCTTTCAATTATTTAATTTAATTGTTTGATTATTATTTTCCTTAAAGTTACTAACGTGTGTATTTTGTTATTAGAAAGAGGTACAAGGCATCAAAATAAGTACTTTAATGGTTTTTATTGATGTTATGGTATAAAAAATCATGTCTAGGTTGTTATTATGATTCCTAGTATCATGTTAGGATGCTTGATGTTTTGAATAACAACAATGATTCCTAGTATCATGTCTAGGGTAACTTTAATACCAAGTATGATTAAAAGTATGATGCCTTTTATGTTCTACCTAATATTAATTCATATTAGTATCACGTTAGGGTTAAAGCTTTGATTTTTAATTTTTAGTGACATGCTAGGGTTTGTTATTAATCTTGTTAGTATAATGCCTAGGATCTTGCTATTTTTATTATGCTTTAACGTGATTATTTTAATTATAATTTGTTATTATTACTTTTATAATTGTTATTTTGATTATTATGTTGCTTGATTATATTTATTTATTTTTTATTGCTTGATCACACCTTTTATGCATGTTTAAAGGGAATTTATACTTGTAATCACGCTTATATAAGATATTTAATAATCTTGTTTAGGGTTAATATGAATATAATTCAGGTGATCGCCAATAATAGATTTATTTGTGCATTAATATACAACCAACATTGAAAAACATGTTTAGGGTAATCCTATTGATTGCATGTTAGTCAGAAAGCGCACATGAATACGATAAGAATAAAGCAGAGGCCTATTATTAGGGCAGGTTCAATCTCTTTTAGGTTGGATTTGTACCTTCATCCCCGAACACTATTTTGTTCAAGACCTTATAGAGTTGACGATCTGTTTGATCGTTAAAGGGTGTAACCTTCACCTCGTGAACGGTTTACAAGTTCCTAAAAAACCTAGTTGGCGACTCTTTTGCTCTATCTTTTTTCCCTTTGGACGCCATCGTTAAGGGGTATAACTTTAGTGTATGATCACAACGGGGTTCAAGTTAGGGGTTAACACTTGAAATATTCCCTACAACTGGCAATAATGTGTCTCACACCCCTGAGGGCTAATGGGCCCCTTTGATGGGTAATGATGTGTCTAACACTCCTAAGGGCTAATGAGCCCCTTGGATGGGCGATGATGTGTCTAACACCCTTTAGGGCTAATGAGCCCCTTGGATGGGCAATAATGTATCTCACGCCCTATAGGGCTAATGATCCCCTTTGATGGGCGATGATGTGTCTAATGCCCCTAGGGCTAATGATCCCCTTAGATGGGCGATGATGTATCTAACGCCCCTTATAGCAAATAAGCCCCTTGGATGGGCGATGATGTGTCCGACAGCCTCAGGGATAATGAGCCCCTTGGATGGGCGATGATGTGTCTGACACCCCTTAGGGTTAATGAGCCCCTTCTAGATCAGCGATCATGGAAAATTTTAATGCATTCGGCCTACCGAAATTGCGAAAAAAGGTCTATAACATGACAAAAATGCCATTTTTATGATTACGGTCTTATTTTTAAGATTATGATGCAACTCACGCCCCTGAGAGCTAATATGCTCTTCGATGGGCGATGATGTGAATGACGCCCCTTAGGGCAATTGATCCCCTTAGATGGGCGATGATGTGTCAAATGCCCCTTAGGACTAATGAGCCCCTTAGATGAGCAATGATGTGTCTGACACCCCTCAGGGCTAATGAGCCTCTTGGATGGGCGATTATGTGTCTTACACCCCTCAAGGCTAATGAGCCCCTTGGATGGGCGATTATGTGTCTAACGCCCCTTAGGTCAATTGAGCCCCTTAGATAGGCGATGATGTGTCTCACACCCCTTAGGGCTAATGAGCGCCTTTGATTGGCGATTATGTGTCTGATGCCCCCAGGGCTAATGAGCCTCTTGGATAGGCAATGATGTATCTCACGACCCTTAGGGCTAATGATCCCTTTTGATGGGCGATGATGTGTCTGACGCCTCTTAGGGCAATTGAGCCCCTTGGATAGGTGATGGTATATATCACGCCCCTTAGCGCTAATGAGCCCATTGGATGGGCGATGATGTGTCTGATGCCCCTTTGGGCTAATGAGCCCCTTAGATGGGCGATGATTTGTCTAAATCCCCCAAGGGCTAATGAGCCCCTTGGATGGGTGATGATGTGTCTTACACCCCTCAAGGCTAATGAGCCCCTTGGTTGGGCGATTATGTGTCTAACTCCCCTTAGGGCAATTGAGCCCTTTGGATGGGCGATGATGTGTCTCACGCCACTAAATGCAAATGAGCGCCTTGGATGGGCGATGATGTGTCTGATGCCCCTTAGAGCTTATGTGCCCCTTGGGCTGGCGATGATGTGTCTCACACCCCTGAGGGCTAATGGGCCCCTTGGATTGGTGATGATGTGTCTAACACTCTTCAGGGCTAATGAGCCCCTTGGATGGGTAATGATGTGTCTGACGCCCCTTAGGGCTAATGAGTCTCTCAAATGGGCGATGATGTGTCTAACGCCCCTTAAGGCTAATAAGCCCCTTGGATGGGCGATGATGTGTCTGATGCCCCTTAGGGCTAATGAGTCTTTTAGATGGGCGATGATGTGTTTGACGCCCCTTAGCGCTAATGAGCCCCTTGGATGGGTGATTATGTGTCTAACACCCCTCAGGGCTAATGAGCCCCTCGATGGGCAATGATGTGACTCCCGCCCTTTATGGCTAATTAGCCCCTTGGATGGGCGATGATTATCTGACGCTCCATAGAGTAATGGAGCCCCTTGGATGGGCGATGATGTGTCTCACACCTATAGGCGTCACTCGAAGTGCGCCTATGTTAAAAGCATGTTGTGAATTTTCTTGGAACTCTTACACTAAGTGAAAAAACACATTTGGCACCGGTTCAAACCCGGCCTAAGGCACCGGTTTGAACCCGTGACTATGTGGGGGGGCCAAATACCCCCTATTTGGCACCGGTTCAAAACCGGTGCCATAAACAGGTTTTGGCACCGGTTAACCGGTGCCAAAAATACAAAAAAAAAATATTTATCCTCCTTTTGGCACCGGTTAACCGGTGCCAAAAATGTCCAAAATTTTTATTTTTTTATTTTTTTATTTTTTTTTTGTGGTTTTTTTTCACTTACTAATAAAATCAACTGAAAAAAAAAATAACAATTCACAACAAAAATCGAATTGGTTTCAATATATATAATCCAAAATTTACAATACATAATAAAATCCAAAATTTACAATATCCAAAATTACAATATAGATCAATTACAACTAACATTATAAAAAAATAAAAAAAAATTACATTATAAATCATAAAAAAAATTACAACATGAACATATCAATATTCTTGCATAATCTGTACACACTAATTAAAATAGAAAAAAAAATTGGTAAAAATAAGCTTAAGATTATATAAAAATTATCAAAAATTTCGTTTCAAAAAAAAAAAAAAAAAATAGAAAAATTGTCAAAAACGAAAAAAAAAACCAAAATTATCAAAATATAAAATACAAAATAGAAATTGAAATCAAAATATAAAAAATTATCAAAAACGAAAAAAAAAGAAACCAAAATTATAAAAATATAAAACAGAAATTGAAATCGAAATATAAAAAATTGAAATCGAAATATAAAAAAAAAACCAAAATTGAAATCGAAATATAAAAAAAAAACCAAAATTGAAATCGAAAAAAAAAACCAAAAATTCGAAAAAAAAAAATCAAAATCAGGAAAAAAAAACAAATACGAAAAAAAACCAAAATCCAAAGTAAAAGGCAAATTAAAATCGAAACCCTAAAAACGAAATCCAAAATAAAAACCAAAATCAAAAACAAAAATCAATTTCTAAAACCAAAAAAAAACCAAAATTGAAATTGTAAAAAAGAAACCAAAAATTCGAAAAAAATAAAATCAAAATCGGAAAAAAAAAAAAAAAACAAATAGGAAAAAAAACCAAAATCCAAAATAAAAGGCAAATTAAAATCGAAACCCTAAAAACGAAATCCAAAATAAAAACCAAAATCAAAAACCAAAATCAAAATCAAAAACCAAAATTGGTGAATCGAAAACAAAAACAATTAAAATCGAAAAAAAAAAGCTAGAACTTGAAAAAAAATCCCAGAAATTGTTGTTGATGTTGATGCCGTGGTGGTGCTCGAACTTTGTGGTGATGGCGGCGGCTGTTGTTGCTTTGTGGTGGTGCTCGAGCTTAGGTTGTTGCATATGAGAGGAGATCGAAGGGAGTTGAAAGATTAAAGAAGACTGAATAGAGAGAGAGAGGAGATCGAAGGAGATGAAATTAAAGAAGAAAGAAGAACGAAGAGAGAGAGAGGAGATCGAAGGAGATGAAATTAAAGAAGAAAGACGAACGAAGAGAGAGAGAGGAGAGAGAAGGAGGAGGAGAGAGAAGGAAAGGAGATGAAATGGGGGAATGGAGGCGGTGAGGAGGAGAGATAAGGAGATCGTTTAGGGTTTTAATTTCCCATTTTTCCTAAAAACTGTGGACCGGTTCAGTGGCACCGGTTCAAACCGGTGCCCTTTGTATTTTTGGCACCGGTTTGATCTGAACCGGTGCCATTACTCTGGGTCTAAAATCCCGCCCATTTTTAGGGCGGTTTTTGGCACCGGTTTGGTCTGAACCGGTGCCATTTGGGGGTTGCCTTTTTGTATTTTTCTACTAGTGTTAGGAAGTGGGAATTGACATAACACGATTAGGGACAAATAAAGTAGGGAGCCGCCAACAAGTTTTTAAGGAACTTGTACACCATTCACGGATCATTAAAAGGTAACCACGATGATGGGACAACGAATGCAACAATGATTGACCCGTGAAGGTTACACCCCATTCATAATCCATGACATTACTAACTCCATATGGTTCGGAACCACGAATGGAGGACCGGGGATGATGGTACGAAGTGAGTCATGGAGTCACATTCGCCCGTATTGGCCTCTACTCGATTCTTATAGTGAAAAAAACATTCCTGCGATCTCAAAGGCATACTAACAAAATATTTAATTTGCTCCAAACTATTATTAAGCTAAATTGGTTGAATATTAATGCAACACATAATTCCAAAATATTGTGATCACTTGAATTAAACAACAAGATTAAAAAGAAACCTAAACCGTTTGTCCAAATTATCTTATTAAGTGTGATTTTCAATTACATATTCCCTTTAAACATGCAATATGGTAATCATTAAAAATAATAGAATAAACATTAATATTGGAAGCAATTTAACAATAATTCCAACAATACAAAATCGTTAGAAAAATAATAGAAATAAAAGAAACATAATTCTTACTTTGATTCTGTTTGCTTGCAACTACAAAATAATAAACGAGTTAGTAACTTCAAGGAAATAATAATAAAACAATAATTAAATTAAATTAAATTAAATAGAATTGATTTGGGGCCTAACCCTCAAACAGTTCTACCTTTCACGCCTTGGCTTAAGGACAGAACCACGAGTAAAGTATGGACTCCTTAGAGTACTTGAAGAAGGAATTTTTAAAGAAGAAGGGTAGGCTAGTATTTAGGCTAGAGCATAGAGGAGTGAAAAAATAGAGAATTAATTCATGCCCCGTACATCAGAAATGAGGGGGTATTTATAGAAAAAATGTGATAAGGAGCACACGGAGCCTTAAAATGATAAAAGCCTTAAAAAGTATACCGCGTCACGGGAAATCCCATCGTCAGACGGGAAAGTTTCCCGTGACACAGTGGACTTTTGCCGTGACGCGGAATTTTCCCTCCGCTTTTCCGTCTAAATTCATTTTTAACCCTAATTTCGTTAAGCATTTTAAGTGCCGATTGATAATTTCGGGCCATTTCTGATTTATTTTTATTTGGGCTAAAATAAGAAAATAAGTAAATAAAATAAATAAAAGGTTTGGGCCAAAATAAATAATAAAATAATAAAACAAAAAAGGTTTGGGCTAAAATAAAATAATAAAACAGTAAAATAAGTTTGGGCTAAAATTAAAACTATGCTTTGACCAAACATTATGACTGATCCATGGACTATTCAAAAATAGGAATTTAATTAAATATGATTTTTTAAGCACTCTCGGGATTAAATACTAAACCCGACCAATAATGGAAATGAAAGGTTGTTCATCATCAAGTTTGGTTTTGGGGAGACATTTTTAGGTGTCTACAACACCCCTTAAATCTAATGAGCCCCATAGATGGGCGATGATGTGTCTAATGCCAATTAGGGCTAATGATCCCATTGGATGGGCGATGATGTGTCTCACGCCCCTTTGGGCTAATTGGCCCCAATGATTGGTGATGATGTGTATGACGCCCCTTAGGGCTAATGAGCTCCTTGGATGGGTAATGATGTGTCTGACGCCCCTCAGGGCTAATGAGCCCCTTGGATGGACGATGATGTGTCTGATGCACCTTAGGAATAATGAGCCCCTTGGATAGGCGATGATGTGTCTAACGACCCTTAGGGCTAAATACACCTTGTATGGGCGATGATGTGTCTGATGCCCCTTAGGGCTACTGAGCCACTTAGATGGGCGATGATGTGTCTGACGCCCCTCAGGGCTAATGAGTCCCTTGGATGGGCAATGATGTGACTCACGCCCCATAAGGCTAATTAGCCCCCTAGATGGGCCATGATGTGTCTGACGCTCCGTAGAGAAATGGAGCCCCTTGAATAGGCGATGATGTTGTCTCACGCCCCTTAGTTCTAATGAGCTCCTTGGACGGGCGATGATGTGTCTGATGCTTATTAGGGCCAATGAGCCCCTTGGATGGGCGATGATGTTTCTCACGCCCCTAAGGGCTAATGGGCCCCTTGGATTGGCGATGGTGTGTGTGACGCCCCTTAGGGCTAATGAGCCCCTTGGATGGTAAATGATGTGTCTGACGCCCCTCTGGGCTAATGATTCCCTTGGTTTGGCGTTGATGTGTCTGACGCCCCTTAGGGAAAATGAGCCCTTGGTTGGGCAATGATTTATCTCACGACCCTTACGGCTAATGATCCACTTTAATGGGCGATGATGTGTCTGATGCCCCTAGGGCTAATGAGCCCCTCTGATGGGCGATGATGGGTCTGACGCCCCTTAGGGATAATGAGCCCCTTGGATGGGCGATGATGTGTGTAACACCCGTATGGGATAATGATCCCCATGGATGGACGATGATGCGTATGACACCCCTTAGGGTTAATGAGCCCCTTTTAGATAAGCGATCATGGAAAATTATGATGCATTCGGCCTACCGAAAATGCGAAAAAAAAAGCCTCTACCATGATGAAAATGCCATTTTTATGATTACGGTCTCATTTATAGGCGTGTCTTGGAATAGTACGTGCTCGGATAACCCCATAATGAGCCCTTAGGATAGGCGATGATGTAATTGACGCTTTCTAAGAGCTTTCTTGGTGACAACTGTCTGTGAAGAAATATGTAGACTTATGTACTTGAAGACACATCAAGGAAGGAACAAATTGTTATGCCTAACTTATGTATACTTTAATTATTGTTATGTTTGACGCCCTTTGTGGCGGTCGAGCCCCTTGGGGGGGCGATATATGTTTTGTGCCTTTTCGGGCTAATGAGCCCCTTCGATGGGCGCTGATGTGCCTGACGCAACCATAGGGTTAATGAGCCCCTTGGATGGGCGATGATGTGTCTGACGCCCACTAGGGATAATGAGCCCCTTGGATGGGCGATTATGTGTCTAACACCCCTTAAGGCTAATGAGCCCCTTAAACAGGCGATGATCTGTCTAACACCCCTTAGGGTTAATGAGCCCCTTCTAGATAGGCAATCATGGAATACTTTGATTCATACGGCCCAACCGAAATTTCGAAAAAAGACCTCTAGCATGGTGAAAATGTCATTTTTCTAATTACGGTCTTATTTTTAGGCATGTGTTGGAACGAGTCATGCTCGGATCACCCCATAATAAGCCCTAGGATGGGCGATGAAATAATTAACGCTTTCTAAGAGCCTCCTGGGTGACAAGTGTCTGTGAAGAAACATGTAGACTTATGTATTTGAAGCAACATCAATGAAGAAACAAATTGTTAAGCCTAACTTATGTATACTTGAATTTATTGTTATGTTTGACGGCTCACAAGCTAGAAGGTACCTGAAGTAGCTCATATTTCAATTTCTTAGGTGCCTGAACTAGCGAACTAGACCAAACCATCACATACATAAGATAGTAGGTGGCTGATATCACAACCTATCACATACACAAGCTAGAAGTTAGACATCGACGTACACTAAGGAAAGTCATTCTTTGCAAAATTATTTAATTCCCTTGATGAATCTAAGTGCCTAAACTAGCACACTCTATTGACCTTTGCTTGAGTGAACTCCAACAATTATAATTATTGTATAAAGCTGTCAAATTATAATTATTGTATCGTAATATTAAAGTGAATGCACAACTAATGACGTGCTGGATAATGGACACTTTGTCTAGAAAAAGAAATGGAAGAGGAACATAGTTTCATGAGCAGGTTGTCCCTGACTTAAAAAAACAACACAATCTTACAGCAAAACGACCTCTATAGCTCTCTCTGTAACAGAAACCATAAATGCTTAAATACTATGTGTGATTGAGGTAGCAAACATAGGGGAAAACTTGAACAAAACTCTATAAAATTAAGCTCACCTATGTGTGATTGAGGTAGCAAAAATAGGGGAAAACTTTAACGAGGAAGGATACCATTATATATAGTTGAGACAAATTACATGGTGAGTAAATTAATCCCTTAATCAACATTGTCAAGTTAATCCAAAAAAATCAATCAGAATAACCAATTATCACCACCAAAAATATACCGCAAAAATCTAAATACAACAACAAACATAGATTAAAGCAATTCTCTCTGAAATTTTCGAGCAGGTCACACAAGTCATAACATATTAAGAGAGAGGAAAAAAAAGCCAAAGTGACACTATTACACCAGAATGATAAATCAAGTTATCTAGAAACAACTGAAAACCTGTCTTAACCACAAGACAACTCGTTTGGCATTCCTGACAGCATTATTTAGGCTTGCACCGATCAGGGCTCACAATTGTACGTGTCAAGGGGTTTGACATCCTACTACTGCTTGTCTACTTCAAATTTATCCTTTACTTCATTTAGTGCCCAATTTCTTTAGAAGCCTTATAAAAGTAAAGAGATAAAGGTGAAAAAATAAATTAGCGGAATATTGATACATAACATAAGTATAAAATTGATAGGGTTCCCAAAAAATCATTTTTTAACTTACACCCAAATAAATATGATATACACTTTATTCTATCAAAAAGAATATATACAAAGATAGTAATACTGAATGTAGTACCATTTATTATAACTTATAAGATGTAACTATTATACAAGCTTAATTTAGGTAGAATCTAATTGCAAGGAAAATTGTAGATAAAATCATGATGAGTATAATCTAGATGGCATAATCTATCCTCATGATGATCCTCTGGTGATGACAATGAGAATAGCAGATTGGGAAGTGGACCGAATACTGATAGACAGTGGCATCT
This sequence comes from Chenopodium formosanum, assembly GCA_024500155.1. Lineage (NCBI taxonomy): Eukaryota > Viridiplantae > Streptophyta > Magnoliopsida > Caryophyllales > Amaranthaceae > Chenopodium > Chenopodium formosanum. The sequence continues at coordinate 41,731,764 of CM044877.1, read as the reverse complement.
CAGCCAACATCATATACATCAGCGCATTCAAAGAACGGAAATTAGACAAGAAAGATCTAAAAAGGTTGAGTTATGAAGTCACCGGGTTTAACCGGTCTGGATTGACCCCAAAAGGAATAATTGAGCTCTTAGTCCGATTAGGCGAAAGGTCAAAAAGGTGCGATGTTCAAGCAGAGTTCCTCGTGATAGACTCTCCTTCACCTTACAATGTGATCATGGGAAGGCCACTCATCCACAAGATCGGCAGAGTAGTTTCCATCTATCATCTTGCCATGGCCTGCATAACTAACGAAGGGCGGTCAACAAAGCTCAGGGGAAGCCAAAAGACGGCTCAATAATGTTACATAATAGCTCTAAAGAAGCTCGTTAGGACTAGACATCAGTCAATCTCAGAGCAAAGGCCAATTGAGCAACCTGAGAAAAAGTTAAGAAAGAGGAAGCGCGAAGATTATCACAGGGAGAAGGAGAAAAAAAAGATAGCCATGGAAAATTTTAAGCCTACAAAGGAGGAAATGGCTAGGCCACTTCCCAGCGGGGAGCATGTTACAATCGAGCTCACAAAAGGTGATCCTTCAAGAATAATGAAAATAGAAAGGATATTGATCTAGAAGTGGGGGTACAACTCATAGAGTTGCTAAGAAAGAACAAGGACATCTTTGCATTCTCAGCAGATGATATGCCCAAAATGGACCCTGCAGTCATGGTCCACAGGCTAAATGTGAAAAAGATATTAAGCTAGTAAGACAGAAGAAACGATACTTCTCCATGGAGAAAAATAAGGAAATCCAGGAAGAAGTGGAAAAACTCCTGGAAACTGGATTCATCGAGCCTTGTGATTACCCAGATTAGCTAGCGAACTTGGTCATGGTGAAGATGGCAAATGGCTAGTGGAGGATGTGTGTTGATTTCACATATCTCAATTAAGCCTGCCCAAAAGACTTCTACCCACTACCGCGAATCGATCAGCTGGTAGATTCAACCAGCGGGCATGCCTTACTAAGCATCATGGATGCCTTTGCAGGATACCATCAGATCAGCTTTCACAACCTATACAGGCAAAAAAATGTATGCATCACCAAGGGGGAGTGTACAATTACATAGCTATGTCGTTCGGGTTGAAGAATGTTGGAGCAACTTTTAAGAAGACAATGGATAGAGTGTTCATGCACCAAAAAGAGCAGAAATGTTGAGGTATACGTGGACGACTCAATTTTCAAGAGCGTCACACTAGCAAGACATATCATGGATTTGGAGGAAACATTTGCCACCCTGAACTCAGGAAAATTCTTAAGCTTCCTGATAAGCAAAAGTGGAATAGACGCAAATCCGGAGAAGGTTCAAGTAGTCCTAAGCTTACCTGAGCGAAAGTGCATTGAAGACATCATGCGGATGACATGTAGAATGGCCGCACTGACTAGGTTCATAAGCAAGTCAGCCGATAAAGCCTTACCGTTCTACCAGCTACTGAAAGGGAACAGGAAATTTAAGTAGGGAGCCGCAGAAAAAGAAGCCTTTGGGGGAATTAAGGAGCATCTGACTAAGCTCCCAACAATGAGCAGCTGGGAGTTGAAGGAAAAACTACAGTTGTATATTTCTACATCAATTCAGACAATCGCAACCGTTCTCCTAGTAAATAGAAAAAAAGCAACAAAGGCCAATATACTTTGTGAGCCATGTGCTGACAGAGGCCGAGCAAAGTTATCCGTTGGTGGAGAAGTTGGCTTTTGCAGTGGTAACAACAGTAAGGAAGTTGAAGCCATATTTTGACACACATAATACAAATCCTTACAAATCACCCACTGGAAAAAGTGTTACAAAAAATGGACGCGTCAGGCAGACTCTTTATAGGGGCTTTTGAGCCCTCTGAGTATGAGTTCGAGGTCAAACTTAGGGTAGCTATCAAAGCACAAGTCCTAGCAGACTTCATTGTGGAAGCCTCGTACGAGGAAAAAGAAGATGATATTGGAATCTTGAAGGTTGAGGTAGATGGATCGTCAGCCCAAACATGGAGCGGAGTAGGGATCATAATGACATCCCTAGAGGGAAATGTATTAGAGTATGCCATTGTAGATACCCTTATGTGTCTCCCTAAAAACAAACTCGGTGATGAATACCTTTCATGTCATTTGATTATCGAACAAAGCGAAAGTGTGAAAAGTCTAGTGATGAGGAGGTTTTTATTAAAATATCTCTTCTTTCTGTTTTTGAAAACATTTCATTCCTTACCTTATTTATGAAAAACGTGTATCCCATTTTAGTTTGCTCCATTTTAAGGGTCCAATAATAGTTTAGTTGGATAGGGCGTGAAAAGAGCTTTCCAACAATATATTATAAGCCCAATTCCGATGAATAATGAGGAAGCTATGGCCAAAATACTAAACTGGGCTCGAAGCGGATCTTACCTACGGCCCAATGATCACGTGGAGGGTCCAAAGGTCTAATCCTATTCCTAAACTAATTAGGATTAATTAGAAGCTTCTATAAGTTTCTTAAAGATCTTAATAATCCTTTTTGGAAAGATAAGATTAAAGAATTTTAGTTAAATAAAAACTTTCCTTTTTCTTAAATCCTAATTTTATTCGAATTGAAAGATATTCAAAGACAATTAGATATTATTTTCGTGCCTCAAAATCTCTATCCAAATCATATATGAAAGGATAGATATTGAAATTATCTTTCCAATGAAAGATTATAATATTAAATCCGAGCAATAACGAAAAACATATGAATGAGATATGAAACTCTTTCCAAAACTGACACCGTCCTACTATATCGGCCATATCTTTTTATCTACATAAGATTTTAATCTTATTCTAATTGTTTTGGGAAGTATACTTCAATATCTTTTCAACGACGTATTATATGCCTTATTTGGACTTCTTGATCAAACGATATGATAAAAACAAAATCCGCAAAAACTGTTGTCCATCGAGTTTTATTTCGATTCGAATTTGGATTCTTTTCTTATTGTTCGACCCTCTTTTTTTTTCTATAAATAGAGGTCATATCTCCCCTTTTTCAATCATCAAATCTCATTGAGAAATTCTTGATTCTCTCTCCCTCTTTCTAAGTCTAGCCTTTTACAAACACAATTCCTCATATATTAGCACTAGACACACCTAACCAAGTTCAAAGTTGCCTTCGCCCTAGACGTGAAAGGTTTGATATTTATGAGGGTTTGGTCCCCAATCTTTATTTCAATTATTTTATTTAATTCTTTGATTTTATTATTTCCCTTGAAGTTACTAACGCGTGTATTTTGTTATTAGATAGGGATACGAGGCGTCCAAGTAAGTGCTTTATTTGATTTATTGATATTATGATATAGAAATCATGCTTAGGTTTTTATTATGATTCCTAGTGTCATGCTAGGATGTTTTGATCTTCCTAGTATTATGTTTAGGGTAATAACTATAATTTATAATATCAAATATGACAATTATGATTATTATGATGCTTCCTATGCTCTTCCTAACATTTTTATTATTATCATGTTAGGGTTAAAGCTTTTATCTTTATTGCTTAATGATATGCTAGGGTTTGTTGTTAATCTTATTAGTATCATGCCTAGGATTTTGCTATTATGCTTTAACATGATGATTATTGTTTAGGGTATTTTTACCCTGCCACGTGGTCCAATCAGAGGGTGACACGTGTCAGCCTCAGATTGGTCCAAAATGGACCAACCCCTGTTTGACACGTGTCATTCCAGAGATAGAAGGGAAAAGGCGGCCTTCAGGCCCAAATCCCGAGAAAGCCGGAATACGGCGCAGCCCACCAATGATTAGGGTACAGTGACCTAATTAGGGGCAATTCCCAATGACCCTATAAATAGGGCGATGTCCCTCATTTTGAGGACACGTTTTTACCTTTTATTGCAACTGTATTCTCTGACACCAGAGAAACACCTGAGCTTGGAATCCGAGCAGATACCCACCTAAATTTCCGTTCTCTTTAACCCGTTTCAAGTTACTAACTTGTGCGTCGGAGGCGGAGCACCACCCAACAGGTATCTCCGTTTGTTTTGCAGGTACAGCTCACTGCGGATCAGTCTTCGTGTTGTAACTCTCCCAAGGGACAAAAAACACCCAAAACATTTGGCGCCGTCTGTGGGGAGAGTACCTCGAAGATGGTTCAAGAGTCTGTACCACCTCCTAACCGCCTGGGCGAAGACCCAGAAGTCTTTACAGACCATGAGGAGGATGAGAATCCTCAGGTCGAAACCTCTACAGCTGAGGACGGCTCCCTCAGAGTCAAGCGCATCCGGCCTAGAGAGACTCTGGAACGGGGCGCCTCCCAGGCGGGTCCAAGCAGACCTACTGGGCAGCCGAAAGGGGCAACCCAAACGGCAGCTGGATCGGCCCCTGTCACCCGAGACGAACTCATGAGGTTCATGACGAGTTTCAAGGGTGAAATCACAAAGCTGATCACCAAAAGCCAGGCTGGCCCAAGTAAAGGTCAGCCAGCGAAGAAAACTCCTCCAGAGAAGGGGAAGTCAGTCAGAAACCGACAGCCTACTCCCCATCCAAAAGAGAAGGCAGCCGGGACCATTGATTGGTCAAAAATTCTCCTTCCTGGGGGAAACACTAATTACCCTCGTCGGCCTCATCAGCTGGTGAGAAGTAAAAAAAAATCAACTCTCGATGCCCGGGAAATCATCAACCGGAAGAGAAATCAATCGCTGTCTGAGTCGGCTTCAACGTCGAACTTTCCGGACAACTTCAACAATATTTCTGCAGGGAGTACACCCTCCTTGCATGAGAGTCAAACAGGCGGTAATACCGCCCATTCTGGCCCTCATATGATTTGAAATGTACCGTATGTGCCTACTCAGGCTTACGGACAGTATTCTCCTCACTTCATGCAGCCAGCCTTCTTTGGAGGTCAGGCGGCATATCCAAATGTCCAGCCACTGGACTGGCAGCTTCGACTGCTGCGCCTGGGTGAACAGCCTTCTGCGTTCACTCGGGAGATAACCGAGGCGGCTCAGCCGGCCAAGGTTAAGAATGTGTTGGTTGGTACCTATGATGGTACCACCAATCCAGAAGATGACCTCATGGCTTACACCAACCTCATGTATTTGCAGGGGTTGGATGATGCCACTTGGTGTCGATGCTTTCCGGCTACATTGAAGGGCATCGCCCAACAATGGTTTGGCAACCTGCCAGCCGGGTCTATAGACAGCTTCAGGAAGCTTGCCTTCCTATTTGCTTCCAACTTCTCAATGAACATCCCTGTTAAAAAGACAAGCCTTGATTTGAGCACTGTTAAGCAGGGAGAGAGAGAAGGGCTGCGCTCATATGTCAGGCGGTTCAACCTGATCAGAATTCAGATTCAGGGACTGTCTGATGAGGTAGCTTTTACAAACTTTTTTAAAGGTCTGAGAGACGGGTCGACCTTTAAGTTCGACCTAGTCAGAAAAGGGGCTTTCACCCTACAAGCGGCCCTGAGGGAGGCGGAAAGCTACATTCAAGCTACCGACCTCTGCTCGCCTGGTAGCCAGTCAGACTCCAAGAAGTCTGACAAACAGAAAGACAGTCGGTCAGCTCAGCCAGCTAAAAACAAAGAAGAGAGCAAGAAAAGAAAAAAAGTCTGGGCGGTTACTGACTCTGACCAGCCGTCCCAGAAGAAAAAGAAAGAATTTAAACCGTACGTCCCCAATTACGAGTTTAATAAAGACTGCAACTCCATCTTCATGAAGGTAAAGGACCGGTTGTCCATTGAGAAGCCGAATCCTATGAAGAGTTCTGTCCAGTCACGGAACAAGAATAAATTCTGTCAGTTCCATGAGGAGGTCGGCCATGACACCAACGACTGCTTCAGTCTTCAGCGTGCGTTAGACCGTCTGGCTGACAAAGGGCTGTTGAAGTCCTACATTTCTAAGTCCCCAGCCGGGGCAAAAAAGAAAAACAAGGGTCAGTCCTCCAAGACTACCCCCCAGCCTGCTAGTAGCTCGGATACCGATAAGGAGCCGGTCTACACTATAGCAGGCGGGTTTTCAAGTGGTGGCCCTACCATCCGGGGCACCAAGAGCCATCTTCGAAAGATGGACAAAGATGATGATGAGCAGGCGGAAGCCAGCTCCTCCTTCCCAGACGTCTTGATCACTGAGAAGGATAGGGGCAGCGTCCGCCGCCCGCATGATGACCCGGTGGTCATTGAATGTAAGGTCGCCAACCAACTGGTTGGATGGATCCTTATTGACACCGGCAGCTCATCAGACATCATCAGCCTCCGGTGCTTGCAAAAGCTGAAATACAATGTCAGCAGCATGCATCCAGTCACCCACCCCTTGGTTGGTTTTGGGGGTGGGATGGTCTACCCAGCCGGGAGAATTGATTTACCCATCCGGCTGGGGGAGAAAGGCCAGGGATGACATATTGTCGTCAGATTCTTGGTCGTTGAGGAGTTGACCGCCTATAACATCATTCTTGGCAGGCCAACCCTCAACGTAGCCAAGGCGGTAATCATCCCTTCCCTCATGCTCATCAAGTATGAAAGGGATGACGGCTCTGTTGGTTCCTTGAATGGGGATCAGAAGACCGCCCGAGAATGTTATCTCTCAGCCGTCCGAGATACCGTGGCCCCAGGCGGTCAGGAACCTATAGACCTTGACAACGTCAAGGATGCCGACCCAGCTCCTACCCCATCAGTAGCCGGAAAGAAAAGAAAGGCTCCACTGCTGGTGGAGGTGAAAAAAGAGAAAAAATAGCAATCACTGACTGGTGAACGGTCAGATGAGCTCCGTCCCCAACCGGCTGGCGAAAGTATTGACCTCGTACTGGACGACAGCCGTCCAGAACGCACTGTTAAGGTGGGGACGGTTGCTCATGCTACCTTGGGTGCAAGCTTGCACCTTCTGCTGAAAGAATTCAAAGACATTTTTGCCTTTGAAGTGGAAGAGATGCCAGGCGTCAGCCCGGATCTTGCTGTCCACAAACTCGACGTTGACCCCAAAATGAAGCCCATCCGGCAAAAGAAAAGAAATCACGGCGAGGAAAGAAGTCAGGCGGCAGCTGCCGAAGACAAAAAGCTGCTAGACGCCAGGTTCATTCGGCCTTGTATTTTCCCCGACTGGGTGGCCAATGTGGTCCTTGTAAAAAAATCGAATGGGACCTGGCGCATGTGTGTTGATTACACAGACCTCAACAAGGCGTGTCCAAAGGACAGTTATCCGCTTCCAAAGATCGACAGTCTGGTCGACTCTACGGCTGGTCACGCCTTGATGAGCTTTATGGATGCCTACTCCGGCTTCCATCAGATACCCCTGTGGAAGAAAGATCAAGAGAAGACGGCCTTCGTCACTGATCAGGGGCTATTCTGTTATACTGTGATGCCGTTTGGTTTGAAAAATGCGCCTGCCACTTTCCAACGGATGATTAATACGGTCTTCATTAATCAGATTGGGAGGAATGTGGAGGCGTACATTGATGACATGATAGTCCGAGAAACATTCACCACCCTCAGGCGGCATAAGGTTATGTTAAATCCTAAGAAATGCGTCTTTGGTGTTGAGTCTGGGAAGTTTCTCGTATTCCTGATTGATCAAAGGGGGATAGAGGCTAACCTCGAAAAGATACAGGCAGTGATTGACATGAAGTCACCCCGCTCTGTTAAGGAAGTTCAGAGACTCACCGGTTGTCTGGCCGCCCTGGGGAGGTTCCTCAGCCGGTCAGGTGACAAATGCCTCTACTTCTTCCAAGCAATCAGGAAGAAGACTAGATTTGAATGGGGGGATGATGCTGAGCCGGCGTTCCAGAGGTTGAAAGAGCATTTACATTCTCTGCCTAGGTTGGTTAGTCCTTTGCCTAGGGAGACGTTGTACATGTACTTAGCCGTCTCAGATCATGCCCTCAGCGCCGTTCTCCTTGCTGAGCGAGACGGCGTTCAGTTCCCGGTTTACTTCATTAGCCATGTTCTTTAAAATGTTGAACTCCGGTACCCCATGGTTGAAAATTTTTGCCTCGCTTTGTATATGGCAATCAAAAAATTGAAGCCTTACTTTTTGGCACATCCGGTGGTGATTTACACGGACCAGCCACTCAAGCGGCCAATGTCTACCTTGGACTCATCCGGGAGAATGTTGAAATGGGCTATTGAAATGCAGAGCCTTGAAATCACTTACGAACCAAGAAAGGCAGTGAAAGGTCAGGCGTTTGCCGACTTCATTGTGGAAATGACTCGTCCGGTGGCTCCGGATAATCTTGATCAGGTTTGGAAAGTGTACGTAGACGGGAGCTCTACAAAGAACGGCTGTGGTGCAGGCGTAATTTATGAGTCTCCTGAAGGAGACAAATTTGAGTATGCACTACGCTTCAAATTTCAGGCCTCTAACAATGAGGCGGAATATGAAGCCCTGCTAGCCGGCATTCGCATGTGTAAGGCGGCAGGGGCCATGAAAATTGACGCCTACTCTGATTCTCAATTGGTTGTTAGCCAGTATGAGGGAAGCTACGAGGCTACCCATCCGGTTATGGTTAAATATCTTCAGGTAGTCAAAGAAGAGACCAAGGCGCTTGAGGAATTCCGGCTGAATCAGGTGCCTAGGTCGGAAAACAACCAGGCGGATGCATTGTCAAAACTGGCATCTTCCGCCTGCCATGATACGCCTCGGTCAGTCTTCTGGGAAGTTCTTGAGAAAAGAAGCATCTATGAGGATCCCGTTGGAATTCTGGACCGAAGCTCTACCTGGATGGATAACATCCGGGCCTATCTTTCAGACGGTACACTTCCTGATTCGCCACAGGAAGCAGCCGTCCTGAAAAAGCGAGCTGCAAGATTCGAGTTGAAAAATGGAGAACTCTTCAAGGCGGGCTTTCTGAAGCCTTTATTGAAGTGTGTCACCCCAGAAAAGGGGAAAGAAGTTCTCGAAGACTTGCAATCGGGGTTCTGCGCCTCTCACATAGGCGGCAGGTCCCTAGCCGTCAGAGCCAGACGACATTACTTTTGGCCCACTCTTGAGGCGGACGCCAAGGAGTTGGTGAAGAAATGTGACAAGTGCCAAAAATTTGGCAAACTCATTCACCGTCCGGCTACTGATCTGACGGCCATCCACAGCCCAATCCCGTTTGCAAAATGGGGCATGGACATTCTAGGTCCTTACACACCTGCTCCAGGCGAAAAGCGCTATATCTTAGTGGCTGTGGATTACTTCACCAAGTGGGTTGAGGCTGAGGCGGTTAAAAACATCAAGACCTCAGACGTAATTTCCTTCATCTGGAAGAACATCATCACCCGGTACAGGGTACCCATGTCTATGGTTTTTGATAATGGTCCTCAGTTTGAGACGCCTCAGTTAAAAACTTGGTTGGAAGATCAGGGGGTCTCAAGCTATTTCGCATCTGTTGGCCGGCCCCAAGCAAACGGCCAAGTTGAAGCTTTCAACAAACTCATCTCAGACGGCATTAAAAAGAAAATAGAAAGAGCCGGTGGTTTATGGGCAGAAGAGTTAATCCATGTCCTGTGGGCCATCCGGACAACAGCAAAAGGGGCAACTGGGGAAACCCCATTTCTCATGGTTTACAGTGCTGAAGCCGTCTTGCCCATCGAGCATTACGAGCCGACTCTCAGAGTCATGCTGTATGATGAAGAGGCAAACTGGGAAGCAATGCGCCTGGCATTGGATTCACTCCCAGAACGCAGGGGCAATGCCGCCTTGCGTCATGAGATTTACCGTCTGAGAATGACGAGAGCCTACAACAAAAAAGTACACAAGCGTCCCTTGATGGTTGACGACTTAGTGTTACAAAAAATGGAAGCAACCGGTAGGGCAAATGAGTTGGGAAAGCTAACCCCAAATTGGGAAGGCCCCTACCGGATCTATGAGGAAGTAAGGGACGACACCTACCGCCTGGAAACTCCAGACGGAAGGCGCCTGCCTAGAACTTGGAATGTAGACAATCTAAAAAAGTACTACTTCTGAGAATGTAAACTTTTTGTAAACAGTGTCAGTCAATGAAGATTCAGACTTTGTTTGCAAAATTATCATTTGATTATTCATCCGGGTAATATCCAGGCGGATTCCCCATTTATCTAACTAAGTTCGATACTTAGTGAAGGTTTTGTTTGTTAGTCCGCCTGGGTAACACTCGGATCATTTGTTTATTTAAGTTTGATTTTGTTTATTCAAATGCTTGGCTATCCGCCTGGGTAATACTCAGACGGATTCTCCATTTATCTAACTAAGTTTGATACTTAGTATGATCAAATATTTGTCTGTCCGTCTGGATATTACCCAGATAGACTCGTATGCTTACCAAACTAAGTTCGATACTTAGTGTAAATTCAACACTGATTAAGAAACTAAGCACAAAAACGTTTAGTGGCTACACAACCGGTCTTAAAAAGGATCAGAGGCTAAAATGGCCGGATGGTTGCTATTTTTATAAAATCTCCTATCCCAACATGGACAAAGGCATCCGGCGACACCCCTCCGGGTGCAATCGTCGCAGAGAACAGATTATCTGTCGGTTCTATGTATCCATACAAACGGCAAAAATTGAACGACCAAATTGGTCAACACATAGCCGTCTGACTAAATCACTTACGAAGGACGAATTTCCTAAATATCGGATGCCCATATGCATCAGTCGGTACCCGGTTGAAGTTCTCGCTTGGTTATTTATTTTAAAATTGCACCTCACCCCAATTGGGGCAAGAGTTCAATGGCTATGAAATCTCTACCAAGACGGGCAAAAAACCGTCTGGGTAGTGACTGAACGCCTGTGATGCACGGTTGTGCACTTGGTTTGGGGCAATCACTATTGTGATTGATTGACTTACAAACATATCATGCTCTTTGCAGCATCAGACGTTTTCAAGTAAATCAACCAGCTCCAACTGAAACCAATCACACAACCGTCCAGGGGCAAGGACAGCCAGACTACTGATTAGTTAGGCAAGAAATCGCCGCATGCTTTTAATAAGATAGGCAAAAATTAAAAATTCAAATGCAAAATAATCAAAACCGACTTAGTCGGTGCAATTCATTAAAGTCCATCCAACCAAACGGTTGTAATGGATCAAATGTTAACCGGACCTCGTCCGGGAGAGAAATTGTTAATTAACACGGCTCCACAGCCGGTAAATACAGGGATACTCGGCACGCAGGCCGAAAAAATCAAGTTTTGGCATATAACCGCTGAATAAAAAGAATTAAAAGAAAGGATAAATTGGCATACTGCCGCTGAAGAGTCACTTCTGGCCTGCAGACGGAGCCTCCTGGTCCTCCCCCTTCTCCTCATCGTCTGAGGGAATTTCCTGCGCTTCATCAGGACCAGGAAGCTCAGGCGCGGACGGCTCATTGTTGCTGAGCCAGGCTTCAAAGGAGGCAGACTCTAGCATGCCTTGCTCTCTCAAGTACACCACGTACTCAGCATAGCTGTGTGCCATTGCCCAGATGCTATAATCAGCTTCTGGGTACAAGGCAGCCCAAGCAATCTTCATACGGGCGTCGTTGTCAGCATCGCTTTCAGCAACGAGGCGGTTTTGCTCCGCCTCCAGGGTTGCTGCAAAGTTTTTGTGAGCCTGGGCAGCATCCTTCTCCAGCCTCTCAACCTTGGTTTTCAGTTTACCAAGGTCCGCTTGGGCCTTCTTGAGCGCCTCATCAGCCTGCTTGGCGCTCTCGTCTGCCTTCTTTTGGGCCTCCTCCGCCCCCTTCTTGGCCGTCTCAGCATCCGTCACCCGCTTGTCGGCCGCCTTCAGATCTAGCTCCAGCTGTTGGATTTTCGACGCCTGTGTCATAATTATTGCTTTAGTTTCAAGTTCATTTACGATAGTTGAGTGTAAAGCAATATTATCAGCGTCTATGGCAGACTTCTTGGCCCTTTTTACCTCTTCCCGTTTGCGGGAATAAGGATGTTTGAGCCCGTCCACCCGCAGCATGGCCTGCAAAAAGGCAGGCGGTATAAGAATTATGGGCGGAGAAATTACTTGAAAAAATAACATGGAATTGACAGGTTTCTCACCTCAGCCAAAAGGGATAGAATGCGTTCAAGGTTGAACGTCTCTATCCCAGGGATATTGTCCTTATCCTTCTTCCGGACGGCGTCCAGCATGGCTTTGGCGTGCTTTTGGACGTCTGGCCAGCAGGGAGATTGTGTTTGATCTGCACCACAATCAATAGGTGATGAGTGCGAAACTAAGGCGGCACCTATTTGTATCCGGCTGTCTGAGGATGATGTCTGTTGGGAGTGGGATTTCACCCGTAAAGGCCACCCCAGCTCAGGCGGGGATTCAAAAGGATTCTTACCTTCAGAGCCGGCCAAGCGGGAAACGCTTGCAGGCGTGGTGAACCTCGCGACTGCTGAGGGGTTGGCAAGGTCAAGGCACAGGCTGCCTCCTATTTTCTCGAGCCGTCCCCCCTATTCGCATCGTCTTTGTCCCGGCTGAGGCGCCAGGAGTTGATGCAGAGGCGGACTTTTTTAGCTTATTGAGAACGGCTGGGGCTTCCTCCCTAGCCCGTTTGAGATTCTTCTCAAACGATTTCCCAACTTCTCCCCCCTGTGAAAATAAATAAGTTAAGGTTAGTATCCGGGCAAGACAGTTTATAAAATGAGCTTAAGAAAGGGTCAGGCGCTCAATACCTTGGCTTTGACCTCAGCCGCGGCCTTCTCCGCAAGCGCCTTGCGGATGACAGCAGAGGATCGCTTTGGGGTTTTCTCCGTCTGCAACATGCTTAATGCTTCCTCTGCAAAAAGAAGGAAGTTGGTTAATATCATAAAACAATTTTGATAGAAAAATACTACAGACGGATATAAACTCAGGCGCATACGTTTGGAAAACATGTGCCCTAGTCCGCAGGCGGCTAGGAAGCACTCGTCCCTGACCAGGCGCTCTTGGGGATCCAGTTCTTGGGGACTTTTATTGTTTCCCCGGTTGAAAAGGTTGCGTCTGTGAGGCCAAAAAATTCTGCCTCAATAATCTTGTCAAAGTCCTCCTCTAGGATCCGGGGAAGAGCGCACTTCCTGCCTAACAAGTCAGGTTTCTTATTGTACAGACGGAATTCATAATTCTCCCGTCTGGTTGGGGCTGACATCAGGTAGAACCTGTGTTTCCAGCCATCGAACTTGGAGACCTTGTCCAAGGTCATCATATATTGCGGCTACGTGGTTAGAGTGTACCACGCCCTCCAGCCGCCTGGGCTCCTGCTGAGGTAATGCATGCTTACAAAAGCCTCCCAGCCGGGGTTAAGCCCTTGGAACTCACAGGCGGCAACATACCCCAGAATGTTGGTCCAGGAGTTGGGGGTAAGTTGCCAGAGCCCCAGGCCGTAGCCCCTCAAAATAGCCCTCACCGCCTGGTGAAGGGGGAAGCGAAGGCCGGCTTTGAACGCCGCCTCGTAACAGCCAAAATAACTATTGGCGTTCTGTTGATCATCCCCCCAGGCGATGGTGCCAAGTTCTGGCGGCACCCGGATCTTATACCCGTCTCCTAGCGGGTGCATTTTCTTAAAATTCTCTAAGTTCTCCCCCATCTGGATCCGGTCCTTGGAGGAGACGTGGATGCTGAAGGGATCGTCCTTCTCACTCCACTTTTTCCTTTCTTCCTCCTCGCTATCCGGAAGAGGGGGCAAGTCATCGCTGCTCTCGGAGGTAGAGGCGGAGCTGTCACTCTCCGTCTCCCCCTCGCTTTGGTCCATGGGGGCAGAGGCGGCATCGTCGCCGCCTTGGTCACACTCCTCTAGGAAAGAGTCAGCGGGGGTCGAAGGGGCGCGCGGAGGGGATCTCTCCAGAGTCGTCTAATCTCCCAGATCAGACGTGTCTCCCTCAGGCGTTTGGCCGCCTGAGCCTTCGCCTCTGTAATTTGGATCAGTGGTCGTCTGCATTGTCCGAGCCATGGTGTCCTGCACGGACACATAACTAGTCGGAATCCATGGCAAAGGGTGGTCCCAACACCCCGAGCCGGCACTTCCAGTCCTAGACTCAGCCGTCCTCGGTGACCGGCTGGACTCTAACCTAGGTTGTGTCGTGTGTGTTGGTGATGCATCCATTTATTGCAAGAAATATGTACAGGCGGTGAAAAAAGAAAAGAGCTGAGAGAGACAGAGACGGTACCTTTGTAAGTGGTATCTGAAGGAGGGCGGGTCCGGCTGGGTTGCGGAAGAACAAAAGTTTATTGCTTGCACCTGACTCAAACGGATGACTTCTGCTCTCTCAAAGTTTTTCTCTCTAGAAAATTTTTGTAAAACGTACAAAATTATGAGGGTAAAACGGCTATATATATGGGGTAAATACGGGGGCATTTCCGTAATTTACCTGGAAGGTGAACGGTTACTCTGTAACTGTAAAATTACCGCCAACCGAAGAGTGACATGTGTCACAGATGCCACGTGGCATGCCACGTCACATCTGTGAGGGGCAAATGTTTAGGGTATTTTTACCCTGCCACGTGGTCCAATCAGAGGGTGACACGTGTCAGCCTCAGATTGGTCCAAAATGGACCAACCCCTGTTTGACACGTGTCATTCCAAAGATAGAAGGGAAAAGGTGGCCTTCAGGCCCAAATCCCGAGAAAGCCAGAATACGGCGCAGCCCACCAATGATTAGGGTACAGTGACCTAATCAGGGGCAATTCCCAATGACCCTATAAATAGGGGGATGTCCCTCATTTTGAGGACACGTTTTTACCTTTTATTGCAACTGTATTCTCTGACACCAGAGAAACACCTGAGCTTGGAATCCGAGCAGATACCCACCTAAATTTCCGTTCTCTTTAACCCGTTTCAAGTTACTAACTTGTGCGTCGGAGGCGGTGCACCACCCAACAGGTGTCTCCGTTTGTTTTGCAGGTACAGCTCACTGCGGATCAGTCTTCGTGTTGTAACTCTCCCAAGGGACAAAAAACACCCAAAACAATTATTATTATTATTATTATTATTATTATTATTATTATTATTATTATTATTGTTATTATTATGGTCATGATTATTATTTCAACTATTGTTATGATTATTATTATATTGCTTGATATTTATTGTTAATCCTTGATCACACCTTTTATGCATTTATGGTCATGATTATTATTTCAACTATTGTTATGATTATTATTATATTGCTTGATATTTATTGTTAATCCTTGATCACATCTTTTATGCATGTTTAAAGGGAATTGGTACTTGTAATCACGCTTAATGAGATAATTAATAATCTTGTTTAGGGTTAATTTGATTATAATTCAAGCGATCGCCTATAAGAGATTTATTTGTGCATTAATATTAAGCCAACATAGATAATAGGTTTAGGGTTAATCCAATTGATTACATATTAGTTAGAAAGCGCATATGAATACGATCAGAATAAAGTAGAGGCCTGTTATTAGGGCAGGTTCAATCTCTTTTAGGTTGGATTTGTACCATCACCCCTGAACTACCACTCATGATTCCAGACCTATTGGATTTGACGATCTCCGGGATCGTTAAGGGGTGTAACCTTCACCTCATGAACGGTTTACAAGTTCCTAAAATTTGTTGGTGACTAATTTGCTCTATCTTCCTTCCCTTTGGATGCCACCATGATTTATTGTATGATCACAGTGGGGTACAAGATAGGGGTAATGCTTGAAATATTCCCTATAGTTTGGGGAAGATTTCTATTTTAATTCCTGAAATTTTTTTCGACAATGATTTAGAATGAGTGGATGAGACTCAAAAAGTTCAAGTATTTCATGTGCGTAATTTTGATTAATATTATTGTCATATGCATAAAAAAGATCTCATTGGAAAGACCATCTGTAATGAGTTAAAACATATCAACTTTACACGTAGGAAATTTGAGGAATATCTTTCAGAACTTTGATTTTTACACGTAGGATTTTTACGCGAAACTAGGAAAATTTTATCGAGCACTGAAAGCTTCTAAGGCATGTAGGAACTAGCATTAGAAAACATAGTCTATCGCAGAAAGAGACAAATCGCGGCGCCGACCTCTGTTCGCTGGCGCCAAGTTCTTCCTATACCGAGCCAGAAATATGCGTTCTAATTTTTAACAGTTTTAAGCACTGTTTGCTCAATCCTACTTCCTGATTGAGTTTTTCTCACTTTTCTAAAACCCATATGTGTTGTACATATGGACTACATATGGTCATAACCCTCTGGGATTTCATGCTCCATCTACCTAATTGAACGCTCTGTGCAACAAAGGGTACATCCGCGAATGTTGAATTCACCAAACCATGGAAGCGAGTTTTTAACTCGCGGTGTCCCATCCACTCGCGCCAACCCTTCAAAAGGTAAGGCTTCCGCGCGGTACATCCGGACAATTAACCATGGACCCTCTTTGACTAACCCATATCCGGAACTTTAGAGAACTGGAGCCATGGTTAGGTTGCGAATTCATTGCATCATATTGTGCCTACTTGTCTAATTGTGCATTATTTGTTGGGCATACTATATATGTTCTTCCTAACCGTTTGTTTGACTTATGTTTAAGATTAAATAAACTAACCAATGACTAAAGGAATTTGCTTAATTAATTAATTAATTAATTTGAGCTAATAAATAAGTATAAAATCAAGTCATAGTCCCTTTAAGTCAACCCGAATTTTTATTCCCATATAATGCACAAGCGTTAACTGGTTTGGTCATAGCCGGAGTTCTACGAAGAGTTACGAGTCGTAAAACCTATGGATCTGTAGCCCCGAGTTTGATATTTAATTTGGCGTTGGTTTCATCCTAATCAGAGTCACAAATCAAACGTTATGACTAAAATACCACAACCTGTCCAGTTTAATGCATATACGTGAACTCTTAACTTAGTCTTTGCTTGAGTCTAGTCACATAGTCTAGCCACATGGTCATTACATGAGTCTTAACATGTCACCTAAACTCACTAGTTTATCACACACTTTATATATGTCACCATGACCACGTCTTAGGTTCATGAATGAGTCGGTTTTTTCCGTCATTTAAGTTCAGGGTACATTCCATACATGCTTTCTCCATATCACAAACTTCATTCTTCCTACCTTCTTCCATCCATGCATGTTGAATCAAATTTGAGTCATGTGATTGACAAATAAAAAAATGAGGGTAATGATGAAACAAATACACAAGGCAAGGTTCTCACTAAGATTTCATGCTTTCTTCTTTTTTCAAAGCCTTTCCCCAATAAGTCTAGCATAGGCCCCCTTTCATCCTCCTTGAATTTATTTCTTAGAGTTTGAATTTTACCTTTCACTTTTTTTGATAAAATGAGCATTTATTTTCTTGCATATGATCATTGGGTTGCATTGCATTAAAAATAATAATAATAAAAATAATAATAAAAAAAATTAAAAAAAATTAAAAAAAAAATTAAAAAAAAAACATGTCAAACTAAGCACAAGGTATACCAATGATTTGAGGCACCCCTTGTAGCCACATCATATCACTTTTCACCTTTTAAATATGCAATCCTTTTTTGATAAACCACTTTGATCCTCGTTTAATGATAGACCCTTCATCTTTCAACCTATATCTAGCTAACCTTAGGATGGGATGGTGTGCAACTTATGCATTTTTTAAATAAAAAAAGCTTGAGTGTATCAAAAGATTAAAATAACAATAAATAACAATAAAAGTGTACAAAAAGGCAAGTGTTCCAATGTCTTTGATATGAGTACGTCTCAGATTGCGTCTCTTATCGAGAGCTCGGTACTGTGCCTCAAAAACATGAATGCCAAGTGAGTGATAGACCACATGATCGTGATTGCCCATGCTTATAAAAATTAAATAAATGCTAAAGAAAAAATTGAGAGCTAAAAAAGAGTTAAAACCCTCAAGCATAAAAGTACAAATATTCCAAAAGCAAAGTTTCCCACCTTGGGGGCTTATCTAGGGTCTTGAGCCTTTTATCTCCTTCTTCTTAAACCTTTATCCTAACCATGTTATAACCCTTGAAAAGACCTTTTTGAGGTATACACACACTTGTGCGAGGTTCGGATAGAGCTACGTTCGGCCTGATTCCTAACGGATACGTAGGCAACCTCACAAAGGGGTGCGGCCGTAATAAAAACGCATTTATATTAACATTCACACACTCACACCATGATCATATCAAGAGATCCCTCGTGCTCATCCCTATTCATTTAGAGCTAGACTTGGGGGCTTGATCCCTACATATTAGCTTACCCAGCCTAATAGTCACCACCATTTAACTCTTTTCAATTTATTTTTTTCACACACTTAGCCCTAGCGGCCAAAAATTAGAATCACTTTAACACACATCACAAATACATGACCAAATATACCTTTCCTTAGGAATCCTGAAATCTGAAATGTTGAAGCATGCCTTGTGTAGACACCCATTTGTGTTTCCCCAAAACCAAATCCAGTGATGAGTACCTTTCGCGTCGAATCATAATCGAATGAAATGAAAGTGTGGAAAGTCTAGCGTTGCGGATAGTTTTAATTTCTTTTCTTTTTTCTCTGTTTTTGAAAACTTAATTTAAGAAAACAGCCAATCCAGTTTGGTTGGTCCATGATATGGGTCCAATAATAGTGTAGTTGGATAGGGCTTGCAAAGACCTTTCCAACGATATATTATAAGCCCAATTCCGATGAATATTGAGAAAATTATGGCCAATTTACTAAATTGGGACCGGTTTGAGCTTTATGTATGGCCCAATGATCTAGAGGAGGGCCTAATATGATTTATCATTCCTAATGCAATTAGGAATGGTTTACTTCTTCTAGAATCTTCTATAAGGTTCTTTTCATTCCTAATTCAATTAGCATTGATAAGTTGACTTTGTAGACTTTTTAGAGTTTTAATCAAGATCAAATAGCATTTTCGAAGAAATTATATTATTTTATCTTCCAGTACGGTAAATTTATTAGATTTTCAAAAACGCGTTGAAATCCAGTTTGGCGTCCAACCCCAGGCTTTGGCGCCTGGAACCAGGCGCTAGCCATTGGTGGCTGGCGCCAGCTAGCCAGGGTTGGCGCCAACCTTGTTTTGCGTGCGTCAGACTCTGTTTTGTTAAATTATCTTTTTTGGCTGATTTTCTCTATAAATATCGTATCAAAAACTCCGTTTTCATTCACGAATTCTCATCAACAATTAGTTTTAATTAGCTTTCATCAACAAACATTAATTCTTTAGCATTCTTTAATTCAATTATTTCTTTCTTACTTTTTCATACAAAATTCCGCATTCGCAAGATCTAGAAACATCTAGCCATATTCGAAGTTGCCTTCGTCCTAAACGTGAAAGGTTTTAATTTCTGAGGGTTTGGTCCCAAATCTCTATTTCAATTATTTAATTTAATTGTTTGTTTTATTATTTTCCTTGAAGTTACTAACGTGTGTATTTTGTTATTAGAAAGAGGTACGAGGCATTAAAGTAAGTACTTTAATTGATTAATTGATATTATGATGTAGGATCATGTTTATATTGTTATTATGATATTCCTAGTATCATGTCTAGGGTAATTTTAATATTAAATATGATTTCTATGATGCTTCCTATGTTCTTCCTAATATTTATGATTGTTAGTATCATGTTAGGATTAAAGATTTGATTTTTATTGCTTAGTGACATGCTAGGGCTTGTTATTAATCTTGTTAGTTTCATGCCTAGGATCTTGCTATTATTATGCTTTAATATTAACATGAGCATGATTATGATTTTAATTGTTATAATTTATGATGATGATTATTATTATTATTATTATTATTATTATTATTATTATTATTATTATTATTATTATTATTATTATTATTTTGATAACGATTATAATTATTGTTATGGTTATTTATTATGTTGCTTGATACGATATTTTTTATTGCTTGATCACATCTTTGATGCATGTTTAAATGAAATTGGTACTTGTAATCATGTTTAATAAGATAATTAATAATCTTTTTAGGGTTAATATGATTATAATTCAAGTGATCGCCAATAATAGTTTATTTGTGCATTAATATTCAATCAACATGATAAACAAGTTTAGGGTTAATCCTATTGATTGCATGTTAATCAGAAAGCGCACATGAATACGAGCAGAATAAAGTAGAGGCCTATTATTAGGGCAGGTTCAATCTCTTTTAGGTTGGATTTGTACCTTCATCCCCGAACCCTTATTTGGTTCATGACCTTATGGAGTTGACGATCTCTTGGATCGTTAAGGGGTGTAACCTTCATCCTATGAATGGTTTACAAGTTCCTAAAAAACTTGTTGGCGACTCTTTTGCTCTATCTTCTTCCCTTTTGGACGCCACCGTACTTTAGTGTATGATCATAGTGGGGTTCGAGCTAGTGGGATTTTAAGGCTTGAAATTATTCCCTATAGTTTTTGGCAACTCAACTGGGGAGGATTTCTATTTTAATTCCTGTATTTGTTTTGGCAATGATTTAGAATGAGTGGATGAGACTCGAAAAGTTCTAAGTATTTCATGTGCGTAATTTTGATTAACATTATTGTCATATGCATAAAAAGATCTCATTGGAAAGACCATCCGTAATGAGTTAAAAACATAGGATTTTACACGTAGGAAATTTGAGGAATATCTTTCACAACTAGGACTGAAATAACACCGCGCGAAACTGGAAAATTTTATCGAGCACAGAAAGCTGCTGAGGCATGTGGGAAGTAGCGTCAGGGGCCAGAGCTTGGCGCCACACTTTTAGCCGTAGCGCTAGACGCCTGTATTGGCGCCAGGCGCTACAGTTAAAAGTTGGCGCCAGTCTCTGTTTGCTGGCGCCAATCCCCAATACCGAGCCAGAAATATGCGTTTTAATTTCGACCGGTTTTTCGTATTGTTTGCTCGATCCTACTTTCTGATAGAATTTTTTCTCACTTTTCTGAAATCCATATGTGTTCTACATATGGACATAACCCTCTAAGAATTCATGCTCCATCTACCCGATTGAACGCTCCGTGCAACAAAGGGTACATCTGAGATGTTAAATTCACCAAACCATGGAAGCGAGTTTTTTTCTAAAGCTCGCGGTGTTCCATCCACTCGCGCAAACCCTTCACGGCTAGGCTTCCGCGCGGTGCATCCGGACAATTAACCATGGACCCTCTTTGACTAAACCATATCTCGAACTTTAGAGAACTAGAGCCATGGTTAGGTTGCGAACGCAATGCATCATATTGTGCCTACTTGACTAATTGTGCATTATTATTTGTGCATATATATTCTATGTTTCTCTTAACCGTTTTTTGATTTGTGTTGAGAATAAATAAATTAATGACTTAAAGAACTTTGCTTAGTTAATTAATTAATTGATTATTTAATTCGAGTTAATAAAGTCTACTTTTTTCAATCGGAATTGACCTAGTACGACTTTAGGCAAACCCCAGTTGACTAATAATACCGAAAACAGTCCCAGACCGAAGCTCCACTATTGGCGCCAAAGTCTGAGCTGTAGCGCCACACTATGGTGTGTAGCGCCAGACGACATCTAAATTGTCTGGCGCCAATCTCCACATTGTCACGCCAGTCCTGTCGCTTGGCCGACAGTTCAGATTATTGGTCGAGTCATCACCTAGGGTCTAATTAACCAGTTTGCTAATTAATTTGGTTAATTTTCGCTGTCGATAACATCTTGTCGAGGCATTAATTAAGTCTAAGTCACATAGTCTAGCCACATGGTCATGACACGAGTCTTAACATATCACCTACTCTCACTAGTCTTAGCACACACTTCGAGTATGCATAACCATGACCATGTCTTAGGTTCATGCACAAGTCGGTCTTTTCCGTCATTTGAGTTGGGGGGTACATTCTATTCCTAGTTCTTCATATACCTCCACCTCTATCTACATCATTTTCCTTCACGCTCTATTCCAATCTTTCTTCACTTCCTCCACCCATTGCATGTTGAATAAAGTTCGTTTGAGTCAAATAATTAACAATAAGTATCCCCAAATTCCTTTCCCACAATACTTGGTCGCGGAGAGAAGGGCGATTAATCAAGGACAACCTCTTTATTCAAGTCTCGCTTTTTTATAAATCGATTCGTCAAAAGAGGAAGGCTAAGAAGATAATGGCAACTCAAGAAGAAGTCAATGATCTTAAGAACCAACTGGCTACTGTGACTGAGACACTGAAACTTCTCGCACTTAAAGTCGATGACCCCGTGAAGCAAACAAGATCCCATTGCCTCTAGCTAGCGAGAAGACTGGGTGATGATGAGGCGAACAACATAAGACAAGAGGCGAGCTGTAATGACAAGATTTCATGACCTCTTTTACTATTTCTTTTTCATTTTTTCCTTTCCCCAATAAGTCTAGCATAGGCACCTTTCTTTTCCCTTAGATTAATTTTTGTAGATTCTTTATTTATTTTCTTTTAATAAAAATGAGCATTTATTTCCTTGCATATGATCATCACATTGCATTGCAAATAAAAAAAATAAAAATAAAATAAAAAAGAAAAAAAATCCATATCGAGCTAAACATAAGGTATACCAATGATTTGAGGCACCCCTTGTAGCCACATCATATCTCCTTTCACCTTTCAAATATACAATCCTTTCTTCATAAGCCACTTTGAGCCTCGTCTAACGATAGACCCTTCATTTTTTCAACCTACATCTACCTAACCTTGGGATGGGATGGTGTGTAACTTATGCAATTCTAAAAAGCTTGAGTGATTTCAAGAGATCAAAATAAATAGCAAAAATAAGCAAGCAAAAATAAATAAAAGTTTACAAAAGGGCAAGTGTTCCAATGTCTTTGATATGAAAATATCTTCGATAAGAACACGTCTCAGATTGCATCTCTTATCGAGTGCTCGGTATCGTGCCTGAGAAACATGAATTCCAAGTGAGTGATAGACCGCATGATTGAGATTTCCCACACTTATAAAAATAAATTAAATGCTAAAGCAAAAGAAAGAGCTAAAAAAGAGTAGAAA
This sequence comes from Chenopodium formosanum, assembly GCA_024500155.1. Classification (NCBI taxonomy): domain Eukaryota; kingdom Viridiplantae; phylum Streptophyta; class Magnoliopsida; order Caryophyllales; family Amaranthaceae; genus Chenopodium; species Chenopodium formosanum. The sequence continues at coordinate 41,708,921 of CM044877.1, read as the reverse complement.
CTCAAGCATAAAAATATAAAGATTCAAAAACGAGGTTGCACACCTTGGGGGCTTATCTAGGGTCTTGAGCCTTTACCCCCTTCTTCTATAACCTTTAGTCTAACCACGTTACAACCCTTAAAAGACCTTTTTGAGGTATACACACACTTGTGCGAGGTTCGGCTAGAGCTACGTTCGGCCTGATTCCTAACGGATACGTAGGCAACCTCACGTCGAGGTGCGGCCGTAATAAAAATGCATTCATATTCACATTCACACACTTACACCATGATCATATCAAGGGATCTCCAATGCTCATCCCTATTCACTTAGAGCTAGACTTGTGGGCTTGATCCCTACATCATTAGCTTACTTAGCCTAAGAGTCACCATTACTTGACTCTTTTAACAAATAATATATTTCCACACACTTAGCTCTTGCGGCTTAGCTTTAGTGTCACTATCACACACTGCACAGATACATGACCAAATATACTTCCCTTTAGGAACCCTTTGTCATGAAATCTTAACACAACGTTGAAGCATACCTTATCATATCAACATCACCCATAATTGTCATTGCATCAGGAAGTATGAAGTGCTTAGCCTCCGTGCCTAAGATACCCAAATACTTTCATCATTGAGTCAACCATTGAGATATCCTAGGATGGATTAATCCTTGCACCTTGAGAGATAGTATCAAACAACATTTGACTAAGCTCATTCAACATGCATCTTCAAACTTTTAATTTTATTTTTCACGTCTTTCTTTTTTGGGAGAAAGTCGGTACCCTCCACAAAATTGACAAAATTTTTTTGCTTTTTTGCATTTTTTGAGTCGCACGATCACATTACAATGCACACACGAGTCATGTACACATTGAGTCATGTCGTGCCATATCACTTTGATTTGAGTCTAACACATGTGTCATTACACTTCGAGTCGAGTCAACCTCGAGTCAGTCAAACATATCGAATCAAGTTTATACCTTGAGTCGTGTCAAGTCGATGAGTCAAGCTACATTAAGCCTTAGGTCAACCCTAAGATAATTAAAGAGATTGACAAAGTTCTATAGTCAAAATAAATACAGGTGTAGCAGAATAGGGAAGACCCTATCACAGCATTCGGCGACAGAATCAATTCTTGGCGCCAGAAATATCTCAACAACAGCAGAGCTCGAAGCCTCTCAAAAAGGTGATTTCGACTTCATACAACAATTTTGGGTTCCTTGGTGCGCCAGTTAGCCCCTATAAGCAATTTGACATGATTAAGTAGTCAAATTGATTACAATCACAATAAGGGGTCGACCTGATGAAAGACCGTCTCACTTAGCTTAAGCGCCTAAAACACTGGCTCATTACAATCGGTTCAAAAGCAAGCACTTAAACGACAATATTTCTAAATATGGATTGTCGCGCATTCTTATTAAACGATAAAGTTTTCCAAAAATTGGATTGTCATCCCCAACTGACAATATTTCCAAAAATGGATTGTCGTGCATCTTCTTCAACGACAATTTTTCCAAGATTGGATTGTCATCTCTGGCAAAGTTTCCAAGCGTGGATTGTCGTGCTCCTTCTTTGTTTGGCAATTTTTTCCAAGTTCGGATTGTCATCGCTGGCTAGTTTTCCGAAATTGGATTGTCATACACCTAGTTCCCTATAGCAAAATTTCCCAAAGGATTGTTGTAGGTTTCTATTCATCATAAATATCGGCAAAAGTTCCTCAACGTGGATTGTCATTCATTTCAGTAAGTGGCAAATTTTCCCGAAGTGGATTGTCGATCGACTCTTTTTTGCAAATGTTCAAAGACGCGGATTGTCAATAGTGGCAATATTTTTCCAAAAGGATTGTCGCATAGCGTTGGAAAATTTCCAAGGTGAATTTCTTTCAAGAGTTATATTCCAAGATGTGGATTGTCGATCGTAGCAAAGTTCTTATGAAAGATTGTTACGAAGCATTGGCAACTTTTCCAAAAATTGGATTTTGGCAAATTTTCTGAGGTACGGATTGTCGCTTCATCGTGACAACATTTCCAAGGATGGATTGTTACGTGGCATTGACAACTTTCCCTAAATCGGATTGTCATATATCATACAAGAGTTGTGTTGGCAACTATTCCCAAAGAAAAGAGGATTGTCATCACAACAAAAGCACCGACATACTGGTTCACAAGCAGCAAATTACCGACGTACTGGCATAGCAAACATTAAGAAGCAGTGATCTTTTCGAAGACTATCACAGCGGAAATTAGAGTCATATAAAAAAGAATCTCTTTGTTCAGAGACGAGTGAACATCGAAACAGCAAGGTGGCGTTCCCTGGATTATGGAGAGTTTTCACAAACAACTGAGGATAGTTTCAAGAGAAGCAATCTTCGATAGTATTCCCTTGGACGCGGAATATTATCAATGAAGATGGAGATTGTTTCAAGAGAAGCAATCTTCGATGGTATTCCCTTGGACGCGAAATATTATCATTGCGGAGGAGGATCGTTTCAGGCAAAGCAATCTTCTAATTTGGAAGCGGTTACAGGCGTAGCGGTTTTCAAGCGGGATGACATTCTCTAGCTTGCAGGAGGTCATCAAAACAATCGGTTACTTTCAGAGACGTGTGCTTGACGGTGCAAGATACGCGTTTCTTAACTCTTTTATCTGTTTAACTAATGCTAGTTTTGCAGGTATCGGCGTTACAAGATTGATTTAGGATCGCAGAACGTTCTGAATCATTCTTCATCCCTATCGATACTTTGACTTTTGTTTTCGAAACTTGTGTTTCTCCAAACTCAGTCAAAGTGGGGCTTCTGTAGACACCCATTTGTGTCTCCACAAAACCAAACCCAGTGATGAGTACCTTTTGCGTCAAATCATAATTGAATGAAGTGAAAGTGTTGAAAGTCTAGCGTTGCAGATAGTTTTAATTTCTTTTCTTTTCTCTCTGTTTTTGAAAACTTATTTTAAGAAAAAAGCCAATCCAGTTTGGTTGGTCCATGATATGGGTCCAATAATAGTGTAGTTGGATGGGGCTTGCAAAGACCTTTCCAACGATATATTATAAGCCCAATTCCGATAAATATTGAGGAAATTATGGCCAATTTACTAAACTGGGTCCGGTTTGAGCTTTATGTACGGCCCAATGATCTAGGGGAGGGCCTAATATGATTTATCATTCCAAATGCAATTAGGAATGGTTTTAGTCTTCTAGAATCTTCTAGAAGGTTCTTTTCATTCCTAGTTCAATTAGCATTGATAAGTTGACTTTGTTCACTTTTCAGAGTTTTAATCAAGATCAAATAGCATTTTCGAAGAAATTATATTATTTTATCTTCCAGTACGGTAAATTTATCAGATTTTCGAAAATGCGTTGAAATCCAGTTTGGCGTCCAACCCCAGGCTTTGGCGCCTAGATCCAGGCGCTAGCCATTGGCGCCTGGCGCTAGCCATTGGTGGCTGGCGCCAGCTAGCCAGGGTTGGCGCCAACCTTGTTTTGCGTGCGTCAGACTCTGTTTTGTTAAACTATCTTTTTTGGCTGATTTTCTCTATAAATATCGTATCAAAAACTCCATTTTCATTCACGAATTCTCATCAACAATTAGTTTTAATTAGGTTTCATCAACAAACATTAATTCTTTAGCATTCTTTAATTTAATTCTTTCTTTCTTACTTTTTCATACAAAATTCCGCATTCGCAAGATCTAGAAACACCTATCCATATTCGAAGTTGCCTTCATCCTAGACGTGAAAGGTTTTAATTTCTGAGGGTTTGGTCCCAAATCTCTTTTTCAATTATTTAATTTAATTGTTTGTTTTATTTTTTTCCTTGAAGTTACTAACGTGTGTATTTTGTTATTAGAAAGAGGTACGAGGCATCAAAGTAAGTACTGTAATTGATTAATTGATATTATGATGTAGAATCATGTTTATATTGTTATTATGATATTCCTAGTATCATGTCTAGGGTAATTTTAATATTAAATATGATTTCTATGATGCTTCCTATGTTCTTCCTAATAATTATGATTGTTAGTATCATATTGGGATTAAAGATTTGATTTTTATTGCTTAGTGACATGCTAGGGCTTGTTATTAATCTTGTTAGTTTCATGCCTAGGATCTTTCTATTATTATGCTTTAATATTAACATGAGCATGATTATGATTTTAATTGTTATAATTTATGATGATTATTATTATTATTTTGATAACGATTATAATTATTGTTATGGTTATTTATTATGTTGCTTGATACGATATTTTTTATTGCTTGATCACACCTTTGATGCATGTTTAAAGGGAATTGGTACTTGTAATCATGCTTAATAAGATAATTAATAATCTTGTTAGGGTTAATATGATTATAATTCAAGTGATCGCCAATAATAGTTTATTTGTGCATTAATATTCAACCAACATAGATAAACAGGTTTAGGTTTAATCCTATTGATTGCATGTTAATCAGAAAGCGCACATGAATACGAGCAGAATAAAGTAGAGGCCTATTATTAGGGCAGGTTCAATCTCTTTTAGGTTGGATTTGTACCTTCATCCCCGAACCCTTATTTGGTTCATGACCTTATGGAGTTGACGATCTCTTGGATCGTTTAGGGGTGTAACCTTCATCCTATGAACGGTTTACAAGTTCCTAAAAAACTTGTTGGCGACTCTTTTGCTCTATCTTCTTCCCTTTTGGACGCCACCGTACTTTAGTGTATGATCACAGTGGGGTTCGAGCTAGTGAGATTTTAAGGCTTGAAATTGTTCCCTACACCTTGTCATGTCAAAATCTCTCATCAATCATCATTGCGTCACAAAGTATGAAGTGCTTAGCCTCCGCGCCTAAGTTACCTAAATACTTTCATTATCGAGTTAACTAGGATAGTCTAAGATGCTACAATGCTTTAATGTGAGAAACAACGAGTCATGTACTTAAAGCATGATCACATCGATTCATTTTCGTGTCTTTCTTTTTCGGGAGAAAGTCGGTACCCTCCATAAAAATGACGGAAAATTTTTTCTTTTTTGCATTTTTGAGTCGCACGATCACATTACATTGCACACACGAGTCATGTACGCATTGAGTCATGTTGTGTTATCACAATGAGTCAACACTAAGATTTAGGTAAACCCTAAAGAAAGACAAGCAAAGTCCTATAGTCAAAGATATAAATGCAGGTGCATCCCAGCAAACGAGGACATTCCCGAATTTTTTTCGAAAAAACCGCGAATATGATACAGGAGATTCCTCTAAGATAAGAGGAGTTACATAGATCAGTAAATTAGAGATGAAGAGCTTTAATTTACAAAAGATTTGAGCGGATTTGGTTGAAAGGAAACGACCAAGCTCAAAGTTCGGGAAAAAACCAAGCAACGGCGGCAGCAAGATTAGAATAGGGAAGACCCAACTCCAGCGCCAGACGACAAGGCTGTTGCCTGGTCACAACATATTTCTTTTGGCGACAGAGTTCAGCGCCTGGCGCTAGATCCCACCTTCTTGCGACAGAGCCAATTCTTGGCGCCATCAATATTTCAGCAGCGACAGAGCTCAAAGCCTCTTAAAACGATTATTTCAACCTCATACAACAATTTCGGGTTCCTTGGTACACCAGTTAGCCTCTATAAGCAAATTTTCATGATTAGTAGTCGGCTCGATTACAATCGCCGTAAGTGATTGACCTGAAAAAAATCGTCTCACTTAGTTAAGCGCCTAAAACATTAGGTCATTACAAGCACCAAGGCATCAGTTCAAAAGCAAGAGCATCACTTATACCACAATTTTTCCAAGATTGGATTGTCATCTCCAACTGACAATATTTCCAAAATATGAATTGTCGCGCATATTCTTCAACGCAATTTTTCAAAGATTGGATTTTCATCTCTGGCAATGTTTCAAAGCGCGGATTGTCGTGCTCCTTTTTTTGTTTGGCAAGTCTTTCCAAGTTTGGACTATCATACATTCATTGATCTTTGGTAAGTTTTCCGAATTGGATTCTCATACACCTAGTTTCCTATGGCAAAATTTCCCAAAGGATTGTCGTAGGTCTGTACTCATCATAAATTTCGGCAAAGGTTCTTCAACGTGGATTATCATTCATTTTAGTAAGCAGAAAATTTTCCCGAAGTGGATTGTCGGTCGACTCTTTTTGCAAATGTTCCAAGACGCGGATTCTCAATTGTGGCAACATTTTCCTAAAAGTATTGTCCCATAACGTTGGTAAATTTCTAAGGCGGATTGCTTTCAAGAGTTATATTCCAAGATGTGGATTGTCTATCATAGAAAAATTCTTATGAAAGATTGTTACGAAGCATTGGCAACTTTTACCAAAATTGAATTTTGGCAAATTTTCCGAGATACGGATTGTCGCTTCATCGTAGCAACATTTCCAACGACGGATTGTTACTTAGCATTAACTAAATCGGATTGTCATTCATCATACAAGAGTTGTTTTAGCAACTATTCCCAAAGAAAAGAGGATTGTCATCACCCAAAGCATCAACAGCAAAATTCAAGCAGCATTAAGGATCAACAAGCAGTGGTCTTTTCGAAGACTATCATGGTAGAATTGGAGGAAGTTACAGGTGTAGCAGTCTTCAGGCGGTATTCTCTAGCTTGTAGAAGATCGTCAAAACAAATAGCAGGATGGCGTTCCCTAGCTTGCGGAAGGTTATCACAACAACAACAAATGCAACACAAATCAGTTACCCCCAGAGACGTGTTCTCAACGGTGCAAGATACGCGTTTCTATGACTCTCTTATCTGTTTTAAATAACGCTAGTTTGCAGGTATCGGCGTTACAAGAATGATTTAGAATCGCAAAACGTTCTGAATCATTCTCCTTCCCCATCGATACTTTGACTTTTTTTCGAAACTTGCGTTTCTCAAAACTCAGTCAAAGTGGGGGCTTCTCTAGACACCCATATGTGTCTCCCCAAAACCGAACCCATTGATGAATAAATATCATGTCATTTGATTATAGAACAAAGCGAAAGTGTAAAAAGTCTAGTGATGAGGATGTTTTTATTAAAATATCTCTTCTTTCTGTTTTTAAAAATAATTATTTCCTTACCTTATTTAAGAAAAACGTGAATTCCAGTTTATTTTAGTCCATGATAAGTGTCCAATAATAGTGTAGTTGGATAGGGCTTAAAAGGACCTTTCCAACGATATATTATAAGCACAATTCCGATTAATAATGAGGAAGTTATGGCAAAAATACTAAACTGGGCTCGAACCGGATCTTACCTACGGCCCAATGATCATGTGAAGGGTCCAAAGGTCTAATCCTATTCCTAAACTAATTAGGATTAATTAGAAGCTTCTATAAGTTTTTTAAAGATTTTAATTATCCTTTTTGAAAAGATTAGATTACAAAATTTTAGTTAAATAAAAACATTCCTTTTTAAAAACTTTCATTTTTCTTAAATCCTAATTCTATTCGAATTTGAAGATGTTCAAAGACAGTTAGATATTATTTTCGTGCCTCATAATATTTATCCAAATCTTATATGGTTGGATAGATCTTTAAATTATCTTTCAATTGATATATTAAATATTAAATCCGAGATATAACGAAAAAGATATGAATGAGATAAGAAACTCTATCCAAAACTGACACCGTCCTACTATTTCGGCCATATCTTTTAATATACAAAATATTTTAATCTGGGTTGGAAAGTAGACTTCATGAGCTTTCCAACGACATATTATATGTATTATTTGGAATTCTGGATCAAAAGATATAATAAAAACAAAATCCGCAAAAACTGTTGTCCATCGAGTTTTATTTCGATTCGAATTTGGATTCTTTTCTTATTCTTCGACTCTCTTTTCTCTCTATATATAGAGGTCATATCTCCCATTTTTCAATCATAAACTCTCATCAAGAAATTCTTTATTCTCTCTCCCTCTTTCTAAGTCTAGCCTTTTACAAACACAATTTCTCATATATTAGCACTAGACACACCTAACCAAGTACGAAGTTGCATTCGCCCTAGACGTGAAAGGTTTGATATATCTGAGGGGTTGGTGCCTAATATTTATTTCAATTATTTATTTTAATTCTTTGATTTTATTATTTCCCTAGAAGTTACTAACGTGTGTATTTTGTTATTAGAAAGAGATACGAGGCATCCAAGTAAGTGCTTTAACTGATTTATTAATATTATGATATAGAAATCATGCATAGGTTGTTATTATGATTCCTAATGTCATGCTAGGATGTTTTGATCTTCGTAGTATCATGATTAGGGTAATAACTATGATTTCTAATATCAAATATGACGATTATGATTATTATGATATTTCCTATTCTCTTCCTAATATTTTAGTAAGTATCATGTTAGGGTTAAAGCTTTGATCTTGATTGCTTAGTGATATGCTAGGGTTTGTTATTAAACTTGTTAGTATCATGCCTAGGATCTTTCTATTATGCTGTAACAATATTATTATTATTATTATTATTATTATTATTATTATTATTATTATTATTATTATTATTATTATTATTATTATTATTATTATTATTATTATTATTTTTATTATTATTATTACTATTAGTATTAGTGTTATTATTATTATCTTAATCATCATCATCATCATCATCATCATCATTATTATTATTATTATTATTATTATTATTATTATTATTATTATTATTATTATTATTATTATTATTATTATTATTATTATTATTATTATTATTATTATTATTATTATTATCATGATTATTATTATAATTATTATCATGATTATTATTATGTTACTTGATATTTATTGTTATTGCTTGATCACACCTTTAATGCATGTTTAAGGGGAATTCGTACTTGTAATCACGCTTAGTGAGATAATTAATAATCTTGTTTAGGGTTATTTGATTATAATTCAAGTAATCGCCAATAATAGATTTTTTTGTGCATTAATATTCAACCAACATAGATAAACAGGTTTAGGGTTAATCTTATTGTTTGCATGTTTGTAAGAAAGCGCATGAATACGATAAGAATAAAGTAGAGGCCTATTATTAGGGTAGGTTCAATCTCTTTTAGGTTGGATTTGTACCTTCATCCCCGAACTTCCAGTCATGGTTCCAGACCTATTGGATTTGACGATCTCCTAAATCGTTAAGGGGTGTAACATTCACCTCGTGAACGGTTTACAAATTCCTAAAACTTTTAGGCCACTATTTTGCTTTATCTTCCTTCCCTTTGGACACCACCATGCTTTAGTGTATGATCACATTGGGGTTCAAGTTAGGAGTTATGCTTGAAATATTCCCTACAACCATAAAGTTCACATTCTAGGCATCAAAAAACGAGGCAGATTACAAGGAAGCTTTGGCAGGCTTGCGTATGAGTATCGCAGCCGGAGCCAAGAAAGTTTAAATGATAAGCTGTCAGCCAATTGGGAAGGCCCCTTCATCATCTATGAGCTGGTAGGACCTGGTGCATTCCTCCTCGCAGATCAAGAACATCAGGTCTTAAGGAATACTTTAAATGTTGATGTATTAAAGAAATATTTTGTTTGAGAAAGTAAGAAATTAAGTAGAAAAGGGGATAATTGTTTCAATTTTGCAAAGAACTCTGTTTAGTTCATGTTATGTCAATTAAGGCATTTAAGCCATTTTAATTCAATGAAATACGGGCCTCTACGTGAGGAGTATATTACGTAAATTTGTTTAAATATATCATGCTTTAACATCACATACTAACATGCAAAAAATAAAAAGAAAAGAAAGAAAGAAAGCATACAAGTGCTGAAGGCAGAAAGCACCTTAGTAGGAAACAACGAGACGTCGCTAAACGACTAAAAGAACATCCCTCCCTAGAAACTCACCTTACCTTCTTAAAGTAAAATGGGGCACCACCTTGGGGACGCCTTAGTGGGAGGCCTGGCACATTGAACTTGAGCAGGAGAGGGCAATGAAAGCGAAGAAGGATGAGCTGCGCGGGCAATAGTAAGGTTCTCTTAGTCCCACCCAGATCACTTCTTTGAGAGGGAGAGGAGGAGGAGATAGACATATGATAAACCCTTACAAAGAGAAGTAAGAGGCACAAAATTACAAGTCGCAACATAAATAAGCTGAATGACACAGAACAACAAGTCACAGCATAAATAAGCTGAATGACATAGAATAACTGGTCACAACATAAACAAGCTGAATGACAGAAACAAACAGCGAAAAGCTGGTTAATGTAAGTAATTCTCAACAAAGCAGACTGAACAAATGGTGCCAAACAATCAACAATAGGATAAACCAGTCAATATGCAAGCAAGTCTCTACAAGAATCAAGCAAAATACATGGAGCATAAACAAGCAGTACAAAAAGGGCAGACAGAGCATAGTTTATCGATACCCCAGCTAAACACAAAAGAGAGCAAGAAAGTAAGAAAGCCCTCAGCATCCAAATCAAGAAAATAGGGAGGCCCATCCTACGAGGCTTCACCAAACGCAATAAAGAGGCTATTGTGCTAAGGTCTAGGCACTACTACACCTTGGCTCAACAGCAGGTTCAAACGCGCACACAAACCTCAAAGCAATAAGTGGAAGAAATAGAAGAAAAACCATGAAGTACACATAACACAAAGCTGATCCCCTACCCACCAGGACAGGTAAATATCCAGCAAGTTAGGTACAATATATGCAAAACTGAGCCCTCATCCACCAAGACGAGGAAATACTCAGCAAATTAAGTCAGGGAAACATAAATTTAAGTCTCCCTAGACAGGCCAGAAACAAAAGATAAAGTATTTTGAAAAGACACAAGAATATATAATCTTTGGCGGCTATACTCCCCAAAGACAGCAACAAAAGCTACCTAGTTACTACGGATCTGGGTGAGGGAAATTTAGAGGAACCACTGGTATAGGAAGGTGATAACCGCCATAACCTTTATTGTCCACCAACAAAGGACTCCACCTCAATAGCTGCACGACATGGTTAGAAAACTTGCAGTTGACATCACGAGGGTGGTCAGCAAACAACTCGAATAAGCCAGCCTCACCAACAGCCTCATTCTTCACCCAAAAGGTGTTGAAACGAGCCTGCTGCACCACACCATAACTATCCAAGCTGCTCACACAGTGGGCTGCAACCTCATATCCACAATCCCTGCGATCAGCCAATAACTTAGCAAAAGCAGGGGATAGCGAGAAGGCCTTAAGTGCCTCCTTTCTTGAAGTTTCTAGCTCAGTTATATGCCTAAATTGCAGATCGGCAATCTCTGCTTCCAAGGTCAGAACCTTAGCCTGAGAGGTTTGCATTTGCTCCTCGCATCTCGCCAGCTTGGTCTGGGTGAGCTGAAATTCTCCCAGCTGGAGCTGCGTGGCATCCACCCTCTCCCTCAGAGGAGTGACCTCACTGACCATGGCATCCCTCTCAGCACGAGCCTGCTGAACCTCCGAATTCTTGTGGGAAAGAATCTGGCCCTGATTCTGATACTCCTTCTTTAATAAAAGCTAGGCATTGGACAAGTCTCCAACATACCTGATAAGCTAAAGAAAAGGCAAAGAAAGAAAAAAGTAAGCTAGAATATGAATAAATTAAAGAGAAAAATTAGACATGGTGTTAACAAAAGAATAAGCAAAAGAAGGAAGAAAAACCAGAATCAGAGAAGAGATGACTTAAAGCAAGAACTAACCTTCTACAAGTCATGACAAGCCGTAGCCGCAAAGAGACTGAGGTAGCAGAAAATTCAATGGTCATCCTCCTAGCCGTAGCAGGGCACAGTAAGGGGTGAAGGTGGATATCAATGGTGACCTCAGAAAATTCAATGGTTCTAGTAGGGATGAAGGTACTCCCAGTAGAGATTGAGGTAGCAGACAGCGGGAACTCAAAAGCATCACTTAGGAATTGGTACCCCCCCCCCCCTCATCAGCGGGAACTTTCGCAGAAGGATCATCCTCAGCGGGGGAAGAGGACACAAGATCATCCTCCTAGTCAGTAACTGGCTGATCCTGCTTATGAGTACCCCCCCTGGGAGTGCCCACCTCTGGTGGCGCTTGAGAACGTTATCCGCAAAATCATTAGCGCTATTCTTTGTATCATCAGAAGCTTGATCAAGTTGTCTTTTGGCAACAGAGGTCTAAGGTGTCACATGGTCAAAAGTCGCAGCAGGCTGATAAGTGACATTTATGTCACTCTTAGGGAGTAGTTTTAGAGTCATTTTTTTTTTGTTTATTTTATCTTATTTTCCTTTCTTTCTCTTGTTTTCTCTTTAATAAAGTTTCTTGTTTATTTTGGTAATTTTGTAGTGTTTTAGTTCTTTTCGTAGTTTTTATTAGAATTAGTTTATTTTCGTATTTTATTTGCTTTGGATTTGTTATATTTCGTTCTTTATTTTTCCCTTGAAAGTATTCTAATTTACTTTTATTTATTTTAATTAGTTTTGAGTCTATTTTATTTCACTTTCTTTACTTGTATAGTTTTATTTAATTTTTATTAGTTTAGTGTTATTTCACTTTCTAATGTTGAAACATAGAGGCTATGTTAGGAGAAGCCAATTGACCCCGGAAGGCGGCTAGATTGGATTCTTAATTTCGATATTCGAGCATGTTTAGTTCATAATTAATTCAATTTCTATGCCTTTGTTTATGTTCAAGCGAATGCTATACTTAAACCATTTCCCTTAATGTTTTATTTCTTGTTTTTAGCATTTTTAGACTTTAGTTTATTTATCCCCTATTCCGGACTAGCTTAATTGTTGATAACATTTGGTGGTGTTTACCGTTCTCTGTGGTTCGACCCCTATGCTTGCCTTATACTCGTATTAGGTTTGTTTAGGTTGTATAAATTGTATTTGATCTAGGGATAGACAATTGACGACGCGTTTATTTCCCTTGTCACAGGCTGTTTCTCAGGAGAAGCACCACGCGCCACTAACGCCATAGATTCTGAAGCCGCTCTTTGAGAGGCAGGCCGAGTTTCGTGTCTACTCCCAACAGTGGAGGATGAGGGCTCAGCTTCAGCACGGCTTGACCACGCACGGTCAGTAGCCTTCACGGTGCTAAAGACAACCCGCAACTCAGTCAAAGCTAGTCGCACCTCATTCTTCAGGGAACTAGCATACACCTCATGTGTGTAAAAAAGCTCTAAGGGATTATCAGAAGTAGGAGTCAAGGGATCGCTCCAATTTTTAGTCAGCCCAAGAATGAGCCTATGAAGCTTGTCATCACCTAAAGAGGGGTAACAAGAAGATAAAATAATATAAGGACCAAGGCAAAGAAGGAAAAAGAAGAAAGGAAAAAAAGAAGGCCAAAAACTCACCATCCACATGCGTATAGCACAAATGCATGGCAGAGAGCTGCTCGTTGCCTACAATGTATATAGATTTTGGCAGCCAGATCTTTGGAAACTTCGAATCACCAGTCCCCGCTCCCTACAAGGCATAAAAGGCCTCCGTCTCACGGCCAAACTCAGACGGGGAGATAGTAACCCCAGCCATGAAAGCGCGGGAACCATAGCAGGTAGATCAAAGTGTGAAGAGAAGCCGAATGTAGCAAAAATATACAAATGTTGAAGGCACGAAACAACTTCTCCAGAGTAGGGTCAAGGGGAAACCTCAGACCCAAATCCAGTTTGTAAGTAAACACAACAATATGACAAGCAGGGGGAGCGGACAACTTCGCACCATCGGCGAGCATGACCAACTTATAACCCTCACCAAAACCATAAAATTTGTGCCCGACAAAAGCAAGGTTCAACCTCTTGGCGTCCTTACTACTGGAGTCGAGCACGCAGTTCTTGGGTCCATAGCAATTTTCATCCTCGAAGAACTCATTCTTACCTTCCTCTACAAGCTCCACAACATAAGTGGGATGACAGTAAAAAAAGAGCGATCACTAAGGGATTCAGTCATCCTGCTCGAAGGGACGCTTGGAGAAGGAGATGGTGATGAAAACTCTGCACTGCCACCCCGCAATACATAATGGTCAAACCGATTCATATCAGCCATGCCATCAAGCCAAGCAAAACTATTTAGGGGCTGAACATGGAGAATAGGGCTAACAAGAGACACGTTAGGGGGATTGGCCTTGACGACGTCATATAACATCTTATGGCACATTGCGCGCAGACTTAAACGGGTGAGGTGGGACAAAATAATCCCATCCTTAACAAGCACCCGCTCGCAGTAAGGATCAAAGAAGTTAGGACGAGGCTTCCGTCGGAAAGAGTGAAAAGCATTACCCTCAGTAGGACGACTATAGCCAGACCCAGATGCAGCAGTGGGAGTCGCAGCAGTACCCGTCCTGCTTATAGCGGAGGGACAATCAGGGGTCATAACCATTTGTATAGAAGTAGAGGAAGAAGAAAGAGAAACCGAAAGAATGTGCACAGGGCACTCACTTGAAGAAGAAGATCGAGAAGAAAAATCTGACTCAGTGGCCAGTTGAGGCTCACATATGTTCTGACTATCAAAAGCGTCATACATTGTGAAATCTACAAAGACAAAAATCCCGCAGGAAGGAAGAAGAAGGAAATAAGGCACCGAGAATTAAAAATCAGTTTATGGAGACAAGAACAAATGGAGAATTAAAAGAGAATCAAGGGTGAAATTACAACAACAAAAAAGGGGTAAAAATCAGACAATGATAATTGAAACGAGTCAAAAGACACAATTTTGTGAGGAAAAATTAAAAAGAATCAAAATTGGGTAAGTATATACAACAAAAGGTACGAAGTACGTACCTTTAGAGCAAAAGTTGTAGAAAGCAATAGAGTACAGCAACAATGGCGAATGCAAGAACTCGAACAAAACAGGAGTTCAAAGCTGCAACCAAGATAAAAAGAATGGAAAAATTAGTAAGAAAGCAAGAACAAATAAGAGAAGAGTAAAAATGATAAGAATTAAAGCAAAAACGAAGACGAAAGAAGCAAAAAATGACCACAACAGTGGAGGGGAACGCGCGTCTGAGAATAGGTACAAGAAAGAAAGAGAATTTGAAAAAAAAGAAAGAAGACAGGGAATATGAAAAAAATTGAGGGTTATAAATTAAAGGAGTAGGGGACAATGAATTTAATACGAAATTAATGGGCGGTTGGGCATTAAGTAATACAAAACCGCCATGTCAGTTAGGTAAAATTAAAAAAGTAGGATAGGATAATTGACACGTGTCTTATTCATGCAAATGCTTTTCCCGCCCAATAAAAAAAATAAAATAAAAAATTTTAAAGAAAGACTTCAGCGAGAGTGATCGAAGTTCCTCTCCGTAAGATCGTCATTTCTCAGACTTAAGCGGGAGTGATCGAAATTTCTCTGCAAGATCGTCATTTCTCAGATTTTAGCGGGAGTGATCGAAGTTCCTCTCCGCAAGATCGTCATTTCTCAGCATTTAGCGGGAAAGATCGAAATTTCTCTCCGCAAGATCGTCGTTTCTTGAACTTCAGCAGGAGTGATCAAAATTACTCTCTGCAAAATCGTCATTTCTCAGACTTTAGCGGGAGTGATCAAAATCTCTCCCTGTAGTTTTAGCAATCAACGACCAAGTGAGCGCCTAGCAGGCAAAAACAGAGCCACCTTTAACACTCAATAATACGATAGAGTCCTCACCAAGATTACGACCTGACCACTCATGTCTCTAGATCGCATCACTAACCCACAGACTAGAGGGGATAAGAGTGTGTAGGGTAGTTTGGCTAGACGACTCGTTGAGTCGTGACTAATGAGGCTAAACGCTCAGAATAGGTGGCATGAATGACCTCATACCATCTCTTGAGGGGCTAGTTGTAGGGAATAGCTTATGCTGAGCTATTCCTTCCAGTTGGGCACAAGATAAGGAAGGCTCCGCCATGTAAAGAAGAGTCGGCATGAGTGGCCTAATACCACATCTTGAGGGGCTAGTTGTATAGTGAAAGGAATGATGTCCTTTGAAGAAGTGTACTATTCCGTTAGTGGGTTCAGAATTATTAGAAAGCTAATATATTCAGTAAGGTCAAGTGATCGGAATGCCTGGGTTGAGGCCGCTTCCAATCAATAATGTTAATGCATATTTAATATTACAGCATAATCTTGACTGAACCCTTTGGGTCACACCCAAGCAACTAACGAACCGAATCGACGAATTAATTAGGAATTAATTAATAAGTCGACCGAGTAATTAATATTTAGACGTTGGAAAATCGAGCTTGGAGCGTCAAAATTTGAGTAAAAAATAGTAAAAGACGAGACGTGAAAAATAATAATAAATCAATAATGACCGAAATACCCTTAACATCGAGAAAACCGAGTTCTAGTAGTGGCACGGCTAAAAGATAGCAACCCGCACCAAGTGTGCGTGGCAATGCTAGCATGTGGCAGCTAGCAGCTCGCACAGTTAGTTCGTGGCTTGCTAGATCGTGGCAGCTAGCAGCCCAAGATTTTGGGCGCTAGTGAGGTGGGCCAAAGCCTCACAACCACCCCATGGAAGCCCACAAGGCAACCATGGGTGCCCAAGTGAGCTGCCATGTGGCGCAACTCAAATGAAGGGGACGAAATGGAGGTGGCCGTTTATGGAAACATGAGTGGGGGGAAATTTTGGTCCCCCCCTCCTCTTAGTGGTCCTCACCTACTCCTCCTTGTATGCTTGTCACTTGTTGATTTATTTCTAGTTTTATTATTAATTTTATTTTAGATTTAGAATAAATGGGAAAATCAAATTCTCCCACATTGATGGAAGAGCTTTTCACACTCATGCATTTCCCTATAAATACCCAACTTGTGGTATTAGGAAAAGCACTTGATTAAGAGTTGAAAAAGGCATCACCATCGTAAAAACCTTTAAACTCATTAATTACTCAGGTTTTGGTCGGGCCTTGCTAACCCTAAGGAATTGGACCGTTTTCGGTTGTCGAGTTGTGGGTGGACTATCGTTGTAGGCCGTCGTAATTTCTAGGGTTGCTTTCGAAGTAAGAGCCCCCTCCTGTCGGACGAATCACACTCCAAAGGTAATCTTTTTATTTTAATCTTGTGATTAATTTAATTATGTTTATGGTTTTGTTTTTTGCGAGTGCGGTCTTGTTTTTGGGTTTGTTCCCGCGGAGAGTTGGACTCACCGAACCCCAACATACAGGATAGGTCCCGCTGAACTATCGCCAAGCTCCCCGTGGCGCGCACTCATTGCCGAGGGAACAACTTCGAGGGGTTCACCAGCCCGATGGAGTCATCCCGCAAAGCTGACCAGGCTGAACTGTCTGCAAAGGAGATCGTATTCCTAATAATAGAGGGCACAGTACAATGGAAAGGACGTTAGACACACAAGTTATTACACTCTATATATCTCTCTAAGTATACTTTCTCTCTCTAAATACACTCTAACTTAAGCATCAGAGGGGGGTTCCTCGAGCCACCCCCGAGAGCAGTTTACGCATTTTACCTTGTATAGGTTGTCGACAGGGCCCAACTCATCTAGCAGAACCCTTGGATCCACACTTGGAACAGAAACATGTAGACATATGTATTTGAAATAACATCGATGAAGAAACAAATTGTTATGATACTTTATGTATACTTGTATTTATTGTTATGTTTGACGCCCTTTGGGACGGCCGAGCCACTTGGGAGGGAGATATATGTTTGGTGCCCCTTTGGGCTAATGAGCCCCTAGGATAGGCGATGATGTGCTTGACGCCCCTTAGGGCAAATGAGCCCCTTGGATGGGTGATGATATGGCTCATGCCCCATAGGGCTAATGAGCCCCTTGGATGGGCGATGATGTGTCTGACACCCCTACGGGCTAATGAGCCCCTTGGATGGGTGTTGATGTTTCCAACACCCCTTAGGGTTAATGAGTATCTTCTAAATAGGCAATCATAGAAAATTTTGATGCATTCGACCTACCGAAATTTCAAAAACATGCCTCTAGCATGGTTAAAATGCCATTTTTCTGATTACAGTCACATTTTCAGGCATATCTTGGAACAGTTCATGCTCGGATCACCCCATAATGACCACTAGGATGAGTAATGCTATAATTGACGCTTTTTAAGAGCCTCTTGGGAGATAAGTGTCTGTGAAGAAACATGTAGACTAATGTATTTGAAGCAACATCAATGAAGAAACAAATTGTTATGGCCAACTTATGTGTACTTTTATTTATTGTTATGTTTGTCGCCCTTTTGGGGGGAGGCGATATATGTTTGATGCCCTTTTCAGGCTAATGAGCTACTTGGATGGTCGATGAGGTGTCTCATGCCCCTTAGGGCTAATGAGCCCCTTTGACGGGCGAGGATGTGTCTGACGCCCGTTAAGGCTAATGAGATCCTTTAATTGGCAATGATGTGTCAGGCACCCCTTAGGGCTAATGAGCCCCTTGGATGTGCGATGATGTGTTTGATAACCCTTAGGGTTAATGAGCCCCTTCTAGATAGGCGATCATTGAAAACTTTGATGCATCCGGCCAACTAAAATTGCGAAAAATGGCATCTGGCATAGTGAAAATTCCATTATTCTTATTACGGTGTCATTTTTTGGCATGTCCCGGAACGGTAAGTGCTTGGATCACCACAAAATGAGCCCCTGGGATGGGCGATGATATAAATTGCGCTTTCTAAGAGCCTCCTAGGTTACAAGTGTCTGTGAAGAAACATGTAGACTTATGTATTTTAAGTAACATCAATAAAGAAAGAAATTATTATGGCTAACTTATGTATTCTCGTATTTGTTGTTATGTTTGACGCCCTTTGGGGCGGCCGAGCCCCTTGAGAAGGGGGGCGATATATGTTTGGTGTCCCTTCGGGCTAATGAGATCCTTGGATGGGCGATGATGTGCATGACGCCCCTTAGGGATAATGAGCCCCTAGGATGGGCGATAATGTGTTTCAAGCCCCTTTGATGGGCGATGATGTTTTTAACGCCCCTTAGGACTAATGAGCTCCTTGGATGGGCGATGATGTGCTTGATGCCCCATAGGGCTAATGAGCCCCTTGGATGGGCGATGATGTGTCTCACTCCCCTTAGGGCTAATGACCCCCTTAGATGGGCGATGATGTGTCTGAATCCCCTTGGGGTTAATGAGACTCTTGGATGGGCGATAATTTGTTTGACACCCCTTAGGACTAATGAGCCCCTTGGATGAGCGATGATATGTCTAACACCCGTTAGGGTTGATGACTCCTTATAGATAGGCGTTCATGGAAAATTTTGATGCATTAGGGAAACCGAAATTGCGAAAAAATGCCTTTAGCATGGTGAAAATGCCATTTTTCTAATTACGGTCTAATTTTTTGGCATGTCTTGGAAAGGTAGATGCTCGGATCACCCCATAATTAGACCCTAGGAAGGTGATGATATAATATACTCTTTCTAAGTGCCTCCTTGGTGAAAATTGTCTGTGAAGAACATGTAGACTTATATATTTGCTGAAACATCAATGAACAAAGAAATTGTTATGGCTAACTTATGTATACTTGTATTTATTATAATGTTTGACGTAATTTGGGCGGCCGAGCCCCTTTGGGGGGTGATATATGTTTGGTTCCCCCCTTAGGCTACTGAGCTCCTTTGATGGGCGATGATGTGCCTGACGCCATTAGGGCTATTGAGCCCCTTGGATGGACGATGATTTGTCTCACACCCCTTAGGGATAGTGATGTGTCTGACACCCCTTAGGGTTAAGAAGCCCCTTCTACATAGGCCATCATGGAAAACTTTGATGCATTTAGCCCTCCAAAATTGCAAAAAAATGCCTCTAGCATGGTGGAAAATCCATTTTTCAAAATTACGGTCTCATTTTTAGGCATGTCTTGGAGCGGAACGTACTCGGATCACCCAAAAATGAGCCCCTAGGATGGGCGATGATATAATTCAAGCTTTACAAGAGCCTCTTGGGTGACAAGTGTCTCTGAAGAAATATGTGGACTTATGTGTTTGAAACAACATCAATTAAAAAACAAATTGTTATGGCTAACTTATGTATACTTGTATTTATTTTTATGTTTAACGCCCTTTGAGGCGGCAAAGCCCCTTGGGATGGGGGATACATGTTTCGTGTCCCTTCCGGCTAATGTGCTCCTTGGATGGGAGATGATGTGTCTCAAGCCCCTTTGGGCTAATGAGCCCCTTGGATGGGCGATGATATGTGTAACACCCCTTAGGGCTAATGAGACCCTTGGATGGGCGATGATATTTCTGACACCCCTTAGGGCTAATGAGCTCCTTTGATGGACGATGATGTGTTTGAAACCCATTAAGGCTAATGAGCCCCTTGGATGGGCGATGATGTGTCTAACACCCTTGAGGGTTAATGAGCCTCTTATAGATATGCGATCATGGAAAGCTTTGATGCATTCGGCCCAACGAAATTACGCAAAGAGGCCTACAACAAGGTTAAAATGCAATTTCTCTGATTATGGTCTCATTTTTAAGCATGTCTTGGAACGGTACATGCACTGATCACACAATAATGAGCCCCTAGGATGAGCAATGATATAATTGTCACTTTCTAAGAGCCTTTTGGTTGACAAGTGTTTGTGAAGAAACATGTAGAATTATGTATTTGAAGCAACATTAATGAAGAAACAAATTGTTTTGGCTAACTTATGTATACTTGTGTTTATTGTTTGGTGCCCTTTCGAGCTAATGAGCCCCTTGGATTAACGATAATGTGTCTGACGCCCCTAAGGGATATTGAGCCTTTGGATTGGCGATGACGTGTCTCACGTCCCTTAGGGCTAATGAAACCCTTTGATGGGCGATGATGTTTCTAACGCCCTTTAGGGCTAATTAGCCCCTTAGATGGGCTATGATGTGTCTGACACCCGTTACGGTTAATGATCTCCTTCTAGATAGGCGATCATGGAAAACTTTGATGCATTAGGCCAACCGAAATTCAAAAAAAGGCCTATAGCATGGTGAAAATGCCATTTTTCTAATTGTGGTCTAATTTTATGGCATGTTTTTGAACGGTACGTGCCCGGATTACCCAATATTGATCCCCTAGGTTGGGCGATTATATAATTGACGCTTTCTAAGAGCCTCTTTGGTTACAAGTGTCTGTAAAGAAACATGTAGACTTATGTATTTAAAGCAAAATCAATGAAGAAAAAAATTGTTATGGCTAACTTATGTATATTTGTATTTATTATTATGTTTGACACCCTTTGGGGCTGCCCAGCCCCTTGGGGGGGGGATATATGTTCGGTTCCCCTTTAGGCTAATGAGATCCTTAGATGGGCGATGATGTGCATCACGCCCCTTAGGGCTAATGTGCCCCTTGGATGGACGATGATGTGTCTCACGCCCCTTAGGGCTAATGAGCCCCTTGGATGGGTGATGATATGTCTGATGTCCCTTAGGGCTTATAAGACCTTTGGATGGGCGGTGATGTGGCTGACACCCCTTAGGGCTAATGAGCCCCTTGGATGGGCGATGATGTGTCTTAAACACCTTAAGGTTAATGAGCCCCTTCTAAATAGGCGATTATGGAAAACTTTGATGCATTCTACCCATCAAAATTGCGATATAAGGCCTCTAGCAAGCTAAAAATGCCATTTTTTTATGACGGTCTCATTTTCAAGCATTTCCTTGAATGATACTGTAGGGAATACTTCAAGCATTACCCCAAAATTAAACCCCACTGTGATCATACACTTAAGAACGGTGGCGTCCAAAGGGAAAGAAGATAGAGCAAAAGAGTCGCCATTAAGTTTTAGGAACTTGTAGACCATTCACAGGGTGAAGGCTACCCCCTTAACGATCCAAGAGATCATAAACTCCAATAGGTCTAGAAGCATGACTGGTAGTTCGGGGATGAAAGTACAAATCCAACCTAAAAGAGATTGAACCTGCCCTAATTATAGGCCTCTACTTTATTACGATTGTATTCATGTGTGATTTCTGACTAACATGCAATCAATAGGTTTACCCTAAACCTGTTTAATCTATGTTGGTTGAATATTAATGTACAAATAAATCTAAGACTGGAGATCACATGAATTATAATCATATTTACCCTAACAAGATTATTAATTATCTTATAAAGCGTGATTACAAGTTGAAATTCCCTTAAAACATGCATAAAAGGCATGATCCAGCAATAACAATAAATATAATCAAGCAACATAATAATAATTATAAATAATAATCATAAAAATAATCATAGGCATAATCATCTTAAAGAACAATAATAGCAAGATCCTAGGCATGATACTAACAAGGTTAATAACAAACCCTAGCATGTCACTAAGCAATAAAAATCAATGCTTTAACCCTAATATGATACTAACATGATATTAGGAAAGAAAATAGGAATCATCATAGGAATCACAATTGTCATATTTGATATTAGAAGTTATAGTTGTTACCCTAAACATGATACTAGGAAAACCAAAACACCCTATCATGACACTAGGAATCATAATAACAACCTAAACATGATTTATATATCATAATAACAATAAATCAATTAAAGCACTTACTTTGATGCCTCGTATCCCTTTCTAATAATAAAATGCACACGTTAGTAACTTTAAGGAAAATAATAATAAAACACTTAAGTTAACTAGATGAAAGAGAGATTTAGGACTAAACCCTAAGAAATATCAAACCTTTCATGTCTAGGGCGCGGGCAACTTTGAACTTGGTAGTTATTTCTAGATCTTGTGAATGCAGGATTTTCTAAGCAAAAGGCTAGTTTAGAAATGAATGAGTGAGTAATCAAGAGATTCTTGATGAGAGGTTGTGATAGGAGAATTAGAGAATAGATGATTGAAAACTGGGGTTTAGGAGGCTATTTATAGAGAAAATCAGTCGGATGTGATAAAAAACGAATCAGAGTTTCAAA
Source organism: Chenopodium formosanum (assembly GCA_024500155.1). Classification (NCBI taxonomy): domain Eukaryota; kingdom Viridiplantae; phylum Streptophyta; class Magnoliopsida; order Caryophyllales; family Amaranthaceae; genus Chenopodium; species Chenopodium formosanum. The sequence continues at coordinate 41,686,195 of CM044877.1, read as the reverse complement.
AAGAATAAAACACGATTGCAGCGCCAAACACGGGCGTTTCGCCAAATGCTGAGGGAAGCGCCAAACGCTAAGGGTGGCGCCAGAAGCCAGGTCTGGCACCATACGCTACGCTTGGCGTCCGACGCTGTAAAATAGTTTTTGCGAATTTTATTTTTATCATATCTTTTGATCTAAATGTCCCAATAAGTCATATAATATGTCGTTAGAAATATCTTAAAGTATAATTTCCAACCCAATTAGAATCAGATTAAAATCATTTGCGGATAAAAAGATATGGCCGAAATAGTGAAAGGGTGTCAGTTTTGGATAGAGTTTCATATTCCATTCATATCTCTTCCGTTATAGCTCGTATTTAATATTATAATACATCATTGTAAAGGAAATTTCAAGATATATTCAACCATATAAGATATGGATAAAGATTATGATCCACGAAAAAAATCTGAATATATTCCACTTTGTACAAAATAAGGATTCTCAAAAGGAGTAGTTTTATTCAATTTCAAACTCTTTGAAACATAATTATCAATTCTAACTCCATTAGGATTTAAAACAACTTTCTAGAGTATTCTAGAAGACTATAATCAATCCTAATAGCATTAAGAATGATAATTAATAATAGGCCTTCCTCTAGATCATTGGGTCGCATATAAAAACCAAATTGGGTCCAGTTTAGTATTTTGGCCATAACTTCCTCATTATTCATGGGAATTGGGCTTATAATATATCGATGGAAAGGCCATTTTAAGCCCCATATAACTACACCATTATTGGACCATTATAATAGATAAAATAAACTTTAATGCACGTTTTTCATAAATAAAGTAAGAAAAGAAATATTTTCAAAAACAGAAAGAAGAAATATTTTAATAAAAACATCCTCATCACTATATTTTTCACATTTTCTCTTTGTTAGATAATCAAATTATATGAAAGATATTCATCACTGGGTTTGGTTTAGGAGATACACAAATGGGTGTCTACAGAAGCCCCCACTTTGACTGAGTTTGGAGAAATGCAAGTTTCGAAAAAAAAGTCAAAGTATCGATAGGGGCAAAGAATAATTCAAAACGTCATGCAATACTAAACCATTCTTGTAACGCTGATACCTGCAAACTAGCGTTTGTTAATGAGATAAAAGAGTTAAGAAACGCATATCTTGCACCGTCAAGCACACGTCTCTGAAGATAACCGATTTGTTGCTGTTATTCTGACAACCTTCCACAAGCTAGGGAATGCCATCCTGCATTTTATTTTGACGATCTTCTGCTAGCTAGAGAATACCTCCTGAAGATTGCTACGCTTGTAACTGCCTCTAATTTCGCCGTGATAGACTCCTACACGCTAGAGAATCCCATCGAAGATTGCTTCGCCTGAATCTACCTTCTAGCGCTTTGTGATCATCTTCTACAAGCCAAGGAACACGATCGAAGATAACTTCGCTTGAAATCACCTCCTGCTTTTGACAACCTTCCGCAAGCTAGGGAACGTTGTTGAAGATATCTTTGCTTGAAGTCATCCTCATTCGTTGTGATAATATTCCGAGGAATATTACCGAAGACCAATGCTTATCGACCTTTAAATGCTCGCTTGAACTTTGCTTCCACTATGCCAGTACGTCGGCATTTTTGCTGCTTGTGAACTATTACATCGGTGCCTCTGCTGTTTTTGAACCATTACGTCGGTGCCTTCGCTGTTTATGAACCATTACGTTGGTGCCTTCGATGAGCCAATGCTTAGGCACTTTAAGCTAAGTGAGACAATAATTCATCAACTCGATCACTTAATGCGATTGTAACCAAGACGATTACTAAATCATGTCAAATTGCTTAGAGGGGCTAACTGGCGTACCAAGGAACCCAAAATTGTTGTAAGAGGTCAAAATAACCGTTTTAAGTAGATGAATGTTCTATCACCGCTAAAGAGTTGCTAGCGCCACGATTTGGCTCTTGTTCCAGACGCTAGATCTAGCACTAGGCGCTGAACTCTGGCATCAGACGCCAAAGCTGTCGTTGGGCGCCAAATTTGGGAACTCCGTATATATTCCCTTTCTTCCTCATTTCACCGTTGCTGCTGCTTCTTCTTCGAAATTCGCCGCGGAACTTCAACTTACTCATTCTTGCTCGTTTCTCAACCATATTTGCACATATTCGTAGGACATGTTACCATGGCTTGGGCAACGATACTATAGGTAACCTGTATAGGATGTTCATCAGTGTCGACAGAGAGTTGAGACTTCTCTAGGAATCTTGTCGGCTGACGACCCTGTTCGAGGCCGTGAAGGCCATGATTTCTTCTAACAGGGGTCACTGCATGGCTCGCGCCCTAGTGGAGTTCTTCAGGGACACCACCAACACTTTCCACTTTCCTTCGGGTGAGATAATGGTCACCCCCACCGACTTCAGTCTCATTACGGGACTGGAGTTTAGTTCTGCAGTGCTGTCGTTCGACAACAACATTAGCATCTAATCTTATGAGGTTGATGAGCTGATGGGTCTGATTATTGTTCGGGCCCGTGCAAAGGTGTAGTTAGCATAGTTCAGCGCCCAGGGTATTCGCCGGTCGACTCTGGCGGCAGCTTTTGAGGATGATGCGACCATCCGAGAGTAGCGGGTGCACATCTTTGCGCTTATCTTGCTGTCAGGGACGTTTTCCCCAAACAAGGGTAGTAGATTGTTGCTTTACTACCTTCCTGTAGTCCGTGATCTTCACATGATCGAGACTTATGACTGGGCCAGCTTGGCCTATGCTGATTTTGTTCGGGAGTTGCGAGACTTGTGTCGACACTAGTCCTACACGTGGAGCGTCGCTCTGTCCAGCTTCTAGAGAGTCGTAGAGGTATAATTAATCTCCTATAAAGTCAGATCTAAGCTTTTATTAGCCCTTGCTGATACATTTTATCATTTGTAGATTTAGTTCTACGAGTTCTTTCCTTTGCTTGCGCCGGCGAGACCGTCGCCACGCAGGTTTCCCGTGAGCGCCTGCTTGGGAGGCCGCCACTTTCAGGTGTCTACCGCCCATGTCCGAGATTAGATCCTCTTGGTATGATTTTAGCATAGTTGAACACTTTTGTGTTACTTTTGGTAGATTCTCATCTCATAGGCATTCTTCACAAGAGCCTAATGTGCAGTACCGGCCGTGGAACCGCTTGGTTGTCCTGGCATTAGTTGTGCAGTACACTACTAAGCTTCGCTACTTCGTATGGACATGTGGGGCGGTCACAAAAATGGAAGAGAGGGTTGCTATTCAACACTTCTCGGATGTTTTCGTTGTTCCTGCTTCTCCGCCGCGTCACATGATCAATGACGCGAGGCTGCTCAGCATGTCGAAGAGGGTTGGTACCCCTTGGCGATCTCATGCGATCCTAGGGCAGTGCTATGAGGAGGATCTGTTGATGCTATTAGCTCTGGCCCCTGTTTTGTCTGAGGAGGTGGCGGTATGATTTTCACCTTTTACCTTTCGCTAAATAGCCCCCGAGTGATATTTTACCGACTTTGGTTTGTTTTTGGTTGGGCCTACTGAGTTCGTGGCACCTCGTATGTCCCTACATTACCAGGGGCCATACGGGCCTATCGAGGAGATGATTCATCCGACTCCTAAAGATCAGCACTTCATGGAGCGGTCGATTCCTCGCCACCAGACTCGGGAGAGTTTATTTACTTGCAATTTGTTCACATCTGTCAAGCATTTTTACTAACTTTATTTCGTCGCGGCGACGCTGTTCAGGAGGTAGCCTTTTCTCCTTATTTATGTATTATTATGCTTCTATTTTTATTGCTTCTGACTTGGTTTCTTCTTGCAAGGTCAGCCCACTCCTTCTCGTTCCCGGACGAGACTTGAGGTCTAGAGAGAGCCGGCGAGGTCTGGCTCGAGACATCGTCGTACTGGTTCTGGCGGTCGGGGTGGTCGTTCTGAGGCTACCCAGATCGAGGCGGTATAGGGCTCGGGCTCTTCATCAGAGGGCGCACGTATGGATCCGGTAGGCTAGGGAGAGGCTACCTCGGCTCCTAGAGGTGGTGGTATGTACGAGGTCGGCTCGCCATCGCAGCAGCCTCAACAGCCTCAGCCTCTATTTGTTCATCAAGGCAACCTTGGGTGGACGGGTCTAGTGCTGAGTTTTCCTCTTCCTTGAGAGACTGGAGTCGCGGCTGGTGGAGAGCATACTCCTCGAACTGCGCAGTTCTATGATATGATGGGCATCTCTCGTCATCTGAGTCCTCCAGCACCGTAGTTTGTACCTGTGTTTTTTATTTTGCTTGTATAGAACATTGCCTAATTGACTCATTTATTAGACATATTGTTTTTACATATTATTATCTATTTATTATTACTTTAGTTATCTTGCTTTTATTTTTCATTTTTTATGTGCATATTTAAGTATGCAAAAATTGTGATGAAAAAAAATTTGCGCAAAAATTCCGTCACTTTTATCATTGATGGAGCGTATCCGACTTTCTCCCCCAATAAGAAAAAATAAAAACTAAATTGGACTTGCAATGAAATTAAAAATAAATTAATTCAGAATAAAATCCGAAAAAGGAAAAAATCAAAATTAATATATGAAATTAATTTATAAGGGTATTTGTAGAAGGAGTAAAATCGTAAAGCCATTGTACGAGTTCGAATCATAGGCAGAAAAACGCGTTTTTTTTATTAGCTCGCTGATAAGACACATCAACGCCACGTGGCACCACGTGTTTTGCGTTGGCGCCAAGCGCTGCTGCTGGTGATTGGTGCCAGACTCTTATGCCAGACGACAAAATCGTCGTTTGGCGCTAAATAGCGCTGACTCCGAATCCTTTCTGGATTGAAACTATGTCGATGTTGTGTATAAATAGCCCCTTGGTCTGCTGAATTTCTTCATAATTTCAGCAGATTAAACATAGTCTTAGCTTTTGAAAAAAAAAATCATTTCTTTAAATTTTAAGAGTTTTACCAATTTCACATGTGAATGGTGTCGGTCTTTAACTGCCAAAGAGAGAAAACAACTAGACTTTTTTCATATGGGAGGTATCTATGGTGTTAAGGGGGTAGGTCTTCATATAGACTTTATTCATACCGCCTTAGAATATTGGGATACGGATACTCATTGTTTTAGACTAGGGTGTGATAAAATTAGCCCTTTATCGGAAGAATTCGGTGCTATTTTAGACTTCCCTTCATTAGATCTTGCGATAATCCCTAGAATAAATGAATATTATTATAAAGATTTAGAGCGCTTCTTTAATTTTAAAGAAAAAGATCTAACAAATGTTGTAGATGGTAGCATAGTTGATTTGAAAGAATTTGCACGCCATTACTTTGATAGACTTTATTCTGAATCTTTTCATGTTTATAGAAGAAGGGCTTTTCTCTTTTGCATGTTTAACCAATATCTTCTCACTAGTGGTAGAACTAATGCCTTAAAATTTGTAGTCACTAGATATCTTTCTTAAGCTTTCTTGCATGAGGTCCATCTGTTGTTGCTTCATAGGGTCATTGATTTTGAGGGTTAAAGCTTTCAACGCCTCAGTCACATCAGTCAATTGATTCCTAAATTCATTAACTTCCTCTTGAGTTGTTATTATCTTCTTAGATTTCCTTTTTCGAGCGATTGGTTTGTCAAAAAGTTGAACTTGAATGAAAAGGTTGTCTTTGATTAAATGCCCTTCCTTTCTTGACCACGCGCCGTAAATTAAACCAATTATGTTTTAATGACTTGACTCGAATTGACTTTGACTTTACAGGTTTATATAGAAAAAGAAAAAAAAAAGCAAAAACAAGATGTATATTTTTGGGAATCAAGTATAGGGTTCAAACAAGTGGTTTCATTGGAGGATTAATATCAACCTTACCCCCTAAAAAAATGACGGAAAACACACGCATACAAGACTCTCTTAGACATGGTAAAAGTGTACATACATATTAGTGTGTACTTTATATGGTGAGTGCAAGTGACATGCTTTGACTCTTGTGTAAGAGCATGGGACTTAGTGCCTAAACTCGATTAAGGACTTAACAAGGTATTATAAAGTAATCGAATTGATTAGAAAATTGTTTAATTAGACACAAAGTGATGACTCAATCAACATACCGAATTGTTGCCAAAACAACAAAAAGGGCGCCAGACTCTACAGTGTAGCCCAGACGACAGAGGTGTCGCCTGCACTACACTATGTAACGTTGCAGTCCAAATCTCGGCACCATTGTTGGAACGTTGATTTGGGACTTCTTTCGGTATTATTACGCTATAGGGTATGCCTAAACTCATACTAGGTTAATTCTGATTGAATAATTAGACATTAATTAAATAATTAATTAATTAATTAATTAGGTAAAGTTTATTTAGTCATTAAACAATTTATTTACTCTTGACATAAGTCAAACAAACAGTTAGAAAAAAAAAACCACATAGAGTATGCACAACAAATAATGCATAATTAGTCAAGTAGGCACAATATGATGCAATGAGTTCGCAACCAAACCATGGCTCTAGCTCTCTAAAGTTCATGATATGGGTTAGTTAAAGAGGGTGCATGGTTAATTGTCCAAATGCACCGTGCGGAAGCCTTACCTTTTGAAAGGGTTGACGTGAGTGGATGGGACACCGCGAGTTAAAAACTCGCTTCCATGATTTTGTGAATTTAACATTCTCGGATGTACCCTTTGTTGCACAGAGCATTCAATCAGGTAGATGAAGTATGAATTCCAATAGGGATATGTCCATATTTAAAACACATATGGGTTTCAGAAAAGTGAGAAAAACTCAATAAGGAAGTAGGATCGAGCAAACAGTGCTAAAAACTGGTTAAAATTAGAACGCATATTTCTAGCTCGATATTGGAAGAACTTGGCGCTAGCGAAAAGAGGCTGGTGCCACTATTTGGCTTTGGCACCTGGCGACAAGAGTGTTGCCTGGTGATAGAGTCAAAACTGTAAGGATTATTTCAAGCATTACCCTAAATTTGAACAACACTGTGATCATAAACTTAAGCATGGTGGCATCCAAAGGGAAAGATGATAGAGCAAAAGAGTAGCCAACAAGTTTTAGGTAGATGAAAATCGTTCATAGGGTGAAGTTTACACCCCTTACGATCCAAGAGATCATTAACTCCTATAGGTCTGGAACCTTGACTAGTAGTTCGGAGATGAAGGTACAAATCCAACCTAAAAGAGATTAAACCTGCCCTAGTAATAGGCCTCTACTTTATTCGCTCGTATTCATGTGCACTTTCGGACTAACATGCAATTAATAGGTTTACCCTAAACCCTTTAATCTATGTTGGTTGAATATTAATTCACAAATAAATCTATTATTGGCGATCACTTGAATTATAATCATATTAACCCTAACATGATTATTAATCATCTTACTAAGCGTGATTACAAGGAAAAATTCCCTTTAAACATGCATAAAAGGTGTGATCAAGCAATAACAATAAATATAATCAAGCAACATAACAATAATCATAAAAATAATCAAAAGCATAATGATGTTAAAGCATAATAATAGTAAGATCCTAGGCATGATACTTTCAAGGTTAATAACATGCCCTAGCATGTCACCAAGCAATAAAAATCAAATCTTTAACCCTAACATGATACTCATACGATATTATGAAAGAAAAAAGGAAGCATCAATATAATCACAATTGTCATATTTGATATTAGAAGTTATAGTTGTTACCTTAAACATGATACTATGAAGATCAAAACACCCTAACATGACTCTAGGAATCATAATAACTACCTAAACATGATTTCTATTTCATAATAACAATAAATCAATTAAAGCAGTTACTTGGATGCCTCTTATCCCTTTCTAATAACAAAATACACTCGTTAGGAACGTCAAGGAAAATAATAATCAAACAATTAAATTAAATAATTAAAAGAGAGATTTGGGACCCAATTATCAAAAATATTAAACCTTTCACGTGTAGGGCGAAGGTAACTTCGAATTTTGCTAGTTGTTTCTAAATCTTGTGAATACAAAATTTTGTATGCAAAAGGCTAGTTTAGAAAAAGAGAGAGAGAGTAATCAAGAGATTCTTGATGAGAGTTGGTGATAGGAAAATTAGAGAATTGATGATTGAGAACGGGGTTTAGGAGGCTATTTATAGAGAAAATCAGGCAACATAATAATAATCATAAAAATAATCAAAAGCATAATGTTGTTAAAGCATAATAATAGTAAGATCCTAGGCATGATACTTTCAAGGTTAATAACATGCCCTAGCATGTCACCAAGCAATAAAAATCAAATCTTTAACCCTAACATGATACTCATATGATATTATGAAAGAAAAAAGGAAGCATCAATATAATCACAATTGTCATATTTGATATTAGAAGTTATAGTTGTTACCCTAAACATGATACTATGAAGATCAAAACACCCTAACATGACTCTACGAATCATAATAACTACCTAAACATGATTTCTATATCATAATAACAATAAATCAATTAAAAAAGTTACTTGGATGCCTCGTATCCCTTTCTAATAACAAAATACACTCGTTAGTAACTTCAAGGAAAATAATAATCAAACAATTAAGGGCTTGTTTGGCATCATTTTTGGTTTTTAGTTTCTTGTTTTTTTGAAAACCAAAAACCAAAAACAGAAAACAAGAAAAAGGTGTTTCCACTTTTCTGTTGTCAGTTTTCAAAATTATTATAATTTTAATATGTTTAAATAATTTTTTATTCATTATGGGACATATATCCTATACTTTTAAAAAACAAAAAACCAAAAAACAGAAAACCACAGCAATGCCAAACGAACCCTAAATTAAATAATTGAAAGAGAGATTAGGGACCCAATTATCAGAAATATTAAACCTTTCACGTCTAGAGCGAAGGCAACTTCGAACTTTTCTAGGTGTTTCTAAATCTTGTGAATACGGAATTTTGTATGCAAAAGGCTAGTTTAGAAAAGAGAGAGAGTAATCAAGAGATTCTTGATGAGAGTTGGTGATAAGAAAATTAGAGAATTGATGATTGAAAACGGGGGTTTAGGAGACTGTTTATAGAGAAAATCAGGCGGATGTGATAAAAAACGAATCAGAGATTTGAAAAGAATAAAACATGATCGCAGCCGAAAACACGTGCGTGTCGCCAGACGCTAGGCTTGGCGTCCGGCGCTATAAACAATTTTTGCGAATTTTGTTTTTATCATATCTTTTGATCCATAAGTCCAAATAAGTCATATAATATGTCGTTAGAAATCTCATGAAATCTACACTATAACCCAATTAGAATCAGATTAAAATATTTTGTAGATAAAATGATATGGCTGAAATAGTGGAAGGGTGTCAGTTTTGGATAGAGTTTCGTATTATTGGAAAGATAAATTCAAGATCTATCTAACCATATAAAATTTGGATAAAGATTATGAGGCACGAAAATTAAATCTTAATATATTTCATTTCGTACAAAATAAGGATTCTCAAAAGGAGTAGTTTTATTTAATTTCAAACTCTTTGAAACATAATTATCAATACTTACTCCATCAAGAATTAAAAGAACCTTCTAGAGTAATCTAGAAGACTATAATCAATCCTAATATCTTTAGGAATAATAATTAATATTACACCCTCCTCTAGATCATTGACCCGCATATAAAAATCAAATCAAGCCCCGTTTAGTATTTTGGCCATAAGTTCCTCGTTATTCGTCGGAATTGGGCTTATAATATATCGTTGGAAAGGTATTTTCAAGACCCATCCAATTACACCATTGTTGGACCCTTATCATGTATCAAACTAAACTGGAATGCATGTTTTTCATAAAAAACGTAAGAAAAGAAATATTTTTAAAAACAGAAAGAAGAGATATTTTAAGAAAAACATCCTCATAACTAGATTTTTCACACTTTTTCTTTGTTTGATAATTAAATTACATGAAATGTGTTCATCACTGGGTTGTGTTTTGGGGAGACACAAATGATTGTCTACAGGTACGTGCTCAGATCACCCCATAATGAGCCCCTAGGATGGGCGATGATATAGTTGACGCTTTTTAGGAGCCTCTTTGGTGACAAGTGTTTGTGAAGAAACATGTAGACAATTGTATTTGAAGTAACATCAACGAAGAAACCAATTGTTATGGCTAACTTATGTATACTTGTATTTTTGTTATTTTTGCACCCTTAAGGGCGGCCGAGCCCCGTAGGGGGCGATATATGTCTGGTGCCCCTCCGGGCTAATGAGCCCCTTGGATGGGCGATGATGTGCCTGACGCCTCTTAGGGATAATAAGACCCTTGGATGGGCGGTGATCTGTTTGTCACCCCTTAGGGCTAATGAGCCCCTTGGATGGGCAATGATGTGTTTAACATCCCTTAGGGTTAATGAGCCCCTTCAAGATAGGCAATCATGGAAACCATTGGTGCATTCAGCCCACCGAAATTAAAAAAAAAGGCCTCTAGCATGGTGAAAAATCCATTTTTCTGATTATGGTCTAATTTTTAGGCATAACTAGGACATGTACGAGCTCGGATAACCCCATAATGAGCCCCTAGGATGGCGATGATATCATTGACGCTTTCTAAGAGTCTCTTGGGTGACAAGTGTCTGTGAAGAAACGTGTAGACTTATGTATTTGAAGCAACATCAATGAAGAAACTAAATGTTATGGCTAACTTAACTATATTTGTATTTGTTGTTATGGCAATATATGTTTAATGTCCTTTTGGGCTAATGAGCTCCTTGGATGGGCGATGATGTACTGGATTCCCTTTAAAGCTAAAGAGCCCTTTTGGATGGGCGATGATGTGTCTCACGCCCATTAGGGGTAATGAGCCCCTTTCATGGGCGATGATGTGTCTGACGCCCCTTAGGGCTAATGAGACCCTTGGATGGGCAATGATTTGTCTGACACCCTTTAGGGCTAATGACCCCCGAGGATGGGCGATAATGTTTTTGACTCCCCTTAGGGTCAATGATCCCCTTCTAGATAGGAGATCATGGAAAACATTGATGAATTAGGCCAACCAAAATGGCAAAAAAGGGCCTATAACATTGTTAAAATGCAATTTTTTCTGGTTACGGTCTCATTTTTTGGCATGTCTTGGAATGGTACGTGGTAGGATCAACGCATAATTAGCCCCTAGGATGGGCGATGATATAATTGACGCTTTCTAAGAGCCTCCTGGGTGACAAGTATCTTTAAAGAAACATGTAGACTTCTGTATTTGAAGCAACACTAATGAAGAAACAAATGTTAAGGCTAACTTATTATGTATACTTGTATTTATTGTTATATTTGACGCCCTTTGGGGCGGCTGAGCCCCTTGGGGGGCGATATACGTTTGGTGCCCCTTAGATGGGAGATGATGTGCCCCACGCCCCTTAGGGCTGACGAGCCCCTTTGATGGGCGATGATGTGTCTGGCGCCCCTTAAGGCTAATGAGACACTTGGTTGGGTGATGATGTGTCTAACACCCCTTAGGGCTAATGAGCCCCTTGGATGTGTGACTATGTGTCTAACACCTCCTAGGGTTAATGAGCCCCTTCTATATAGACGATCATGGAAAATTTAATGCATTTGGCCAATCAAAATTACGAAAAAGGCCTCTACCATGGTGAAAATGCCATTTTTCTGATTACGGTCTCATTTTTAGGCATGTCTTAGAACGGTATGAGCTCGGATCACCCCAAAATGAGCCCTAAGATGGGTGATGATATAATTGACATTTTCAAAGAGCCTCCAGGGTGACAAGTGTTGGTGAAGAAACATGTAGACTTATGTATTTGAAGCAACATCAATGAATAAACAAATAATTATGGCTTACTTATGTATAATTGTATCTATTGTTATGTTTGACACCCTTAAGGTCGGCCGAGCCCCTTAAGAGGCGATCTATGTTTTGTTCCCCTTCAGGCTAATGAGCCCCTTTAACAGGCGATTATGAGCCTGACGCCCCTTACGGCTAATGAACCCCTTGGATGGGCGATGATGTGTCTAACACCCTTTAGGGTAAAGGAGCCCCTTCTATATAGGCGATCATGGAAAACTTTAACGCATGAAAAAGGCCTTTACAATGGTGAAAATGTCCTTTTTTTTATTATGATCTCATTTTTAAGCATGTCTTGAAATGGTACGTGCATGGATTACCCCATAATGAGCCCCTATGATGGGCGATGATATAATTGACTCTTTCTAAGAGCCTCCTGGTTGATAAGTGTCTGTGAAGAAACACGTAGACTTATATATTTGAAGCAACATCAATGAAAAAACATATTGTTATAGCTAACTTATGTATACTTGTATTAATTATTATGATTGACGCCCTTTAGGGCGGCCGAGCCCCATAGGGGTAAGGAGATATATGTTTGTTGCGCCTTAGGGGTAATGAGCCCCTTGGATGGGCGATGTTGTGCCTTACGCCCCTTAGGGCTAATGAGCCCCTTGGATGGGTGATGATGTGTCTGACACCTCTTACGGTAAAGTAGCCCCTTCTATATAGGCGATCATGGAAAACTTTGATGCATTTGGCGCATCGAATTTGCGAAAAAAGGCATTTACCATGGTGAAAATGAAAATTTTCTGATTACGGTCTCATTTTTAGGCATGTCTTGGAACGCTACGTGCTCGGATCACCCCATAATGAGCTCTTAGGATGGGCGATAATATAATTGACGTTTTCAAAGAGCCTCTTGGGTGACAAGTGTTTGTGAAGAAACATGTAGACTTATGTCTTTGAAGCAACATCAATGAATAAACAAATAGTTATGGATAACATATGTATAATTGTAACTATTGTTATGTTTGACGCCCTTAAGGGCGGCCAAGCTCCTTGGGGGGGGGGGGGGGGGCGATATATGTTTGGAACCCCTTCGGGTTAATGAGCCCCATTGATGAGCGATGATGTGCCTGACGTCCATTAGGGCTATTGAACCCCTTGGATTGGCGATTATGTGTCTGAAATCCCTAAAGGCTAATTAGCCCCTTTGATGGGCGATGATGTGTATGACGCCCCTTAGGGCTACTGAGCCCCTTGGATGCGCGGTGATGTTTCTAACACCCCTTAAGGCTAATAAGCCCCTTGGATGGGCGATGATGTGTTTGACAACCCTTGGGGTTAATGAACCCCTTCTAGATAGGCGATCATAGAAAATTTTGATGCATTTGGCCCATCGAAATTGCAAAAAAAGCCCTTAAGTATGGTGATAATGCCATTTTTCTTATTAAGGTCTCATTTTTAGGCATGTCTAAGAACGGTACATGCTCAGATCACCCTATAATGAGCCTCTAGGATGGGTGATGATATAATTGATGATAAGTGTCTGTGAAGTAACATGTAGACTTATGTATTGAAGAAACATCAATGATCAAACAAATTGTTAAGGCTAACTTTTGTATACTTGTATTTATTATTTTGTTTGACGCCCTTTGGGGCGGCCGAGCCCATTGGATGAGCGATGTTGTGCCTGATGCCGCTTAGGGCTAATGAGCCCCTTGGATGGCCAATGACGTGTCTCATGCCCCTTAAGGCTAATGAGCCCCTTAGATGGGCGATGATTTGTTTTACTCCCCTAATGGCTAATTAGCCCCTTGGATGGGCGATGATGTATTTTACACCACTTAGGGCTAATTCAACCCTTGGATAGGAAATGATGTGTCTAACAAATCTTGGGGTTAATGAGCTCCTTCTAGATAGGCGATCATGGAAAACTTTTATGCATTCGGCACTGAAATTGCGAAAAAAGGCCTCTATTAAGCTGAAAATGCCATTTTTCAGATTACGATCTCATTTTAAAGCATGTCTTGGAACGGTACGTGCTCGGATTACCCCATAATGAGCCCCTATGATGAGCGATGATATAATTGACGCTTTCTAAGAACCACCTGGGTAATAAGTGTATGGGAAGAAACATGTAGACTTATATATTTGAAGCAACATCAATGAACATATTGTTATGGCTAACTTATGTATACTTGTATTTAATATTATGATTGACGCCCTTTATGGCGGCCGAGCTCCTTGTGAGGGTTGGGAGGATATATATTTGGTGTCACTTAAGGCTAATGAGCCCCTTTGATGGGCGATGATGTGCCTTACGCCCCTTAGGGCTAATGAGACACTTGGTTGGGCGATGATGTGTCTGACGCCCCTTAGGGCTAATGAGCCCCTTCAATGGGGGATGATGTGTTTAACACCCCTTATGGTTAATGAGCCCCTTCTATATAGGCGATCATGGAAAACTTTGATGCATTCGGCCCACCAAAATTGAAAAGAAGGCCTCCACCATGGTGAAAACGCCATTTTTCTGTTTACAATCTCATTTTTAGCATGTCTTGGAAATGTACGAGCTCGGACAACCCCATACTGAGCCCTTAAGATGGACGATGATATAATTGACGTTTTCTAAGTGCCTCAAGGGTGATAAGTGTCTGTGTAGAAACTTGTAGACTTATGTATTTGAAGCAACATCAATGAACAACGAAATTGTTATGGCTAACTTATGTATAATTGTATCTATTACTATGTTTAACGCCCTTAAGGTCGGCCTAGCCCCTTGGGGGGGCGATATATGTTTGGTGCCCCTTCGGGCTAATGAGCCCCTTGAATGAGCGATGATGTGCCTGACGCCCCTTAGGGCTAATGATGTGTCTAACTCCCCTTAGGGCTAATGAGCCCCTTTATGGGGGGTGATGTGTTTGACACCCCTTAGGGTTAATGATCCCCTTCTATATAGGCCATCATGGAAAAATTTGATGCATTCGACCCACCAAAATTGCGAAATAGGCCTCTTCCATGGTGAAAAAGCCAATTTTCTGATTACAGTCTCATTTTTAAGCATGTCTTATAACAATACCTGCTCGGATCACCCCATAATGAGCCCTTAGGATAGGCGATCATATAATTGATGTTTTCTAAGAGCATCCTGGGTGAGAAGTGTCTGTGATGATACATGTAGACTTATGTATTTGAAGCAACATCAATGAACAAACAAATGGTTATCGCTAACTTATGTACAAATGTCTCTATAATTATGTTTGACGCCCTTAAGGTCGGCCGAGCCCCTTAGGAGGTGATATATGTTTGGTTCCCCTTTAGGCAAATTAGACCCTTTAATGGGCGATTATGTGCTTGACGCCCCTTATGGCTAATAAGCCTCTTGGATGGGCGATGATGTGTCTGAAACCCTTTAGGGTAAAGGAGCCCCTTTTATATAGGCGATCATGGAAAACTTTAATGCATTAAGCCCATCGAAGTTGCAAAAAAAGGCTTGTACCATGGTGAAAATTTTATTTTTCTGATGATCTCGATTTTAAGCATGTCTTGAAACGGTACGTTCATGGATTACCACATAATGAGCCCCTAGGACGAGCGATGATATAATTGACGCTTTCTAAGAGCTTCCTGGTTGATAAGTGTCTGTGAAGAAACACGTAGACTTATATATTTGAAGCAACATCAATGAACAAACATATTGTTATAGCTAACTTATGTATACTTTTATTTATTAATATGATTGACGCCCTTTAGGGCGGCCGAGCCCCATAGGGGTACAGAGATATATGTTTGGTGCGCCTTAGGGCTAATAAGCCCCTTAGATGGGCGATGCTATGCCTTACGCCCCTTAGGGCTAATGTGCCCCTTGGATGGGTGATGATGTGTCCGACACCTCTTAGGGTTAAGAAGCCCCTTCTACATAGGCGATCATGGAAAACTTTGATGCATTTGCCCCATCGAATTTGCGAAAAAAGGCATTTACCATGGTGAAATTGAAATTTTTCTGATTACGATCTCATTTTTAAGCATGTCTTGGAACGCTACGTGCTCGGATCACCCCATAATGAGCTCTTAGGATGGGCGATGATATAATTGACGTTTTCAAAGAGCCTCCTGGGTGACAAGTGTTTGTGAAGAAACATGTAGACTTATGTATTTGAAGCAACATCAATGAAGAATCAAATTGTTATGGCTAACTTATGTATAATTATATCTATTGTGATGTTTGACGCCCTATGGGGTGGTTGAGCCCCTTGGATGGGTGATGATGTGCCTGACGCCGCTTAGGGCTAATGAGCCCCTAAATGATTTGTCTCGTTCCCCTTAGGGCTAATGAGCCCTTTAGATGGGCGATGATGTGTCTGACGCCCCTTAGGGAATTATCTCCTTCGATCAGTGATAATGTGTTTGACAACCCTTAGGGCTAATGAGACCCTTGGATGGACGATGATGTGTCATACTCCCCTTAGGGTTAATGAGCCCCTTCTAGATAGGCAATCATGGAAAAATTTAATGCATTTGGCCCACCGAATTTACAAAATAAGGCCTCTAACAAGGTGAAATTGCCATTTAACTTATTACAATCTCATTTTTAAGCATGTCTTGGAACGATATGTGCTCGAATTACCCCATTATGAGCCCCTAGGACGGGCGATGATATAATTGACGCTTTTCTAAGAGCCTCCTTGGTTATAAGTGTTAGTGAAGAAACATGTAGACTTATATATTTGAAGGAAATCAATGAACAAACATATTGTTATGGCTAACTAATGTGTACTTGTATTTATTATTATAATTGACGCCCTTTAGGGCGACCGAGTCCCTTGAGGGGGAGGTATGACATGTGTTTTGTGCTACTTAGGACTAATGAGTCCCTTGGATGGGGGATGCTATGCCTGACGCCCCTTAGGGCTAATGAGCCCCTTGGATGGGCGATGATGTGTCTCACACCACTTAGGACTGATGAGCTCCTTGGATGGGCGATGATGTGTCTGACACCCTTTAGGGCTAATGAGCTCCTTATATGAGCGAGGATGTGTTTAACACCCCTTCGGGTAAAGCTTTAATGGAAAACTTTAATGCATTCTGCCCACAGAAATTGCAAAAAATGCCTCTACCATAATGAAAATGCCATTTTTCTGATAACGGTCTCATTTTAAGGCATGTCTTGGTATGGTACGTGGTCGGATATCCCCATAATGAGCACCTAGGATAGGCGATGATATAATTGACGTCTTCTAAGAGGCGCTAAGGGTTAATGAGCCCCTTAGATGGGCAATGATGTGTCTCATGCCCCTTAGGGCTAATGAGCCCCTTGGATGGGCGATGATGTGTCTGACGCCCCTTAGGGCTAATTACCCCCTTGGATTGGCGATTATGTGTTTGACACCCCTTAGGGCTAACGAGACCTTACATGGGCGATGACGTGTCTTACTCACCTTAGGGTTAATGAGCCCATTCTAGAAGGTAATCTTGGAAAACATTAATGCATTTGGTCCACCGAAAATTACAAAAAAAGGCCTCTAGCAAGGTTAAAATGCCATTTATCTGATTACAATCTCATTTTTAGGCAAGTCTTGGAATAGTATGTGCTCGGATTAACCCATAATGAGCCTCTAGGATGGGCGATGTTATAATTGACGCTTTCTAAGCGCCTCCTGAGTGATAAGTGTATGTGAAGAAACATGTAGACTTATATATTTGAAGCAACATTATTAAACAAACATATTGTTATGGCTTACTTATGTGTACTTGTATTTATTATTATTATTGATTCCCTTTATGGCGAACGAGCCCCTTGGGGAGGAAGATATATGTTTGGTGCTACTTAAGGCTAATAAGCCCCTTGGATGGGCGATGCTATGCCTGATCCCCCTTAGGGCTAATAAGCCCCTTGGATGGGCGATGATGTGTCTCACGCTCCTTAGGGCTAATGAGCCCTTTGGATGGGCGATGATGTTTCGGACGCCCCTTAGGGATAATGACAGACTTGGTTGGGCGATTATGTGTCTGACGCCCTATAGGGAAAATGATGTACATAGATGGGCGATGATGTGTTTGACACCCCTTAGGGTAAATGAGCCCCTTCTATATAGGCGATCATGGAAAACTTTGATGCATTCGGCCCACCGAAATTGCAAAAAAGGCCTCAACTATGGTGATAATGCCTTTTTTCTAATAACGATCTCATTTCTAGGCATGTCTTGGAATGGTACGTGCTCGGATCACCCCATAATGAGCCCCTAGGATGGGCGATGATATAATTCACGTTTTCGAAGAGCCTTCTGGGTGACAAGTGTTTGTGAAGAACTATGTAGACTTATGTATTTGTAGCAACATCAATAAACAAACAAATTGTTATGGAAAACTTACGTATAATTGTATCTATTACTATGTTTGACGCCCTTAAGGTCGGTCGAGCCCCTTGGGGAGCGATATATGTTTGGTGCCCCTTTGGGCTAATAAGCCCCTTGCATGGAAGATGATGTGCCTGACGCCCTTTAGGGCTAATGAGCCCCTTGGATGGGCGATGATGTGTCTGAAACCCCTTAGGGTTAAGGAGCCCCTAGTATATTGGCGACCATTGAAAACATTGATGCATTCGGCCCATAAAAATTGCGAAAAAAGGCCTCTACCTTGGTGAAAATTCCATTTTTCTGATTACGGTCACATTTTATGCATGTCTTGGAACACTACGTGCTCCGATCTCCCCATAATGATCCCTTAGGATGGGCGATGATATAATGGACGTTTTCTAAGAGACTCTTGGGTGACAAGTGTCTGTGAAGAAACATGTAGACTTATGTATTTGAAGCAATGAACCAATAAATTGTTATGGCAAACTTAGGTATAATTGTATCTATTGTGATGTTTGACGCCCTTAAGGGCGGCCGAGCCCCTTGGGTGGGCGATATATGTTTGGTGCCCCTTGGATAGGCGATGATGTGTGTAACGTCCCTAGGGCGAATGAGCCCCTTGGAAGGGCGATGATGTGTCTGACATCCCTTAGGGCTATAGAGCCCTTTGGATGCGCGATGATGTGTTTAATAATTCTTAGGGTTAATGAGCCCTTTCTAGGCAGGCGGCCATAAATAACTTTGACGCTTTTGGCCCACCTAAATTGCTAAAAAAAAGCATTCTAGCATGGTAAAAATGCCATTTTTCTTATTATGGTCTCATTTTTAGGCATATCTTTGAACGTTATATGCTCTTATTACCCTATAATGAGCCACTAGGATGGGCAATGATATAATTTATGTTTTCAACGAGCCTCTTGTGTGACAAGTGTCTGTGAAGAAACAAGTAAACTTATGTATTTGAAGCAACATCTATGAACAAACAAATTGTTATGGCAAACTTATGTATAATTGTATCTATTACTATGTTTTAAGCCCTTAAGATCGGTCGAGCCCCTTGGGGGGGCGATATATGTTTGGTTCCCCTTCTAGCTTTAGAGCCCCTTGCATGGGCGATGATGTGCCTGATGCCCCTTAGGGCTAATGATCCCTTTGGACGGGCGATGATGTGTCTGAGACCCATTAGGGTTAAGGAGCCCCTAGTATATAGGCGATCATGGAAAACTTTGATGCATTTGGCCCATCCAAATATCGAAAAAAGGCCTTTACCATGGTGAAAATGCCATTTTTCTGATTACGTCTCATTTTTAGGCATGTCTTGAAACGCTACATGCTCGGATCACCCCATAATACTCCCCTAGGATGGGCGACGATATAATTGACGTTTTCTAAGAGCCTCATGGGTGACAAGTGTCTATGAAGAAACATGTAGAATTATATATTGAAGCAACATCAATGAACAAACAAATTGTTAAGGATAACTTTTGTATACTTGTATTTATTATTTTGTTTGACGCCCTTAAGGGCGGCAGAGCCCCTTGGGGGGGCGATATATGTTTGGTGCCTCTTGGATAGGCGATGATGTGTCTAACGTCCCTAGGGCTAATGAGCCCCTTGGATGGGCGATGATATCCCTTAGGGCTATAGATCTCCTTGGATGCGCGATGATCTGTATAACAACCCTTACGTTTAATGAGCCCTTTCTAGACAGGTGATCATAAAAAACTTAGATGCATTTGCCTACCTAAATTTCTAAAAAAAAGCCTCTAGCATGGTGAAAATGCCATTTTTCTTATTATGGTCTCATTTTTAGGCATGTCTTAGAACGTTATGTGCTTTGATCACCCTATAATGAGCCCATAGGATGGACAATGATATAATTTATGTTTTCTACGAGCCTCCTGTGTGACAAGTGTCTATGAAGAAACATGTAGACTTATGTATTTGAAGCAACATCAATGAACAAACAAATTGTTATGGCAAACTTATGTATAATTGTATCTATTACTATGTTTGACACCCTTAAGATTGGCCGAGCCCCTTGGGGGTCGATATATGTTTGGTGCCACTTCTAGCTTTAGAGCCCCTTGCATGGGCGATGATGTGCCTGACGCCCCTTAGAGCTAATGATCCCTTTGGAAGGGCGATGATGTGTCTGACACCCCTTATGGTTAAGGAGCCCCTAGTATATAGGCGTTCATGGAAAACTTTGATGCATTTGGCCCATCCAATTATCAAAAAAAGGCCTCTACAATGGTGAAAATGCCATTTTTCTGATTATGTCTCATTTTTAGGCATGTCTTGGAACGCTACGTGCTCGGATCACCCCATAATGATCCCCTAGGATGGGCGATGATATAATTAACGTTTTCTAAGTGCCTCCTGGGTGACAAGTGTCTGTGAAGAAACATGTAGACTTATGTATTTGAAGTAACATCAATGAACAAATAAATTGTTATGGCAAACTTATATATAACTGTATCTGTTGTGATGGTTCAAGCCTTTATGGGCGGCAGAGTCCCTTGGGGGGGGGGGGCGATATATGTTTGGTTCCCCTTGGATAGGCGTTGACGTGTCTAATGTCCTTAGGGCTAATAAGCCCGTTGGATGGGCGATAATGTGTCTGACATCCCTTAGGGCTATAGAGCCCCTTGGATGCACGATGATGTGTATAACAACCCTTAGGGTTAATGAGCCCTTTCTAGACAGGCGATCATAAAAAACTTTGATGCATTTGCCCACCTAAATTGCTAGAAAAATCCCTCTAGCATGGTGAAAAATGCCATTTTTCATATTATGGTATCATTTTTAGGCATGTCTTAGAACGGTATGTGCTCTGATCACCCTATAATGAGCCTCTAGGATGGGCAATGATATAATTCATGTTTTTTACGAGCCTCCTGGGTGACAAGTGTCTGTGAAGAAACATGTAGACTTATGTATTTGAAGCAACATCAATGAACAAACAAATTGTTATGGCAAACTTATGTATAATTGTATCTATTACTATGTTTGACGCCGTTAAGATCGGCCAAGCCCCTTGGGAGGGGGGGCTATATATGTTTGGTGCCCCTTCTAGCTTTTGAGCCCCTTGCATGGGCGATGATGTACGTGACGCCCCTTAGGGCTAATGATCCCCTTCGATGGGCAATGATGTGTCTGACACCCCTTAGGATTAAGGAGCCCTTTCTATATAGGCGATCATGGAAAACTTTGACGCATTTGGCCCATCTAAATTGCGAAAAAAGCCTCTACCATGGTGAAAATTCCATTTTTTTGATTACGTCTCATTTTTAGGCATGTCTTGGAATGTTACGTGCTCGGATCACCCCATAATGATCCCCTAGGATGGGCGATGATATAATTGACGTTTTCTAAGAGCCTCTTGGGTGACATGTGTCGATGAAGAAACATGTAGACTTATGTATTTGAAGCAACATCAATGAAAAAATAAATTGTTATGGCAAACTTATGTATATTGTATCTATTGTGATGTTTGACGCCCTTAAGGGCGGCCGAGCCCCTTGGGGGGCAATATATGTTTGGTGCCTCTTGGATAGGTGATGATGTGTCTGACGTCCCTAGGGCTAATGAGCCCCTTGGATTGGCGATGATGTGTCTGACAACCCTTAGGGCTATTGAGCATCTTGGATGCGCAATGATGTGTCTGAAAACCCTTAGGGTTAATTAGCCCTTTCTAGACAGGCGTTCATAGAAAACTTTGATGCATTTGGCCCACCTAAATTGCAAAAAAAGTCGTCTAGCATGGTGAAAATGCAATTTTTCTTATTATGGTCTCATTTAGGCAGGTCTTAAATCAGTACGTGCTCTGATCACCCTATAATAAACCCCTAGGATGTGCAAAGATATAATTGACGCTTTCTTAGAGCCTCCTGGATGACTAGTGTTTGTGAAGAAACAAGTGGACTTATGTATTTGAATCAACAACAATGAACAAACAAATTGTTAAGGCTAACTTATGTATATAGTTGTATTTATTGTTATGTTTGACGCCCTTTGGGGCACCAAGACCCATGGATGGGTGATGATGTGTCTGACGCCGCTTAGGGCTAATGAGCCCCTTAGATGGGAAGAGATGTGTCTCATGCCCCTTATTGATAATGAGCCCCTTTGATGGGCGATGATGTGTATGACGCCCCTTAGGGCTAATTAGCCCCTAGGATCGGCGATGATGTGTTTGACCCCCCTTTAGGTTAATGAGACCGTTGGATGTGCGATGATGTGTCTGAGTCCCCTTTGGGTTAATGAGCCCCTTCTAGATAGGCAATTAAGGAGAACTTTAATGCATTTGGCCCACCAAAATTGCGAAAAAAGGCCTATAGCAAGGTGAAAATGCCATTTATTTGATTACAATCTCATTTTTAGGCATGTCTTGGTTCGATCGGTTCTCGGATTACCCCATAATGAGCCCCTACGATGGGCAATGATATAATTGACGCTTTCTAAGAGCCTCCTAGCTGATAAGTGTCTGTGAAGAAACATGTAGACTTATATATTTGAAGCAACATCAATGAACAAACAGATTGTTATGGATAACTTTTGTATACTTGTATTTATTAATATGTTTGACGCACTTTAGGGCGGGCGAGCCCCTTGGTGGGGGGCGATATATGTTTGGTGCCTTTTAGGGCTAATAAGCCCCTTGGATGGGCGATGATGTGTCTGACGCCCCTTTGGGCCAATGAGAACCTTGGTTAGGCGATGATGTGTCTAACATCCCTTAAGGGTAATGAGCCCCTTGGATGGGCAATGATGTGTCTGACACCCCTTAGGGTTAATGAGCCCCTTCTATATAGGCGATAATGGAAAACATTGATGCATTCTAAACACCACAATTACGAAAAAGCCTCTTTTCCATGGTGGAAATGCCATTTTTCTGATTACGGTCTGTAGGGAATAAATTTCAAGCATTAACCCACAGCTTGAACCCCACTGTGATCATACACTAAAGTACGGTGGCGTCCAAAAGGAAAGAAGATAGAGCAAAAGAGTCGCCAACAAGTTTAAGGAACTTGTAAACCGTTCACGGGGTAAAGGTTACACCCCTGAACGATCCAAGAGTTCGTCAACTCCAAAAGGTCTAGAACAAAATAAGGGTTAGGGGATGAAGGTACAAATCCAACCTAAAAGAAATGGAACCTGCCCAAATAATAAGCCTCTACTTTATTCTGATCGTATTCATGTGTGCTTTCTGACTAACATGCAATCAATAGGATTAACCCTAAACCTGTTTAATCTATGTTGGTTGAATATTAATGCATAAACAAATCTATTATTGGCGATCACTTGAAATTATAATCAAATTAACCCTAACAAGATTATTAATCATCTTATTAAGCATGATTACAAGTACCAAATCCCATTAAACATGCATTAAAGGCATCATCAAACAATAAAAATAAATATAAAGCAACATAATAATAATAAATAATAATAATAAATCATAAATAAAATAATCATCATCAAAATAATAACAATAATAATATTCATAATCACCATCAATTATAACAATTATAACCATAATCATGTTCATGTTAATATTAAAGCGTAAAAATAGCAAGATCCTAGGCATGACACTAACAGTATTAGTAACAAACCCTAGCATGTCACTAAACAATAAACATCAAATCTTTGGCCCAAACATGACACTAACATGGATAAATATTAAGAAGAACACAGGAAGCATCGTAACAATCATATTAAGCATATTTGATATTAAAATTACCCTAGACATGATACTAGGAATATCATAATAACAATCTAAACATGATTTCTACATCATAATATCAATAAAAACAATTAAAGTACTTACTTTGATGCCTCGTACCTCTTTCTAATAATAAAATACACACGTTAGTAACTTCAAGGAAAATAATAAACAAATAATTAAATTAAATAATGGAAAGAGAGATTTGGAACCCAACCCTCAGAAATTAAACCTTTCACATCTAGGGCGAAGGCAACTTCGAATATGGCTAGGTGTTTCTAGATCTAATGAATGTGGAATTTTGTATTTGAAAAGCAAGTTTAGAAAAAAGAGAGAGAGAGAATGATTAAGGAAATCTTGATGAGTATTAGCGAATGATTAAAGAGAATGAAAGAGAATTAAAAACTGGTTATAGGTGAATATAGATGAATGTTGATGATAATTGGTGAATGAAAACGCTGTTTTTAATACGTTATTTATAGAGAAAATCAGCCAAAAATATAAAATTAACAAAACAAAGCATTGGCGGACAAAAAAACAGAGCTAGCGCCAACGCCAGCTTATTGAGGCCATGCGCCAATGCCTGGTGTTTGGCGATAACCCTGTTTTTGACGCGCTTTCTCAAATCAGATAAATTTTTCCGTACAGGAGGATAAAATCGTATCTTTTCCTCAAAAATGCCTTTTGATTTAATTAAAACTTTGAAAAGTCAACAAAAGTCAATTTATCAATGCGAATTGAATTAGGAATGAAAAGAAACTTCTAGAAGAATCTAGAAGACTAAAACCATTTCTAATTGCATTAGGAATGATAAATCATATTAGGCCCTCCTCTAGATCATTGGGCCGCATATAAGGCTTAAATCGGGCCTAGTTCAGTAAATTGGCCATAACTTCCTCAATATTCATCGAAATTGGGCTCATAATATATCGTTGGAAAGCTCTTTTCAAACCCCATCCAACTACACTACTATTGGACTCGTATCATGGACCATCCAAACTGGATTGGCTGTTTCCTTAAAAATATGTGTTCAAAAACAGAGAAAAGAGAAAAGAAATGAAAACTATCCACAACACTAGACTTTCCACACTTTTACTTCATTCGATTATGATTCGATGCGAAAAGTACTCATCATTGGGTTTGGTTTTGGGGAGACACAAATGGGTGTCTATAGAAGCCCCCACTTTGACAGAGTTTGGAGAAACGCAAGTTTCGAAAACAAAAGTCAAAGTATCGATGGGGACGGAGAATGATTCAGATCGTTCGGCGACCCTAAATCACTCTTGTAACGCCGAAACCTGCAAAACTAGCATTAGTTAAACAGATAAAAGAGTTAAGAAACACGTGTCTTGCACCGTCGAGTACACGTCTTTGAAAGTAACCGATTATTTTGATGACCTTCTGCAAGCTAGAGAATGCCGTCCCGCTTGAAAACTGCTACGCCTGTAAATGCTTCAATATAGAAGATTGCTTCGCCTGAAACGATCATCCTCCTCATTGATAATATTCCACGTCTAAGGGAATACTATTGAAGATCATTTCTCTTGAAACAATCCCCATCCGCATTGATAATATTCTACGTCCATGGGAATACTATCGAAGATTGCTTCTCTTGAAACAATTTTCAGTTGTTTGTGACAACTTTCCACAATCTAGGGAACGCAACCTTGCTGTTTCGATGTTCACTTGTCTCTGAACAAAGAGCTTCCCTTTTCTTTTTTGGATATGTTCACGTGCCTCTGAACAAAGAGCTTCTTCTTGATATGATCTTCTAAATGATGTGTCCACGCGTCTCTGAACGAAGAGCTTGATAATAGGATGCCCACGCCTCTTTGAGCGAAAGAGCTTGAAAATAGGAAATCTTTGATGATATGTCCACGCGTCTCTGAACAAAAGAGCTTGGAAAGGATTGTCCACACGTCTCTGAACAAAAGAGCTTGAAAAGGGTTGTCCACGCGTCTCTGACTAAAAGAGCTTGATTGATATGACCACGCGTCTCTGGAGCAAAAGGGCTTTATGGAAATGTTCACGCGTCTCTGAACAAAAGAGCTTTGATGATATGTGCACGCGTCTCTGAAATATAGAGCTTGAATAATATGCCCACGCGTCTCTGGAGCAAAGAGCTTTGATGGAGATGTTCACGCGTCTCTGAACAATAGAGCTTTGGTACTTGAATGTTTGTTGCGATAATATTGTGAAGAAAAATTTCGAAGACCAACGTTTGTCGATCTAAAGCTCGTTTGAACTTTGCTTCCGCTAAAACCAGTATGTCGGTGTTTCCGTGATGAGCCAATTCTTAGGCGCTTTAAGCTAAGTGAGACAATCTTTCATCAGGTCGACCACTTATTGTGATTGTAATCAAACTGACTACTTAATCATGTCAAATTTCTTATAGGGGCTAACTGGCGTACCAAGAAACCCGAAATTGCTGTATGAGGTCGAAATCACTTTTCTGAGAGGCTTCGAGCTCTGTTGCTAAGAATTAGAGTAGGGTCTTCCCTATTCTACTGCACCTATATTTATTTTTTACTATAGAACTTTGCCAATTTCTTTAACCATCTTAGGGTTGACCTAAGGCTTAATGTCGCTTGACTCATTGACTCGACACGACTCAAGGCATAAACTTGACTCGTTGTGATCTAATGACTCGAGGTTGACTTGACTCGAAGTAAAATGACACATGTGTTTGACTCAAATCAAAGTGATATGACACGACATGACTCAATGTGTACATGACTCGTGTGTGCATTGTAATGTGATCGTGCGACTCGAAAAATGCAAAAAAGCAAAAATTTTCCGACATTTTTTTATGGAGTCATTTTTGTGTGGAGGGTACCGACTTTCTCCAGAAAAAGAAAGACGCGAAAAAGAATCGAAAGTTTTGAAGATGCATGTTGAATGAGCTTAGTCAAATGCCGTTTGATACTATCTCTCAAGGTGCAAGGATTAATTCATCCCAGGCTATCTAAATTGACTCAATAATGAAAGTATGTAGGTGACTTAGGCACGGAGGCTAAGCACTTCATACTTCGTGATTCAATGACAATTATGATTGATGAGTGATTTTGATATGACAAGGCATGCTTCAATGTTATGTTAAGATTCCTTGACAAAGGGTTCCTAAGGAAAGTATATTTGGTCATGTATCTGTACGGTGTGTGATAGTGATTCTAAAGCTAGGCCACAAGAGCTAAGTGTGTGGAAAGATATTATTTGTTAAAAGAGTCAAATGGTGATGACTCTTAGGCTAGGTAAGCTAATGATGTAGGGATCAAGCCCCCAAGTCTAGCTCTACATGAATAGGGATGAGCATAGGGATCCGTTGATACGATCATGGTGTAAGTGTGTGATCATGAATTTGAATGCATGTCTATTACGGCCGCACTTCGATGTGAGGTTGCCTACGTATCCATTAGGAATCAGGCCGAACGTAGCTCTAGCCGAACCTCGCACAAGTGTATGTATACCTCAAAAGGTCTTTTAAAGGGTTGTAACATGGTTAGGTTAAAGGTTTGAAGAATAAGGGGATAAAGGCTCAAGACCCTAGATAAGTCCCCAAGGTGTGCAACCTCGCTTTTGAAATTTTTATGCTTGAGGCTTGTAGCTCTTTTTTTAGCTCTCTTTTCTCTTTTGCTTTAGCATCTATTTTATTTTTATAAGTGTGGGCAATCCCGATCATGCGGTCTATCACTCACTTGGCATTCATGTTTCTCATGCACGGTACCGAGCACTCGATAAGAGACGGAATCTGAGACATGTTCTTATCAAAGATAATTTCATATCAAAGACATTGTAACACTTACCTTTTGTACACTTTAATTATATATTATTTTGCTTTTGCTTATTTTTGCTATTTTAATCTTTTCAAGTCATTCAAGCTTTTATGATATTGAAAATTGCATAAGTTACATACCATCCCATCCTAAGGGTAGGTAGATGTGGGTTGAAGAGAGAAAGGTTTATCGTTAGACGAGGCTCAAAGTGGTTTATGAAGAAAGGATGTATATTTGAAAGGTAAAAGGAGATGTGATATGGCTACAAGGGGTGCCTTAAATCATTGGCATACCTTGTGCTTAGTTTGACATGTAATTTATTTTTTTTTTATTTATTTTTTTTAATATTAATGCAATTTAATGAAATGATCATATATAAGGAAATAAGTGCTCATTTTATTAAAAGAAAATATATAATGATCCTACAAAATAAATCTAAGGAGAATAAAAAAAGGTGCCTATGCTAGACTTATTGGGGAGAAGGTAAAATAAAAAAGAAATAGAAAAAAGAGGTCACGAAATCTAGTCGTTGAAAGTCGCCTCTTGTCTTGCGTTGTTTCCTTTATCATCACTCGCTCTTCTTCTAAACTGGAGGTATGGGAAGCTTGTTGTTATCAATCAAATGTTGGATATCCTCCTTTAGCTTCCAACAGTTCTCAGTAGCATGACCCCTACCTTGGTGGTACTTGCAGTATTTGTCTGGATTCCAACTAGGCAATCTTTTCTTGAGTGGGGGATCTTGAATAGGTCCAATGGGAGTAATGATTCCCTTGGCATGGAGTCGATCAAAAGCATCATCGTAGCTAATTCCAATAGGGGTAAATTCTCTTTTTGGTTGCTTTCGATTACCCATGGCTAGGATCTCACTAAGGTCGAAAGTACCAACACTATTAATAGAGTAGGTGTTTCCGGAAGAAGAAGGATAGTCGTTCTTCTTCCCTTTACACCAACTGTTACTATCGTTACTAATCTTGGCCTTCTTGTCGCACGGAGGAACATGAAGGAGATTTGAATCAATGAAGTCTTCAACACGATCCTATAGGGCGAGGCACTTTGAAGTAGTGTGACCGCGACTTCTATGGTATCGACAATAGGAATTTGGATCCCAATTGGGAAAACATTTTTCAGATGGAGGGTCGTGACTGGGACTAATGGAGCGAATATGACCTTGATCATGTAGACAGTCAAAAGCTTCATTGTAAGTCATTCCTATCGGTGTGTATTCTTCAATGGTCCATTTTGCCTGTGGCTTAGGAGCATTGAGTTCTTCATTAATCTCTTGGCGAGAATTTTTTTCAATGGCCATCAGCCGATTTGCTAATCCTTCTACCACATTCAAGAGCATGACAACGACATCTTGCAATTTTCGAACGGCCTCTTTTAGACTTGACGAGTCTTCCCTGGTATTATCTAAGTAAAGACTTTCATCCTCCTCAATTATGGCCACTTCATCGAGAGAGGTCATATAAGCTGTCTCGATCATAGGCTCTCCTACAGGTGTGATAAGAAGTGATGGATCGAAGGACGTTTGACTTTCTTCGATGGCTGGAATCTCAGAAGTTTCATTGTTTTTGATCAGATCTTGAATAGCTTCTTTGAGTTTCCAACACTCCTCAGTGTTGTGACCCTTTCCTTGATGATATTTGCAGTGCTTATTAGGGTCCCACTTAGGTGGCCTGGCTTCTAGAACAGGAACTTTGATGGGCCTTATAGCCATGACTAGTCCTTTGTGATGTAGCTTCTCGAAAGTCGTTTCATAACTCATACCAAGTGGAGTGAACACTCTTTTTTATCTTTGGATTCTTGGTTTAGAGGCGTTCGTGGCATGTACTTCATTAATGGGAGAGGAAGAAGAAGGATGGTCGTTCTTCTTTCCTCTCGCACCATTATCTTTCAGAAAATCATCTTCGATGTCAATGCCTATATTATAGACAACTTTGAAAGTACTTAAATTGTGTTGGTACTTTAAGTGCTTTGAATACTTCCCTTGGAGATTCTTGCTAAACATCCTCACAGATTCTTTTTCGTTAGGAGCCTTGACCATATTAGCGGAAGTTTCCGTCCTTTTATTGAAGAAAGAAGTGAACCCTTCGTTTTCTTTTTATTTTAACATCTCAAGTTGTCTGTGGTCTGTTTCGTCTTGGATGTTGCACTTATATCTATCTATGAAAGCGTTTATTATCGACTCCCAAGAAGAGGCTTTTTCTTTCTCGAGAGAAAAGAACCATTGTTGACAAACGGTTTCGAGAGATAGTGGGAACGGAAAGGGGAAAACCTTCTTATCAATTCCCTTAATGTTCATTATGGTTTCAAAAGCTCTTAGATGGAAGGGTTATCTGTTGCCTTGCATTTTGGGATGTCAGTGGCGTTGAACTTATGGGGAAGAAGTTCCTTGTCCAGCGAGACCTCTTGTGAACTCATGCCCTGAAATTTATAGTCACTAGATCGCTTGCTTAGACTCTCTTGCATGAGGTTCATTTGTTGTTGCTTCACGGGATCATCGATCTTGAGTTTGAGTAGTTTCAGTGTCTCGGTCACGGTGACCAATTGGTTCCTAAGCTCATTGACTTCTTCTTGGCTTGCCATTGTCTTTTTAGCCTTCCTCTTTTGACGAATCGGTTTATCAAAAAGCGAGACTTGAATAAAGAGGTTGTCCTTAATTAATCGCCCTTCTCTCCTCGACCAAGTACTGTGGAAAAGGAATTTGGGGATACTTATTGTTAATTATTTGACTCAAACTTTATTTAACATGCAATGGAGGAGGAAGTGAAGAAAGATTGGAATACAAAGTGAAAAAAGAAAAAGATGATGGAGGTGGAGGGATTTGAAGAATTTGTAATAGAATATACCCCCCAAATTAAATGACGGAAACACCGACTTATGCATGAACCTAAGACATGGTCATGGCGACGTGTGTAATCTAAGTGTGTGCTAGGACTAGTGAGTGTAGGTGACATGTTAAGACTCGTATCATGACCATGTGGCTAGACTATGTAACTGGACTAAATTAATGACTCGAACAAGTACTATTGACAGCAAAAATTAACCGAATTAATTAGCAAACTGGTTAATTAGACACTAGGTGATGACTCGACCAATAATCTGAACTGTCGGCCAAACGACAGGACTGGCGTCGCACTGTGTAGTGTAGCGCCATGCGACAGGGCTGTCGCCAGGCGCCACACTCCACAGAGTGGCGATACAGTCCAGACTTTGGCGCCAATATTGGAGCTTTAATCTGGGACTGTTTTCGGTGTTATTAATCAACAAGGGTATGCTTAAAGTCGTACTAGGTCAATTCTGATTAAAATGTTAGACTTTATTGACTCAAATTAATTAATTAAATAATTATTTAGGCAAAGTTCTTTAAGTCATTAATTTATTGAATCTCAACACAAGTCAACAAACGATTAAGAAAACATAGAAAATATGCACAACAAATAATGCACAATTAGTCAAGTAGGCACAATATGATGCAATGAGTTTGCAACCTAACCATGGCTCTAGTTCTCTAAAGTCCGGATATGGTTTAGTCAATAGAGGGTCCATGATTAATTGTCCGGATGCACCGCGCGGAAGCCTAACCGTGAAGGGTTGGCGCGAGTGGATGGGACACCGCGAGTTTTAGAAAAAAACTCTCTTCCATGGTTTGGTGAATTCATCATTCTCGGATGTACCCTTTGTTACACGGAGCGTTCAATCGGGTAGATGGAGCATGAATTCCCAGAGGGTTATGTCCATATGTAGAACACATATGGGTTTTAGAAAAGTGAGAAAAAATTCAATCAGGAAGTAGGATCGAGCAAACAATACGAAAAATCGGTCGAAATTAGAACGCATATTTCTGGCTCGGTATTAGAGGAGGTTGGCGCCAACAAACAGAGATTGGCGCTAGTATTTAACTGTAGCGCCTGGCGCCAATGCTGGCGTCTGGTGCTACGGCTAAAAGTCTTGTGCCAATGCTCTTTCCCCTGGCGCTACTTCCCACATGCCTCAGCAGGTTTCTGTGCTCTAAAATTTTCCAATTTCGCGCAGTGTTATTTCGGTCCTAGTTGTGAAAGATATTTCTCAAATTTCCTATGTGTAAAATCCTATATTTTTAACTCATTACGGATGGTCTTTCCAATGAGGTCTTTTTTATGCATATGACAATAATGTTAATCAAAATTAAGCACATGAAATACTTAGAACATTTCGTGTCTCATCCACTCATTCCAAATCATTGACGAAACAAATTTACAAATTAAAATAGAAATCCTCCCCATCGGAGTCGCCAAAAACTGTAGGGAATAAATTTCAAGCATTAACCCCTAGCTTGAACCCCACTTTCATCATACACTAAAGTACGGTGGCGTCTAAAGGGAAAGAAGATAGAGCAAAAGAGTCGCCAACAAGTTTTAGGAACTTGTAAACCGTTCACGGGGTGAAAGTTACACCCCTCAACGATCCAAGAGATCGTCAAATCCATAAGGTCTTGAACCAAATAAGGGTTCGGGGATGAAGATACAAATCCAACCTAAAAGAGATTGAACCTGCCCTAATAAAAGGCCTCTACATTATTCAGATCGTATTCATGTGCGCTTTCTTACTAACATGCAATCAATAGGATTAACCCTAAACCTGTTTCATCTATGTTTGTTGAATATTAATGCACAAACAAATCTATTATTGGCGATCACTTGAATTTATAATCAAATTAACCTTAACAAGATTATTAATAATCTTATTAAGCATGATTACAAGTACCAAATCCCTTTAAACATGCATAAAAGGCGTGATCAAGCAATAACAATAAATATCAAGCAACATAATAATAATAAATAATAATAATCAATCATACATAAAATAATCATCATCAAAATAATAACAATAATAATATTCATAATCATCATAAATTATAACAATTATAATCATAATCACGTTCATGTTAATATTAAAGCGAAATAATAGCAAGATCCTAGGCATGATACTAACAAGATTAATAAAAAACCCTAGTATGTCATTAAACAATAAAGATCAAAGCTTTAGCCCTAACATGATACTAACGTGGATAAATATTAGGAAGAACACAGGAAGCATCGTAACAATCATATTAAGCATGTTTGATATTAAAATTACACTAGACATGATACTAGGAATATCATAATAACAATCTAAACATGATTTATACATCATAATATCAATAAAAACAATTAAAGTACTTACTTTGATGTCTCGTACCTCTTTCTAATAACAAAATGCACACGTTTGTAACTTCAAGGAAAATAATAAACAAACAATTAAATTAAACCCTAAGAAATTAAACCTTTCACGTCTAGGGCGAAAGCTTCTTCGAATATGGCTAGGTGTTTCTAGATCTAATGAATGCGGAATTTTGTATTTGAAAAGCAAGTTTAGAAAAAAGAGAAAGAGAGAATGATTAGGGAAATGTTGATGAGAATTAGCGAATGATTAAAGAGAATGAAAGAGAATTGAAAACTGGTTGTAGGTGAATATAGATGAATTTTGATGAGAATTGGTGAATGAAAACGAAGTTTTTGATACGTTATTTATAGAGAAAATCAGCCAAAAAGATAAACAAAGCTGGCGCCAGGCACCAATGCTAGTGCCAGGCGCCAGGTGCCAATGCCTGGTGT
Organism: Chenopodium formosanum; assembly: GCA_024500155.1. Lineage (NCBI taxonomy): Eukaryota > Viridiplantae > Streptophyta > Magnoliopsida > Caryophyllales > Amaranthaceae > Chenopodium > Chenopodium formosanum. Next base: position 41,652,978 of record CM044877.1, on the reverse strand, counting down.
TTGGCGCTAACCTTGTTTTTGACGCGCTTTCTCAAATCAGATAAATTTTGCTGTACAGGAGGATAAAATCGTATCTTTTCCTCAAAATGGCGTTTTGATTTTAATTAAAACTCTGAAAACTCAACAAAAGTCAATTTATCAATGTTAATTGAATTAGGAATGAAAAGAACCTCTGGAAGAATCTAGAAGACTAAAACCATTCCTAATTGCATTAGGAATGATAAATCATATTTGGCCCTCCTCTAGATCATTGGGCCGCATATAAGGCTCAAACTGGGCCCAGTTCTGTAAATTGGCCGTAACTTGCTCAATATTCATCGGAATTAGGCTTATAATATAACTACACTACTATTGGACCCATATCATGGACCAACCAAACTGGATTGGTTGTTTTCTTAAAAATAAGTTTTCAAAAACAGAGAGAAGAGAAAAGAAATTAAAATTGTCCGCAACACTAGACTTTCCACACTTTCACTAAATTCGATTATGATTCGACGCGAAAGATACTCATCACTGGTTTTGGTTTTGGGGAGACACAAATGGGTGTCTACACGGTCTCATTTTTAGGCTTGTCTTGGAACGGTACTAGCTTAGATCACCCTATAATGAGCCCCTAGGATGGGCAATGATATAATTGACGCTTTCAAAGAGCCTCTTGGTCGTGAAGTGTTTGTGAAGAAACATGTAAACTTATGTATTTTAAGCAACATTAATGAAGAAACAAATTGTTATGGCTAATTTATGTATACTTATATTTATTGTTATGTTTGATGGCCTTAAGGGCGGCAAATCCCCTTTAAAGGTGATAGATGTTTTATGCCCCTTCGGGCTAATGAGCCCCTTTGATGGGCGTTGATGTGCCAGACGCCCCTTTGGGATAATGAGCCCCTTTGGTTGGCGATGATGTGTCTCACTCCCCTTGGGGAACCTTAGATGGGTGATGATGTGTCTGATGCCCCTTAGGGCGAATGAGCCCCTTGGATGGGTGATGATGTGTCTCACGCCCCTTAGGGCTAATAAGCCCCTTGGACGGGCGTTGATGTGTCTGACACCCCTTTAGGTTAATGAGCCCCTTCTAGATCGGCAATCATGGAAAACTTTGATGCATTTGGCTAACCGAAATTGCATAAAAAGGCCTCTAGCATGGTGAAAATGCCATTTTTCTGATTGCAGTCTCATTTTTACGCATGTCTTTGAACGGTACAAGCTTGGATCACCCCATAATGAGCCCCAAGGATGGTAGATGATATAATTAACGCTTTCTAAGAGCATCCTAGGTGACAAGTGTTTTTGAAGAAAAATGCAGAATTATGTATTTGAAGCAACATCAATGGAGAAACAAATTGTTATTACTAATGTATGTATACTTGTATTTATTTTTATGTTTAATGACCTTTAGGACGTCCGAGCCCCTTGGGGGGGGGGGGGGCGATACATGATTGGTGCCCCTTCGGGTTAATGAGCCCCTTGGACGGCCGATGATGTGCCTGACGCTCCTTACGGCGAATGAGCCCCATGGATGGGCGATGATGCGTATCACGCCCCTTAGTGCTAATGAGCCCCTAGGATGGGCGATGATTTGTCTGACGCCCCTTAGGGCTACTGAGCCCCTTCGATTAGCGATAATGTGTCTAACAACCCTTAGGTCTAATGTGCCCCTTGGATGGGCGATGATGTGTCTAACACCCATTAGTGTTAATGAGCCCCTTATAAATAGGCGATCAAGGAAAACTTTGACGCATTCGGCCAACTAAAATTGCGAAAAAAGCCCTTAAGCATGGTGATGATGCCATTTTTCTGATTACGGTCTCATATTTTGGCATGTCTTAGAACGGTACGTGCTCAGATCACCTAATAATGTGCCCCTAGGATAGGCGATGATATAATTGACGCTTTCTATTAGTCTCCTAGGTGACAAATGTCTATGAAGAAACATGTAGACTTATGTATTTTAAGCAACAACAATGAAGAAACAAATTATTATGGCTAACTTATGTATACTTGTATTTCTTGTAATTTTTGACGCCCTTTGGGGGGGGGGGGGCGATATATGTTTGGTGCCCCTTCGGGCTAATGAGTTCCTTAGATGGGCGTTGATGTGCCTGACGCCCCTTAGGGCTAATGTGCCCCTTAAAGGGACGATGATGTGTCTCACGTCCCTTAGGGCTAATGAGCCCCTTGAATGGGCGATGATGTGTTTGACGCCCCTTAGGGCTAATGAGACCCTTGGATGGGCAATGATGAGCCTTACACCCTTTAGGGCAAAAATCCCTTGGATGGGCGATGATGTGTCTCACGCCCCTTAGGGTTATTGAGCCCCATCTAGATAGGTGATCATGGAAAACATTGATGAATTTGGCCAACAAAATTCACAAAAAAAGGCCTATAGCATGGGGAAAATGCCATTTTTCTAATTATAGTTTTTTTTTATTTAGGCATGTCTTGGAACGACACGTGATCGGATCACCCCATAATGAGCCCCTAGAATTGGTGATGATATAATTGACGCTTTTTAAGTGCCTCTTGTGTGATAAGTGTATGTGAAATAACATGTAAACTTATGAATTTGAAGCAAAATTAATAAAGAAATAAATTGTTATGGCTAACTAATGTATACTTGTATTTATTGTTATGTTTGACACCCTTTGGGGCGGCCGAGCCCCTTGGGAGTGAGGGCGATACATGTTTGGTGCCCCTTCGGGCTAATGAGCTCCTTGGATGGGCGATAATGTGCTAGACGCCCCTTTGGGCAAATGAGCCCCTTAGATGGACAGATATGTGTCTCACGCCCTTTAGGCTAATGAGCTGCTTGGATGGGCGATGATGTGTCTGACGCCCGTTAGGGCTAAGAACCCCTTGGATGGGCGATGCTGTGTCTCACGTCCTTTTGGCCAAAGATACCCGTCCAAATTAGCCAAAGAGACTACCTTAGAGGCGGTCTCTCACTAGTGGAAAAATAGCTGTTGGGGAGTGGAATGACTGAATGAGCTATAAAACTATAAAACATTAGGGTAGATGTTCATAATTAAAACAAGTTGTCATAACTTATAATCAATAGTTGTAGAATTATTAATAAAAGCACAGGGCATCTGTTGGGGAGTGGAATGACTGAATGAGCTCCGATCCCATCCAAAAAGAAATACAACTCCAAAAGTTGCCATTAAAATAAGTGTCTATAAACGAGTAACCAGTGAAATATATATGAATAAATCCCATAAGAGAATTTAAACGGTAGACAACAAATCCGACAACAAATCATATAATAAACTTGATAAGAAACAATTTGGTAGGACGTTTAGAATATGGGACCTTGCTAAGAGTCTACTTAGTATCTTTGTTCATAAATCTTGCAATAAACATGAAAACGACAGTAGCAGGTATCTCTTTAAGTGGCAACTTAAACCACACGACATCTTGGATGAGAAATCACCAGAAAGTAAGATCATAAGGAATGACAATGGTATCAATTTCCCCATTTCAAGGACACTTGAGAACGAAACAGATAAACAAGAATCAAAACAAATCCTAGTCATATGTCAAGTTATCCTACAAATTTTGTAAAACAAACCAGAAAACAAAGATGAACAACTGCCAAAGTACACAACTCGAACTGCATTCGTTCCCAAAATAATAACTTTCCTCTAATTCTACCAAGTTAAACCACCATAAACATCATCTCACCAGTACCTCTGAATAGCAGGCATAAATGCAGACCCTAACTTTCTATAAATAGACAACGTATACAGATGATGCTTTTACTCATATATCAGTATCAATTGTAATTCTCTGATATAATCAACTTGAATGTTCATCTTCTCTTTGATAACAAATAGGCAGGTTATGCATTAGTACAATCTTAACAAGTCATTGAATTTCTTCTCAAATTGACGCAGTCAGAAAGATAGCAAGTAAAGCAAGCGCTAATCCTTTGCAAACAGACAGATTTACAAGCGATAAATCTGTTAAAATACTCTGGAATCCACCAGAAAAGAGTATAACTCTTGAGATTATTATAAAAATGTCAAAAACTGAATATTAAAGAAGACTAAAATGTTTAAGTAGTCTAAACAAAACCCTAATGCAAAAATAAAATAAAAATAAAATACAGAAAATGTTTAAACGCTATTTCCGGGCCTTAAACGAACTCGGATGGCTTAAAAAGCCTGTCAGTCACGGCAAAGCGGTGAGTTGGACTCATTAACCCATTTCCATTTCCAAAAACGTATTTTATTAAGCAATCTTACTCCGGGAGCCCGACTAGTAGAAATCATTACCCTTAAAAACTGAAAATCAAGCTTTATTACGTTGCACTTCTTTGTCGAACCAAGAAGCTAACCTCTCTACGTCACAAATCTAAGCGGCCAACTACATACTTTATCTTAAAATCGCAACTATTCATGGAGTCAAATTAAGTATATACCAGTAATACCACCATTTAATCATCCATTTTAATTTTAATATTAATTAATTCCCCCATAATTCTATAAGATCTGAGATCTTAAGAATCCAGAAATGAACAACACATTTCGAATTATTTATTGCACAAATTAAACACTTATTCATTTTAAACTCAAAATAAATACCAAATCCCACTAAAATTGATTAAATAATTTAAGTATATACCACCAATTTTATCATTAATCAATTAACCCACAATTCTTATAATAAAAATTCACAAGATTTGAGATCTTGAACCCTAGAAAAAACAGTCCATTTCAAATCAAAAATTCTACAAATCAATCATTTACTCATTTCATTAAAATCATCACAACATGAATCACACCAAACAAGATCCAATCCATAAAAACAATAAAAGCCCATTTAAGATTTGGAAATTTCCAAAATCAAGGGCAAATCACAGATAAAAAAAAGTGGATTAAATCGAAAAATGACGAGATAAAAGAAATTATACCTGGGTTGAGAAGATGTAGCAAGAACACCAACGAACTTCAGCAACAAGAGTAATATGAGTCTCAATAAGAACAACAGTTTGAATAGTCATATGAAGAGATCCAATCATCTTAGCACCTTTAAAAGGTTGAGGTGGACCAAATTCAGTGCGGCAAGACATATGTCCAGGCATTTCGACTTCAGCAAGCTCGATTTTGAGTCTACCATAGGTGGTCTTCTCGACTGACAATGGAATCGCCGCCATTGTTGTTGAGCTTGAATAACAGGAAGAGAGAGAAGACGAGTGAGGAAGAAGAGAAATGCGAGAAGAGAAATGAGCAGTGTTGACAGTGATTTGAGGAGAGAGAAAGAGAAGATGGGTGAGGAAGAAGAGAAATGCAGAAAGAGACTGATTTGAGGAGAGAGAAAGAGAAGAGGAGTGAGGAAGAAATGCGGGTGGGGATTGTTCCTCTAGGAACCGATCTTTAACCCTAGGGAGTTATTTAGTTGTAACGGGATTTATATTTGTCCGTTACAATTAATAACTATTCGTAACGGGCATGAATTTGCCCGTTACGATTATTAATT